>OZ057416.1:8376954-9576954 GCA_964056705.1 Troilus luridus | reverse complement strand
TGTCTAATGAAGTAATCAAATCAAAAAGATTCCATTAAAAAAAAAAAAAAATAGGATGTAAAATGTAAACAAAAGTAAACCAGTTACTTCCGCTAGATCTGTTCGAGGATGGCTCTAATTCTTCTAAACTGGCCCAAAACAGACCGAGGGAGGGAAAAAGTGGGAAAACAAAGGCAGAAAAAAAAAGACAGTTGGCAAGACTGAACCCCTGCTCCCGAAGGTGGACTTTCTTGGCCACCGCCTCCTCGATCTCGGAGCCGTTTCCTCTTTTGCATATCCGGTCCATTACTCCTTGTCTTCAGCTTCCGTTCTTCGCCGATTGATTTCTCATTGGCGCCGTCATTACCGCTGAGTATTGATGGAGCGCGCTGGAAAGCATTGACGGATGGTTTCAAGCTCGTCAGTCAGTCTCCGAGTCAAAGCTTAGACGTTATTGTGCGTTGCTCATTACGCATTGCTGAACCTTGTAGCGGCAAAGAAGCAAACTAAAGGTTTTGCAGATAATAATGGTTTTCTTTTCTTTCTTTTTTTTCGTTTTCAACTTTAATATTTGTTTTTAACTTTAAATAATATAAAGTCATGTATCTTTGTTAAAATTAAAATTTCAATATTTTCATTTAATAAATATATTTTTCACGTTTCGAATAAGATTCGCCTGCCTGTAGTGTTAATCATTACTAAAAATTTTTGGGTAGTTCAAAACAATATAGGTTATTATTGTTGAAGGCATCTCAGTTATTAGGATCGGCTGTGGTAGATATATTTCTTGGGATTTTAAGACCCTCCTAGGGCTCAACCAAACCCTTACTTAGGGGGAAAACCTGAAAGTTAAGAATTTTCTTTGGAAATCCTTGGAATAAAACAGGACTTGTGAATATTTTTTCTGGAGTTTTACTCCTGAATGAATTGAAAAAAAAATACAAATTAAAAAAAATTCTTTAACATTTCACTACAAGTAACGATGGGTTCAGGACAAGGTAGAGACTCTACTGTTTCTTGGAAAACGGTTGTGCAACGAGGTCATTTGTCGGAGATCACGCTCCGAAATTTTCCTCAAATTAAAGTAGCCCTCTTAATAAAAATAAAATCTGTATGAGTCCTAAGAGGGATCTGTAGATTCATCCGGGTCCATCCGTGGATTTTATCAGGATAAAGAAATCTGCCACAGCAGGATTTGAACCCGGAATATCTGATTTGCATCCTGAGCTACCTCGCTTCCAATATTATCAATATCCAACTCCAATCTATATATATTATGAACAAAGTCCTCAGCCGCATTTGTTCGCGGTAAACTCAATAACTACTGCAAAGATTTTCATGCGGTTTTCTACAATAGATAGAGTGATTCATTAGAGAGGTTTAGGTACATAATTTATCGATGTTTTGTGTAAATGGGTTGGAATTTAACGACATGTCTTACTACCCGTGCAAAGCCAGGGCGGTTCGCTAGTGTTAGTATAAACATGAATCAAGTAATTTCGAAACAAAAAAATTGTCTATCCAAGTATGATATGAGTAAGGTCTTTCAATTTAATTTTTACTATAAATATTCTTTTTATTTTACTGCCTTTTAAAAAAAACATATGCAGAGCTACGACTTATGGCATAGAAGCCATTACGATTATCAGAATTAATGATTCATATTCCTCGACAGATCTCAAACTTGGTACCTAGGGATGAGTAATTCGGGAACCATGTACTTAATCGTATCAAAAGCCACTTTTAACTCATCTTTGTCCTCGTGAACCAACGTTTAATAACATCCCACTGATTCCTGTAGAACAGGTCCGGTACTTAGGACTACCTCTTGATATAACTACTCTTGACAAAAGATTTACTTGGAATCCTCATACTAGACTGAAACGACAAGAAACAGCTCGCCGTTTTAGGCTACTTCAACATTTACTAGACAAACGCTCTAAGCTCCCATTTAATTAAAAAAGACTCATATAGATGACAATCATTAGACCCAGCTGGACTTACGGAATAGTGCTTTGGGGCTCCACTGAGCCATCGAATTCCTCTCCTATTTAATCCTTCGTAAAATCCTCAATGCTCCTTACTTTGTTGCGAACAAAGTACTCGTAACCCATAATGACCTTAATATCCCGTTTGTTGCTGATTTGGCCCGAATCCGACATCAATCTTTTCATGACAAACTTTATTTCCACTCAAACCCACTAGTTTCAAAACTTGCAACCTCTTCAATTCCCGATAACCCTCTGAGACGTCTGAAAAGAAGATGGCCTCGTGAACTTCTAAGTTTCTAACTTTTTATTTGAGTACTACCACTGGGTAGTTTCTCTACTTGCCTTTATCTCTGGAAATGATTCATATTTTATTATATTTACATGAATTTTTCAGTGTACAGTTGTAAATTTCAATAAATGTCTTAAAAACAAAAACAAATCATTTTTGAATACTACATGGGTTGGTCTCTTTGCCCATAATGTCCTTAAACTGAAGATCTCCGCTAAAATAATATTATTGACCGTGATATCGGAAGGCCTTTCAAATATTTAAGACGCCTTATCCATGGATCATACTCCACCCTCCCCTCCAGTTCCTGACAGGTGTTGAAATAGTGCGCCGCCGTGCCCCGGATGACGAGCGACGAGAACAGCTGTTTCCCTTCCTCCTCCCCGCTGATATAGAATACATTATGGCACCCTTAGCCATCATATTGGAGATGATCCACAATTTGGCAAGCCGTTCATCACACCTGCTCTTCTTTTAGCTCGCTCAACTTAAATAGGGATCAGGAAGGACTTGGCGCTTGTGCGGATTGGCTTTAGGCTGAGCGCCATCATGCGTCGGTATCCCTCTGTAATGGCTTCCTCAATGCGTATCTTCACTTCTTGAATTTGGATATACCCATACTTTAAAAATAATATTCTATAAGAAGGATTTCCTTATGATAACTATACATATTGATAGCGGAGTAATCTGAGCGTTGTAGAGTTGCTCTAGTGAAGATCCCGGTTTTACATCAGTTGTGGAGGATGAATGATTTTTTTAAAATGTATTTATTGACATTTACAATTCTATACAGAATACACCAAGTAAATATAATGAAAGATAAATCATGTCCAGAGATAAAGGCAAGTAGAGAAACTACCCAGTGCTAGTACTCAAATAAAAAGTTAGAATTTAGAAGATCACGAGATCATGTTCTTTTCAGACGCCTCAGAGGATTATCGGGAATTGAAGAGGTTGCTAGGTTTGAAACTAATGTGTTTGAGTGGAAATGAAGTTTGTAATCAAAATATTGATATCGGGTAAGGATTGAATACTACAGGAATTCGATGGCTTAGTCGAGCCCCAAAGCTCTATTCCGTAACTCCAGATGGGTCTAATGATTGTCATGTATATGAGTCTTTTGTAGTTAATTGGGAGCTTAGAGCGTTTGTCTAGTAAATGTTAAAGTAGCTTGGAACGGCATCAATGATTTAATCTGTTAACATCCAAGGACGGACTCTCTACTCAACTTTTATCTTAGATACACTATATTCTCTAACAAGTATGAAACTCAAGACCCATCTGTAAGGTGTAGCGGTACAGGTTTTTTTCTCCTATATCACAAGTACAGTGGAACATCGATTATCCGAACTAATGTTGTCAGGGGTGGTTCGGATAATCGAAATTCACTAAAAAAAATAATAATATTTAATAAAAGAACCACTCGTTTTCTGTTTGTTAACATGCTGCAATTTTAAAACAAAAAGTGATCACAAATTATATGTACACCTCACAAAGAATGATTTAAAACTGAAGATGAGCAACCTGTTACCAACTAAATAAATAAGAAGGGATTCAGAGTAACAAATTAAATTATCTAATCAGGTTTACAGTTCATTTTTTTCTTTGTTGGCTGTTTCCGAGAAGTTGTATATACTTGAGTAACTGCAGTTACTTTTTGGACCGAGTAGCCACTCCTATTGGCCCTGAAGATGACCTTCAAAGTAGGTCGAAACGTTGGCACACATAAAAAATAATAAGTTTCCACTTATTGTGTAAATCTTTGACTTCACCCCCAACCATTTCCATCATCCATTAGTACTTACAGTCAAGGAATTTCTTCTCTAATATTATCTTTATTCTATATTTATTATGTACTTCATATCATGCTTAATTTATTACTTACCTTAGTGATGTTATGGTTGTAAGTTTCCTGACTACAGGCCTGATATCACTTGTTCGTTGCCATGACTACCTCCCAGCTGTTGAGTGTATAACGTTTGCTAGATTGTTATGGGTAATTTGTGAATCCTGTTTAGGCTGGATGTTTATCTTGAAATTTAATTATTCTTTACAGGTATATAGTTGATTATTGTTAAGTATTTCTTTTTGAGTATTATTGTTTATAACAACTTACCTTTATTAATTATTGTAATTATTCTTTACAGACTAATAAAATCTGATATTACTCCAGCCTACTTTTGTTAACCTTTAAATGGTTTAATTTAAACTATAAATATTTACTTTTTTTTCTTGAATAATAGTTGACCTTGATAATTTATGTGGAAGAAAATGGTCCGGGTAATGGTCAATAAATTTCTCTTAGATGTGAAGAAATGTTTATTAATTAGCCAACGTTTCGACCTACTTTGCAGGTCTTCTTCAGGGCTAAATATGCAAAATAGAGACAATTGAAAATTAAAAAATATTTTTAAAAATTGCTAAGCATGCTAAATATAAATGTTAAAACACAAATATAGTAAATAACATACTAAAGGATACAATAAGAATAAAACAGAAAGTGTTAAAAATTAAAGAATAAGGTAATAAAGATGCACTCCGATACCTGATACTTTTGTATTTTTACATTAATATTTATCCCATTTTAATCATTAATTTTTATCTTGACCTCTACCCGGACCATTTACTTCCACATATAAATATTTACAATTTATTTTATTTTATTTCATTATTAATTGTTATAATTATTAAACATTTTTATTTTGAAGAGAAAAGATTTGTCCAAGGCCGGGATTCGAACCTGGGTCTACCACTTTTCCGCTTAGTTAGCAGAGCACCACGACGGAAACGTGGGAGACCCGGGTTCGAATCCCGGCCCTTGACAAATCTTTTCTCTTCAAAATAAAAATATTTATAAATATTTTCATTATTTTCTAAAATTTATTTTAGAATTTCATAAAAGAAATGAATATATAATCATCATTATGGTTAAATAACCATCCCAAGTGAAAAGGACTAAACAATGAAAATGAAAATAAATAAATGAAATACATTTTATCAATAAATTTATTTGACATTATACAAGGATAATAATTATTCATAAATTATATTCAAATATTATCTAGTTATTATGTAATTATTTGATAAGTGAAATAATCTTGTGAAAAAATAATATACCTAACTCATAAAAATCATGATATAGCATTTAAACAATCATGCAATAATAGACAATACATAATTTAAGTAATATGAAATAACAAGTAGGTAAAGAAAGTATTAAACATATTAAATATAATAACAAATAAACATCACTTTTTTCTTTATTGTTCATCTAATTGTAAATAGATTTTTAATAATTGTGGTCTTGAAATGAATTAGATGTTAATTTTTTTTTAAATTACTTTTCTTTTTTTTCATCAGAAAATATAGTAATTAATCATGCCAACTTGATAGAAAATGGACTAAGTCAAAACTGCTAGGTATTTAGTTTCTATGAACGGTGGTAGCTACTATTTTCCTATTGGAACATTCATTTTTAGTTCTCAAAACATTTTTTTTTTTGTTTTACCCTTTAAATTAAAATTATCTTTTCATGACTTGCCATTTTTTTACATCAATCCCTCAGCTAACAAGAGAATATTTAAATATATATTGTTTTGATATGATTTGGATAGACTCGATAGGGTTATTGTTAGAGGGAATCCTATAAACTGTATGTTCATACAAAGAAAGGTTTTAAATATTTTAAAAGAGTGTAAAATGATCAGTGGTACACTCATTTTATTTGCAAAGTTTCGGCTTAGGTTTTAGACCAACATCAGGGCTAATAATAAAGGAAAACAAAAATAAATATGTAAACAATGCTGTACCAAAGAAAATATTACAGGTTTTATAGACAAAAATGATAGGAACGACAAGAAATACCAAGAGTAAAGGGTAAATTATGAAGTAATTAATGGGAATTAATAAGAATGTAAAGATAATAAAGCATAAATAATAAATTAATAAAATAAGCTGTAATTATTTTGTGTGAATTAATTATTGACTCCACCCACTGACCATTTTACACTCTTCAAAGATAGATCGTTAGAATATTGTTACGTATCAACTATAAACTTACGAGATATGATACAATATTATTGTATATAATATTATATTATGTACAATAAATACTTAGAGTTCAGCATATTCATTGTCTTCGACAAATACTATTCTATAGCCACCTCTGACTTGAGACTTCAGTTTCGCCAATTCTTCCAAACCTCTCTGCAGCATCGCCTCCAGTTCTTCTATGCCTTTCTTCATCCTCTCCATCTCGGACTCCAGGTAGGCTAAGAGATCGTTCTTCTTCTTCCGGTACCTGGCAGATGCCAGCCTGCTCTTCTCCCTCTTTTCCGCCAATTTCCTCCTGCTCAATTCGTCCTGAAATTGTTCTCTTAGGCAGTATTCCTGTTCTTCAAGGCTCGACACAGGATCTTCTTTATAGTCATGTGCTCTCGGATCGACCTGGTAAGAAGGGACGTACTCCTGAGGATAGTTGTTGAACGTGGTGATCTGAGCGTCCCATGTGTCCATCTCCGTAGCGTCTCAACTACTGAATGGTCTCCCCACCCTCAACCCTTTTCATTCACATCGCTATCTGTAGACGGTCTGATAAGCGCATAGATAATACCAGCTTCATTGATAATTTTTCTTATCTAACATATCAAATTCGCCATTCTTAGAATTATCGCTTCATTAATTCAGGAATCGAATATACGTCTACTTGTGTCATTAATGTCTGGAAATAATATGATACTTTACTTTATCTAAAGCGCTCATTATATTTTAATTCACAGTAACATTTCTTTTTTATTTTATTTATTTATTTAACGTCATTTTATACTGATGGCTAATCAGAACGTTCTAAATTTTTCCTATCCAGGTATAATTAGATTAGACATAATTAAGGATTAAAAAAAAAAAAAAACTGTACCACCACATCTTATGAAGATTCTTGGTTTAGTACGTGGTAGAGAGTATAATGTTTCTTACAAAATGGTTGAGTAGGAAGGTGATTTGTTCTAGATCACGCTCAACCTTCAAGTTTTTCGTCCTATCTTAGGTACCCACTTTATAGTGGTTGGGTTAGCCCCAGGAGGATCCCAGATCCCAAAGAATCCATCCCCTATTGCTAACAGATCAAATAAAATCTACCACAGCCGGATTCGAACCCAGGACCTTCCGCACAGCGACTTAGCTCTCTACTTCTGATTCACTCAGAAGGATTTTTTATACCCTTCAAAAAATCCTAAGGCAATCTGCCGAGCTGGGAATTCGCGACCTTATTTTGGTTTTGTTTTCAATGTTAAGTCATATTGGTTTAATAATAATTATTATATTGACGTTTTAATTATGTTTATAATTTTTATTTTACAGGAAATTGCTGCGATTCTCATCTGTTTCGAACGACACCTCGACTGGCAATCGAAGGAGGTGAAAATAAGGTAATGTTTTTTTGTTTTGTTTTTACACGAATCGCTCAGCAAGGACCACGGGAATATCACTTAATAATCTTCTTCACACTCTCCGCCTTCCTTCTACTCAAATACTCTCTCATCTTCCTGGACTGTTCCTCTCGCTCTTCCCTAGTTTCTCCTTCCTTCCTGGAAGAGCTCTAACTTCTTTTAGTTTTTTCCGAAAAGCAGTCCTTATCCTTGATTTTTAGCCTATCCAGATCCTCTTTATTTGTTTCACATATCCACCTATACTCTTATAGCTTAAGACATTATCGACTTTTTTTTTGTTCAGCCTCTTACTGTTCATTCTGACCATGTCAACCTCAGTCTCCTGGTCCTGATGACTCTTTCAAGATCTTCCAAATTTCTGTATATTTCTTCTCTATATTTACCCTAGCTTACTTAATTTTTCTTTTTCATTCTTTGAAACAGACAGTCAACGATTTTGTTACTAAAAACTGTTACGTGGCTCATTAAGTGTAAAATGTACTGAATAATACTTTTTTTTTTCTATACAAACATATATTATGTTCCATTTTTTTTCTTTTGATTCATTTGATTATCCAAAATCCCCTTGGGCTTACTGTACTCTACTGGTCATAAGAGACACCACCTTGACTTTGGTAGACCGTCATGCTCGTACTAAGAGTGTCTCATTTATCTTCACATAATTCCTTTTTTAGGCGTTTTTTACTTCATTGATGGTTTTTAATATCCAAATGTGGGATTGTGTGTTTGTATGTCTCTTTTTCTCCCTTTTTAATTTTGCTTTGGAGATACCACTATTTTTTATTATTTTGTTTTAATAACAATGACGAGTGCTAGTTAGACAATATAAAAATATAAAATAAATATATATAAAACTAAGTAAAAATGTATTTGTGGATTATAAGATGATTTTTTAAAATATATTAAAATTATGAGAATAGTGAGAAGTATATACTTGTGTTACACTTCTTTTTACTTTCTAAATTTAAAAATTAAAATAAAATCTCGAAACTTAAAAATAAAGTGATTTCTTCCAAAAAAATATGCTTTTCTTCTATAAAAAGTGTGAACAAAAAAGTGAGTTATAGCAAAATATTCACGAAAATAACTTAAATGAATTGTGATATGCAAATATTTATCCTATTAGCAATTCAAATTCGCCATTGAACCCTTGGACCCCGGTCGATGTAATTGCCATCAATTTAAGAATATATTTGACAAAGAACCGAAAATGGCTCTGCCGAGATTAAAGTTTAAGATAAAAATTATAGAATTATAAGGTATTTTGGTCAACATTTTGGTAGCAAATGTTTTCTAAGTATATATAATTCTCTTGGAACAGTCATTGAAAAATATATTTGCATATAGTTTCTAGAGAAACATTTAAATACCAATAAGTAATAATGTAACAATAAAAAGGGGATATAATATTGATTTTTTATTCTTCATTACCGTCTACGACTTTAAATATTACACATTCTTTTGAAAAAAAAATATATTAATTTTGTTGGTGAATCTGCACCACATAGCTATCTACATACATACATATTTTTGTATTAGTATGGACCATAAGGGTCTGTTTCGGAAAACGCATGCAGATTACTTATTTGGTAATTATGATTACTTATATGAAATAACTCCATATGTATGAGAAATTTAACATGTTACCTAATTATGAATCCTAATTAACATAAGGTTTCATTCGTGTTCTATAATAAATTATAATGAACATTTTTCAATTAAGTGAACACATAAGGAGTGAAGAAAATGCCTTCAAGTTCACAGTATCATTATTCCTACCACCAAATTGTGTGAAAAAGGGCATCCGATGAAACCAAGATTACATGAAAGAAGAACTTCTAGTGATATTGTTATAAGAAGGGATGCAGGGAGGAACATGGGGGTGGGCATTCAGCGAGGAACATGGCTTCGGAGATGTCCAGGGCAAATTCTTGAACAAAGTAATTCTCCTAGTTTAAGCCTGGTTTCAATAAATAAAAAGAATCTGGAACGAGGAGAAATATTTTGGATTCATATTTATGCGAATTCATATGAAGGAATTCAATTGTTTTATTTTGAGGTTATTTATAAATATACACAAGTTTTGTTATGAGTATTTTATTTATTAGCATATATAACTGGTATCTAAAAAATAATCTGCATGCGTTTTCCGAAACAGACCCGGACTATGTATTGGATTAAAGGACACCTATAATCCAATACATGATGGATGTTGCTACGAACCATGGTACAAAAGGGTGCTCATTGCTCAATAACCAGTCCCTTTGAGGCATATTCAACAGTGTCCGACTAATATTTGGTTTCAAGGGCAAGGAAAAATAGATCCATGGATTCAGAATCCTTGGAATCAGCCGGCGCACGAATACCTTTATTTCTTTCCCAGTAGCAAACCGCCCATGGGCAATACGGTGAAAACACCTACGCTAGAAGTACACGGGTATGGTCATTACTACCCTTGGCTATTTGGCTAACGGATTAAATAACTTATCTGCCACACTTCAGCACTTAACACACTGAATTTCAATTGTCACATTTTCAAAATTTAATTCTAGAGAAATACGTATTCGCCATTTATGTCCTGTCAGACTATTTTAATAAGAATAAGGCCAACCTGATATTAAGAGAAAATTTGATCTTATAATTAAACAACTTTTTGACATTAAATAATGAAAATCGTTTTTGTAAATACAGTAAAAAAGAGTAAAATTGATGGTATGAGATATCACTTCCAGTAAGTCGATTTCCGTAAATAACAACGCTGGAGTTAGGCCGAAACGCAGGCACAATAAAATAAGTCAATTTTTTTAATCATAAACTGCACCTCCCGACCATTTCACACTACTCTTAGAATTATCCAAACTATTTACCACTTGAATACATAATTTCAAATTCGTTTGTATTGTCGCTTATGATTTATACTTATGGATGAATTATACCTATAATATATTTTAATATTCCAAAGGTCCTCAAGGTAGTATCCTTGGCCCAAGCCTTTATACAGTTTATACAGCTGACATCCCAACTCATCCTAATACTATCCTTACCACATATGCTGATGATACATGTGTATTATCAGTCAACACCAATCCAATTATTGCATCCCAAAGCCTCCAATCCCATATCACTGATCTTGAAGAATGGTGTCAAAACTGGAGAATTAAAATAAACTCTCAAAAATCGCATCAAATCACTTTTACCTTACGTCGTAAACCAATGACTTCCTGCCCTTCAGTATCCTTTAATAAAATCCCACTTATGCCTATATAACAGCTCCGATACTTAGGGTTGCATCTTGACAAACGATTAACCTGGAATCCTCATACGAGACTGAAAAGACAAGAAACCGCTCGACGTTTCAGGCTACTTCAACACTTACTAGACAAACGCTCTAAGCTCCCAATTAATTACAAAAGACTCATCTACATGACCATCATACGACCTATTTGGACCTACGGAGTAGAGCTTTGGGGCTGCACTAAGCCATCGAATTCCTCTCGTATCCAATCCCTACAATCCAAAATCCTTCGTAAAATCCTTAATGCTCCTTATTTTGTTAAGAATAAAATCATCCATAACGACCTTAATGTCCCATTTGTTGCTGATTTGGCCCGAACCCGCTACCTATCCTTTCATAACAAACTTCATTTCCACTCAAACCCTCTAGTTTCAAGCCTAGCTTCCTCTTCAATTCCCGATAATCCTCCGAGGCGTCTGAAAAGAAGATGGCCCCCGTGACTTCTTAGTTGAACTTGTGATTTGAGTACTACCAGTGGCTAGTTTCTCTACTTGTCATTTTCACATGTCATTATGTATCGCTTAGCCCATTTACTTGATGTATTTTTTTGATACAGCTGTAAATATCAATAAATAAAAATATTCCAAAGGGAAAGGTAAAAAGAGACCTTACATAAATGTTCAGACCTTGGAAAAATTCCGACGCTCCAAATCTCCAAAACTAAAAACAGAAATTGAAAATATCTGTCCAATATTTCGCCTATTCAGGCATCCTCAGGATAGAAAGAGAATAACAGCAAAGCAAAACATGAATAATGCACCCTAGAAACATCCCACCACCCAGTAGTTGCATTTGAGCCTTGGAGGTGGTGGGAAATTTCTTGGGTGCATTATTCATGTTATGCTTTGCTGTTATTCTCTTTCTACCCTGAGGATGCCTGAATAGGCGAAATATTGGAGAGGTATTTTCAATTTCTGCTTTTAGTTTTGGAGACTTAAAGGCTTTTCAACGGTCCAAGCAATAATATATTTTATATTTATTATTCTTATGATGGTGATAATTTTTAAATATTTTTTTTAATGATTTGTCCAGGACGGGTTCCCGCGTCTAGCGTGATGCTGTAACCCGAATTCGAATTCCGGCCTGGACAAATCTTTTCTCTTCAAAATAATTTTTTTTTCTAAATGATCACCATCATACGAATAATAAATATAAATTAATAATATATCATAATATAAAATTGACTTAACTCAACGAGATCCTAATTAAAGTAATGTGGAATGTACATTCTTCTCCTTGTATACATCGCAAAAATTGCGAGAAAATGGGGATATGGGATCGGTGAAGAGAATGGATTTGTCTGGCCGTGTTACGAGCAAGACTAGCTCAGTTGGTTAGAGCACCGTGCTAGTGACGGGTTCGAATCCTCGTGTGGACCTTCTGAACCTTTCCTCTTCAAAATAAAAATATTTAAAAATTATCACCATAATATGTTATGAATGAATGAATTTACCACCTTTAAATGTTTATTTTCGTATCATACACAATAACGTCATTACTGATGTTATTATACGATATAATTAACATTTATAGACACTGATATAATACTGAGGGTCTCAAGCAATCCCTTTGCGACGAGTCATATAATTCTTTGTACCAAAGCGTTTCAGGTTGGATTCACCGTCTGCTTTATTTTATTGCAGGTTTAAGTTGTAAATCCAGGATTAACTGTTTCAGTAGATCTGTGGACTTTAAAAACACGGAGTTTCTGGCCACTGAAAGCTCTACAGTATACAAAAATTGGGAAAAATCGAAATTACCTTTCCCCAATCATTATTAATATTTAACGATCGTAGTTCTCGAATATTAGTATATTATTTATACATAATTAAAAAAAAAAACAGAAATTTATGAAAGATATTTGGGTTCAATAAAATGTAGGCAATATACTAATTCAGAAGCAATTGTTATACAAGGAGATGATTTTGCCGATATTATATTCATTCTGCAGGTTTTTCACCGCATTCAAGAGGATAGATTCATCCCACTTCATAGAGAATAGATGAGCTCTAGAATAGTAACTTGATCCTACAAAGTAGATTAACGGTTATTGGGATAATAAATAATTTATCTGACAAAGTTGGTCTTGAAATATAGATCTAGAAATCCATAAGCTGTAAGTATTGATAAAAAAAAGCGTACGTAAACAAAAAAAAACAATGAATTTCTCGTAATTTTTTTGTTTTTTTAGGGGTGGATCATAAATGATTCTAAAATTCAATGCATTATGTTGCCTGATTTTCTTTTCTTCTTAGTTTAGAAGTCCTTGTTGAGTATCAATGCGTTAATTAATAGGCTGTGTACAAACAAAAATGAACGTTTTATCAAATTCCAGAGTCCAAAAGTCTGTAAATAATGGTGACTAACAGTATCTTTCGACACACCACACTCCATGGCAAGTTCGCGAGTACTTGTGGAGGGATTTGACTCTACAGCTTCCTTCAGAACCTCATCAATATCCATTAATGGTCGCCCGCAGCCCTTCTTCCTTTACAACGTCGTATCTCCACTGATAAATTTTTCAAAACAACGCCGCGCAGTGCGCTGGTCAAGGACACCTTCCCCTTCATATTTAATAATTTCACGATTTGCTTCAGTGGCTGTCAATTTTTTTTTCCAGTAATGTATTAAAATTACGAGAATTTCGTAGGGCACTGCCATGCTTCTTCTTTGAAATAAATAACTAAACTGAGGCTTTTTTAAAAGAAGTCCAGTGTTAGTAAACAGGCTTAGAGAATGCTCTAAAGGGATTATTAAGTGTTGGTAAATAATAAATAGCATTAAAATATTTACAGACTTTTGAACTCTGGAATTTGATATAATGTTAATTTTTGTTTATACACCCTATTATTTAACCCGGAGACCCTTCTGGGGCTCGCATAGACTCTATATTGTGGTTTCCCGATATTGGGGGAATACCTGGCGTTTGAGCATGATCTCGGACAAGTCCACTCCATGCACAACCGTTTTCTTATATTCAGTACATTCTCTACCGTGTACTAAACCTTTCATTAAGACCTTTCATGGGTTGTAGTTGTACAGGTTTTTTTTTTCCAGGATTCGGCATTCTGTTGTTTTTACTATTGAATTACTTATTTACTTTAACGGTCCTAAAATTCCAATATTCAGTTATTTTGCCTGATTATATACACGTCTTTGTTTTCTTCTTGAGTTTCTTTTCGTCAATATAAATTATTTCTTCCGTTGAAAGCCACGTATGGACGCTGTGAAACTGCAAATCCTTCTGTGGCTTTACCAGGCTCTATGAAGTGGGTTCTCTAACTTGGCAGTTGAGCTTGATCTCTGTTAAGTCCACTCCCTGCACAACTGTTGTCTTATAAAAGTACTGTCTCTACCATGTACTAATCCCGAGACTCTTGATGGATTGTAGTTTATACCCAGGCATTCTTTAAACGATCCAATTATTATTTACTTCTTGCACATTTATCTTTCCCCAAGTTCGCATAGTTAACATTCCTTCTAACATTAACTGTTCTAAGTAGGTACTTAGTAGATTACTTCAAGACCCCTCGAGGATACGCGCTCTGTCGGCGAAGCGGGTAATTAACCTAAGAAGAAGAAGAAGATAAAAGCGAATCAGTTTTAACAAAGCGGCAGTTTCTGTTAACTAATTAACAAAGTGCCCTTACTCAGTTTTCCCAAAGGGCGAGGTAATCCCTCTCCCGTTGATATTTAGTACCCTGTGTACTTGTGTACTCGTCTACCGTGTATTTGTGTACCCACTTCCGTTCAGTGGCTCCCTCGGGTACAATACAACCGGGACACGTAGCGCTGATTTTTGGCGGAAATGTTTTACTCCTGAGACCCCCTCTTTTGTGCATATTATTTATTTAGTTCGAGGTTTGAAGTCGAGTTGAGCAACAATGGCAGTTTGGAGAAGACGTTTTGTGGTCTTCGAGATGGCTGCCTAACTTTTTCTATTACGACATTATACTTTGTTAATATTATGAATGATATTATTACAGCGGTTGAAGTCATTGAACAACTGCCTTCACTATGTCTACTTAAAAAAATAAAATATAATTTTTTTAATTATTATTTTAAGTAACTAACCAGATAATATTTTACCATTTATGTCACTTTTCGAATAAGGATTTCTTCAACAAAACCGTATTTAATTCGTCTTCGCTCCAAATGGAATAATAGAATACTTTAGTTGAAGAGATGATTTTCATTAGAGTTCAAAAGAATTTCACTCTACAACAATATTTCCATTTTAACTACAGTTTATATACCATATTATATGTACGCTCTCTTTAAACTATACAAATGATGCAAAATTATTAAATAATTTAATAGCCGAATTATTCTTATAAAATTTTAATCCTTTAGAAATGTTTATTTCCTTGATTTGATATGTATATACATATATATTTATATAATATATAATTTACTATAAATATTTATATAATATATATTTAATAATTTAATGTTTTAAATAAGTTTAAAATAATCAAGAAATTAGTGTGTTGAGTTTGAAAAAATCGGAGTGGTTAATATTTAAAAAAATTAAATCTGTGGTTAACACGACAGAAAAAAGATATTTGAAACAATCGAACTAGTGAAACACCCCGAAAATTTCAATGACGCTGATTTTTGATGAATGATGAATTTAAACGTTTGGGGAATAAAATATATCATTATAAACATGATAAAGACATTTCGATACTGAAGCTCGATTCTTTTTATCCTAGCTCAACAGAAGAATCGATAAATGGACTAATTCGATAACGATAAAACCGATAATGATAAAAATGGACACAACGAGCCGTTTGAGTGAGGATTGAACTAATATGTGTAGTTAGCTTAGAGAGGAGCCTAATCTACATCACTGATTGGCCCCGCAGCTTTGGAGAGTATTCTACACTATACCCTCTACAGGTCGTATTCTATACCCCATAGAGCTCTATCTATTAAAATGCTAATAAACCAATTATTAATTATAGTTACCAGTCCTCTGTTAAGCTTCTAATCGATTCGATGCTATGTATCCTATTTTATAATGTATTTTAATATATTTTTAAATTATAATAGGGATCGAGGAAGCTCAGTCTGTAAATTTGAAGGCCCCAGATTCAAATCCGGCTGTGGTAGATATAGTTATTTATTTGACAAGTGAGGAAAGTGCCACTTTATTGCACCTGAGTGAATTGTACGAAGGCGAGTGTGCTAATTAAACGAGGGTGCTATAAGCACTTTTCTCATGTGTTAAATATTACATTTTTCATGCAACATTTAAAAATTAATAAATTAAAGGTGAAACTTTAGATTTGTTAAAACTACACTAGCGCTAGTGGGTAATGCTAATGCTAGATCTCCAAATTTCTGATGTGTGAAGGTTCTAATACATTCAAGGCTACATTAAATATTTCTATAAAATCGCTTCAAAATATTTTTTTTATTTTTGATTTATTGATATTTACAATTACAATTACAATAATACATCAAGTAAATAGGCTATGTGATACATAATGACATGAGTTATTGGCAAGTAGAGAAACTACCCACTGGTAGTACTCAAATAACTAGTTCAACTAAGAAGGTCACGAGGCCAACTTCTTTTCAGACGCCTCGGAGGATTATCGGGAATTGAAGAGGAAGCTAGGTTTGAAACTAGAGGGTTTGAGTGGAAATGAAGTTTGTTATGAAAGGATAGATACCGGGTTCGGGCCAAATCAGCAACAAATGGGACATTTAGGTCATAATCGATGACTTTATTCTTAACAAAATAAGGAGCATTGAGGATTTTACGAAGGATTTTGGATTGTAGGGATTGGATACGGGAGGAATTCGATGGCTTAGTGGAGCCCCAAAGCTGTACTCCGTAAGCCCAAATAGGTCGTATGATGATCGTGTAGATGAGTCTTTTGTAATTAATTGGGAGCTTAGAGCGCTTTTCTAGTAAGTGTTGAAGTAGCCTCAAACGTTGAGCGGTTTCTTGTCTTTTCAGTCTAGTATGAGGATTCCAGGTTAATCGTTTGTCGAGATGCAACCCTAAGTATCGGATCTGTTCTACAGGCACCAGTGGGATATTATTAAAGGATACTGAAGGGCAGGAAGTCATTGGTTTACAACGTAAGGTAAAAGTGATTTGATGCGATTTTTGAGAATTTATTTTAATCCTCCAGTATTGACAACATTCTTCAAGATCAGTGATATGGGATTGGAGGCTTTGGGATGCAATAACTGGATTGGTGTTGACTGATAATACACATGTATCATCAGTATACATGGTAAGGATAGTATTAGGATGAGTTGGGATGTCATCTGTATAAGCTGTATAAAGGATTGGGCCAAGGATTACTACCTTGAGGACCAAAATAAATCAAATCTATCTTGAATTAAATATAAAATAGTTCTAAAATTATTTATTTTAACATTTTAGGAATATAAAGTTAATAATATTGTAATACCGCCATAGTGAGGGAAAGTGGGGCTTTCCACACCAGTTTTAGTTGAGTAATGCATAGAATTTTCAATGGTTGCAGGAAAAATTATTTAAATAAATTTATTTTTTCAGTTACGCGGTATTTTAGAGACTTAAAAATCTTTAGATAAAGCCCTGTACGTACTTTCACTGTCAGGTGTGATACAATACACTACTCTACATGGATTAATAATTTCGCGATTACATTTCTTCTATAAATCAAATCTAAATTTAATCACAGATTGTATTATTCCCATATACTCCCCCCCCCCACCCCACCCTGAGGAGAGCTATTACCACAGCGGCTTGAGGTCCTGGCTAATCCTTCCAGACTTGACGAAAGGAAGGATAATTCAGGATATTAGTCCTCCTGGTGGAAGGATTAACTTCACGTTTAATTTAAGGAAATAGGCGGTGAGGGTGATAAGTATCTCGGATTTAGGTCCGCCACTTAGGATCCATCCTCGACCAGCTAATGATGGAATGAATACTTTGCCATCTTTAAGACCAAAGTCTTTATTTAAATGAAGGTAAATTATAATATGGTATTTGAAAATCTTAGTGTTTTACTCTAAAATAACTTTATGTAGGGAGAAAACATTATTTAATCAAATCGCTATTCCCTGTTGATAAACATCTTGTTCGGATTTCGCTTGTACGCTAAGTGTATGTTTTATGTACACACAATACTAAAAAAAGCAAATAAATATATATAAAATGAGGCACTGTTTTTTAAATTAAATGAAATGCGTCAATTTAATAAGCTACACCTTATTCCAATATTTCGGTACAGTTAATGCAGTGAAATAAGATTAGGATATTTTTTTTATCAGCTGTAATTTTTTTTAGCTGTAGAACAAACCTAAAATAAATAAATAAAATTATTATTATATTAAGTAAATAATTATTAACAAATTTTTTGTTCATAAAATCTCTTAGTCCTTTTTTCACTTTTTGTAAATCTATTTCAACTTGGCTAACTCATGGAGGAGCTGACTTGTCTTTGTGTATATATGTAAGAATTAGTTCCAAAAACTCGCCTTGATATTTCCATATTTTATGTTTAAATTCTGTACATTCCTCAAGGTAGTATCCTTGGCCCAATCCTTTATACAGTTTATACAGCTGACATCTCAACTCATCCTAATACTACCCTTACCACGTATGCTGATGATACATGTGTATTAACAGTCAACACCAATCCAGTTATTGTATCCCAAAGCCTCCAATCCCATATCACTGATCTTGAAAAATGGTGCAAAACTGGAGAATTAAAATAAATTCTCAAAAATCGCATCAAATCGCTTTTACCTTACGTTGTAAACCAATGACTTCCTGCCCTTCAGTATCCTTTAATAATATCCCACTTATGCTTATATAACAGCTCCGATACATAGGGTTGCATCTTGACAAACGATTAACCTTGAATCCTCTTACGAGACTGAAAAGACAAGAAATCGCTCGACGTTTCAGGCTACTTCAACAGTTACTAGAAAAACACTCTAAGCTCCCAATTAATTACAAAAGACTCATCTACATGACTACTATAAGACCCATTTGGACTTGCGGAGTAAAGCTTTGGGGCTCCACTAAGCCATCAAATTCCTCTCGTATCCAATCCCTACAATCCAAAATCCTTCGTAAATTCCTCAATGCTCCTTATTTTGTTAAGAATAAAGTCATCCATAATGACCTTAATGTCCCATTTGTGTCTGATTTGGCCCGAACCCGGTATCTATCCTTTCATAACAAACTCCATTCCCACTCAAACCCTCTAGTTTCAAACCTAGCTTCCTCTTCAATTCCCGATAATCCTTCGCGGCGTCTGAAAAGAAGATGGCCCCGTGACCTTCTTAGTGGGACTTGTGATTTGAGTACTACTAGAGTGGTAGTTTCTCTACTTGTCATTATGTATCGCTTTGCCTATTTACTTGATGTATTATTGTAATACAGTTGTAAATAACAATAAATAAATAAAAAAAGTTATTACTGAGTGATAATATGGTTAGTTGGGGCATAGATTTTTTTAAAGAATTTATCGAACTGTTGAGAGAAGAGGAATATTTGTGGAAAGTAACTTCAAAGGACTATCATAACAAACAAAAACGAGAGGAATCATATAATATTCTTGTTGAAAAGGTTAAAGACATCGATCCCCTCGCAAACGAATCGGTAGTAACGAGGAAAATCAACAGTTTAAGAAGTGCATTTCGGAAGGAAGTCTGGGTGCGGATGACGTTTACCAACCGAAATTGCGGTACTACGACCAGCTGGGAGCTTGGAGCTTCCAAGGGGTAGCACATTGAACTGACACACCGAAGAGGGCGTGTGGATGTGGATGTGAATGTTGCGTTCAGTTAGAAGTGACAGTTAGAAATGAACACACCAAACTAACCGTGTGTTATGAAGAGCCTTTTGGAAAAAACCTGGATTTTTTTTCCTTTAGTCGATTGCAAATAATCATTATCGAAGAAATAATTAACAGAAACAAACAACTGAGTGCAATGGTCGCGGAGTATTAAAGCTCCTGTTCATTTTGGGTGTGTTTAAATGGACCCCAAAGGGCAGTTAAAGAAACCAAATTTAAAAGTAGGTAGATAATAAGACTGGCAATGATTTAACCCAAATTTATCACCCAATTTGGGGAAGGGTCAGACCACACTACGAGGGAGGGAGGGAGAGTGTATTGTGTGTGAAAGAGAGAGGGAGAGAGAGAGAGAGAGGGAGAGAGAGAGAGAGGAAGCGAGAGAGAGAGAGTCACACACTCCACACCACCCCAGTTCTCACACCCCTACAACCTTCGGAATTTTTAATTAAGGGCTAGAAATATTTATTCCTCCTCCACGAATTTGTATTTCGGCTACACTGGTTTGGTTTTTTTGAAGTCCGGAGCTATTTGAAGTCAAGGAAAATTAAGTAGATAAAAAATCCTAGATCCCTAAATTTTTAAAAATGTATTTATTGAAATTTACATCTATATTAAATTTAAAAAACCTGTACCACTACATCCCCTGAACGGGTTTTGGATCAGGACATTGTAGAGACAGTACTGTTTCATTAAGGACAACGTTTCTGCAAGGAGGTGACTTGTCCTAGGTCACGCTCAATCGCCATGTTTCCCCCCCTTATTTTGGGTACTCTATTTTTATAATATTTTATAGAGGCTGGATGAGCCCCAGGAGGGTCCTAAATCCTATATGACCCATCTCCGGCTGCAAACAGACTAAATAAAAGTCTTGCCTGCAGCGGGATTTGAACCAGGATTTCCGGCGTGGCAACTCAGTGCTCTACCACTGAGCCACTCCACTTTTATATTAATTAATAAGTAAATGTTATGAATGATATACAGTGGCAAGTAATTAAAGGAAAATAGAGAAACTACCCACTGGTCGTACTCTAATAAACGTACAAATTTAACTTGTAAGGTCACGAGGCTATCTTCTTTTCGGAGGCCTTGGAAGATTATCAGGAATTGAAGAGGTTTGAAAGTAGTGTGTTTGAGTGGGGATAGAGCTTGCCATCAAAGGTCAATCCTATCAATTATCGGGTTCGGGCGAATTAAATATGACATTAAAGTCATTATGGATAATTTTATTCTTAACAAAGTAAGGAGCATTGAGGATTTACGAATGATTTTGGATTGTAAAAGTTGTATACGAGAGGAATTCCATGGCTTAGTGAAGCCCCAAAGCTCTACTCCGTAAGTCCAAATGGGTCTTATAGTAGTCATGTATATAATGTGGTCTTATAATAGTATTTTCTAATATAATCTACTTAAGATGAAAGATTGTATATTGTAAAATTTTAATATTAATTTTTTGTAATTATTTATGAGATTAGAGCGTTATTCTTGTAATTGTTGAAGTTGCCTGAAACGGCTAGCTTTCTGCGCTTCAATTTTAAAATTTAGTACTTCTAAGGTAATGTATTTTTATTCTGAAAAGTGAGGGTAAACAAAAAAAGAAGATTCATTTTTTTTTTCTAATTGAACCATACAAATATGAAGCCATAATTGGTGGCACCCAACTCAATAAAATTGTGTACCTTTAACTGCGGAAAAAACCTGCGGTTAAGGGAGTTCTCGAACAAATAATCTCCATACACAACCGTTTGCTTTCAAGTTCAGTCATGATAAAAATAAAAAATTTGACCTATTAAAAAAAAATGTTGGAAAGGAAATATAATATATGTCGTTCCTGAATTAAAATATTCAATCGTTACAATTGCTACTGAAGTCTTAACTCAAAAATGTCAAAATTCATATAATTCAATAATGAAGAAAAAAAACCTTTTTCCAGTCGAACAATTTTTGTTAAAAAATTAACAAAGGATTAAAAGACGTTTCGACAATTTATTCGTCATTTTCAATTTTAGTTCTTCACACAGCCTTCTTTAAATTTACAAGTCACAAACATTACTGCAAAAACAATAAAAGTACACTAAAATACAATAATAAAACAATTTGTCAAATTTGTTCACATCCTTTAAAAATTCACAAGTCAATTCATCACTGCAAAATTTATAAAAGTAGACTAAAATACAACAATAAAAACAATTTGTCGAAAATAACCAATAACAATAAGCATAGATACCTTGAGGTCAAACAAATCTAAAATTAATTATATATAGAATCCTGGAAGTCAACATTCTTCCATGGTCAAATATACAATATGCATTACATTAAAACCAAACTTTGATCTCTGTAATACTAGATCAAATTAAATTCTTTTATAAATATAAATATATTAACAAATGTACTTCAAAAACAAAAACAAAACAAACTATTATAGACAAATATGGTATTTATTTAAATTTTTCTATTCAAACAATTAAATTATTAAATTCATTTAAAAACATGAAAAATTATTTAAGTATTAATTGGAAAAAAAATTTTAATTATATTAATCATCTAATCTATTTATAAGTTTTAGGTCAGGTTATTTTGCTCCATCTGACCTATTTTTAATGCTTAACTTCCCATGTTCTATTTCTATTTTAATTTTAAAATTATGGAGGAATATAATTTACTTATATCTCCAGCCTCCTTCCTATCATTTTTGACAAATTGTTTTATTGTTGTATTTTAGTGTACTTTTATAAATTTTGCAGTGATGAATTAACTTGTGAATTTTTAAAGGATGTTGTGAAGAACAACAAAAATTGAAAATGACGAATAAATTGTCGAAACGTCTTTTAATCCTTTGTTAATTTTTTAACAAAAATTGTTTGACTGGAAAAAGGTTTTTTTTCTTCATTATTGATTTATATGAATCAAGAAGTTAGTCGAGTATAGAAGAAAGATCTTATAAAGAAAATTAAATGCCAAAATTTGATTTATGTCGTTCTTTTGAAAGAGCGATATTTCATGGTATTTATACTGGTTAGTTTGCAGTTTTGGCCATTATTATTGAATTATTATAATAGCGAATCGTAAGATTTGAAATGTAGATTTTTATCGAGTCCTGAAGATGAATCCTTTGAGGAACTTTAAGTAGAGACTGCTAAGACAATAGGAAATAGCCGGCGGGTACTAGCGCAATAAAAGATGAGATGATAGCAATAAAGAGGATTCTTAACGGCAAGAATTAGAGTTGAAGTTGGGAATTATTAAAGCTGAAGTTGGTACAACTGCCATCTTTGAGGTAATTACTCATCCGCTCTCCAGAGGCCGCCTCCTTCCCGATTTATCCTTTCGAATTAAAGTTTTCTTCTTATTTTTTTCTTTTTCCTTCTTTAGCGTATTCATATTCTTGTTTAAGAATCTTCTTATTAATTCATTTTTAATATGATAGGGTAATTGATTTTTAGAATATATATTTTATATATATAAAAATATATATAGTCCATACATAAATATATATATAGTCATCCAGTGGATATCTCCAAGGAAGACGGTGCAGTTTTGAAAATGTTAAGACATTTAAATATCTTCGCACCATTATTACAGAAGACAACAGACTGGAACATGAAATAAAGGCGAAGATTAAAAACGGTAACAGATGCTATTGGTCCCTCAGAAACGTTTTCCAAAATAGAGCTGTACCACGTAGTCTCAAAATAAGGGTATATAAGACGATACTTCGTCCTGTCCTTGCCTATGGTAGGGAGGCGTGGACACTAACCAAACAGCATGAGAGATTATTGAATACATGGGAGAGAAAGATTCTTAGAAGAGTGTATGGATCAACCAAGGAAGGAAATTGTTTCCGCATTAAAAGGAACCAGGAACTTATAGACCTATATGGAGAACCTGACATAGTTTCTTGTATTAAAAAAGGAAGATTGAGATGGTTGGGGCACCTTCAGAGAATGGACAAGAAAAGGCTCCCAAAGCTGATTCTGGAGGGACGTCGAGACGGAGAAAGAGGAAGAGGAAGGCCTAGAATACGATGGCTGGACAATGTGGAAGCAGACCTTAAGCTCCTGGAGGTAAGAGCATGGATAAGAGCAGCGAGAGATCGGTCAAAGTGGAGGAGAATTGTTGAGGAGGCCAAGGTCCTCCATGGACCATAGCGCCATGTATGATGATGATATTTTTATATAAAGGAAGCGAATATGATCTGGGTGGAAGCCTAAAATAAATTCTTAAATAGCAACCACTTATTAGAAACGAATGCATCGACTTAAATTAGAGGTTTTCATCTAAGCCCTGGAGAAGACCTGCAATGTGGGTTGAAACGTTTGCTTTCAAATAAGCATATCAACCCTATTTAAGAAATTCTTTCTCTGACGATTCCATCCGGATCATTTTCTATTTTACAACAGCTATTTTATTTTACAACTACGTTATTTTTATGTTATAGCATGTTAATATAGCGTAATAATGCTGTTATGTTTTATAAGTAGGCTGTTTTTCCTACATATATTATTATTTTCACTTTATTGATTTCCTTCCTTCAGTCGTTTTCGTTCTTGTGTTATTTTTCTTATCTTCCTCAACTAGCATTTATTCCGTTAACTTCTTCTACATTCTTCTTTTTCCATACATTCTCGGTTGCCAATGTTAGGTATGCACTTCAAGACTTTGCTAATTATTCAATAATATATGTTCCTATAATGGCCATGTATGGTGAAATGGTTAAACAAACAGAATTTTTAATTTTTTTAAACTGTTTATTTGAAAACCAACTTTATCAGGGCTAATATGAAGACCTACTATGTGGATCGTAAGGTAAAGTCTAGACCGGAACTTTTCTCTGTCTAGTTCTGAAGGTAATTTTGTCTCAATATACGAAACAACAACAATACTTTTTGATTAATAGTAAATTTTGGTGATGTACATGGTTTGAGTCGGAATAAAGTTTCTCATGGAAGGATTGATATCGGATTCAGGCCGATATCAGCAACAAATAGGACATTGAGATCATTATGGATGACATTGTTCATAAAAAAGTAAAGAGCATTGAGGATTTCTGAATGGCGAGAATTGGATACAAGAGGAATTCGATGGCTTAGTGGAGCCTCAAAACTCTACTCCGTAAGTCCAGATGGGTCGAATGATTGTCATGTATATGAGTACAAGCAGTAATAAAAATAAACAACCTATACCACTACAATCCATAGTGCAGAGTGTCTTGGGTTCAGTACATGGTAGAGACTGTACAGCTTCTAAGACAATGGTTATGCAAAGAGATGATTTGTCCGAGATCACGCTCAACCACCACATTTTCCCCCAATTAAAGGTACCCATTCTTTTGAAGCTGGGATGGTCCCCCTGGAAGATCCGTTTATATCCCACAATGGCCTTAGCAGACTGAATAATTTATCTGCCTCACCCGGATTTGACCACCGGTCCTTCAGTAAACAAGTAAGCTCTCTACCTACTGAGATATTACCATTACTATTTTCATTCATCGTTAACTAATTTAATAAAATGATTTTAGACCAATTTTCAGTATCTGGACACTTTATTATTAACATATTTACATCATTGTTCTGTTTTATCCGGGAGTTTCATACATCCGAGGCTTCCGACAAGGAAAGAAACATCCAAGACAAATAGAGGACGATAAGGGTTCGCGGGGGGAGGGGGGGAGGAATAAAAAGGAAACAGGAGAAAGAAAAAGAGCCCACAAAGAGAAAAAGGCCGCCGGAAGCGAGGCTAAAACTGTCCGTAGTGGAAACTGTTATACAATACAGTAGAAGAGAGAACAGTACTGTGGTGGTGGTGGGTTGGTGTCGAAGGGAGGGGATGTGGCAAGTTTTATGTCTTTGTTTGTGTTGCTCTTTAACTGCCGGAAAGGTTTTCACATCCAAACTCCCACCAATTGGTTGTCTCATGCCCATTCCTCAGTCATATCCATCCTTATCTCGCCTCGAGGCCGCTTTCTTTTCGCCATTCCTCCAGTCATATCCGTACTTATCTCAGGATCTACTCCGCTCTCTTAATTCCCTCAGGATCTCTTTTACGGTGTCATTCGAAGAAGAGGAGGGAAAGACATCTTCTACTGCTCTATTTCGGCCGAAGTGTTGTTCAGTTTTCCCGAACGATATCGTATATATTCAGTCTTTTGTGAACACAGCTGTTTTCTCTTCATTTAAGATATTTCTTAGTTCATATTACGTAATTTATTTATGGTACCATAAAACTTGTGCCACAAAATGCACATTATAACCTGGCCTCAATCAATAGGTAGGCTACTTTTTTCAGAGCTTGATTAATTTTAAACAAATAAAACTGTTACTTAAACATTCATAAATCCTGGATAGGAAACTTGTTTATTATGATAAATATTTCAAATGAAATAATTATAGTTAGTTTTAAACAATGTTTTATTCACTTTTTGTGTCTAAAAGAAAAATTGAATTAAAAAAGAAAAACTCGACCGCCATAACCTGAGAAGAGAATTATGTTCAGTTCTGTATAAGCTACCTAATATTATGTTATAATATTATATTAATGGTACCGATTTATTATTCATTTTAGTTGAATTATTTGTTCCATAAAGAATTTTTTTAATCTGCCTTTTTTTTTTAATTTATCCATTACAATTTACAATTTTATTCAATTATACAAGTATATATTATGAATTAGATATAATGGCAAGTAAAGAAACTAGCCACTTTTAGTACTCAAATGACAGATTTATGTTAGAATGCCACGAGGACATCTTTTCATATGCTTCGGAGGATTATCGGGAATTGAAGAAGTAGCTAGATTTAAAACGAATGGGTTTGAGTCGGAATAAAGTTTGTCATGAAAGGATTGATATCGGATTCGGGCCAAATCAGCAACAAACAGGACATTGAGATCATTATGGATGACATTGTTCGTAAAAAAATTTAAGAGCATTGAGGATTTTGGATTGCGAGAATTGGATACAAGACGAATTCGATGGCTTAGTGGAGCCTCGAAATTCTACTCCGTAAGTCCAGATGGGTCTAATGTCATGTATATGAGTCTTTTGTAATTAATTATGAGCTTAGGGCGATAATCTGGATTATTTTGAAGTAGCCTGAAACAACGAGCAGTAGGGTTAGTCTTATATAGATTTGGAAAACACTGACAGAAAAATTATAATTTTTAAATTATAATTATAATTCAAAAGTGTACAATGTTTATTTTAGTACGTTATCCGATTTCCTATACCTAACCTGCTACAAATTTATTGGAATATTTAAAAATAATTGAAATTTTAAATGAAATTAGAGACTGGATTAGATTGAGAGAGCTCTCAATTAGTAGGCAATGAATTGAGATGACTGTTGATTGGCCGAGAGGATTCGCTGAATGATTGCCGGATTGGTCCATCAATCAGAGAACGTCCCAATCAACGCTGATTTTTAAATAGTCCATTATCTCACCTCTCTTCATTTACATATCGATTTAAAATCGATTTATACTTAAATATTAATATTCCCTGCAATTCCAATTTATTGGAGCAATAATTCAACTAGAGTCGCGCTGTACTTATTAGGTCCATAATCGAAGATGACAATTATCCGTGGCCCCGGTGAATAATTGGTTAAGTCGAATTTTTTCCAGGGAGAGTTAATTGTACTGAAGGAAGATTAAGAAAGATCACTCTCTCATCAAATAAAGAAAGCTTTCTTGCTCCAAAACGTTCCACAAACTGCTCCTTGCCATACCCAGGAATGCAAGGCTTTATTTTCATAATATTTAGTTTTTAGGGGTGGTTAGGTTAGTTATAGTTTTCTATTAATCAGCTTTTAATTATCTGTTTATATTAAATTTATTATTTTTAATATAAATACCCATATTGCCTTATTTTATTTTTTTATTTCTTGTTTAACAACTATAAATTACCGTTATTGTACTCAATATATCTTCTTTTTTTTTTGCCTGTCACTGTATGAGTATAGTGTACTTTATGATATAGTATTTATGCCAACTTTCATATTATCATATTATCATATCCCTGCTCAAACAGACAGAGACAGATATACTTTTTAAGTTAATGCTGACCGAAGTTAATTCAAGTAAAACTGTTTAAACTGCCGGAGAAGTCGATTTGTCATCGCCCATGAATTATTCCGACCACGATGAAGTCTCTATCTTGTAGCTCAGATCTCGGCCCCGTCCCAGGCTCCATCTTACAGTGTAGTATTGTTATCTCTCTGTGGATAGTATTATTATGACATTTTTAAATAAATTTCAAACTTTATGCATGAGTACATTTTGAAAGAAAATGGTTGACCTTGATGAAAATTGTGGAAGAAAATGGTCCGGGAAGAGGTCAATAAGTTTTTCTGAATATCAAGAATATTTATTCAGTAGCCAACGTTTCGACCCACTCTGTAGGTCTTCTTCAGGGCTAAATATACAAAATACAGACAATTTAAAATCACAAAATATTTAAAAATAGGTTAAGCATGGTAAAAACAAATGTTAAAATACAAAGGTAGGAAAAACAAAACAAAAAAAAACATACTATAGAATACAATAAAAAAACAAAAAACAGAAAGTGCTAAAAATTAAAGAATAAGGTAATATAAATTCAAATGGGATAAATATTAAAGTGAACATACAATAGTATCAGTTATCTGAGTCGTGAACAATAAAGATGGGGCAGGGGAGAGCACATGAGAATTATATCGATACAGTAATAAATAAGAAAATGTTGATAAGAAATGATGATGATAAGTACTAGAAGTGAGACATACATATTACTACTAAGGGAGAAGATGATGTATACATAATGTTCATGAAATAGTATAAAGGATAGATGTAGTACAATATATAATAATTGCTAAGACATGGTGAGAAAGGAGAAAATAATAGATATTAAATTAACATGTACAATCCTATAAAAAGTGCGATAAGTAAGTTACAATTGATGGGTATTAGACAAAATTAAATGTAAAAAGACAAACAAATGTGGTTCAGAAAAGATACTTAAAATAAAAAAGTGAGTTAAGATGAACCCGTGAGTAGTTCCTCATAAAAGTTCACCTTCTTGGGAGGGAATGTTATAACCTTGGATTATAGAACAAAAAAAATCAAAATAACTCCATCCAGACCATTTATTCCATCGTATAGATCAGAGTTGGCTAAAAAACATTAATATTTTCGTTTCGAAGAGAACAGATTTGTCCGGGATTCGAACCCGTGTCGTCTGCATCTCCGGTACAGTGGTCTAAACCACTGAGCTACCAGGGGTCGTATCCAAGTCATACAAATCCATTCTCTTCACCGATCCTACAAAATGTATGGTTTGATCAAAGAGTCCCCTCCTTTCAATACTTATCGATAAAAAGTCAAAAAAGAAGAAGTAAAAAAAAAAACAGCTGGTTAGTAATCATTTTTGATGACCTCGTTATCGATACATATTGGAAGGAGGGGACTCTTTGATCAAACCATACGTTTTGTAGGACAAATATTTTTTCAAATAATTTAGATAATTATCTTGAGATAATTAATAACAAAAAAAAACCCCCAGTTAGTAATAAATTTTTGAGAATCATCAAATCGACATATTTTATCCTTAGCTACCACAATCGAGAATTTTCGCACAGGAAATTGTTGGGTCTCATCGAAACGAAGATTCAGCTTGATGCTAATCAAGTGCAAAAATGGACCATGGATCCTGGACTACAGTCCTTCCCATACAATCTTTAATCCAACTCAAACCCACTAGTTTTAAACCTAGCAACCTTTTTAATTCCCGATAATCCTCCGAGGGATCTGAGACTACTGTCTCTGTACTTGCCTTTATCCATACCATTATCTATCATTCATTATATTTACTTGTCAGTAATACACCTGACCCAGTCACCGATCCTATGTTGTATTGTTATAATACAGTTCTTTATGATTGAGATGAATGAGGTTGAGTCGAATTTTCTCTATATTGAGTGAAGCGGAATCTTGTCATTTTCGTAACTTTGGCTTGAAATGGAGTTATAATATAATCAATTACTCCATTTCAAGCCAATGCCTGACTTAGCCACTTACGTACTTAACAATTACATACAATACAATTATCTCATTCTGGACAACATTTAATTTTATCGCTTATTCACAGGGGCTGCGAATACATTATCTACACTTGCTAATATAGCAATACATATAAAAACAAATAATATTATATAAGGTAACTAAAATTGTTATATAAAGTATATAACTGATGTTATGAAGATATATGCACAAGCTTGTGGTGGTTGTAGGTACAATCAATCAAAGTTACTTCAGCCTCAACTATTCATATTTCGTAGTATTATTTATTAATATTAGGAACGGGATAGCTCAGTTCACAGAGCGCTGAGTTGCTGTGGTGAAGGGTTCGAATCCTAGTGTGACAGAGAAATTATTTAATCTTGTAACAGCCAAAGGTGTACCCTTTGAGGCCTGCGAACGTTCATAGGGCTTACACACCCTCTATAATGAGTTGGGCCTGATCTCGGCCAAATCGCTTCCCAACCCAACAGTTATCATAGAAACACTACAGTCTCTAATATGTTCTGAACTTAAGCCCCTTCATGGATTGTAGTGGTACAGGTTTCTTTAAAATTTATTTATATTATTTAATTTTCAATAATTTATTTTATTCATGTAGGAAATAAATTCGTTGACTGGAAGGTACTAATTTAGGATGGAAATAGTTGGGGGCGCAGTCAAAAATTACACAACAAATAAGTGGAAACCTATTATACTTTATGTGGCCGACGTTTCGACCTACTTTGTAGGTCTTCTTCAGGCCTATGAGAAAAAACAGACAAAAACAGAAATGACTGTAAAAATACATAACATAGAGATATAGAAAACATAACATTGTATAGAGATATAGAAAAATTGAGCGAAAAAAGTGAAGGATATATGAATAAATATCTCTATATCTCTATGTTATGTATTTTTACAGTCATTTCTGTTTTTTCTCATATCCCTGAAGATGACCTAAAAAGTAGGTCGAAACATCGGCACACATAAAATATAATAGGTTTCCACTTATTTGTTGTGTCATTTTTGACTGCACCCCCAACTATTTCCATCCTAAATTTATTTAATTATATTATTATTTTTTAACATAAAATCCATACCTATGTTGCAGGCCCAAGAGTGGCTCGATGCTCCTCTACAGCAGGAAGAAGGTACGCTACCGGCGAGATGGCTACTGCTGGAAGAAGAGGAAAGACGGCAAGACGACAAGGGAGGATCACATGAAGCTCAAGGTCCAAGGGACGGAGGTTAGTCCATATATATATATATATATAATGATAAGAGTAATATACCTGGGTTCAGGTTCGAGTCTAGCTGTGGTAGATAATATTAGTTTAGTAAAAGAAAATTAAATTGTTATTCTCACATTTTTTTTTTAAACAAACATTTTGACTGCATAGCTTTTATTTAGTTAACTGTTATTCAGAACCCCGTGATGGAGATTTCCATTACAATAATAAAAGATTAAATAAAAATCCATTGCTACCATTAAGAAAAAAAAATCCCTTTAATCCTTTTAAAGGTTTATAATTTATTTTCCATATAATTTTTATGGATGCCTCAAGATTATTATTTTTACCTTCAGGATACTTTTTTTCTGCTCTCCCCTATTTTACAGAACTAGAACTTCTTATATTTGAATGCTATATATTTTGGGTCTTATAGTTTTTTGCATCGGAAGCGAATCTTATGTATCAACTGTTCGACTGTATCAATACGAATTTGTTGATCCAATCTATTTTTACTGGATTAACTGTTTCATTATCGGACACAAAGTACCCTATTGAAAGGTTTAAAAGTATATACATAAACAACGAAACTCTTTTTTGAGGAAGTTGTATTTTTTTCCCAACCATGGTTTAAAATTGAGGGCGACCTGTGGTCTAGTGGTTAGCATAGCAACCTACTAAGCCCGTGATCGCGGGTTCGTAGCCCGGCAGGTTGGTAAAAAATCCTTAGTTATGCCGTCCTTCGGAAGGGACGTTAAACGGTGGTTTCGAGCCTGTACGATATCAGGAACTCGTTAAAAATCCCTACCCTAATAAAACCTGGATAGGTTGACTTAAGAGCTCCCACTGTAGCATCGTCCGATTAGCCTCAGTAGCATAACATTGATATTAAACAAACAGTTTAAAATCGATTTATAACTACTAAGACTAAGATATAGGGAGATTTGTTTATTTTTAGCATTTGACTGCAAATAAAGTTATTTGTTGAATTTAATATATAACATCTAATATATCTACAGCCCCGGTGAATAAGTGGTTAAGTCTAATTTTCTAATAATTCATTCACTCAATGAAAACCTATTTCCAGTCGTTTCTTTTTTCATATAACTTTATTAAGTGGATACGTTTCGACTATATGTCATTTACAATCCATCAAGAACTTCTTTAACTTCTAAGAAGAGTTATAAGTCATCTTTTTTATTTTTTTTAAATTATTCATTGTCATTAGCTAAAATTTTTTCTTGGAGGTTCATTGTCCTCCATGGTCCTTTTGTTAATCTTCTCCAAAATGAGTTTCTTGTCCTTAAGTAAGCGGAATCATAATATTTTCGTATTGAATAAGGAGCTAAGTATTGCATTTGCTTGAAAAGGAGTTATTGCTTATATTACAACTCCATTTCAAGCCAAAAACTACGAGAATGATACGATTCCGGTTATCCGAAAGCAGTTAACTCTCTCTGGAAGAAATCCGACTTAACCACTTATTGTAGTGGGGCTGTAGATATAATAGTTTGTTGTTAGTATTTATTATTGTCTAAACACTGCTAAAAACCTAATTGCTGGATTAGGAATTAGTTTTCCTTTTCTCCTGAAGAGTGCATAAATTTCTAACCTCTCTTTAGTCGAATGTATCGATATGTACCAGTCATTACTATCGATGCTCAGGAATATTGAGCTACCTCTTGCTACTAGTCAAGATGAAATATAACCTCATATCTCTCTGTACGTGTCGATTCAATATTTATCCTTGACTGTACTCCGGTGTAGCAGACTCCCAACCGACCTTTCTGACAAAAGCTATTCCCAAGATAAAGCGGCTCCAGATGTAGAAGGCCGTGTAGACTCTGGCTTGGAAATTAGCCTGAATTCATTTCCTCCAGGGCTGGAGGCTCCAGGACTCTACCTGGAAATTGCACCTTTTTTTTTTGTGGGCGCCCTCCCTTCGTGTTTTTAATTCTTGTTAATTAACAGCCTGCTAGCTCCGCCTTTACACCTCGCTGATGAACGGCTTTCCTGGCTACAATTCGTTCCACGATTTCTTTACTCTCTCTCTCTCTCTCTCTCTCTCTCTCTCTCTCTCTCTCTCTCTCTCTCTCTCTCTCTCTCTCTCTCTCTCTCTCTCTCTCTCACTTGTAAATTTTTTTTCTACCCTTTCTCTGTTCTTTTCAGAAAAATAAATTACAAGAAAAAATTGTGTTGAGAAATTGAAATAAATACACAACGCAGTAGGGCATTTATACTCTTCCTTGCTTTGAATAATGTGGGATTGTTCAGCTGATTGCCAACTGTTTCCTATATGAACTTTTGTATAAATTCTCTCTCTCCCTCTCTCTCTCTCTCTCTCTCTCTCTCTCTCTATCTATCTCTCTCTCTCTCTCTCTCTCTCTCTCACACTCTCTCTCTCTCTCTCTCTCTCTCTCTCTCTCTCTCTCTCTCTCGTTCTAAATATGTATACTGTTAGACTGAATTATCTTAGACTGAAACGGTAAGACAATCTTAGTACAAGCAAGCTAGCCCGCCGCATCAAATTGTTGTTGGGCAAGTCGAGGTCATGAACTTTGTTGTCAACCTTCATTTGTTTTGTTTACATCAAAATTTTCTTATAAGACAATTTTGACATCAAGCTTTTTATTCAAATTGGACACTTCCAATTGTATTACTGCTTTTACCCAAAATTCACTCTTATCTTCATATATTTATCCGCTAGTAAGTGAACACTATCATATGTTACTCTATATAAAGAATTTTATATGTAAAGATATAAAATTTGATTTATTTCTATTTGAAAGATAGAGAAAACCGTTATCTACTTGTTATTTAGTTGTCTACTTGTTTTGAAACTAAATTCATACGTAATATGTATATATCATTGCAACATCTTTAATTTATTAATGGATATTTATTTTATTTTCAGTGTATTTATGGCTGTTATGTTCATTCTGCTATACTGCCAACTTTTCATCGGAGATGTTACTGGCTTCTTCAGGTAATATTTTTTGTTTGTGGAGGTCATTTTTCCTACATTATTATTTTATAGTTTATCAATTGTAAGTATTATATTAAATTTAATGATTGCCATACCATTTTTTTTTATTATTTAGAAAGAGATATGGAAGATTTTTTGTACTTTGGTTACTACTATCCTCACCATCTTCTATATTGCTCACTATGTCCAAACCATTTGTACTTAATATCATATTTATAATTTCAATTGTAATCATTAAATGCAAGAATAAAATTGTTATATAGTAATTTTTACTTTTCATATGAAGTAAAATATAATTTAAATATCGTGAAATACTGATAAATGGTATTTTTTATACATCACATTTCCAAAGTTTTAATAGTATTATTCCAAAGTGGATATATCATATGTTTAATATTTGTTACAAAAAACCCTGGCGTTTCTGTGCAGAGCTTAACATTCATCTTGTGTTCTGTCGAACATAAACACATTGAATTCTGCCTCTTTATTCTTTATAATTAACATGATCTGGTGAAAATTTACTTTACATAAATCATAAAAAAAGAAATGTTCATTGAGATATTTTACGTATTGATCTCTTTGATAATTGTTTCTTTATCAACATATACATTTACCTTGGATGGTATCACAACATTAAGTGATGTTTGTTGTTTTTTCAGAATCCAGATATAGTATTAGTGCACTACTTGAACGTTCCTTACCCTGATGATAACAAGATAGTATCTCCGAGCCTGGCCCTCTGCGCTGATAAGAAACAGTGGACCAAAGAAGAACTTATATCCCAGCTCAAGCCTATGTGTAAGTATTATATGACTAAGATATTTTATAATTTATTTTATTCTTATTTTTGTTATCGAAACAAAATCAGTTTAATATGTTTTATTACTTACTGCATCAAAGATTTCTTTGTTTATTTTCAATAAAAGTTTTAAAAATCCACTACAACCTTTAAAGGCTCTTGGGTTTAGTACACGGTTGAGATTTTACTGTTTTTAGGACAACAATTCTCTAGGGAGGTAATTTGTTCAAGATCATGCTCAACCAACAGGTTTTTCGCTTTGTTAAGGGATGAGGAACATTTTAAAATTCAGCATAAATTTTATTTCAAAAATAAGAATTGATTTTATTCAATTATTAGATCAAATTGATTCATTCATTTCAATTATCGGATCTGGAAGCGGGTTAGCTCAATCTATAGACTGCTGAGGTGCTGTAATGAAAGTCAAGTGATTTAAACCCAGCAGTGGTAGATAAATTATTTAATCTGTTAACAGACATGGGTGGGCATTGTAGAATTTGTAGCCACTCCTGGGGCTTGTCCAGGCTCTGTAGAATAGGTATCCTTAACTATTTACCATGGCCAAATCACCTCATTACGGAACCATGGGCTTAACAATGTTAATCTCTATCATGTACTGAACTGACTCTTCATGGTCTGTATGTGCTACAGATATTTTTTTTTAGATCAAGAGGATTTAATTATTTATTTTAATCTGCATCATAAGCTTACACAGGATCCTTTTTTTATTGGGGTGTACAAACCATAATACTGATGTAATCATTTCCAACCTAATTCATGCATATTTACTCTTTTTGAGTGATTTCTCTCCGGCCAAATGTTGTTGTGGCTGTTATAATAGTTTTAAAAAATATTACGTTATAATTTGAATTTTAAAGAAACAGAATGAATGAAAAAAATTAATTAAATGGATTTTTGATTTTACATTTTATTCATCTTATCGCTAAGTATAGTATATAATAAATAAATAATATACATAATATTATAATAAATAATATTAAAGTCGTACATATATATATATTTATAAAAAATTATATTATTAATATTAATGAATAAGGTATATCATGGTTGATTTTTAATTATGGCCAATAACATTATTTTAAATTATTACTATTTATTTCAATTTGATTGAGTGCTAATCGATGCACAATATTTTTTGTTAATCTGTCCTTTGCTAATATAAATAGATTAGATGGTTTACCAACACGTGAGCATGCAACATATAATTCTCCATTGGAGAAACGTGGATGTTCCAGGTCCGAACGTCATATAACGAAAATAAGCGCTTCTATAATGAATATACGTATAACATGTGTGAATAAAGGTAAATAAAATTTTGCAATAAAAATATTGTGGTCATTAATCAAAATAAAATATAGCCTATATTTTAAGTTGGACAATGTTACATATCTGTGCGAAATTTTAATAAAATTGGTCCAGTAGTTTCAGAGATTACCCTGAACAAACATCGTGACATGAGATTTTTATAGATAGAAGATATGTGATTAATAATAACAAGTTTGAATTATTTATTGTTTTTTTTTTCTTTTTCAGTTTACAGTGAAGAAGAACCCGAACTTAACAATGAACTTGAGATATCAGTAAGTATTAAAGTTTTACTTTCATTTTTTAATATAAATAATTTTTTACCACTTGTTTTAGTGCTTAAGAAAATATTCTTTAAATGATTGGAATGAAAGAAATACATGTAGTTGCGTATATAATCCAAATGGAGGATTATCAGTCTTAACCAATGACAGTTACTGCTACTTAGTAACCTCCTTAGATATAAGGATAAATATAGATTTAGCAAATATAAATCAATAGCTTATAGTCTTTCAATTCGCATAATTCTGTGGGAAATAAACCATTTCAGATTGCCCCTTCCTGACTTAGAAATTAAGATGCTTAAAACTGCATTTCTTAACAAAGGAAAAACCATTATCCAGTCATTAAATTTTTTAAGGAAGAAAATAGTTGGGGGTGCAGTCAAATAAAACACTAAATAAGTGGGTACTTATTTAATTATGTGCCGACGTTTCGACCCACTTTGTGGGTCATCTTCACAATTTTGTCTGTTTTTCTTTCTTAGCCCTGAAGATGACCCACAAAGTGAGTCGAAACGTCGGCACATAATTAAATAAGTACCCACTTATTTAGTGTTTTATTTGACTGCACCCCCAACTATTTTCTTCCTTACTCTATCTTCCAGTCAACCATCCCCTCGCTTCTCATTAAATGTTTTAGTTCATTTAAGTATTAATCAAACGTTTCGACACTAGATGTCATTTTCAATAATTTTGGTAAATATTTTGCATCAATTAGCTCTATATATATAACTTTAAAAAGTTAGGTCAATACAGTTGACCATGGAGGACAGTTGATCCCCTAGTAAATAAATTTTAAATATTAAAAAATGGCATTTAATAAGATTTTATGACTTATAACTTTTTAAAGTTATATATGAAGCTAATTGATGCAAGATATTTATCAAAATAATTGAAAATGAGATCTAGTGTCGAAACGTTTTATAAATAATTAAATAAACTAAAAATTTTATGACTGGATAATGGTTTTTCCTTCATTACGAAATATTCTGAAGTTTTAGTCCAGTTTTACATTGTTTTTTAAAATGAACTGCATTTCTTTGAAACAATTTTTATAAAAGGGAAACAATAAAATAATTTTAACAATAAATTATAAATAAATGAAAAAGGTTGCTCTGGATCACTAAAGAAATCATATCTCAAAACTATAACTGGATTTTATTATGATTTTTTTAAACTTATTTTTTTATTTTGATGAGAGGGGTAGCTTTGTATGTAGAGAGTTGAGTTGCTGTACTGGAGGTCCCAAGTTTGAATCCAGGTGTGGTAGATAAGTAATTTAATCTGTTAACAGCCATAGATGGATCCTGCAGGATCTCCAGACCCTCCTGGGACTCACCCTACATGTATTAAGTGCATACCCTTAATTGGAAGAAAAACATAGTGTTAAAGTGTGATCTCAGTCAAAAAATGATTCTCGACAAGGATACAGAAATGAAGATATCCCAAGGAAGGAAAATCATTAGAATCCTCAACTCAGTCCTTTGGAATGAAGGGGTCTCGTTAGAAATGAAAAAGAAAATATATCATTCTTTTCTTCTGGGGACAACCCTAAATGGGGCCGAAACATGGACAGTAAAAATTGAAACTGCTTGCTCTTGCGATGGACTTTTTAAGACGTACCTGAGGCATCTCAAAGCTCCAACACATACACAATAGTGTTATAAGAGAAACTATAGGGCAAGAGAAAAATATATTATACGAAACAGAGACCAGGAGACTTAAATGGTTTGGCCACTTGATGAGAATGAACGACAGTAGATGAGTAAAGTAATTCTTCCTAATATAAGAACCAAATTATAGAAGAAAGAGATGAAGACATGGATGGAGAATGTTAGAGAAGGAATGGCAGCAAGAGGGCTGCGAGAGGAAGAAGAAGAATGGGCCGTTAGGAAGGATTGGTAGGAAAAGATTTAGGGTATTGGGATACATTAATTGTAAAAAACCCAAATAAATAAATTCTAAAAATAAAAAAAATGATTCTAGGTGTTAAAGAATAATCAATTATAATGATACTTTTACATCTACTTTTAATAAATTATTAATACCATGCTGACAAAAATGAAAACAAAAATGTTTATTTGGTTTAACTACAAATAATTTTTTTCATCCTGATAGTTGTTTTCAGGATCTTATTTAGGTTTATTTTTAACTAGTAGAGTTTTTAAAACAGAAACGAGTTCAACAAACACTGCTTTCTCAGACAGCTGAGACTGTAGAGTCCATAGTGTGCCAGCTGTTGGAGAGGCAGCGTTCAGCAAGGGCTAGTGCTATTTGCAAACAACTCGAGTGTGGTTGCCCGGATTCGACTTGTGCCGATGCAAAAGCATGCTCGCAGCCGATAAGAAGGATAACAGCTGCCAAGGCGGAACCCGATACCAATCAAGTATGCCTATATTAACATATATATACTTCTGCCTCTGAATTTTTTATAAATCGTTAATTTTTTTGGAATATTTTAAAATTTTGTATTGACCTTTAACAAGCAGAATTCTAATCGAAATTTTTCCTTTTTTTTCATATTCACATTTATTATAAAGTATGTTTTAAATAAATAAATATCTAAACAAAGGTCATGTATAATACTATAATAAAAATTATATATTCAAAAAAGACCTCTTATATTTTTAACGTTGATAATTCGTTAAAATGGCAGGTATTAAAGTTTATTCAATTGTTATTTTACTAATTATTAATTTACAGTCATAAAAGAACCTCAGCAGGTTTCATAAATGTGTTTTTTTGTAATTTTTAGAAGCTGCATTATTTTTTTCAATACCAAATTTTAACATGTTCATTTCGATAAATATTTTTTCAAATTCAGAAGACTGTTTCATTTGAATTCCAATTTGTTAACATTTAAGCAGTTGTAATGTTGCCAATAGTCCGGCTGCTAGATTTATGACGCCTCGTTCCCAAGTGTGCCTTAATGGCCACAAGACCCATTTGGGACACGGGTGCTCAGATCCAAACTGTGCCACAGGTGTCGTCTACAACAGGCTCCGCGGGTTTGCTCCTCGGTCAGCGCGGAATCATACAACAGGAGAGGGGGCTTCCCATTCACCACATACAGCAGCAGAACCATCACCAGGTACCACATGTATGTATACGTTCATTTTCAATTAAATTGTATTTATTTTTTTGATTAATTCAAAGAATTTTTCTTTTAAATGACTTATGTTAATCAAACATTTTTTTTTACATTTTTACTAATAATTGATGATGATGAAAGAACGATCATAATGTACAAAAATATTAAATTTATATTAATCATATAAAACAATGTATATTTATAATATTAATGCTTTCTAGATGTAGATTTGTTATATAAATTTCAAAATGTAGGTTTGTGACTTTTATCACTTTAGTAATACCTACTAGTACGATATATGTATTTTTTTAAATTATTTTAATAATAATATTTTCTATATTATGTTAATATAATAAATCATCTTAATTTATGTATCTCAGGGCTCAAACACACAAAGTGGACCTCTTGTTCTCAGCCTCACCCAGCCAGGCAGCCTCCTGATCCTGAACAACCAGTCAGCAGGGCAAATTACATCAATCGTCAGCGGTAGACACCAACAGCGTAAAGAAAAGCCAATGGAGGTATTACAGCATTCATATTGTTAATAAACTATTTAGCCTATGTATTAATTGAATAGTTGCCTGGAAGAAGGGCGTATGTTTTTTTTTTGTTTTGTTTTTTATAAGTGGGCTTGAAATTGCACTGCGACCAATTTGACCTATTGTGTGCCCCATTACAAGCGATTATTATAATCTCAATTTAGCTAAACCCCCAAACCTAAGTATGCTTGCTGGGTTGATTAATTCGATCTGCCTGGGGTTGGTGACTCTATCCCGATCAAAGGTTGCAAACGTTAGGTCAGCAAACCTATCACATAGGCAGATAACATGATAGGGTGTTTCGTCCTCTCTACGACAAAAGCGGCTAGTGGGGACACTGACCAGTCCCAGCCTGAACATATGGGGTTGAGTCTGCAATGTATGCCCCCCCCCCCGTGTATGCCGATATAAATGTTTTTAGTGCTTCCAGTAGAGAATTACATGTCTTCTCATTGAAGCTGTCAAGGACTAGTTTGAAATGTCTAAATCCTCTTAGTCTGCACCAGTATTGGTTTGATTTAGTGAGGTATATGCCCTTTATTCTTCGCTTAGCATAGCTGAGACTAATGCTACATACTGGTTCGGGAGTGCATGGAGTGTTATCCGATCCTAGCCTGGTTAGCTTATCAGCTTCTTCATTACCAGGAATGCCAGAGTGTCCAGGAACCCACTCAATGCTGTCCCTGCTGTTCTCCGCGAGTTTGTTGAGAGCTGTGTACCAATAGCAATCCCATACAATCCGTGAGTTAGTACTGTGCCCGCTTAGTGCACCAATGGTAGCTTGACTGTCTGTGAAGAAAGTTATCCTTCTACAAGACTTCCACTCCGAAATCGATGGGATTATGTTCTGATTAAGCAGCCTGTACTGGGAGACCATGGCACAGTACCCAAGCACCATCTCCATTGTAGCAGTCGGAGTCGTCCTCATAGCACCCGTCATCAGTAGACAGGCCAATTTTTGTAGCTTCTCCAACTTGAGTTTGGGTCTACTTTTACCAGCACCTCGCCACCACACCAGGGCTGCATAGGTCACAATGGGTCTAATGGCGATCATATACAGCCAGTAGATCATTCTTGGTTTCAATCCCCAAGAATTGCCCACTGCCCTTTTACAGGCCCAAAGACATCTAATGGCTTTATTAGACGTGTTGACCACGTGTTGATTCCAACTCAGTTTATTGTCCAGCATCACACCTAAGTAGTTCACCGTGTTATTCTGACATAGCTGAATTCCATTGAGCGACGGTAATCTTATTACCACATTCCGCTTTCTTGTAAATCCCAGAATGTTCATACGCGGGTTGATACTCAAACCATTGTCCAAGGACCAAGGCCGTATGTTACATTTTTCCGTTTTGGTTTTTTTTTATGGAACAAGGTCCATGTGATGGCCTTACCGCTAACGTTAGTTTTTAGTTGCCTAAACAGACAATAGAGGTCAGGGATAGCAAAATCAATGTCCATATAAGAGGATGATCGGTCTCTCAAGAGACAAAGTTCCAAGTGGAAGAAAGGCGCATGTAAAGATATCCTAACCTTACTAGTGTTACTTGCAAGGGTTTAAGTGCTAAATCTAAAAAATGGAAGAAGGGCGTTTTTAGCTAATTAAATGACCCGTTCTCTTATTTTGGCTCTCTCGTAAACTTTCTCCCATAAACCTAGGGAGCGACCACGGTGGCTCAAATAGTTAGAGCGTTGCTACGGTGAGGCGGAGATCAGGGTTTGAATCCCGGTTGGGGGCACATCCTTTCTCTTCAAAATAAAAATATTTAAAAATTAAAGCAAAGATAAAAAAATTATAATAAATTATAAATAGTATAATGACATATGTCAAAAAGATCCTAAAATTAAAAGTAATGTTCAATGAACATTCTTCCTCATGTATACATCGCAAAATTGCGAGAACATGGGGGATATGGGTTCGGTGAAGAGAACAGATTTGTCCTAGGTAGGGAGCGACCCCGGTGGCTCAAATGGTTAGAGCGTTACCACGGTGAGGCAGAGATCCGGGTTCGAATCCCGGCTGGGGGCAAATCTTTTCTCTTCCAAATAAAAATATATAAATTATTTCAATTGATAAAAAATAAATTATTTTTATAAAAACTTTGAAATAATTGTTTTTATATATATTTGGTATTTTATGATGCAATATAGGTGTTTTGATGGCAGTACTTGTTCTGTCATGTTAGTGCTCTCTACAATTAAATAACACATTTAATAATTATTAATCATTGATAATCTAAAGATACAATTCACAATGAAACTTTGAATTGGTACATCAAACTAATTTCTAAGAATGTTTTTAAATTGTTGTTTTGCCTGACATTAATAAAAAGAAATAACAATCCCTCATATATATATTTTTTTTACAGTGATATTTTGCATTTAAAGATTTTTACAATCTAAATATGGCTTTAGAAAAAAATCTGTCCATCTTCGACATTTCTTTGAGTTTACTGAACCAGCTTTCTTGAGATTTGGTTCATCCCGGAATAATACTTTGAACATGGCACTGGTGCTTATAGCTAAATAGTATAACGTCAAGGAATGGAAGTTGGGAAGAGGGGAAAAACAATTAAATTAACAAAATCACTTGAAACATGTTTATGGTATTATTGATTGGAAGTCAACATGGCACATGTTTCTATAGTAGAGTGTGCCATGTTCGTTCTACCATCTGCCAATAGAAGATTATAGCGACTAAAAAATCTTTCTGCGTCAACACTGTTCACAGGGGCCCACACAGCCATCAGAGCTGCCTCAGAAAATTCTCTGTGAACAATTTTTACAGCTGAGTAGCTGAATTATTTCTAATGACATAACAGTGACTCCATCCCTCACTTGCTATGGGATTCAAACAGATTTGAATGTTGATACAGGCCTACTTTTACTTGCTAAAAATAGCGTCTGATCACTGGACATTCTGACCTACAGTCGCAGGATTGAACATTTTATCTGAGTGCTGAAGAAATAGATTATTGCTGTTATCTTGATGGTTCAGCATATGAGATGCCAGATTCACAAAACTCTTCTGAAAATTCTCTCTTGTTTGGGTTAAGACAACCTGGTTCTTTACCTCCTGCCTATAAGGTTTTGGCTGGGAAAACACAAATAAGGCTTAGGGATGCCAAGTCCTCCCAAAGCAGATGAGCCCATGTATATTTTAACCCTTCTAATACATTTACCAATTTGATAAATTGACCACATACTTTGTCAACAAATGCCAAATGAATACATATCAAAGTTGTCTTACTACTATCTGCAAACTGCTCAAAAATGTAAACAATACTCGAGTTTATGGGTTCATACTCCTTCATGAAATGGATAAGAGCATCCTTCTATTCAGCTTGCTATTCGACTGAAGTTGAGTTTTGTCGTAAAATTGCTGATATTTCGCTTTTTAACGTATTTATCACTTTAATTCGTGAAAATATCGTTAATGCTATGAATCAGTGTCTCTAGAGATCTCTATCCTGATTATACCTGGATAGGCAACATTTAGGGCTCCCACGTTGCCTCGTCCGATAAGTAGCATAAATTGATGTTAATTAAATAAATAACATTATTTAAGTTAAAATATGTATAATATTTAGAAATAAATATATGATAAATACAACCAGCTTCATCTTTTTATAGTTGGAAAGCACAGTACCACAGCAAGTCATGACCCAAATGAGAAATTCACCGGAAGATGAAAAGTTTAAACTAAGGAAACAGAAAATGGAAAAGTTCACCGAAATGAAGGAAGTGAGCGGAGGTAGCGAATACTACGAGACATTGGATCTGTCTCAGGAAGATATCCAGAGGACTCTGTCTGCTAACATGCCGTTGTCGTGTTCTTCTTCTGACAGGTATGATCGAATAAAGTTTTCTTAAGTATAAAGCAAAATATTTAATGATCTCGTAATATGTTTATAGAGGTTCACGTGAGGAAAGTAATAAGCAGTCATCAGTTCTTCCCGAGATAGAATTCATCGATGTCAACGCCTCCCAGCATGTTGATGATGTCTTCCTCAATCTTGATGCTTTCGATATGCTCTCTGAATTCCCGGATCTAGAAGGCCTGGATCAAAATCATAATGGTAGTGATGTCCACATATTTTTTTAATTTTGAATTTTAGTGTGATTATATCTATAGCGGAATTGTGTTATTATCATATTGAATAAGTAGCTAAATCGTCGGAACATGGCTTAAAATGGAGTTTTAATATTACAACTCCATTTCAATCCAAAAATTACAAGAATGGCATTATTGCAGTACGATTAACACTCTCTGGACATAAAATGTCAACCATTAATTCACAGGACTACAGATATATCAAATAGGGTCACCTGTAGCATAATGGTTACCATAACAACCTACTATGTACAGGATTGTGGGTTTACAGCTCGGCAGTTGGCCCTATGATTATTTAAAAGGGGAGTAAAAAATCCTTGGTTATGCCATCCTTCGGAAGGGATTTAAAATCCGGGTCGCTAGCCTGTGCGGTGTCAGATAATCGTTAAAGATTCCTATCCTAATTATACCTGGACTGGTAAAATTTAGGATTCCCACTGTAGCATCGCCCAATTATCCTGTAGCACCATAAAGTGACGTTAAATGTATTTAAAAAAACAAATATCAGAGAGGGTGTTGCAATATGAAATAAAAATATGATGTCTTAAAAAAAAAAATTAATTTTAAGTCATTTGCTTATCGGTTTCATTGCAATAAAAGAAAAGTTAAAATAAAATGTTTCCAATGTACGAGACAAATATAATAACTTATTCAAAATGTATGTTTTAACTGTTAATTTATGTTTTGTGAAAAGTAAAAAACAAAAATCATAATATAAAAAATTTTTGTTAAAAGATATATGACTGAATTGAATACAACCCAAGATGAGCCCTTTTTTGAAATTTCTGAATCAAATAGTATGAGCCTTGGTCTTGCAATCCCATGCAATTATTTATTTGAAAAGAAAACTAGATTTTTTATGACTAATTTAAAGAAATATTTTAAAAATTAGAAATTGTAATTGGTCAATATCCCCACCTCTCCTTATAATTGTAATCCTTACTGAATTATTTAAACATGTTTTGTAAAGAAAATGTTATATTGTCATTGTTTCAATTTTATTATCATGTTTATTCAGTTGACTGCTTAAGATCTAAAAATTTATTGCAGTGTTTTTTATCTTTAAAGAAAAAACTTTTAGTTGAAGGAATTTTTTACCTGCTCGTATTTTACTCATTTTTAAAACAATTCAACTATCTTATCTCTAATTAAATAGTAAATGTTAAATTTACTCTTTATATCAGTTAGTGAGTTAGACCAGTTTAGTTGTTTCTATTTTTATATATTGTTTAGCATTAATTGTTATGATTAGGTGGTTAAAAGAAAGTTTATTCCAACAGGTGGTGGTCTGAATGACAATGGTAACGGTGCTGACGGAGACAATATGGAGACAGAGAAAGGAAACGGATCACCTCCTCGGATGGACTATCGCGAGGGCACTGCCAACATCACAGACTATTCTCCAGAATGGGCATATACAGAGGTAGAGTATTAATTAAAGGTTTATATTATTTAACAATATCCTTTTTATAGTAAAGTTTGTCCAAAAATTTTATTCTAAAAGTGAAAAAAAATATCTGAGTGTCCTTTTAAATGACTTTTCTTACTACTTTCAGCAAAATTCCAATATAAAAAATGCTGTATCTACCCTGATATTATTCGAATAATAATTAGTATTGTTACGGGCTACTGGGTGTAAAATAAATTAAACTATTACTAAATGCAAGATACTAATATTTATTAACAAATTAAAAAGCCTACAAGGAAATTATTTAAAACAATTAAATTATTAAACTAATATAAATTTACAATAACAATATTCTACAGATTATAACCTAGGCCTAACTGTTATCTAATTACTAAAATAATATACAAATAATACAAGATATTGCTAATACTAAATAACCTAACTATTTACCTAAATTTGTACAAATACAATAAAATTACACTAGAGTTTATAACTACAAATTAACACTTACGGTTCACTAATTCAAGTCCACCGACCGTAAGACTCTCCAAATATGGCAAACTGACACAGTTTATTACACTCTCGTACTGTCACAGTTCACTGATACACTGAGTTTGCGAGACTCACTTATCACAGTTATTACTCACACGGACTGTCACCGTCCACTGTCACTGACTGATAATAACTTTACCACTAACTTACTACTGACTGACTACTGGCCTGAACAGTTGGCCTTTTATATAGGCAAGGTAGGTCGGGGAGGGGCACTTCTCGGAAGTTCCAAGAATTGTCTCATTACATCGAGATGGTTCTCGATCTTTCTAAACTCATAATCCCTTCAGCCATGCTAATCCTTCGGGACCTTTCTCTCGGACCGTAACAGTATTATTCTTTTTTACTATTTATCTTTGATAATAATTAAATTACGATCGAGCATTTAATTTGTTCTGGTATTGGTTAAAAAACAAGTACCTAAATCTGTCAATAGTTGCACATACACACCGAATAAATATTAAAAATGTTTTTCAGACTGAGATAGCTTTGAAACAAGGGCAAGTCCAAATTTTCATTTGGACTTAGTGAGTAATGACTATCCCTCCTGAAGTTTCCTTTAAGTTCATGCTTAACCCCCAACATCTCTGCCTTGCACATAAATCTGGGATTTCCAAAGCAACAAAGTATGTAATCTTATAGAAAATTTAAAGTAATTTGACTCAGCAAGACTGGTGAGGGATTACTAGGAAGAACAGTAACACTTGTGTGTTTTGTTATTTAATGTAATACTTAACACGAAAATAATAATTGTTCATTTAAATTTTTATATAGTTGTCATATATTTTTTTTTCTTTTAATATCTTATAATTTGTTTAAAAATATATTATTGCAGGGAGGTGTGAAAGTGCTTGTGACTGGACCATGGTATTCAACAACTTCGCCATACACTGTCCTCTTCGATTCTTGCCCTGTACCAACAACTTTAGTTCAGAGTGGCGTCCTTAGATGCTTCTGCCCAGGTAAAGATTTGAATTGCCGCATTTTCATAATATTTTTAACTATCGTTCACTTCATAAATATGTGTACTGATCCATATTAATTTTTTTCATTATTTTTCTTCTACTGTAGCACATGAAGCTGGAGTAGTTACATTACAAGTGGCATGCGAAGGTTTTGTGATATCGAATTCAGCAATGTTCGAATACAAGAGGCGTGGTACTCAACCTCACGACTCCCTTCTCAGATTCACTCTGTCCCAAAGGCTTGACAATCTTGATTCTCGTCTTGACATTAAGCAAGAGCCTCAAGATCCGGTCAGTGCAACAACAGTAATACTTTGCATGATGGAATTTACAAACTAACTTTTTTATCAATTTTTCAAGTTTCAAAAATGTTACCATATTCTTATTTTAGTAAATTTTTATAGAAATTTGTCGCTTTTTTAAGTAAACCCTTATCATATCTCAATAATTCAAAGATTACTAAGTTTTATAAAATTGCATGGTATAATCTACTTGCAACTTGTTGCTATAATGTTGTGATAGATATTGTTGTGACAGCTGGAAATCTCTGCATCTCGAGGGGGCAACGGAAGCAGCTTTGAGGACAAATTAGTCTGCGAGGTCGGTAAGATGAGCAGGAGGATGTGGCGTGATACAGATACAGTTGAGACTACCGTCGACTGGTGTGACACTTACAATGGGATGACGCTGCTTCATCTAGCTGCTAGCCTCGGTTATTCAAGGTATAATTATTCAATTCACCAATGTGTAAAAAACCTTTATTCCAGTCAGATACTCTTGTTAAAAACATTAACGAAGGATTAAAGACGTTTCGACAAATTCATTTGTCATTATCAATTTCTGTTCTTCGCAACATCATATTAAAATTCGCAAGTAACCATCACTGCAAAAATTTATAAAGTACACTAATTAACAACCATAAAAATTTTTTTGTCAAAATAATCAATAACAATAAGTATAGATACCTTGAGGTCAAAAAAGGATTTAAAACAATTTTTCAAATAAAGTCCTGGAAGTTAACCTACTTCCATGGTCAGATGCACACATATGTATTACACTAAACCAAACTTTGATCTCTGTAATACTAGATCAGTTAAATTCTTTCATAAATACAAATATACTCCGAAAACAAAAATTAAAAACAAACTATTTTAGAACAATTATGGTATTTATTTAAAAACAGTTAAAATTATTAAATTATTTTAAAAACATGAAATAATTATCTAAGTATTGATTGGAAAAAAAATTTTTTTTTTTTTTTTTTTTTTTTTTTAATTTATATTAATCGTTTAATCTATTTTTAAGTTTTAGGTCAGGTTATTTACTTCATCTGACCTATTTTTAAGTGCTTAAATTCCCATGCTCTATTTATTTTTCAACTTTAAAATTACGGAGGAGTATAATTTACTTATATCTCCAGCCTCCTTTCTATCATTAACCACATTTTTTAAATTATCGTTTATAAAAAGAGCCTCCATATATTTACGCTTTGTATTATTATTTTCTTTATATAAAATTTTCGGATTATTGAAATTGAAAATATGTGACTCCTTTTTACAGTGTGTTGATAGAGCTGTATTAGTTTTTGCGTTTAATTTAAGATTACTTTGATGGTGATAAATACGGTTTTTGAGGTGTGTACTAGTATGTCCTATGTATGACTTGTCGCAATCATTACAAGTGAGTTCGTATATTAAATTTTTGTTTTCTAAAATTGGTATCCTATCTTTTTGGTTTTTTATTATGTTTTTAATAGGATTTCTGGTTTTGTATGCTATCTTTATTTCTGGAAAATCATAATCTTTTAGTGTTGGTCCGATTTTTTCTGACAGGCTCCTAATATACGTTACGCTACCATAATTAGTATTGTTCTTTTTAAAATCGGTATTATGTGCTGGTACTTCTGTTATATTATGAATTTCACTTTTATCAATTATTTGTGGATCCGTATTTTCTGTTTCTTTTATAAAAAAACTTGTTATTTTTGATTGTGAAATTTTGCTTTTTTTTGGGCTATTATGGTATTTTATTTTCAAATTAATAATAGGTTCTTCAGTATTTAAGCTATTTTCAATATTTTCAGGTAATTGATTTTCATTTCTATTTTTAATTAAATTACTCTGTTTGTGCCATAATTCGTTTATTAGTTTGCTTGGAAAGGCATTATTAAGTAGGATCTTAAAAATTTTGTTTTTAGTTTCTTTTAAATATTCCATGTCTGTTAATTTAATTGATCTACTTATTAGATTCGTAGCTATATTTTTTATTTGATGCCTAGGGTGATTAGAATAATAATTTAATAATCTGCTTGAGGTAATTTCCTTTTTATACCATTTTGTTTTAAGGTTATTATTTTTAGGGTTTCTGATAATGGTTATATCTAAAAAATGTAATGAATAATCAGTTTCTAATTCTTGTGTAAATATTATGTTTTTATTTTGTTCATTTAGGATTTTATTAAATTTTTCTATATTATTTTTATCTGTAATAATCAGAATGTCATCTATGTATTTTGCTAAGAATAGAGGGGGGTTATTTAATTTAAATAAACTATCTTTAATGATATAATTAAGCACAATTCCTGATAAATTAACGGAGAGTCTTCCTCCCATTGGTAATCCTGTAGTTTGTTTAAAAACTTGGTTTTGAAAAGTGAAATAACCGTTTTCTGTACAGAGTTTAATACCTTCTAAAAAAATTGATTTACTTTTTATATTAGTATATGGTTCAATTTTATCCCAATCTTCGTTTATAAGTTTATATGCTAATTTTAATGGTATTTTAGGGAACATAGAGACTACATCTAAACTTCCAATTACATGATCTGGTTTTAATTTTATATGTTTTAGTTTATTTTTTAATTCTATTGCATTTTTTATGTCATATTCATTACTTTTATTGTAGTGATCTAGCGATTTATTTAAATATTTAGCAAGGTTGTCTATTGGATTGTTTGTACCATCTACTATAAGTCTACACGGATATCCCTCTTTATGTAATTTAAGTAATCCGTGTATTCGTGGGGTGTTATAATATTTATTAGATAGTTTACTTTTAAATCTTTTTTCTATAAACCTGTATTTTATTAACTTATCTAAATATTTATCTACTTTATTGTTAATTTCTTTCATTGGGTTATTTCTAATGATTTTATATGTATCTTTATTGTTTAACATTTCCAAAACCTTTCTATTATAATCTATTTTAGTTATTATAGCTAATTTTTTTGTTTTATCTGTTTTAATGATGCATAGATCTTCATTATTTTTAAAGAAAATTTTGGTGGTTAAGAGATCTTTATTTATATGTTTTGTAAATAAGTTTATTGTATTATTAGGTTTATTTTTTTCTTTATTTAAAAAATTTAAAATGTTTTTACAAATTGTGTTTCGTAAACCATTTTTATGGGTATCAGGAGTTTCCATAAATGTAATTATTGATTCTACTTCTGATATCATCTGATATATGTTAATTTTCTTATTTTTTGGTTCATAATTAAAATTTTCACCTAAGCTTAATAAATTAATAATATTATTTGGTATTATTCTAGAAGTTAGGTTTATTACTCTATTATCCAAATGTAAATTATTATAATAATGAAAAATATTAAATAATTTTTTAGTTGAATTTTTATTCACTTTAATATTATTGGAGTATATTGTAGTTTTAAATTTTTCTGAGATTTCGTTATTATTATAAGGGTTTCTAAATGACATTTTATTAGGTTTATTTGCTTTAATATTAATGTTTTTTACTTTAATTTCTTTAATCTTAGTATTCCATTTTTTACATATACTTATAATTAAATTATGCAAATTTTTATCTAAAATTTTTTCTAAAACTACTTGCAATTTTTTCTTTATTGAGTTTATCAACCAAAAAGCTTGTTTTTTGTCTAAATTTAATATTTTATGTCCCATAAAATTAAATAAGTTATTCTGTTTTGTGTTATTCAGGAAGTTTTTGTTAAAACAGTTTTCAATATCAATGATGTGAGATAGTAGATGATTTGGTATTATTTGGTTCTCAATGCAATACTTTATGTACATTAATTACAATAAAGTACAATAAAGTACTACAATAAAAGTAATGAATATGACATAAAAAATGCAATAGAATTAAAAAATAAACTAAAACATATAAAATTAAAACCAGATCATGTAATTGGAAGTTTAGATGTAGTCTCTATGTTCCCTAAAATACCATTAAAATTAGCATATAAACTTATAAACGAAGATTGGGATAAAATTGAACCATATACTAATATAAAAAGTAAATCAATTTTTTTAGAAGGTATTAAACTCTGTACAGAAAACGGTTATTTCACTTTTCAAAACCAAGTTTTTAAACAAACTACAGGATTACCAATGGGAGGAAGACTCTCCGTTAATTTATCAGGAATTGTGCTTAATTATATCATTAAAGATAGTTTATTTAAATTAAATAACCCCCCTCTATTCTTAGCAAAATACATAGATGACATTCTGATTATTACAGATAAAAATAATATAGAAAAATTTAATAAAATCCTAAATGAACAAAATAAAAACATAATATTTACACAAGAATTAGAAACTGATTATTCATTACATTTTTTAGATATAACCATTATCAGAAACCCTAAAAATAATAACCTTAAAACAAAATGGTATAAAAAGGAAATTACCTCAAGCAGATTATTAAATTATTATTCTAATCACCCTAGGCATCAAATAAAAAATATAGCTACGAATCTAATAAGTAGATCAATTAAATTAACAGACATGGAATATTTAAAAGAAACTAAAAACAAAATTTTTAAGATCCTACTTAATAATGCCTTTCCAAGCAAACTAATAAACGAATTATGGCACAAACAGAGTAATTTAATTAAAAATAGAAATGAAAATCAATTACCTGAAAATATTGAAAATAGCTTAAATACTGAAGAACCTATTATTAATTTGAAAATAAAATACCATAATAGCCCAAAAAAAAGCAAAATTTCACAATCAAAAATAACAAGTTTTTTTATAAAAGAAACAGAAAATACGGATCCACAAATAATTGATAAAAGTGAAATTCATAATATAACAGAAGTACCAGCACATAATACCGATTTTAAAAAGAACAATACTAATTATGGTAGCGTAACGTATATTAGGAGCCTGTCAGAAAAAATCGGACCAACACTAAAAGATTATGATTTTCCAGAAATAAAGATAGCATACAAAACCAGAAATCCTATTAAAAACATAATAAAAAACCAAAAAGATAGGATACCAATTTTAGAAAACAAAAATTTAATATACGAACTCACTTGTAATGATTGCGACAAGTCATACATAGGACATACTAGTACACACCTCAAAAACCGTATTTATCACCATCAAAGTAATCTTAAATTAAACGCAAAAACTAATACAGCTCTATCAACACACTGTAAAAAGGAGTCACATATTTTCAATTTCAATAATCCGAAAATTTTATATAAAGAAAATAATAATACAAAGCGTAAATATATGGAGGCTCTTTTTATAAACGATAATTTAAAAAATGTGGTTAATGATAGAAAGGAGGCTGGAGATATAAGTAAATTATACTCCTCCGTAATTTTAAAGTTGAAAAATAAATAGAGCATGGGAATTTAAGCACTTAAAAATAGGTCAGATGAAGTAAATAACCTGACCTAAAACTTAAAAATAGATTAAACGATTAATATAAATTAAAAAAAAAAAAAAAAAAAAAAAAATTTTTTTTCCAATCAATACTTAGATAATTATTTCATGTTTTTAAAATAATTTAATAATTTTAACTGTTTTTAAATAAATACCATAATTGTTCTAAAATAGTTTGTTTTTAATTTTTGTTTTCGGAGTATATTTGTATTTATGAAAGAATTTAACTGATCTAGTATTACAGAGATCAAAGTTTGGTTTAGTGTAATACATATGTGTGCATCTGACCATGGAAGTAGGTTAACTTCCAGGACTTTATTTGAAAAATTGTTTTAAATCCTTTTTTGACCTCAAGGTATCTATACTTATTGTTATTGATTATTTTGACAAAAAAAATTTTTATGGTTGTTAATTAGTGTACTTTATAAATTTTTGCAGTGATGGTTACTTGCGAATTTTAATATGATGTTGCGAAGAACAGAAATTGATAATGACAAATGAATTTGTCGAAACGTCTTTAATCCTTCGTTAATGTTTTTAACAAGAGTATCTGACTGGAATAAAGGTTTTTTACACATTGGTGAATTGTATGATTTAAAGGATAGTCCAGTATATAGAAGAAAGAGCTTATAAAGAAAATGGTATAATTATTATTCTTGGTTATTTTATTTTTAACTCAGTTAATTTTTTTTTTTATATCTTATATAAATGGATCTCAAGTTTAAAATCCTACTTTTCATTTTTTCTAAATATTTTTCCTTGTTATTGTATTATTGTCCACCCAGACTCTACAAATTGGGTACCCTTTATAGGGGGAAATCTGGAGGTTGAGTTTGATCATGGAGAAATGACCTCCATGGACAACCGTAGAGTACAGTTTCTACCACATACTGAACCAAAATATTCTAATTCAAGTCAATAATATAATTTTTTATTTTTGAACTTACGTATAAATAAGGTCTCAATTGTCACTTATGTGTTACTATTTTAAAAACTCTTAAAGCTGAACTTATAAAGGACTTTTGATGCTCCTTATAGTTAATATTACGAAGAGCAGGGTTTCAACAGTTACTGTATTTTATTTTAAATAAAAAATTTGTTAATAATTTACAGATTGGTCTGCTCACTGATTCATTGGCGGACCCAATGCCCATCCTCCATCCTTGAACTAGAAGTAGATGGTCTGAATCAAGACAATGATGGGTATACACCTCTTGTAAGTAGGAGTTTATTCTTTTTAAATTATACATTTACGTTTACTAGATAAAAATTCTAAGCTCCCGATTAATTACAAAAGACTTGAATATTATAAGACCTTTTTGGACTCTCTACTGCCATCAGAATTGTCCATTACTTATAAAATACTATTTCTACTGTGGTTTGTATATTTCTACTTATTTTTTGTAATTACAGATGAGAGCATGTGAGAGAGGACACTCTGAAACTGCACAGCTGCTGTATGAATGGCTTCCAGCCAGCGGATCCGTTATGAACAAGAGAGGAGAAGGACCTGTCGAAGTCGCCAAGAAATTCAGCCATAACTGGCTCGCTTCGGAATTACAAGCAAGGCAAGAAGCTGCCTTCATTCCGCTTTCCTCATCTGCAAAAGGTTAATTATATATAAGTTAATTAAATAATTACATTATTTAATTATAGTATAAGATCCTTAAAAAATTTAAGCAACAGATTACCACTCTTCAATATAAAATTTTTTTGTTTCACTTGTCGTTTTAGGCTACTTCAATATTTACTAGATAAACTAACAATAAGCCCCCAATTAATTACAAAAGACTCATATACATGACAATCATAAGACCCATTTGGACTTACGGAGTAGAGCTTTGGGGCTCCACTAAGTCATCAAATCCCTCTCATATCCAATCTTTATAATCTAAAATCCTCAATACTCAATACTCTTTACTTTGTTACGAATATAATCATCCATAATTACCTTACCAGGGGGTAGTTTGTCTACTTGCCTTTATATCATGGCATTATATATTTTTCATTCTATTTACTTGATTTATTATTATTATACAGTTGTAAATTTCAATAAATAAATTTAAAATAATTATTTACAATGCTCCCTATTATGTCACAAACAAACTCATCCATCATGATCTTAATATCCCGTATGTTACTGATTTGGCCCAAACTAGATACCTATCCTTCCACTACAAGCTCCATACACACTCGAATCCTCTAGTCTCTCAACTTGCTTCCCATACTATTCCTGATAACCCTCCGATGCGTCTGAAAAGAAGATGGCCTCGAGACCATCTACTATAGAACTTTATTGGAGTGCTGCCGATGGGTAGTTACTCCACATGTGTTTTTCATGTCATAATGTACATATCAGCAGATTTACTAGTTATAATCATATTATAGTTGTAAATATCAATAAATTAAATTTAAAAAAAAAAAAAATTATTTATATATATATATATATACTAGCTGACCCGGCCACGCGTTGCCGTTAAAATTTAAAGTATAAAGAAATAATGAATCAATGAAAAAATGAATTAAATTGATTTTTTAATTTACATTTTATTCATCTTATATCTAACTATAGTATATAATAAATAAATAACATACAAAATTCTTTTTCCGTTTTTTTGGAAGCAAATTTGGATTTACACTACTCAGACATGCCCTTACAACAAATCAAAAATGCAGCAGGTTAAAAAAAATGTAATTTTGCAATAAAAATATCCCGGTCGTTAATCAAAATAAAAAATAGCCTATATTTAAAGTTGGACAATGTTACATATCTGTGCGAAATTTCATTAAAATCGGTCCAGTAGTTTTGGTAGATTAGCCCGGACATATATCGTGACAGGAGATTTATATATATTTTTTTTTTTTCAGGCTCATTAAATAAGGATAAGGAACGGGGAGAAACAGAAAGCACTAATGGCTCTCTTGAGTCATTGCACAGCTCAAGAGATGATGGTGTTTTTCTCCATCCCAATTCCTTAGTTAGGTAAGTCTTATAGTATAGATAAATGAGTATGTATCTTTCTATTCTGAAAAACTCTTTAATTCGCTCCTTTGTAAGAAAACCAACTCAACTTGAAAAAAGTCTAATAATTCCTTCTCCCAATGAAAACCTTTTTCCAGTCATTTATGAAATACAACTTTATTATATGAAACGTTTCGATAATGGAACTCCAAGTAAAAAACTTTTAAAAAAATGACAATAAATAATAAAAAGATAAGTGTGACTTGTAACTCTTTTCAAGATGATGATAAAGATGAAATGATAAAAAAAATAAGTTCTTAGATGGATTGAAAATAGCATGTTGTCGAAACGTTTCATATAATAAAGTTGTATTTCATAAATGACTGAAAAAAGGTTTTCATTCGGAGAAGGAATTATTAGATAAATTCATTCCAGTTTACTTACATCCTTTTAAAATGAAAAAAGTGCGATTTTTGGATTATTTCTTAAACAAGAAGAAAAATTGGTAAATTTTTATGTGGAAGAGTGTCATTGAAGTAACTGGTGTAGTTGGACACTAGAGAACAGTAAGGTCACTGTCTAATTAACAAAACCTTCTTTTGGTTTAGAGGAAACAAGCATATTATTTTTTAACTTAAAATTTTGAATTGTGACCATTTTTTTTCAAAAGGATCGAATTATTTAAAAAAAGTTATAGAAATAAGATTGCGTTTTTTTTTTTTTTAATTTAATTAATTTCACAGGTCAGAATTAGGTATGAATATGGAGCTTCATGTGAACATTCCACAATGGTCCGAGGGTAGAAGAGCCGTAAGCAGAACATCCACTCCGAGTCCAAGTACAGGTGCAGTAATCCGTAGTTCCGTTTGATTTAATTTTCTTTAAAAATATAATTTATATAGTTATTTGAATAATTAATCATATGAATAATTATAAATTTAATTCTCCTTAGAAGGACAGCTTTCCAAACTGCTATGTGGTGAAAGGTTAGTGAAAAGGCCCTCAGTCGACTCTGGGATTCAACTGCAATCTTCGCTCGACAGTTTACCATCCAGTCAAATTTCATCTGGTCGCCAGAGTAAACTTTCGGATTCTTCTAAGTTAACAAGGTAAATTAAAGTAATGGTTTAATCTTTAATAAAGATGTAAATCTATTAATCTGACACAGAAGTACGAACTTAAAGTAAACCGGGATAAATTGCTAAAGTTTGATTCTAATTTCAACTGACTTGTAATTGTCATTTTTTTCCATATTGACCACTTCAGATCACATTACAACTTTATTTTCCTTCCTTCTCCTGGAGTTTTTTCTGTCTCCAATATTTTTTTCATGCATTCACTAGCTCTTTTTTTCTGATCCTCTGCCCAGCTTCGTCCAGCCTTTCTTCATCCTGAAACTCTTCCAGAGTTTCCACTCTGCTTCCAAATTCACTTCCTTCTAACACGTGAGACTCGGTAATGTTCAACTTTTCAAAATCTCTCTTTACTTCTCTATTCCACATTTTCGTGGTCTTCTTTTTCCAAAAGTAGTCAAATATTATCTTATTCAAACTTTGTTTGCTCATTCTGTACAGATGTCCAAAGAATATCAGCCTCCTCTTCAACTTTAAATAGTATATCAAAGTTAAGAATTTTTTTTAAGATGCCGGAACAAATTTTAGTAGACTTCAATTAAGTCTATTCATGTAATTATATTGGCATTAATTTATTTTTTAAATATTATTTAAAAAAACAGTAGGAAGATCTCTTATAAAAATCAGTAGTATATTTGTAAAAACTAGACCGATTCTATTTAATTGACTGGAGATTCACGCCAAGAATTTTGGAATGTAAATGAAGTTTACTTTTCTTGAATTTCTATTTGCCCGAGTTTTAGTAATTAATAAATAAGTAATGAATTATAGAGACAAAAAAATGGTTCAAAGATGTTTTTTTTATTTCTTAACCACCTGCCCATTTCTTTTTCATTTCGGTTTTGTCCTGTCATAATTCCAAATTGTTCTCATTTTTATATTTTCTAATTTCAGATTCGATCGTAGTATGTCATTGCCATTAAATCCTCAACCAGGTGATCTTGGCTATGACTCGAAACTAGACAATCATCCATCGCCAATAAGGAGAATGGATTTCACCCTATGTAAGTTATAAATTAAAAAGCTCATTAAAATCTGCCTAATGGCTCTTTTTAGCAGCCAAAAAAGAAATATATTATTTAGTGGCGCCCGATCTTATAATTATAAGCTATTTGAGCTACATAGTTTTACTTAAATCAGCTATTTAATTTAAATAGTCACAGTTTTCCTTTTACTAAAAAAAGGAAAATTCTATTTCGTACAGGTAAGTGAGTTAGAATGACATATTTTTTTTTAGGTATCAAGTCTTAAATTTTATTCTTGATACAATATTGCTTAAAATTTTTGCACTGTTACATATATCTTCTATGTTTAGATTTACTTTGTAACGATAATATGCATTTCGATTATAAATATTTAGTGCATAGCCATTCTAAATTAGATGGGATTGCTCATTATTTGATAAATAGGACAAAGTTGCTTAATCTGGACTACTTCTTTGGCCTGCAGAACAATTTTAGCCCATCTTCCGCTATATTTGTCAACCTCTTTCAAGTTTCTGGTATCCTTTCTCACCTCATCTTCCCATTGACTTCAGGGTCCCCATCTTTTTTCAGCGTCGATCTCTACTTTAAAGATTTTCTACCGCATTCAATCCCATTCATATATCTTCAGCCCATTTTGTTTACTCACATTTATGCAACAACTTCGTGTTCATGTTTTTGATCGCTCTTTGTTTATTGAACTAATTTTTTTATTTAAAAAAAATCACATGTAATCATACAAAAAGTAGTTTTCTATATGTGTTACTGATAAAGATATATTATATCTGTAATAGAATTCGGGAAAATTTCAGAAAAAGATTCAAAATAGTTCCATTTTGGAAAATATAATTTTTTATTTACCTAACTGATAACCGCTATTCACATTCTAAATAATCACTTCAGTTAACCAGTACTCTAGAAATCATCAACTGGATATCTTATAAAGTACGTTGTTAAATAATTGTAATGCAGCCACACATTTTTTCACATATACAAGGCCTATAATGTTGAGTACTGTTGAAGTATTTAGTTAGTATCTATAGCAGCTTCTTTCTGAGCTGTTAAGTACCTGATAGTTCTCTAGACAACTCAAATTTGAACTTTTAAATTCAAAAAAACAACAACTTAGAAACTAACAATACAAGTTAAACAATGTATAAATTGTTGACTTATATTCTTAGTTTCTCATTTTTTTTAACTAAATGTAAATAAAATATCAATAAAGCCTAAAGCTAACTCTTGGAAATATAAAATGATATAGAGAAAAATCAAAATCCAGAAGAGTGTTTCTCAGAAATATGGTTTCAAAAATATTAGTTGTGGTTATAAAAGAAAATGGTCTGGGTGGAGATAAAAAAATTCTCTTGTATAGGAAGAACTGTTTATTTGGAAGCCGTTTCGACCCACATTGGAGGTCTTCTTCAGGGCTATTATAGCAGGATCATACTTGACACTGATAACCACTGATAACCACTATTCAGTGTCAAGTCTGATCCTACTATAATAGTCCTGAAGAAGACCTCCAATGTGGGTCGAAACGTCGGCTTCCAAATAAACAGTTCTTCCTATACAAGAGAATTTTTTTACCTTCAACCGAACCATTTTCTTCCTCATATATATAAGGTCAACTTATATTATTCATTATTAATAAAAGAATTTGTGTAACATTATTTATTTTAATGAACCATAAATAAAAATTATTTTCAAAAAATCTAAAATAGCACTAACTATACAAAAAGCTTTCTTTAATTGTTTTAATAAAAACTGGAAGAGATGTAATGACACATATATAATAACCTTACAATAACCTCATCTAATCTCAGTTCACTCCCGAAATAAATGAGTAGTCCAAAGTAGGCAACTTTCTCTACTTGCTAATTTTATTTTAGATCTAATTGCATAGTCTTTGTCTGCATATTTTCATTGCTTTGACCTAATTTATATTTATAATATTTTTACATTTTTTGGCTTTTATGCATTTTAATCCTTAATTGATCTTTAGTTTCAAATTGATGTTTTAATGTTTTATGGAGCACCAGCCTATTTACTTACATTTTATGATTATTTTTATTTTCAAATTTAATGTTTTTTTAAAAGATACTTTAAATAGTTTTGTAATGATTATTTTTGTCAGTTTCCTAATCAAAATCTCATAGTCAAATGTTATTATTCATCATAAAATTCTAAAATGTTAAAAAATCAAATTCTTAATTATTGTATGATAAGTTATAAACAAATTATTAGTCTCCTGTTGCTTTCTGTATAATTAATGTTTTTGTTTGAAGCGGATTAGTGGACCTGGAGCAAGATTGAAAAAAATTGAGATAATATCGAACTAAAATTGTTTGAATAACTTGATTCAAAAATAAATATATAATTGATCAACTATAACAAAAATACCTAAAGCAGTTTATTATCATTTTATAATAGTATTTTTTTTTTTTATTTAACTCTATTATCTTTGGCAGATTTTAAATTCGGTACTATAATAATAGATTTGCGATAACATTTGACACCCGTTTGGTTTGAAATTTTTCAAAGTAAACTATAATTACAATATTTTTTTATTATTTTTGTTTTAATCTCATTTTATTAAATTATTTTTCTCCTTTTAAAATCAGTTAATGACAAGATAGATAAAATTACTTATTAAAATTTAATTCTTGAAGCTCCAGAGGCGTCATAGCAGATTAGTGTACAATTATATGCCTTAAATGAAAATATATTTAAGTAGGCTTGGGCAAAAGTTGCCACTAACCGCCAATTAATCATAAACAACATATCGGATAATAAACCTCAAATCTTTGAATTGGCCTTTTTAATTTTTTTTTTTTTTTTTGCATTAAATCACAATTTTTCATTTGGAAACATAAAAAAATCATGAAAACTATAACTTGAATTCCTGGAAATTAATTACTTTAAATAAGTGTTTGGGCGCCTAAAAAGTATATTTGAGCTCTTGTCCTCTTCCTCATGCTCAAATTTACATTTAAAAATAGTCTCAATTGAATCAATTGCCAATTAAGGCCATGGATGGCTAATTATATAAATATAATATTTAAATTTATAATAATCAATAGAAATACTTCACACTAGTTTATAACAATAAGAAATGGAAAGAATACCTGTAGTAAATTGTTGAGACTTTTATGAATATTTATTATAATTTAATTCTGCTGATTTTTAATCATACCGTCAAGTTTTCACCCCTGCATTGTACTAATTAAAAGTATCTATATTTATATCAATAAATTTTAATATTTATTAATTCTATAAATATGCATATATACATGCAAAAAAAAAAATGGTATGATTGTGTTCGTTATCCGAAAATTGGAATGTTGGATAATTTGGAACAGGTGACGCTAAGAGGGAGACATCACCACTCCAGATGGATGCAGTACTGCTGTCGGCGGAGGAAGTGAAGCGACAATCCGTAGGTACGTAACTTAGGCGTCTAATATCAGTCATTGTTATTTGTCAAATCTGAAGCCATATTAACTGATTTGTGACATCATTTAATATAGAAGTAACTTCATTAACATGTTAAATAACAACACGAACTTTCTCCTGAAATAATTTAACCTTGAAACTTTATTTTTAATATTCATTTTTTTTTTCTAATGTATTCTAATATTTGATTTTCAATTCAAATATTTCATACATAAAAATCTGACAATAAGTGTATGAAAAAAATTTAAAAAGTTTTACTCTAGGATAGTGGATCTTCATAATTTTCTCTTAGGTAGTTTAAAATAAATATTTGTTTCATGTATTAAACATCGAGTGGCCGTATGTTCACTTTTGAACTGGACAATCACCTTATTTAAGGCTTTTCGAGGTGTGCCTTCACTTTTCAAAATATCCTCTTTTCTTTTCTACCTCAATAAAAATACCTTCAAGCTTTTTTAAGATAATTTCAATGTGCCTCGCAGGCTCATATCTGATTGTTTTCTTTAATAAAACCATATAATAAATGGTCTATTAAAATATCTTTTTTTCAAATATAAATACAATGAAGTGTTGATTATTCAAACTAATTTTGTCGGGTGTGGTTCAGATAATCAAAATTCATCATCATGCTTGCAAAAAAAAATCTTCATTTTATTGTTTGGTACGCAAGCTAATAAAATATTGCTGTTGCCAAAATCATTTTGCGGCTTACACTGTGAGAACCTGTCAGACTAATAATTAAACATTGTATCCTTAAAAGAAGTTTTTCCACATTAACTTAGATTTTTATATACAAAAACACGTTCATTGTTTTCTTTAAATTTCTTTTGGGGATGTACGTTATATGTTAGTCTCTCCAAAAATATCAGGTAGGATTTTTTTTAAGTTTTTTTTTTTTATCTAATTATTTATATCCATTTAAAATATTTTTTCCTAACTTTTTAATATTATTTATCTCTGATAAACAAAGTAACTTCTGCACTTTATAATAGTCTCCTTTTACATGCTACACTGCTGATAAAATGCTATGGCCTCTAGATTTTCTGTAGACATATTTTTTTGTATGCTGTTTCGAATATTTATTTAAACATTTATTAAGGTGGATAAATCGATTAAGGTTTAGATTAAAATTTTAAACTCTTTGAATGAATAATAAAAAGCATGTTGTTTAAAATAAATTAAAGCTTTGAATACTTAAGCATGTTAGATTTTATCATATTATTAATTAAGGATATATTTGTTTACTACAACTTAAAATTATATATTTTTTTTCCAGCCCATAAATGTAAAGAAATTTTCAAATTTAGTCTGGATGGCATCTAATTTTTTTTGTTAACAGGTGAACAGGATGCGAGAGTACTCACGCTTGCTGAACAAATTATAGCTGCTATGCCTGATAGGATAAAGGTATATTTCTTCTTTTATTTATAAAAAATATATAAATTACATTTGTATCCAATCCTTACAATCCAAAATCTTTTATAAAATCCTCAATGCTCCATAACTTGTTACGAATCTAGTCATCCATATTGATCTTATTTATTTTTTTCTATCAAATTTTCTTCTCACTTAAACTAAATGAGCACGGAATATTAAGGGGGGATTTTGTTTTTAGATAAAATGTTTTTGAAGATAGTTCATTCATGATATGAATTATATTTCTTTCATTTGTTATAATTTGCAATTATATTGGTGTCCGAACTTCAAATTTGATTTTAATTAGTAAAAGTTTTAATCATTTCTTGTTTATGTTTTTGTTGTAAAAAGCATTTTTAAAAGTCAAAATTAAAAAGAAACCTAATATCATATTATTATTTTTATTATTTATTTTTGAAGACTGAACACTGATCAAATTAATTTTTTTTGTAATAATGTTTTTCATGATAATGATTATGCATTATATTCAGCTGAAATTGTTTTACTGCTACTAATAAGTATATCTTTGCCAATGCAGAATGAAAGCGAAGGTGACATGATGATGTTAAGCTCGGACGATATGGAAGTTATGTCAATGGAGTCGCCTCTTCTGCTTGATGAACCACCATCTTCTTCTTCTTCCTGTTGTTTTGACAGCTCAGAATTCAATTTTGATAACAATTACAGGTTAATATTCTTCATAATACTAATAACATCTACCTGAAAATTCATATTAATAGTTTAAGCTTTATATTTATTTGTTAAAATTAGATATTATGATGTTGGTACACCTTGCTCATCGCTTAGCCCTGGTAGCTGCCTCCCTTCGCCACCATTCCCACTGCACCGCTCGCCCTCACCACCGCCGACAACAGCTGATTTCTGTGAATTCCTCCAAGCTTCCAACTCTACTTACTTCGAAAAAGATTTCTCTAACCTCACTCTTTCAGGTAATTACAAATTTCATTAATATATTTCTTAGCTTATTCTTTACCCTTTAACTTGGCCAATAATACAGTTTTCATAAATATTGTTAGGTTTAAACTGAGCCAATATCACAATTTAGTTAAATTTTGTAGAAAAAGATATTTTAATCTCTTCCCTGCATTACTTGTGTCATAGAAATGGTACAGTCTCTACCGTGTACTAACCTCAATACCCTTCATGGGTTGTAGTGGTACAGCCTTTTTTATTTGATTTAATTTTAATGTAATACAAATACATATTCGAATAACATCATATTCGATTTAGATCGGGAGCAAAGAGAATTGTATGAGGCTGCTAAAGTGATCCAGAAAGCTTACAGGAGTTACAAAGGACGTAAGAAGTTAGAACAGGATAAGGAGAGGCAAGCTGCAGTTCTAATTCAAAACTATTATCGGAGATATAAACAAGTAAGTATTGATTGATCAGAAGTTGAATTTTTTTTTTATAGGTACCACATGATCATGAGAAGTGGTAGTTTACTTGAAGGTTATAGTAGGTAAGGCTATAATAGATCTTCATCAAAGATTAGATTAAAATTAAAGACAAAACGTCTTGAATCTGGACTGTAAGATTTATATTCTAATATAAATAACAATCTTACTTCTGATTAAAATTGTCAAACTGGTAGAGTTATTTTACTTGAGGCTCTAAGCATATTTCAATTTTTTTTAAATAAGACTGGTTTTAACTATCTATAAAATTTTAAATCACTATAGTTATTATATTTAGAAAACAATTTTTTGGATGAAAAAAATATCATTAAGGCACTTGTGTATTAGCTGGTCTGCATGAAACCTACCTCCTTATCTCAGTTACCTCTTCTTATCACTCGTCTCATTTGAGTTATTTGAGGGTCTGTTATTAAATTGTTCCTTAAATTCTATATTGTTTTTAGTGTTTTTGTCTTGTTAATTGTTGTTGTTTGTTCATTTAACGTCACTTTATGCTGCTATGGCTATTCGGACGATGCTAGAATGGGAGCTCTAAATTTTACCTATCCAGGTTTATTTAGGATAGGGATTTTTAACGAGTACCTGATACCGTACAGGCTCGGGACCCCTCCGAAGGACCAACTAAGGATATTTTACTCCCTTTAAAAAATCCTAGGGCCACATGCCGGGCTATGAACCCACGATCTTGGACTTAGTAGTTTGTTACGCTAATCACTAGACCACAGGTCTCCCTGTTATTGTTATTGTTGTGGTCGCTCTGTTATTAAATTAAATTGTTAATTTAATTTCTGTATTTTTTGTGTTTCTGTATTGTTTTTGTATTTAATTTTTTGTTTTCATTCCTTTTGTGATTGCCTATTTAAAATGAACTGAACAACACTTTGCGAATAGCCATCTTTAAAAGGAGAGTACCAGCTAAGTTCAGAAGTAAATTTGCCTCTGTAAATTTTTAAATCATTACTATATTTATATTATATAGTTATTATATTGAATAGAAAATTAGTTTGGTTAAAATGAATAATTTATTTTAATTGCTTATAAATTTATGAAGTATACCTATAATTTTTTATGTAAATTTATGTTTCAGTACGCTTATTTTAAACAAATGACTCATGCAGCTATGGTGATCCAGAATGGCTATAGGTCTTATTGCGAGAGCAAGCGCTTTAAGAAGAATGAGGAGATAAGTAGCGGTACCCGTGTGTTCAGAAATTATAGAGAAGAGGCAGAAAGTGCACCAAATGGCTTAAAGTAATTATTTTGTTTATTATTAATGACTTTTAATTTCATATTTTATTAAATTTATTCTATGAGTCTTGAAATACTTTATTGAGTTTAGCATGAGTTAAAAAAAAATAATTTATGCTCTTCTTATTATATAGTACAACTAAACTATTGTAGCATTTTAAAATCCAATATAAGTTAAATATCTTGTATTTCCAAAGAATGATTGAAATTATCCAAAATTATTAGAAATATATCTGCAGCCTCAGTGAATAAGTGTTTAGGTCGAATCTTGTTCAAAATGAGTTTCTTGTATTTAGGTAAAGATAATCATGTTATTCTCATATACGTGGCGTAGCATTAGTGGCTACGTCAGGCATAAGCTTAAGATGGAGTTATTGCATATATTATAACTCCGTTTCATCCCCAAAACTACGATAATGACACTACTATGGAGAAAATACGACTTAACCACCTGCTCACAGTTAAATTCTACAACTATCAATCACTTTTTCAGGAGAACTTATTCCCAACGGAGACAACACCAAGCAGCTAGGAAAATTCAGCAGTTCATGAGGCAGTCAAAAAATAAGTAAGTTAATGTTAAAGTTGAATTTAATTTGTAAAAAAATATTGATTTATTTTATTAGAAGCGAGGGGATGGTTGACTGGAAGATAGACGTAAGGAAGAAAATAGTTGGGGGTGCAGTCAAATAAAAACACTAAATAAGTGGTTACTTATTTAATTATGTGCCGACGTTTCGACCCACTTTGTGGGTCATCTTCAGGGCTATAAGGGGGCTGGAGCAAGACTCAATTATAGCCCTGAAGATGACCCACAAAGTGGGTCGAAACGTCGGCACATAATTAAATAAGTAACCACTTATTTAGTGTTTTTATTTAGATTTATTTTATTCATTTTGAAAATGGGTTAGCCATCTTCCATTCTTAAAGCTCTTATATGCAAGAAATAATTTTTGTGCAAGAAAATGGTCCGGGTGGAGGTCAATAAATTTTTCTTAGATATGGAGTAATTTATTGACCTCCATCCAAGCCATTTTCTTCCACATATATTATCAAGGTCAACTATTATCATTCAAGAAGAAATAATTTTGATTGAAAACTTGTACTAACTCACTGGATCAGTAAAAATATTGAAGAATGATAACAACACTGGTTTGTACTTCAGTCCAAAGGTAACAAAAATCCAAAAGGAAATCAATAACCCAGATGCAAACTATTTCCAAGAAAAAGTTTGCATCTGTTAACAGCCACAAATGTACCCTCTGGGATCTACAGATCCTTATGGGGCTTAACCAGTCAGAAAGTGGGCATCTTCAATTAGGGAAAAAACTTGGTGGTTAAGTGTGTCCGTAATCACCTCCCTGCGTACTCTATCATGAACCTACACCTCGTCATGGGTCGTAGTGATACAATTTAAAAAAAAAATTACCAATAATCATAACCTTGTTGAAGAATTGAGCCTATGTTACTTTTATTTACTCTAAATACTAATTTCTAATTGATTTTGACTGCTATTTAAAATTCTGTATTATATCAATTAATATTTTGTTAACGTTATCTCAAAAATTACATATTTTTTATCATATAAATGTATTTGATTTGATTTTATTAGTGTATAAGTATGTTCCATGTAGGCTTTGTGTGTCTTTTTATTGGCTATTAATTTTAAATATTAATATAAATTTGTTTTCTTTTTAAAACTAACTTTTGCTCAATTGTTCCAATGCATAGCTTATGGGATATAAGTGCTGGAACAATAGTAAGTATAATATGCAATTTAAACTAATTATTATTTGAATTAATTCTATTTATAGATTTAATTTAATGTTTTTAATAATATTGTTGTTTATATTAAATATTAATGTTTAGGTAATTTTTATGATTATTATTATTATTTTTTTAATGAAGGTTACAGAGAGAGCGAGCAGAAAGAGAGAAGCAGGCCCGATGCAGGGGGTCCCCTCATCAAAACTAGCTCTTCTTCCGTTCCATGTCTCCAAATGTAGGTATATTTTCGTAATAATTAATTTTATTTTTTTAGTTCACTACATGTTTTGTGTCATTAAATCACACTAGCCACAAATAAATTTAAACAAATACAAGCTAACAGCAGTTGACTTAAGGATTTTTTTAAGGGAATAAAATTTCCTTGGTATGCCCTCCCTCAGAAGAGATGTGAATTAAGGTCCCAAGCCTGTGTGGTGTCAGGTATTCGTTAAAGAACCTTATCATAATTATACCTGAATAGGCAAAAGTTAGGACCCTCACTGTAGCATAATCCGATTAGTCATATTATAGCATTATATGACATTAAATGAACAAACAAAAAAGTAAACTTAATTAAAATATGTTTTTTACTATGGCCTTACAACTAGAACATTTTTTATTATACTAAATAATCAGAATGGAACATTTTGTTCCCGTAAAGTATAATTGTTTTTGTAATATTAATCGACAAAAACATATTTATGCCTACTGAATTAAATTTACTAAATTTTGAAATATTTGACTCCCCTAGTTTTTTTGGAGTGGGAATGGCGTAATTAGTTTTTAGAGCGCTTAGTTCTTTTGCTGAAGGTCCCATGTTTAAATCCAGCTGTGGCAGATAATTTATTTATTCTGTCAACAGCCATGGATGGACCGTGTAAGACCTGCAGACCCTACTTGAGCTCACCCAGCCTCTATAAATTGGGTACTATTTACTGATAAATCACCTCCCTCCACAACCATTGTTCTAGAAACAGTACATTCTCTACCAAGTACTGAACCCAACTCTCTTCATAGGTTGTAGTAGTACAGATTTTTATGTTTTGTTTTTTTTGGAACTCCAAATCAAGTGTTACTGAAATAATTGTTACATATATTATAGTATTGGGTTGTCACACATGAAATGACTGTTTTTAGATCCGGGAAGAAAATAAAAATTTGAGATCAAATCTAACATATTTTTTATTCAAAGTGCTTACCATCATTTTCGATACACTTCTGCCAACGGCTTACCAAGTTTGCTATCCCAGATTTGAAAAACGTTTAGTCACGTGATGAAAGGAATTCAGAAAGTGTATTTTTAATGTCTAAATCATTGGTAAACAATTTTCCTCGCAAAAAAACTGTTCAAACTCTGAAAAAAGTGGTAGTCTGTAAGGGATAGATCAGAGGAATATGGGGGGTGTGGTAAGACTTCATAGCCCAACTCCTTTAATTTATTCACTGTTTGTATTGAAACATGAGGTCGGGTGTTATCCCATGAATGTGTTATCCCTGGATGTGGGACCCAGGAATCGAGCTTTTTTGCCTATCCGATCAATTTTAAATGCCTGGAAACTGTTGTACGTCTTGTGCCTAGCTCTGACACATATTCTCTGACTGTTTTATGAGGATCTTCTTCCACAGCATTCTTAAGATCTTCGTCCTCTATTTTTGTTTGAGGCCGTCCACGGGGCAGATTTTCTAATGTCGTATCTCCTGTGGAAAATCCGTTTGTAAACCAACGACGCATGGTTCTTTCATTAGCACTTCCTTCACCAAAAGCATGATTTATATTTATTGCTGCCTGGGCTTTGTACTAAAATCTGTATGCCTACTTGGGAAAAAAACGAACACAGTTTGCAAATAGAGGATTAACAAGTGCTTTTTATAGATAGCAAATATTTTGCTAGGAATCAACAGCCAACGCTTTAATCCTCTATAAAGATTAAGATTTAAAAATTCGGAGGTTTCATGTGTGACAACCCAATATAATTTTTATTTTTTTATTATCATAAGGGTTTTTATTTTTGTTTCAGGAAATTCTTGTAATCTCGAGAACTTCTCTTTGCACGTCTTCTTCCATGAATTTTTAGCATCATATCCAATTTTTGCGGAATTTTAATTTTTTTTTTAATATTTTGTTTTCTGTTATAGGGGATAATCCTTATTTGTAATTAATTCTAAGCTACTGTTCTATTTATATATTTATAAAATATTCGAAACATTGTCAAGGCTGTGTGATAGTTATATTTTAACGATGAGTTGGATTAAGAACAGTTTTATTTCACATAGTACGTCATTAGAGTCTCACATATGATTTCCAGTTGTACCTTCTTATCGGTATAATAGATAGGACTTTTTTTTTTGTTATTTGTAACAAGAAAAAAAAAAGAAGTGGGAATGTGACAAAAGATTCAAGTGGCAGGTATTTTTTGCCACCTCCACTAGTTCATTGTGTTCTATAGAATACTTTATCCCCTCTACCAGAGTCATATTATTTTTTTAATTTGTCCTAATTGCAATGTTGCAGTGGTTTTCAAACTTTTTCAGTTAACGATAACTTCTGGAGATATTTTTTTGGAAAAAAAGGAAAATGAGAAAATATGAGGTTTACATTTAACGCACACATTTTATTATCCGTAAAGTTTAATTATTACCAGGATGGGAAGTCATACAAGCCATATATTCATTTCTATTATTAAAATATCTATAAATGATTATGTTTATAATTGATTAAAGAATTTTTAAAAATAATATAAAATCATGAAACCAAATCACTTATTAATTATGAGGGGAAACAATTTTTGCTGCATTTTTTGCTTTTGCAATTTTCCCTTTTATCATTTGGTTTGCGATTGTTCATATAATAGATGTTTGAAAAAAATTTGGAGAAGAATTATAAAAAAAAAAAGGTTTCAGGTTAACTTGTACATCGTCTTGTACATAGGAATATATTTAGTGTTCTATAACAATTTAATTAATTAATTTTTTTTTACAATATTAGTTAAATATTTATTTTATTTTTTCAATATTTTTTTTTTAAATAACTGAGAATTTTTTTTTTTTAATTTATCTTATGATAAAAAGAAAATCACTTGTTGATTTATCATAATAAAAATTAAAATAACAGTTATTTTATTTTAATAACAATATTTTTAAATGAAATTTAGCCAAATATGTTGAATTTTATTTATTTGAAACAATCCCCAATTCTTTGCGATAATAAAAACTGGTAAACAATTGTAATCTATAGAAGAATTTTATAATTAACTGATTAAAAAGGGAATATATATATAATAACACGATAATAGCAATTGTAGTATTGTTTAATGCTACATACATGAGTTTGAACATTGCTGCACTATTGTATTGTTTTAGAGCTTAAAAATAAATTGACTGTGCCATTTTTTATGATTTAGCGGAGGTGTCAAAACATCGGAGAAAAAAAATCGTAGCTTCAGGGATGTATATAACATAGAAGGTCGTAGAATGGTTGGTCAGTACTGTGACGTTTTAGAGCCCTGTTGTTGTTGTTTCTAAGATGATTAAAAATATTTTTCTATATGGTTCAGCATTGTGATTTGTTAGAATTTGTATTTTTGTATATCTCTAAGATATAATACGAGTTATTTTGAGTGTTACATATGATATATATAAAATATTAAATGCTATGTTATTCTTGAGCTTTAAACTTATTATTTGTTATGAACATTTATTTGATTTTTTGATTATTATTTTTCTTTTTTACCCTTGCACTAGATGTCGAAACTGTACCTCTTGTAGTCGATAAGTTATTTAACGTAATATGAACGTCTCAACAAAAAATTAAGGAATTTTTTCGTCTTTTAAATGTGTACTTAATATAGGATTTAGTCTCTAGGCGATTTTCCTTTGATCTCATTTTCCACAATATTTTTCTATGATAAGCATTTAATCTTGAGATTATTATTGCATTTATTTTTTCATTCTGTAGTCATCGCATTTTTTTCTGTAATATTTAATCATAAAACAAAAAAAAACAAAAAAACTCCAAAAAAAAAAGTAACAGGCTTCCATTTATTATTCCACAGATTTATCATTCATTTAACGTTAGGACGTAAATTTAAAATAATTTACTAACGGATAATATTAATAAATAAGTTCACTATGGTGCTATTTAATGAACTATTCGTTAATATACAAGCCTTAATATTTACTATAGGGACTGTATTCTGTAATATCATCAGTAGTCTCCCAGAATCTTGTTAGCTTAATTTTTTTTTTTTTTTTTTTTTTTTTTTAAAACCTTTTCTTAAATCAAAAAATTTTATAATATCAAATTATATCATAAGGAGTAACGCTACTTAAAAAAAAAGTTGAGAAAATTTAAAAAAAATACACAGCTCAAAATAATTATTACTTCTGGGGTTTTAGACTAAGAGTAATGGTTTTATTACTTAAGTCTAGTGGATTCAGTAGTCTTTTAGGAAATGGGAACTAGGGAGAGCTATTTAAATTTAATCTGTACTTAGATTCAACTGTGATCCGTATGGGCTATCACTTTTTACCACCAGTCTGAAATTTTAATCTAAACGTCATTTGATATTCAATTAATTGATTCGATTAATTAAAAAACAAAATAAAACAACAAAAAAAACAACTGTTCTATATTGCTTAAAGTAAAGAAAAAAGATTAATCATAAATTATTGTAGAAGTACTTAAGGCTTTTCTTATCCAGTAATGTATAATTATTTTTTTCCCTTAATTATCTAATTACGACAATTTAATATGTAGCTTAGAAGTTGAATTTCTTTCAATTAGATTTTAGTGAGTTATATATCTATATATTTAAAAATTTTGAAAATTATATAAACTATCGCAGTCAAACTGCTACCTGTTCCCAAATGTTGAAACATTAAAATTTACGAATATAAAAAAAATCTATAATATGATTTTCTAAAAATTGTTATCATTATTTAATGTTTTATATATTTATTTAAACCAATTATAGTAATCAGTCATGAGCTGGCATGTATATATTTATTATTTTTTTATTATTTATTATTATAATTGAAATAATTTACTTTTTTTTATCAGGTATAAATTTACTTTCATCAGACTAAATAAAACAATTTTACAAGTATTACATGATTAGTTTCTAGATATATTTATTTTTTTAAATAATAATTCAACCTTTTCTATGTTTTTGTCTAATGTGCACTAAATTTTACATAGTTGTGAATTTAAAATAACATTTCTATCTCTAAAAATATTTCAAATAGTTACATTTATTCCAGTATTTCATTTTAATTTAAAAATCGCTGAATGAGAATATTTAACTTTATGTAGTTTGTTTATTAAATGTTATAACCTTACAATAACTTTTATTGTACTTATTTAGCTTCTGAGTTATGCAAATTTTTATTAATATTTTTTTTATCATTTAAATTATTTATTTTGTTTCTTTATAAATTATAAATACTCTTAAAATATATAAATATTTTATATTTATTTTATTGAAACTTCTCTATAACAAATGCCTAAATGTTGAGGGTTGGTGAAGATAAATTGTTTTTGTTATTTTAATATATTTATTGTAATCATTTATTCTAAGTTGTAACCATACGGTAAATTTAAATATGCTGACAGTAATGTATGGTGAAACTACTCATTGGTATCCATAGAGACCATCTTCCTTTTAAATGGAGACTTATCGGTTATCAATTGCAAAGGTTAGAAACTAGCGAGCTTGGGCCTGGAGTTCATCTATTTACCATTACAATTCACAAATCATCTATCCTTACTAATTAATGCATTTTTAATACCAATATTTAATTAAAATAAAATGTTTAACAGATGTGGGAATTATATTTCAAGTTTATATTTATTTATCGAAACGGAATGTGGCTGCATGAAACTAAGTTAAAAATAAGTAAAATTAATGACTTGAAAAAAATGATGAGAATGCAATTTTAATAACAATTTTTGTCTTTTTATTTTTTAATATCATCAATTTTTTTACCAAACCAGTTTTATTGGGCATCTCATGACACAGAATACTGTGGAAGAGGATTAGTATTGTTTAGAAGATTGAAATAATATCTAACTCATTAATGGAACTCGGCTTTTAAGTGATATTAGTTCATTTTCTCTAAATATTAATTAAGTTATCAAAAACAATCTAAGGAAAAAAGGAGATAATTTTCATTTTGGCTTAATTATTGATTTTTTCTATGTTCTAGTTTGATGCCAAATTAAAAAAATATACCAACCTATCTAATCTTTGTCTTGAAAATACTATTGGCCATTGATGAACATACTTTTTTAAAAATAATAATTCTTAATTTTAATTATTTCTTTATTCCTAGTAATAGCATGGCCTGTATTTTTGCTATAAATAAAGATTTGTTTTTGAAATGTATTTCTCGTATCATAAATTCAATATATATTTCCAATACTGAAAATTAAAAACTTTTTATGGAGAATAAAAAGAATTTTCTAGTTAGAGGGGTGTCTGTTCTAGAGAAGTATCTATTAGAAGTTTCGTTGTATTTAGGTTCGACTATAATGTTTATTTTATGTAAGTAATTGATTAATAATATTTCCTTTAATTTCATCTAACGTCGGTGACTATTAAGTTTCATATTTTATTTAATATTTATACATTAAAATATCATTGCCTTTAATAATTTATTTAATATATTCTTAATCATCCATTGCATGTTTATATGCATAAAAAATAGTCCCTATTTCACTTAACCAAGGCCTATGAGATCAATATCGATAACTTATTAAGTACCTGCTTTTTAACTATATTGCAAATCTTAAAAATATTGTATATTGATTATAAATATTGTATAAAGTAATTTGAGCTCAATTCTATAGATTTTACCCACATTGTATATTTAAACAAATAGATTAGTTTATCTGGCAAAAAAGTAATAAATGAAATAGTGAAGTACAAATAAAATTTTAAAAAATTAATAAAAAAAATAGAACTATAGAAATTTCTCTACCGCTAGGGCGTTCTTTATCTACAAGTTCTTAGCGATCTTGAAACTTAAATATGCCAGGACTATTAAATCGTAAAGGGGGAAGGTGGAAAAAAAAATCAATTGTGATAATCAATATTAACAGTAATGAGTTCTATTGTATTATAATTATTGAAAACTATATTTTCAGAGGTTACATTTTAAAAATACAATTAGTTGTAAAGTAAAAAAAAATAATGATATAAATATTGTAGATTTAATATTTATAATAAGCTATATTAAACTTATGTAGATAAAACATGCAATACTAAGTGAAAAAAGAACATATTATCTTTGATATTTGGGGTTCTATAATTTTTTCTATTTGGGGTATGAGTTTTAAAAAAACTGCCATTGAGGGATTATTATTAAATTTAGGCTTGCCGAAATTCTCTTTCCGCTTAGAATTTTTAAATAAATAACTTACTAACGATCTTAGTACCCTAGATTTTTATTTTATTTATTTATATATACTCTTATAACAAACAGAATATTGTAAAGTATGTTAAATGGGTTTTACTGGAAGTAATATATGCAATACAAGCATATATTATTCACTATTATATTACTCGAGTACACATATAATTTTCTAAATACACTGAAAGGCAAAAAAATGGATTATTTCAAGGTTTCATATAGAATTTTCAGATTGGCCTTAGCTGAAGCCCATCTAACATTTATATTATGAGTTTTCAAAAATAATACGCACTAATTTATTATGGAATAATTTAGAGAACAAACTTACTTGAACCTAGAATTAATCCTTTGTCAACAATATCTAATAAATCATTAAAATAATTAATAATAAGTTAATTTTTTTACAAGAGATGGAAGATTGTGTAATAGTTATATTAGCTCCTTTGTGAGAAATGGATGTTTACAAATTCATCAGGTATTCCTTCATTGTCTGAACATATAATAATGAATTTGTGTTGTTAAGCATAGTTTCATATGATCTATTAGTTATTTCTCAAGTTCTGAATGTCTCATATTTTTCTCATGTGTTGCAATAATAAAAAAAAATAAAAATGTTAATGAGGAATGCATGTTAACAGCTTTGAACTGTTATTGTCGCAAAATTACGGGTAATATTATCTCTCTGTAATATAATTTAAAAAAATTATATTACAGAGGGATAATATAATATAATTCCTGCATGTAATAAATGTTTTGTACTTTTAATTTATAGTAAAATATACTATATAATAATACTGCAATGACAGTTCAAGTGATCCGAAGAACTATACGATTGGTACAATATGGGGTCGATTCACCGCTAGATGGACAGAGGGTACCCCCCTATTATTACATTGTTAATACAACAATATAATACATTAAACTATGGAATAAGTCGGGAAAATGTGTGATCAATTGAACAGACAAGGATTTGGAAAAATTGATTAAGAAAGATATTTCATTCAAAAAATACCTAATATTAAAAAAATAATAAGTAGCAGTAAATTTGAAATACGACACTTTTTTTTCCCATTCACTAAAATATCGTTTATGAAAATATTTTATGTCATTACTTAAAACAGATCATCATTGGTCATTTCAATCCTTTCAATATTCTGTATGTTATTTGATAAATGCTTTTAGAGTATCTTTTTTTCTTTTACTAAGTATATTTTTTATTATAAAAAATAATAATTATAACTATTAATTTCAAATTACCTTTTTTACATTAAAAAATTGTTCGATTCAGAGATAGGGCTGTTCTGACAATTTTTCTTTATTCATAAATATTTCATCTGTGATTGTTTCCTATTTCATAGCTGCGGTTGCTAATATTTTTCGTTAAAAAATAATTGCTTAATTAGCGAGGAAAATTATAATTTTTCTACCAGACCTTATATTTATCAATTATAATATGTAAAAAATAAAGTTATACAAGCCTTTTTTTTCTTTGTTAAATAAAATATTTACTATTAATTATTTATATTTCTTACTAAGATTTAGTAGTATGTTTATTAATAAATAAATGTTGCAAACGTCCAGTATGCGTGATATAAAAAGTCACAAAAAAAAAATTCTGGTTTGTCTTTCATCGATACAGTCGAACTGTTTTGGGGAGCCTTCTTACTCTGTCTCATATAACATTTTTGAACTAGTTGGGATTTAAATAATTTTCAATTTAAAATTATTAAATTCAGTATTAGTATAAAAATTAAAATGAAAAAAATAATTTTTGTTTTCTTAAATTGGAAATTTCCTAACTCGTCTCGTTACTAGCTCACAGAAACAAACTTTATAAATAGAGCTGTAAGTAGGAAAAATATTTATTGGTAGGAAATATGCAGTGCTTTAGAATTTTTTGCGGGATTTCCTATACATTCAAGAACTATAAGGTAATTTTCAATCAAATAATATTAAATAAAAAGTTCATTAAGAAATACGTACTTAACCCGTAAAACGAAGATGAATATTTTATAAACAATCAAATAAAGAATAAGTATTCTAATTTAATGTGGCTTCAGCTACAAACTAAGCTTTGCCCACCCGCTGGAGAAAATTAAAAAAAAAATCTTTATATATATATTACAAATCAAAATAACACCAAATCTAAAATCGAATAGATTGTAGACATTTTGATGTGTTTCACATTGATATATATATAGCTACGTATATATTTTTTAATACAAAGAATACATTTTATGTAAGTATTAATCTAATATCTTTTAAAGTATCATTATAATCTATTAAACCTTCTTTTGAGACCTCCGATTCCCCGGGCATTACAATTCACTAATGATACTAAAACAGTTTTCAAACCTCCTTTGGCCTAAATCGATTTATAAGAATATACTTTTTTCAAAAGATAAAAATTACTTTGTTCGAAAAACGAGCAATTATTTTACCTTAAGATATTTCCTGTTATCTTTCAATCTTGTAGAAGTGTTTTAAGATATTTTAAAGAAGCTGATTTATCTGTTATTAGGCTAAGTTATTTTGTTTTATCTTTTATGACGTTGTTGGTTAATATTTATGTTAATAATACATTTTAAAAAGTAGAAGGTTTTTTTGTTTAAGCAATATTTCATATATAATAAAAAGCAATAATTTTGTAAAAAAAAAAAAAATATTAACCAACAACTTAATGGGCTCATTGTTGTATTTTAAGTTGTATTATAATCGAAACATTTGTTATTATCATTATTATTTTTTTAAATCTACTCTTAATGTTATAATGCTTTAGGGCTTTACTATTTTGATTATATACATCTTATAAAAACTTGGTACACTGTTATTATGGCACTTTGCCTATAGATCTATTTTTCAAAGTTAGTTAAAAAAAAAAAGTTATCCTAGTCATTTTTAGACTTTTTTTCTACATTTCCTCTATATTTAAGGTCTACTTAACTCTACCAGAAACTATTTAATCATTAATAGAATTTTCACCTTTCTTTGTAGAGTTGGGATTTTTGTCAGTTCAATTTTTTTAATTATACAATATTTATTACAGCTGTTTTTTCTTCTTCCAATACCTCCTTTTTCTCTCTACCCAAAATAAACAATATGTAATTACATCAACAAATGTCTCCGGAATATTGCATATATGCAAAACGTAGACTGATTAATGTTTTTCAGTATTTTAGATACTTACAGCTTAGCTCTTTTGAGATGTTTCTTATTACATTCTAATCAAACTTTTAGTTTGTTATATATATATATATATATATATATATATATATATATATATATATATATATATATATATATATATATATATATATACAGGGTGTTTCAGGGTTAAATGGCCAAACTGAAAATTTGAACTAAGGACCTCAAAACAAGAAAAAAATTTCCTATGAAGGTATGTGCGCAAATGCTTTGTTTAGGAGATATTCACATCTAAAGATTTCATTGTTACGGATTATTTAGGCATAGTAAATAAATAAAACTTATTTTATTTGTTCCAACTACTTTATTTATTAAATTTAAACCATTAACATTCATATTAAATGTTCAAAGTGATTTCCTTGAGCATTCAGACAGGCTCGGCATCTTTCTTCAACAGCAGCAGTGACCAAACTGAAAATATGAACTAAGGACCTTAAAACAAGAAAAAAATATTTCCTACGAAGGTATGTTTGCAAACGCTTTGTTTAGGAGATAAATTTAGATAGAATACTAATATGACCTTGTCTCCCTAACTGTACATAAACTATGGACTTTAGGATTAATACTGTTTGGAATAGAACATCAATAACAAATAATAATAAGAATAGAACTATCAATAACATTTATCAGTTTGTTTGAGGCTTTCGCAGAGTACTCATTATGCCTTTCATTTATACTAATGCTGAATATGCCGATATGGTGTTTGTGTACGGTTTTTGCAATGGTAATGCCAATGCTGCCCGTCCTAAATATTCCATCCGATTTCCAAATAAAAGATTACCTAGTAAGTCTACCTTTAACTCTACGTTTCAACGTCTTAGAGAAACTGGTACATTTGCTGTCGTACCACATGCTGATGGTATTTTAGCCCCTTTACGAAATGAAGAAAGGAGTGCGACCGTATTACAATATTTTGATGATAATCTATCGACCAGTGTACGAAGAGCTGAAGCAGAATTAAATGTTACGCCAACTACAGTATGGAGAACCCTCATTGCAGATGGACGTCACCCATATCATTATCAACGAGTACAAAATTTATTACCACAAGATTTACGGCAAAGAAGAAATTTTTCAGATTGGTATTTAAATCAAGCTGATCACAATTGACACTTTTCAGGAGAAATTTTATGGACAGATGAAGCTAGCTTCACTAGAAGAGGTATCTTCAATCAGAAAAATAATCATCTCTGGTTGCATGAAAATCCCCATGCAATTCGTCAGCATCATTTTCAGCACGAGTTTCAGTGCAATGTGTGGTTCGGGATAATAGACAATATTTTAATAGGCCCGCATCTCTTACCACCTCGACTCAATGCGGACACATTTTTGGAATTTCTTAATAATGATTACCACGATTTAGTTGAAGATATTCCACTACAACTGAGAAGGAAAATGAGGTTTCAATTAGATGGTTGTCCTGCACATTACGGAAGAGCTCCACGACAATGGCTAAATGCTAATTATCCTAATCAATGGATTGGCCGCGCAGGAGCAGTGGCTCGGCCTCCTCGCTCTCCAGACCCGACACCACTGGATTTTTTTGTTTGGGGTGACATTAAACAAGAAGTCTATGCAAGGCCAGTGAATGACCTTAATTCTTTACAAAGAAGGATAATTGACTCTTCTGAAACAATAACACATATCCAGGCCCGTTCTGCTACTGCTGCTGTTGAAGAAAGGTGCCGAGCCTGTCTGAATGCTCAAGGAAATCACTTTGAAGATTTAAGATGAATGCTAATGGTTTACATTTAATAAATAAAATAGTTGGAACAAATAAAATAAGCTTTATTTATTTACTATGCCTAAATAATCCGTAACAATGAAATCTTTAGATGTGAATATCTCCTAAACAAAGCGTTTGCGGACATACCTTCATAGGAAATTTTTTTCTTGTACACTATGTACAACCCTGAAACACCCTGTATATATATATATATATATATATATATATATATATATATATATATATATATATATAAACAAACTAAAAGTTTGATTAGAATGTAATAAGAAACATCTCAAAAGAGCTAAGCTGTAAGTATCTAAAATACTGAAAAACATTAATCAGTCTACGTTTTGCATATATGCAATATTCCGGCATGGCAGAACATTTACAATATTCAATATGCAAACAGAATATTATAATGTATTTTTACTGAGTTTTATTGGAAATACGTTCATATATTACTTCACTAGTATATGAGTCCAGTACATAATGTATATATTTTTCTAAATTCACTAAAAGGCGAAAAAATGAACTATTTCAAGGTTTCAAATAGAATTTTCAGATTGGCCCCAGCTGAACCCCATCAAACATTTATATTATGAGCTTTGAAAATAATTCGTTAGATTAGATACAGGCATCACCAGGACATTCACCAAAAGAAAAATAACATCAAAGAAGACAAAGTTCAGCACATCTCACATCAACAGTCCTGAAAAAAAAACCTGTACCACTACAACCCGTGAACGGGTCTGGGGTCCAGTACATGGTAGAGACTGTACTGTTTCATGGATAACGGTTCTACAAGGAGTTAACTTGTCCTAGGTCACGCTCAACCGCCAGATTTTTCCCCCTTACTTTGAGTACCCTATTTTTTTAAATATTTTATAGAGGCTGGGTGAGCACCAGGAGGGTCCTAGATCCTATATGATCCACCTCCGGCTGTAAACAGACTAATTAAAAGTCTTGCCCGCACGGATTTGAACCAGGATTTCCGGCATGGGAACTGAGTGCTCTACCACCGAGCCACTCCGCTCCCTAATGCAGTCCAAATAGAGGCAGCAACCTTACTCCTTTGCCTTAGTTGTTTGTGGAACGTCTTAAAGAAAGGTGCACTTTGCCTCATTTGATGTGATTTTTCATTTGGCTTATGTCAGATAATACATAATACATAATACATAATCTGAATTAGGAAAACGTTGACAGGTTAGTTTTTTTTCCAGTGTTTTAGAGACTTAAAGCCTGATAATGTCTTGGGAATTATTCCTGCTTAAGCTGAGCTGCAAACCTTTGATATTGGCCATAGAAGGTTGTTGTATTATGTATTAATATAATTATGTAATAGGTATACAACAGGAAAAAATACATTGGTGTTATTAATATAATTTATTCACATAAATAAATTTCATATATACAAAGATACATTTATCCTTACCCGTTCCAAACTGTAACTTAAAAAGAAAACAACATTGAGCATATAGTTTTTTTTTATATAAACATTTCACATCTTCTCAATAAATACACTCAAACTTTACATTTGTGAATCATGTAAGTTTAACAGTTGTTCTGTTTTTACAATTACATCTCTAACTCTCATACATTTATACATTAAACTAATAAATTACATTTACCGACTTCACGCACACATATCCATTTATCAGTCCTATAATATTGACTTCATGGTATTTTCATTAATTACCTAAACAAATACATCTTAAATATAGTGTCTCTGTTTATAAATAAGTTATTTCTTTTATTGTACAAACTATACATATACTGTATTGTACATAGTATGTACAATAAGACCCAACCCTACACCTAATGTACAGTTTGAAAACATATTGTCTTCTATTGTGTTCTATCTCAGCTAAGAAATGGTAAATTCAATAAAAGTTTTATAGTAACAAAGATTTTAAACAATATTTAAATTGAAGTGGTCTCATTTATAGATAATTCAACTCAAATAATATCCCACGACGCTTTAAAAAATAATCAAGATATTTATTTTTCATTCTTTTTTTTCAATATTTCGGTTAAATTTATAAATGGATCTTCATAATCCATGAAATACTAATGTTAATGTACTTATTGAACTTTTTTCTGGAAAATATTTCAATAAAACTTAACGTATTTTACATACATAATATGAAATTGATACATATGGAACAAAATATTTATGTTTTAAAAACGAAATCCAAGTATATAATTTTCTATAATTAAAAGAATTTCATGAAAGATCTGCTTGTTTAGCAGAGGAAAAATAACATTACATTTTGCTATTATAAAAAGATACAACTGTATTACATGAAACTAACTGTTTTGGATTAAATACTAACATCCTTAAAGGATTTCAATATCTCAGAATAAAATTGAAGAATATTTTGAAGCAACTACAAAAGTATATGCTTTTAAACACTTCAAAAGTTGCTTACTATATAATGATATTTATTATTGCATAGGCACTTACTAAATATACATTTATTATATTTAATGAGTGTATAAATACAAATTAAAACAATGGGTATTTATTTGTGTTGAATTTTACCCAATTACTTTTAATTAATACACATTTTTATTAAATTTTATTTTGTACAGCACGATTGCTTTTTTTACTATATCTTAAATAAATCATTAAAACAAATATAGTAAGTAAACCTTGAAAAAAGAAATCATTATTGTCAAATTATAATAATTTAAAAAAATTATAAAACCGATGATAAATGTTTTCCGTTTCATGTAAAAGTATCATCTAACAGTTTTTTTGTTTTTTTTAATGAAATGTAAATGTAAATTTTAGAAAAATAAAGAAATAAAGATAGTTTTTTGGGATTTTTTTCTATAATTTGTTTAGATTAAAAATATATACTTGCATTGTTAGAATAAATAAATAAAGATAACACAATTAGCTAATGTTAAATTATGAAATTAAATATCTTTACGCTAACATTTCTTCACAATTGAAATGTAGAAAGAATAAATTTGTATTTACAGATTTTTCTGGGTTCATTAAAAAGAAGGTTATTTACAGGAAATAAGTTTTTTGTCTAACTGTCTGAAGGCAATAAAACATATTTTGTGTTATCTGTTAGATTTGAAGGATGAAGTTCATGGTGAATTGTTTTCTTATTGTTGAAAACAAACGCTAGGGCTATTCCTAGACCGAATATTATAATACAAAGTACAGCCACAAAACACACTATCCTGTTTAGGTTTAGTGGTGAAGAGACTGGCAGTAGTGAGGAATCCGTAGAAGAGGCATAACTCCATCTGGAAAGTAAATTTTTAAAAACATTATTTTATAACTCTATATATATTATAATGTTTAAAGATATTTATTTTTTATAATATTAAATTTTTAAATCAATAAAACACTGTCCTCACTACTTACGCTGATGACACATGTGTGTTATCAGTTAATAAGTATCCATTTGTTGCATCCCAATCTCTTCAATCCCATATCTCACACCTACAAGAATGGTGTCAAAATTGGAGGATTAAAATAAATCCCATCAAATTACCTTCACCCTTCGTCGTAAATCTACGAATTCCTGTCCTACTGTATCGTTTAATAATATTCCACTGAACCCTGTCAAACAGATACGTTACCTAGGACTCCATCTGGATAAACGTCTCACTTGGAATCCTCATACAAGACTGAAAAGACAAGAAACTGCTCGACGTTTTCGCCTACTTCAACACTTACTTGACAAACGCTCTAAGCTACCAATTAATTACAAAAGACTTATTTACATGACAGTCATCAGACCTGTTTGCGCATACGGAGTTGAGCTTTGGGGCTCTACTAAACCATCCAATTCATCTCGTATCCAATCCTTGCAATCCAAAATCCTTCGTAAAATCCTCAATGCTCCTTATTATGTCACAAACAAACTCATCCATCATGATCTTAATATCCCATATGTTACTGATTTGGCCCAAACTAGATACCTATCCTTCCATAACAAGCTCCATACGCACTTGAATCCGCTAGTCTCTCAACTTGCTTCCCATACTATTCCTGATAACCCTCCGAGGCGTCTGAAAAGAAGATGGCCTCGAGATCATCTACTATAGAACTTTATTGGAGTGCTATCGATGGGTAGTTTCTCCACAAGTGTTTTCATGTCATATTCTACATTTTTGCACATTTACTTGATATAATACCATTATAGTTGTAAATATCATTGAATTAAATAAAAAAAAAAAAAAAAAAAATCAATAAAATAGACCCAAAACTCAAAAAGAAACACTAACATTTGTTGTAATGCAAATGGAAAAAACCACAAGCAAAGATTTATGTTTTAAAAATCTGGAGTAAAACAAACACTTACCAGTCGACGTTTCTCCTATTCAGGCATTATCAAGACACAAAAAAGAGTTATATCAATCATACCTTAAATAAGAAAGTGCAATACATCCAAACAATCAACCGCCCAAACAGGCTCATAGCCTGAGACAGCACCTCCACACCAAGCGTTCAACCCCAAACAGGCTCATAACCTGAGACAGCACCTCCACACCAAGCGTTCAACCCCAAACAGGCTCATAACCTGAGACAGCACCTCCACCCCAAGCATTTAACATACAACTTTAGAGCTATAAATGCACTTTCTTCTTTGAGATGTGATTGATCTTACTCTTTTTTGTGTCTTGATAATGCCTGAATAGGTGAAACGTCGACTGGTAAGTGTTTGTTTTACTCCAGATTTTTGAAACATAAGGCTGTGCATGTGGTTTTTTCCATTTGCATTATAATTAATTTTTTTTTTAAATGAGGCTTTAAAGTTGGTTTTGTTAACAAAAATGTAAATGATGAAACAATCGTTAGAATTAAAATTAGAATATATTCATATTTTGGTTGTGAGCAATCATAATGATGTGTGACTAAGTAATTATCTTAATAAGATAAAGAGGCTGCATAGATAATATAATGATTATTACAATACAAATTTCTACAAAACAAAAAGATGAGGTAATGGAATTAACCTGGGTTTCCAAGTGGCCTCTGGTCTGGGTGGTTGGGGCGCCATTATTCTGTTAGTAGCGGGCAGGTTGGGAACAAAGCCAAACAATCTTTCCCTTCTTGGCCTGACCTCGCTGCTTCAACGTACCTGAAGAACCTTATCACTCCTGGGTTTGAGAAAACAGGCTTCTGCAGCTCAGAAGGATCCCTAGAAAAATTATAAGTACCTTGTGAAAATTATTCAATTATTTTAGAAGCTATGAATTTTATTTTTATATTATTATAATTTATATATATATAAAGTGATATATTTTTTTCTCAAAGAAAAAGTTTAGTACATTATATGGATAGTTTTTTAATTTTTCACTCATTTCTTAACAAAATAGTTTAACTTTTTTTAAAAATTAATTTATTCATTGAAATTTACAACTGTATTATAACAATACTACGAATAAATGGTAGAAATGATACATAGAGGCATGGAAAAAGACAAGTAGAGAAACTACCCAGTGGTTATACCCAAATAGCAATTTCAACTTAGAAGGTCATGAAGCCATTCCTTTAACTTTAAACTGCATTTTTACTAAATAACTAATTTGGTTCTTGTATTCTGAGGATTCTCAACCTATAATAATTAGTAATAGATTGTACATCTAGTGCTGACTATTTGTTTATTGAAATGACATGTGTTATTTTGTAGTATTTACGATATGTATGTTTTGTTTTTTTTAATTTGTTATTACTCTAATAATTTAAAGGTTTTTATATATAATTTTTATACATAATGTCAAATAGGTGATCTGACCAGTTCACCTCTCCCAAAGCACTATAAAAAAGAATATCAATTTATATCTACTTTAAAATATACCCATTAATTCCTAAACTTGTGAATGAATGTGAACAATTTTGAAGATGTGAAATAAACCTTGGCCCACTCAGCGATATAAGGGGCGACTTGTAGACTAGAGGTTAACATAACAGCCTACTAACCCCAAGACCGCGGGTTCATAGACCAGCAGGTGGCCTCAGGAATTTTTTAAACGGAATAAAAATCCTTGATTATGCCGTCCTTCCGTGAGGACGTAAAACGGAGATCCTTAACCTGTACGATATCAGGTACTCGTTAAAAATCCCTATCCTAATTAAACTTGGATAGGCAAAATTTAGGACTCCACTGTAGCATCGTCCGAATAGCCATAGAAGCATAAATTGACCTTAAATGAACAAAAAACACTTTGTGATAAATTTATTGTATAAATTGTCAAATTGCAATAACACTGGTTTTCAATGAAATAAAATGAGTTTTTTAAACAGTTATCGTTTTGTTATTTTTTAAGCTTAGTAAAAACTAAACATTTATTTATACAGTCGAGCAATAATCTAAATAATTTTAATTCATTATAATTTTTTAATCATTGCTTTAATTTTTATTTTGAAGAGAAAAGATTTGCCCCCAGTCGGGATTCGAACCCGGATCTCCGCCTCACCGTGGCAACGCTCTAACCATTTGAGCCACCGGGGTCGCTCCCTACCTAGGACAAATCTGTTCACCGATCCCATGTCCCTCGTGTTCTCGCAATTTTGCGATGTATACACGAGGAAGAATGTTCATTGAACATTGCTTTTAATTTTAGGATATTTTTGACATACGTCATTATATTCTTTATAACTTTTAAATATTTTTATTTTGAAGAGAAAAGATTTGCCCCCACCCGGGATTTGAACCCGGATCTCCGCCTCAACTAGGGAGCGACCCCGGCTGCTCAAATGGTTAGAGCGTTGCTACGGTGAGGCGGAGATCCGAGTATAAATCTTTTCTCTTCAAAATAAGAATATTTAAATAATTTCAAAATATCTCAAACCGTCATTTGTTATTAGCTTATTCATTACTGAGATATCCTGTCATGAAAGGAGATAAGACAGCACAATGATATAATTCTGCATGTCATCCTTCTCGCATTAGCTTATAAATATCCTTTGCAGTTTTAAAAATGTCAATGATTCCAAGAAAGAATAATTTAAAAATATAAATACTGTTAGTTTGAAACTGATCGAAGTAAAGTTTTTCTTGAGAACTAGATCGAGTTCAGTGGATCAGCGTTGACTTAACAATCAACCTACTTCTTGCCAATCTTAAAAGGCTATCGGAAGCAGTTAATTTCTGTTATTATTATTAAGCAATCTACCGGTTTTCTCCAACGTCGTGAAACCGGAATCCCTGATGGTCTGAGAGGGTAAGCAGATATTGAAAAATTTGAGATAATTTGCATAATAAGGAAGTTAAATTCCAATCAAATAGTATCAGCTGCGTAAAAGTTTATAAAAGTATACATCCGGGACTAGAGTCCAACAAAATGAAAATTGGCTTGTTTCACTTGTCGATTTTCAATTATCGATCTTTTCACTGTTATTTATCGATAGATGGAGTACTTAGTAAGAAAAATTATTGTAATTAGAGTAGAAGTTTCCAACGCCCCTAACCTATCGTTCATTAGCCGGCATACGGATTTCCGGCAATAGGGTGGTATACATGGAATTTGAATTTCACTTCTTCAAAAGAACGTCATAACTCAAAAACTTATTTTTTAATAGGTTAGAGTTACATGTGGTTAAAAAAATAAATGTTTGGGTATTGGTAAAGCAAAGCACTCATATTGTTATAATGGTATTGCTATTCTTTTATTAACGATTTGAATTTTTTTAAAAAGCTTGGAACGTTTTCGACTTAAACTTATGTCATTTTCCCATAATACTTCATTTTCAAACATGATACAATATGACTTTATTTAAAAAAGCCTATTGGAAATAGAATATTACTAATGTCATTCCTGGATTAAAAACCTTCATCATCATCGTAGTCCATCCTCTCTTCCTTCTGTACAGCCCTGACTACATTGTACGGTCCTATACCATTTCTCTTCTTCTATTCCCTTCCAGGTTTTTCTTCGCGAAGCTTTCCGTAACACCATCGTCCCAGGATTGTCGGTGTCTTCCTCTGCACCTTCTTCCGTCAACCTTAGCCACATATGTCATCATGGCCAGTCTGTTGTTTTCCATTCTTAGAATATGTTTAAACCATCTGTTTGCTCCACTCCGAGGTTTGATCTAATGATCGAGTTGCGAATTCGGCCACGCAATATGGGGAAGTATGTGGATTTATACACCCTCAGCTTTGTGACCCTGGATACTTCTCTTTTATTAAGGAACCTTTTATTTAGATCATTGAACAATCTGCCAGCTGAGTCAACCCTCTCCTAGATTTCATTCTTCATGACTCCATTCTCACCCAGTTGTGCTCCCAGATATTTAAAAATCTTCAACCAATACAATTGCTACTCAAGGCATGGTTCAAAAATGCCAAATTTTGAGTTGTATCATTCTTTTGAAGGAGCGATAGGTCACTTATTATTGCTAATAAAACTCAATATTTTTAATCACAATAAATAACGAGGTAATAAAAAAAATAATAAGAAACAGCTGATTGGATGATTACTCCATAACGAATTCTACCGAATTTTATGTTAAACAACCATACCAATGCAATAATACACTTTAACAATAAAAATCGATAAATCGATTGCTTACCTCGATATCTCTGCAGAGACTAGATTGCTGTGCGGACTGAACCTCGCAGGGGCCTTGTACATGCTACACACCAGCCTCTCCTTGCAAGGCTCGTCGGTGAATCCCAGCTCTGCGAAGACCCTGTCCAACCTCTTGAGGATGGGATTGTAAAAGTTGTCTTCGTTGTAAGCGGCGGCGACTATAGGTGGCGCTGGTGCCGCTATGGGAGGTCCTGCGGGCGCTGCTGGAACTACTGGAGCAATAGGAACTGGAACAACTGGAATCACCTGTAACAGAAGAAGAGCATGCCTGGTTTACAAGTCACCTTAAAAACGTATGCATGCATAATGTTGGACAAGGAAATGCAGTACCTAAATGAGCATAAGAATAGATAATAAATAGATGAATAAAGAATTAAACCTCAAGAATACTACTTCCTGGACAGTGCAAGTCTAAATTAATCTTGAAAAGGCACAATTTAACACAGTGGCATCAGGGTCAGAAGGATCTTTGGACACAAGGTATATAAGTGGGAAATGATGTCAAAGAAGATAGGACCCACAGCCCCAAAACAAAAGTGGACTGAAGAAACGAAGATGGCCTTGAATGTTGTTAGGGGCGACCTGTGGTGTAGTGGTTAGCATGGAAACCTACTAAGCCCAATATCGCCGGTTAGCAGCCCGTCAGGTGGCCCTAGGATTTTATAAAATAAATTAATAATCCATTATGCCGACCTTTGGGAGGGACGTAAAATGGGGGCCCCGAGGTACTCGTTAAAAATCCCTATCCTAATTAAACCTGGATAGGCAAAAATTAGGGCTCCTACTATCGTCCTATCGACGTTAAATGAACAACAACAAATGAAGGAGTACTGGTCATGAATGCTTAGCGTTCTGATTAAAGGTCTCTTAAGCCGCCTATACATTTGAGCATTCGCCCCGAACGAGAATGCGGTCCTCCGGGAGGGGGAAGCATTCCCTCGAACGTCCACGTACCACATAAGCACTGAGCCGGGAAGGCAGAGGCCCGAACCCCGAACACGGAATCCATGGTGAACAGAAAACTTCTAGTTGCCAGAAAAAGCGATTTCCATTTTTTTTAATGTTATAAAAACGTTGTGCAATATCTATGTTGCGTGCACGTGTGAATTCACAACTCGATTGTATTATATATATTTTTTATTATATATTTATTTCTAAAATAAATACAAAAGTAATATGCTGTACCAAACAGACCAGTCTCAACTTCAAAAACTTGGACAAATTTATATGTACCTATACAGAATCACATATATAATGAAAGAAAAAAATTATACAAATAACTTTTAACAGAACTCAACTGTGCGGCTTAAAAGGCGGGAGTTCAGATATTCGGCCATTCGGGGAACCGAGTTTTTCCCCGTTCCCCAAACGAATGCGTGCTCACTTTGAAGTACCGACAACTCTCGGCTCGGGCTGAGCAGTGCGGATCCGTTCGGGTCGCCGTGTACTCATCTGCGCAAATCAGGCCGAACGAATGCTCAAGTGTATACGCGGCTTAACGATATTCGATACCGCCTATGGCAGATAAACTATTAATTCTTCTAACAGTTGAATCGACATTCATAGATCTTCAGGCTTCCTTTGCCCCCCCTCCCCCCCCCCCCAGTCTCTATTAAGTAGAAAGACGTCCTCGTCCACAATACTCTAGACATGGAAGCAGAACAGTGCCTATCGTATATCGAACCCAATACTCATTTTGCTTCATGGACTGTAGTAGTATGGGTTACATAAGTATAAAAAATCATTAAAAATATATAAAATCATCTTCAGGGCATACACCGAAAAATGCAGCACACCTCAACAGCCAAACAAACTCATCAACTTCTAATGTTCAATTAAATACTCATTTGTTAGTATTTGATTGAACGTCATGGAATGAGGTTACTTTCTCCGCTTGTTGCGTCAGTTTGGACTGTTGGTGTGAGATACGCTAGATTAGAATTTCATTAATCTGAATTTTACGGTCTATATCCTGATGATCTATAAATAGGCAAAACGTTGACTGGTTTTGTATTTTCCAGTGTTTTCGAGTTTGAGGATTTTTTTAGTTTAAATTTTATTTAATCCTTACAATCCACAATCCTTCGTAAAATCCTCAATGCTCCTTATTATGTCACAAACAAACTCATCCATCATGATCTTAATATCCCATATGAAACTGATTTCGCCCAAACTAGATCCATGACAAGCTCCATACACATTTGAATCCGCTAGTCTCTCAACTGTCTTTACATACTATTCCTGCTAACTCTCCGAGGCGTCTGAAAAGAAGATGGCCTCGAGACCTTCTACTATAGAACTTTATTGGAGTGCTACCGATGGGTAGTTTCTCCACAAGTGTTTTTCATGTCATAATGTACATACCAGCAGATTTACTTGTTATAATTATATTATATGTAGTTGTAAATGTCAATAAATTAAAAAAATAAATATTTTGTATTATAAAAACATTCATCTATAATGAAAATCAAATGAAAGACATTGAATTCAAGTATTATGACTTTCATGTAACATAAAAAACTGTACCACTGCAACCCATGAAGGGTCTGGGATTGAGTATATGGTTCTGCAGGGAGGTGATTTGTCCTACTTCACGGCCAATCGCCAGATTTTTCTCCCTTATTATGAGAACTTCGCTGGGTGAGTCAGCGAGCGGGATTTGAACCTAAGACATTCGGCACGGCAACTCTTCGCTCTACCACTGAGCCACTCTGCTTCTTATGTATGTACCATACTAGAGTACAATTTGTTTAATAATACAACTAACATTACTTAAGATAATGAGTAATTAATTTGATAAGATAATGAGATTCAATAGCCTATTCCAATCAGTTCCCAATTCCATTTGCTGTGAGAGTGTTTTGTAAACATTGTTATCTTTTATCTCTTTTCAAATTATTGATACATTTAGATTATCTTCAACAAACTGGATAATACATCGTAGTGAACGTGTTTTAGTTTCATTATAATTTAAAATATACCAAAAATTATTAAAATTTGTAGTTACTTCTCTTTTATTATGGATTTTTGATTTTTAAAAAACTGTGCAATTCATTATCCACTCCCTACGATTGGACTTCTAATCAATAAAGAAATATGAGGGTACTTTAAACTCAATATATGATTATGCCCTTTCAGGCTAGATCAACATTTACTAGACAAACGCTCTAAGCTCCCAATTAATTACAAAAGACTCATCTACATGTCAATCATTAGACCCATCAGGACTTACGGAATAGAGCTTTGGGGCTTCACCAAGCCGTCGAATTCCTCTCGTATCGAATCCTTACAATCCTTAATGTTCCATACATTGTTATGAATAAAATCATCCATAATGACCTTAATGTCACATTTGTTGCTGTTTTGATCCGAACCCGATTTCAATCCTTTCATGACGAACTTTATTCCCACTCAAACCCACTAGTTTCAAACCTAGCAACTTCTTCAACTTCTGATAATCCTCCGAGGCGTCTGAAGAAAAGATGGCCTCGTGGCCCTCTTAGTTGAACTTGTTATTTGAGTACTGCCACTGGGCCTACTTGTCTTTATCTATGACGAAAAGTACCATTCCTGTCATTTACTTGTTGTATTGTTATAATACAGTTGTTAATTTCAATGAATAAATTATATTTAAAAAAAATATATATAGTTAAATCAACCTAAACCTGTAACCACTACAACCCGTGAACGAGTCTGGGGTTCAGTACATGGTAGTGGCTGTACTGTTCCATGGACAACGGTTCAGTTATATCAATATTAAAATGTTAATAAAGGTAATATATACTCTCAGGAGGTGATCTTAAGAGTAAAATATCCTTGGTTGAGCCGTTCTTCGAAGGGGACATAAAATGGCGGCCAATAGTCTATACGTTGTCAGGTACTCGTTAAAGATCCTAATTATACCTGGGTAGGAAAAATTTAGACCTCCCACTGTAGCTTCGTCTGATTAGCCATATCATCATAAAGTGATAATAAACAAATAAACAAATAAACAAACAATCGTACAACACTTTTTTTTCCGGTTTATAATCGTTTTCCCTTATAAAGTCTATCAAACAGCAAACACGTATTAGATTACATAAGGATTGACAACACGCATTGGATAATAGAAGTTGGATAATCTCTAGGTCGCCTTCAAGTACCTTATTTACTTTAAAACTAATTTTTATTATTAAACCGGTTGATATAAAATTATCAATATTCAAGTAACTTTTTTTTCAGATTATAGGTGGTAAAAACTATAGCTTCTATATAAAGAAAAACCTTCTGTTACCATTCGGTATTTTAAGGCGTTACATCGGGATGAGTCCGCTGAAGGCGGTTTTTACTCGAACCGACACGAGGCCGCTGACTGGGCCGCTGAATACAAGGGACCGCTTAGTGGGATCAATTACCTAAACAATAATAATTATATTATTGTTTTGTACATAATAAAATTTGCGAGAAGACGGGGATATAGAATCGGTGAAGAGAATGGATTTGTCTGGCTTGGATACGACCCCTGATAGCTCAGTGGTTAGATGCGGAAGATCCGGGTTCGAATCCTGGCCATGACAAATCTTTTATGTTCAAAATAAATATTTAAAAATGATCATCATCATAAGGATGGCTCCGGGCGACCATTAATGGTTATTGATAAGGTTCTATAGGAAGCTGTTGAATCAAATCCGTCCACAAGTACTCGCTAACTTGCCAGGGAGTGTGGTACTGTAAAGATACTGTTAGTCGCCATCTTCTCTCCATGGGGAAGGTGAAACGGTCATTTTTTTTTATACACCCCATTAGAAAGATATTTGTGCATTGCTCGTTAAAGACCATTATCGTATGAATATTCTTTTTATATATCGGAATATTGAAAACCAAATATTGATATTTCAACATATCGGTCCACAATATTTTTAATGTGTATCTATCGAGTTTTAGGCTGTTTATCTGTCGAGTTATACAGAAATAGAAATAGTTTTTAAATTTTGAATTTACTAAATAGGAATATTTAGTTTTACTGAGCGAATCAGTTAACCTTGAGAGTATCGATAAAGTAATTTAGAGACACATGGTGGAAAGGAAATGTGCCTTGTTGTGAAAAACAAAACAATTACGAAGAAGAAAATTTTATATTTTTTATCTTCGTTTCCTTATTATAGACATTTTATGTAATGTCTTATAACCGTAGAGTTCATTTGTTAGGTTTATCAGCGAAATTTTTTAATATGCAACATGACGTAGTGATCTAAAAATATCAAAATTATCATTAATAAAATAATTAAAAACTATCCAAGATAAGTGGAAAGTAACGAAAAATCGAACAGATATAGATAAGGCATATTGAAATTATCATTTTTTTTTAAATATAAGTAATTAAAACTTTGACTTTATATTGGATGTGTAACATTTTCACAATTTTACGAAATATCAATAAAAACCTTCATATTTCGCTGTATTACGTGGTATATATGATTACTTCAAGTGCTCAACCATTTTAGATTAATGAAAATCAAATCATACAATCAAAAAAAGTAAAATTTAACGTAGCACTAAGTTATGTATGTTAATTATTGTTTATTTACTTAACGTAACTTTATACTATGAATTCAGTAAAAAAAAAAAAATTGTACCACTACTACCCGTGAATGGGTCTGGGGTTCAGTACATGGTAGAGACTGTGCTGTTTCATGGACAACGGTTCTGCAAGGAGTTGTCTTGTTCTAGGTCACGCTCAACCGTCAGATTCCCCTCCTTGATTTAGGTACCCTATTTTTATAATATTTTAAAGATGCTGGGTGACCCCAGGAAGGCCCTAGATCCAATATGATCCATCTCCAGCTGCAAACAGACTAAATAAAAGTCTTGCCCACAGCGGGATTTTAACCAGAATTTTTGGCATGACAACTCAATGCTCTACCACTGAGCCACTCCGCCCCCATGGTATCAATTCAATAAATGTGTTTAAATACAATTAAATATTTAAAAAAATAAATGATTATTAAATTTGTAAAATGATGGTAGATTCGCCTTAAGTTGCTACCCCCTAGTATTATTAAAGTTCATAAAATATTATAGCATATAAGAGTACTTACGTGTTGTTAGATAGGACGTAATGCCAGTTGTCAGTTGTCAGTTGTGAGTCCTCTAGCAAGTGTTCCTCTTATCACATTTTGACTTCCTAGTTTTGATAATTACCTTCTAAAAAGCCGTTTACTGAGATAATATTATCTTGTGAATTTTAACTATTTTTATGAAAGTAAAAAATATCTTGAAAGGTTTAAACAATTATCAGTCGGTTTGTTGTTTATTCATTTAACGTCACTTAATGGTTTATGGGACGATGCTACAGTGGGAGTCCTATTTTTATGACTATCCTGGATTAATTATGATAGGGATCTTTAACAAGTACCTGGCATCGTACAGGCTCGAGATCCTCGTTCTACATCCCTTCCGAAGGACGGCACAATCAAAGATTATTTAGCCCCTTTAAAAAAAATCATAGCCGGGCTACGAACTCGCGATTTTGGGCATAGTATGTTGTTATACAAATCGCTTTACCACAGTTTATCCATTGGTTATTGAAGTTTATTCGAAAAATTTAACCATACAATAAAGCACACACAATACAAGCGACTAAAATGTGGGTAGTAAAATTGGAGAGATTAAGACATTTAACAAAAGAAAGCTACAATAAAAATAATCTTTCGAAAAAAGCTAAGATCAGACACTATGAAGCAGTAGTGAAACCGATGATACAACACGGGTCGGAAACAATGGGGTTTACTAGGTTGGAGAAATTTCTAAAAATGAAAAGAAAAATCCTAAGACGTATCTACAGACCAAGAAAAGTATAAGATGCCTGGCCTTAAAAAATAGAACATAGAACTGTATAAGGGTACTGAGGACTTGGAAAAAACAATAAGCAAACGGAAAATATTTTTTTTTGGGTACATGAAAAGAATAAATGAAAACAGATTAAAAAAAAAAAACCTGTACCAGTACAACCCATGAAGGGTCTGGGGTTCAGTGCATGGTAGAGACTGTACTGATTCATGGACAACGGTTCTGCAAGGAGGCGATTTGTCCTAGGTCACGCTCACCCGCCAGATTTTTTCCCCTTATTTTGGGTACCATATTTTTATAATATTTTATAGAGGCTAGGTGAGCCCCAGGAGGGTCCTATATCCTATATGATCCATCTCCGGCTGCAACACAGACTAAATAAATGTCTTGCCCGCAGCGGGATCTAAACCAGGATTTCCGACATGGCAACTCAGTGCTAACCACTGAGCAGACAAACAGATTGAACAAACATATTATTATGAAATAAAAAATCACTTTATATGTTTGAACATTATATTGAATTAATAACAATTCCACTTAAACCATAAACATTAAGTAAGGTTATAAGTTAGAGTATGACCCTAACAACTGCTGGAATCTTCTGGCCAGGGCTGGTTGCCATGGATACTCCCAGTGCTTACTGTATCTGGAATATGGCACATATATTCAACAGTTATTGAATTAATGAATATTCCTAGGCTATTCCTCACTTATAGAGGCCGGGTGAGCCCAAACAGGGTTTGCAGATTTCACAGGATCCATCTGTGGCTTTTAACAGATTAAATTATATATCTGTCACAGCTTGTTTTGAATCCAATACACTCTGAGTTAACCCGTTACGTTTTATATAATTTATACTTAACCGTCATTATTGCCTAAGTGATAGGGTTGGGCGATAGTCGATAGTTAATATCGATATATCGATAGTTCACGTCTATCGATGGTCACTATCGATAGATCTTTTTACCCTCAAGGTTTGTAACTCAGGGAATTAAGCTGGTCTGTCTCTGTCCAGTCTCGAGTTCTTTTAAAATTGAACTCGGAATTCTTAGAGCTCAAGGGTTTTCTTCTATATAACTTTGATGCCGCACCGGACGTGTCATTATTTAATTCTCCGAAATTACTAATTAAATTATGTTATCTAGGTTTTTATGAAATTAACTTCCTCTTTAATTATTGATCTTTGTCTACAATTCTGAAATGTTCAACTAGAAATGCTAGTTTTTCCTTCGAGAAAAATGTGGCTCAAGGAGCACACTTCACTCTTGAAATTAACTATTTCGTTATTTTTCATTTCTGAAGTTTTGATTTATTCGTTGTTATTATAAACATGTAAATTGTAAATACTTTTTTAAAATTCAAATAAATTAGTTTTTTTTTCTCATCTTTATGATATAACTTTATAATTTATAATCCTTCAAATTTAAAATAGTAGGTAGGTATATATAATACGACTTTATTACAACAATTGTGATATGTCGTAAGCTGACAATGATTTCTTCCACTTCTCCGGGTCCTGGCAGTCCTCCTCCATAAGCCCTGTCTGCCATTCCTTCTTTCAACCCATCGTACTATTTCGTTGCCGGACGTCCTCTTCTCATCCTCTCCTTAGGAAGACAATTTATTTTTCTCTTGGCTCATCGATCCTCTGACATTCTCATTACATGGCCGTACCAGCTCAGCTTTTTGGTCTCAATAGTGTACAAGATATTGTGGGGTTCCTGTACTTTTTCTCTGATCACGTGATTAGGGATGTGCTGGAGTTTCGATATACTACAACTACGTCTCCAGAAATCTATCTCCATCGCTACGAGTTTTTTTAAGTTAGTAGTGATGGCCCATGTTTCTTAGCCATATAAAGTCACACTTATGACAAAGGAGTGGTAAAGTATTTTCTTAAGTAGGTAATTGAATTAAATTAAATTAGTTGAAATTATTTATTGAATAGGTTTGAAAAAAAAAGGAAGGAGCTTTGGAAAAACTATCGATAGCATTCGATAGTTTTCAACCGATGGTATCGCCCAACCCTAATAAGTGAAGACTTAATATTGCAAACAAATTAATTATAGTGCATAGTTTACTCATATACTACTCAGTCCTTTCTAAGGATACTTTGGAAAGAAACCTCGTGAATATTTTGAATAGTGCTAACATATAAATGTCGTCCTATTTATATGTTTGAGTTGAATTGTAACGGTTTATTTGTTTCAATTTTAATATTTTTCAAAAATACAATTTATCGTGAGCTTTAGTATCGAAATGAAGAATGTAATTACGAGTAATGAGTATATTTCGATGATCATTCCATCGAAAAATAAAAGTTTCGACTAACATTTCGAAGTATAGGTGATACACGTTTCTTAAAAATATTCATTTCTAGATAAAATCATAACCGATGCATAGAAATTTCCCATAATTACATTCCCTTTTCCATACTTAAGCTCATGGTAACTTGTACTTTTGGAAAATATTAAAAGGGAAACGAACAAAAAGTTAAAACTTGTTGATACTCAATTCAACTACAAACATCAGAATAATTACCTTTGTTTAGTAAACAAATAAAATTTATTAATTATTTTAAGTTACCTTAACAGTCGAATAGCCTAAAGCTTAAAGAGGAGCGACACAACACACTATACTCTGCAGGAGAGGGTATTATTTGAACTAACACTGGCCGTGCTTGAGCGAGCTATAGATATCCCTTATCTCTAACGAATGGCGTTCTCTTTGGTAATATTGTGATTTGGGTTTGAATCTCGCTGAGTGGTTTTATCTCTCTTAGTCATGAAATATGACGAAACATCCAAATATGCCAATAATTTGATGCAATTGTAATAAATAAAGCCAACTAAATGCACTGATGTACAAATCGATGGCTCAAAATCAATCTGAGTTGAGATTAGAGACGACATATTTGATTAAAATGGAAGGTTATCACTCTCAGGAGGTAACACGCGTAAAAATAAAAATGAATAGTAGATAAAAAAGGCAAATATTTTAGTGTCAATGTTGATAGACAATTGTAACAATAAATTAGCTTGAAGGCGTACCTCACTGAGTTAAGCATTGCACCTTAAGATTCTGGGTTGAAATCCGGTGTGATAGAAACATTATTTAATCTGATGATAGCCATGAATGGGCTCTGTAGCGTCTGCAGACCCTCCTGGGGCTCACTCAGTCCCCATAATGTGTGTACCCTAAATTGGGGAAAAAACCTGGCGATTGAGGGTGATCTCGGACAAATCACCTACATACACAACCGTTTTCCTAATAACAGTACAGTCTCTACCATGTGTTGAACTCAACACTCCTCATGGGTCGTAGGGGTACAGGTTATAGGTAGTTGTTGCTATTAAAAGCATGAGATGAGTTTAGTAACTAAACCCTTTCAATCCTTATGACTTAGGAAACAACTGATTTCATGCCGTTCATTTTATGAATAGCAGAACCATGAATGGACGTTGGAATTGAAGGTTCATTTATGATTTAAGCGGTGAATAAAGATACTCCCACATTGAGATTTATGAGATATTGAGAATTTTGCATTAAATGAATTAATGTTTTTTTTTAATTTTATGTTTGTTTTATAGATAAAAGAATAACTTGTAGTTTACAAGAAAATTAAAATAAAGAAATAACAGTCTTAAAATATAAATATTAAAATGAAATGTTTGTTTTTTTCTTTTTAATTGATGTATTCCGTTAAAAATAAAAAAAAAACAGTGCTATATTTTGTATAATGGCTTTTAAAAAAGTCAAGAACAGTAACTTCGACAATTGCCAATTTTCAAAAATATTTATTATTTAACTGATTGGATGACAAAAGAGCAAGACAAAAGACTTAACAAGAAGTAGTTCCTCGATCTCTTGCTAGGTAACGCCGATAAATTTTATACAACTAAAAACTCTATTATACAATACAGAGATTATTATTATTTTAATAATGCTTAACTATAATGTCAAAGACTTAACAATTACAATTAAGCATTAAAACAACTATCACAGGAGCGTTATACTAAACGAAAGCTACACATGGAAACAGAGTGTAACAAACAAGTTAATCTTCGTTAATGGCCACTTTATAATATCAGATGAAACTTATAGTGAAAGGTAATTCAAAATGAAAGTTCCATAAAGAACTTATAGCAATTAAACAATATTTTCTTTAAGAAAATATTAATTATATCCTTAAATATTTATATTTGAAAAGAAAAGATATGTCCTAATAAAATAAAATAAATTATAATAAAAATAAAATCAATAACTAATAAATTATAATAATATATAATCACGTAAGTCAACAAGATCCAAATTAAATAAATGTTCAAAGAACATTCTTCCCCCCGTATACATCGCAAATTGCGAGAACGCGGGGACATGGGATCAGTGAAAAAAAGGATCTGGCCATGACCGGTGAGCGAGCTTGATTGAGCCCAGGATAGCTTAATTGGTAGAGTTCCAGACTAGCGATCTGGGTGACCCGGGTTCGAGTCCCGGTCCTGGACATATCTTTTCTTTTCAAATACAAATATTTAAAAATTAATAAAATAAATTACTAATAAAATAAATTAATTATATCCAATCACTTATAGAAAAAAATTATCAACTATTATCAAAATTATTTAGTTTCCAAAAACCAAAACCTTGAATCTATAAAATATTTGAATATATAACATTTTTATTCTCAGCTTAAATATTAAGGCGAAATGTTGGAACAATAAATACTTATTTGTGAAAAAATTATTGACTGCACCTCCGACCACTTTCAACATTGCTCATTAAAAATTGTTTTTTTTTTAGTTTATTCGATAAAATCAAACTAATTCGAAAAACCGAGATTCAGCAGTCTCGGTGAATAATTTATTAAGTCGAAGTTTTTTAAGACTTCTTTTTGTTAATTGTATTAAGGGATTCTCGTAGTTTTTGGTTTAAAATGGAGTTGGAGTTTTATCAAAATAGAATTGACTCTGTAGTATAAAAGAACAAAATATTTATTATTGTAGGATATATTAATATAGTAATATATTAATATATTGCTATAAAGTTACTATATATAAAGTTACTAAGAATGTACTGTTACAATTTTTGTTTGTTTTATTAGAATTAATTGATTTTTTTTTCGCATTTGAAGGTGTTTTTTTATATACATTTTTCCTTTCATTGTATATTATGATTCTGCACAGATACATTTAAATTTGTACAAATAATAAAAAGAACAAATTAAAAAAAAATAATAAAAACAAATAAACGATATGAATTATTCATAAACACAGTCATTATTATTGGCACCTATTATTTGGGTCGTGTATGTTTCATCTATGCAAACGAATCTCCAACACATATCAAGAGAACAATTACTGTATTTAAACAGCGATGTAATGAGGAGAAATCTAACTGACTTACTTCGGATTTTTTTTCAATTACTATTTCTTCCTCGCCTGATATCACTATTTAATGCTCAGTTCTGGAGATGGAGGAAATAGTAGGCCATGTTTAGTACTTTCACTAACCTCAATATATAATATATATATCTATACAATAGTAAAAGTACTAAGTATAGTTATAAACTTTCTAAAATATATTAATATACTAAAAAAAATAAAACTTAGGTATTTTTATTTTTCTTATTTTTAAGTTCCGAGTTCCTATGCTAAAAGCCCAAGGTTCAAATCCAGGTGTAGCAGATAAATTATTTAATCTGTTAACAGCCATGGATGGACCCTGTGGGATCTACAGATCCTCCTGGTGCTCACCCAGCCTCTGTACAGACAGTTTCTACCACATACTGATCTCTAAACCCTTCATGAATTTTATTTTATTGTTATTATATTGTACTGGTACAGAAGCTTTGACCCGGGAAGTATGCCTGAGCCTGTTGAGGAAGTATTCCTGTTTGAGGGTGTTCAGTAGTCCAAATCTTCGGATTTTTATCCCTCACACCAATACTCTCCTAAAGGAGCCCGCTCTATTGTCTCGCCCAGTTGCCTGAATGTCGGCTAGTCCAGAGCCTCTTTTTTCTTTGTAGGTTTATGAGAGTTAGTTTTATACTTTTACACTGACGATACATGTGTATTATCAGTCAACACCAATCCAGTTATTGCATCCCAAAGCCTCCAATCCCATATCACTGATCTTGAAGAATTGTGTCAAAACTGGAGAATTAAAATAAATTCCCAAAAACCGCATCAAATCGCTTTTACCTTACGTCGTAAACCAATGACTTCCTGCTCTTCAGTATCCTTTAATAATACCCCACTGGTGCCTGTAGAACAGATCCGATACTTAGGGTTGCACCTCGACAAGCGATTAACCTGGAATCCTCATACCAGACTGAAAAGACAAGAAACCGCTCGACGTTTCAGGCTACTTCAACACTTACTAGACAAACGCTCTAAGCTCCCGATTAACTACAAAAGACTCATCTACATGACCATCATACGACCTATTTAGACTTACGGAGTAGAACTTTGGGGCTCCACTAAGCCATCGAATTCCTCTCATATCCAATCCCTACAATCCAAAATCCTTCGTAAAATCCTCCGTAAAATCCTCAATGCTCCTTATTTTGTTAAGAAAAAAGTCATCCATAACGACCTTAATGTCCCATTTGTTGCTGATTTGGCCCGAACCCGGTATCAATCCTATCATAACAAACTGCATTCCCACTCAAACCCTCTAGTTTCAAACCTAGCTTCCTCTTCGATTCCCGATAATCCTCTGAGGGGTCTGAAAAGAAGATGGCCACGTGACCTTCTTAGTTGAACTAGTGATTTGAATACTACCAGTGGGTAGTTTCTCTACTTGCCATTAACTCATGTCATTATGTATCACATAGCCTATTTACTTGATGTATTTTTTAATACAGTTGTAAATATCAATAAATATATTTAAAAAAAAAAATTTTACAAATCCAAAGTTATTACAATCATACAAATAATTGGTTATAAACATTACGCCTTAAAAGCTATAGCTCTGCCATATAAACATAACATTTATATATTCTCGTGAGATAATCAACAGACAAGATGTCCTCGGTGGGTGTAATAAAATATATATAAACATGCAAATGGTCTTTTTTTTTCATCCGTTAGTATACATGGAAGCTTCAGAATGTTTTAGAACAATTTGTTGAAATATATTTTTGTATCCATTAAAATATGTTTTTTTTCAAATATAATACTATTATTTTTATATTGTTGGTGATTATTTTTAAATATTTTTGTTTTAAAAGAGAAAAGATTTGTCCTGGCCGGGATTCGAACACGGGTCGTCTCCATTTCCGTTGCAGTGCTCTAAACCACTGAGCTACCAGGGGTCGTATCCCGGCCAGGACATGACTTGGATACGACCCCTGGTAGCTCAATGGTAGAGCACTGCAACGGAAATGCAGACGACCCGGGTTCGAATCCCGGCAAGGACAAATCTTTTCTCTTCAAAACAAAAATAATGTTTAAACAGCTCTGGAAATATTGTATGTTTTTAGATGCAGTGGTTACTAAATTAGTCAGTGAATGAATAGTTTATTTCTATTATACTGTTAACTAAGTAGAAATTAATAAGTAAATTAATTAACTTTCAAATGAGCATCAGTATGTCTCATATCAAGTGAAATGAATTGTTTCCTGAATTAAAAAAAAATTTAATTGGTCTCAATGGGAACTTATACAGAAAACATGATATAAATTCCAATGCAATACATAGACCAATGCAAGTACATATTTAAGTTTTTAATTTCCAGTGGAATCACCACAAAAATATATAGACAATTTTAAAAATCAATAATTTAGTAATATAATTTTTTAGTTATGATGCTACGAAGACTATACAACGATATAGTAAATACAATTTTTATGCTAAGCTATAATATAAAGCTGTGGTGGTCCTTAGATGGACATGCTAAGTCAACCTTAGAAGGTTCTTAACTAGTGCTGAGGAAGTTGGATTCCGGAATTCGCCGTTTAAATTTATTTCATGGCGGATCCAAAAAATACGTTAAACCTAAGTTCGGACTTATGAAATTTCAGTTTTGAGAAATACAACATATTTATACAGCCCCAGTGAATAAGTGTTAAGTCGAATTTTCTCCAAAATCAGTTTCTTGTACACAAGAAAGCGGAATCGTTTTATTTTCGTAGTGAACAGATGGCGTTATTGCTTATATTACAGCTGTATTTCAAGCCAAAAACTACGAGAATAACAAGAAATATATATTCAAAGCGTAAAGAGTACATACTTACTTCAGTACGACCTGAGACCAGTTAGTGAAATCGTTGGACGGTAGATAGGGTTAGTGTGCCATCACTCATCTCTATCACTCAAGCGGTGTTTACCAAAACAGTAAACTGTCAAGTAACGAAATTTCTAATATAACTGTCATGACAGTTGAAGCCATGACAGTAAAGATCTTAGCCACTTTATAGCATTAAGTACTTACTTTGAAAAAGGGAACGGTCAACAGAGACATCAAATATATGATAATACATTAGTGGAAAAATTCCAACTAAAAACCTTAAGTCTCTAAACTAAAACAGGAAATTAAAAATACCTGTCCAATATTTCGCCTATTCAGGCATCCTCAGGGCAGAAAGAGAATAATAGCAAACCAAAAGATGAATAATGCACCCAAAAAACACACATCCCACTACCTCCAAGGCTCAAATGCAACTACTGAATCATAGGGAAGGCTACTAGATTCCCAGCTGGCTAAGGTTAGATAAAAACAGCTGATAAATACACCAGATTTGAAACATCAATATACATTCACCAAACCCCCCCAAAAAACCCCAACAGGAAAAAAAATAATAGTAGCTAACAACACAAGAACAGAAGACAAAAAACCATATGAAAAAATGAAAGTAAAAGTGCAAGAAAAAAAGAGAATTTATAAAAAACCAGTGGACTTATGGTTATTCCACAAAATATATATTGAAAAAGGGAACGGTCAACAGAGACATCAAACACATGACTATACACCAGTGGAAAAACTCCAACTAAAAACCCCAAGTCTCCAAACTAAAACAGGAAACCAAAAATACCTGGTAGCCTTCCCTATGATTCAGTAGTTGCATTTGAGCCTTGGAGGTGGTGGGATGTGTGTTTTTTGGGTGCATTATTCATCTTTTGGTTTGCTATTATTCTCTTTCTGCCCTGAGGATCCCTGAATAGGCGAAATATTGGACAGGTATTTTTAATTTCCTGTTTTAGTTTAGAGACTTAAGGTTTTTAGTTGGAATTTTTCCACTAATGTATTATTAATACTTACTCTAACTATTATAACTTTAACTGCTACAGGTATCAGCTATGACAGTGAACTATTACATCTTATATACGATGAGTAATAATGGAAAATCATTATCTTATGCAACTCTAAATAATGAGAAACCATTGTTCTCATAATTTCTTCCTATCTCTTTCGTTCTAAAATGTCTTCTATAATTTTTCAATTCAACGCTTTTATAGTTATTCAATAACTATAATAGTTAGTAATTTTCAATAACTAGTTATACAAGGAGATAGAAACTGCACAAAATTATATATTTATTTTATCATTCATTAGAGATTTGTGACTTATAACATTTTTACGTTATATATGATTGTTAATTGATGCAGAAGAATTTTTTTAGAAAGATTGAAAATGACATAAATTTGTCGAAACGTCTAATAATTTAAAAAAATTAAGAATACTTACAGACTGGATAATAGTTTTTTACCATTTTTTAAGAAAATTGAAAATTTTTAGTTCAGTATTTTACATCGTTTTTTTTTTTTGTTTTTTTTTAAATATGTCCTGCGAAATGTTCTATAAAACTATTATGAAAGATTCGGAAGTGTTAAAAAGTATTTCTCGGAGCACAAAATATAAGAACGATGATCTTAATAATAATGTATAATTAATAATAATGTAAAATTTATTTTTAATAAAAATCTTGAGTTTATTTGATTTATTTATTTATTTATTTACCTGAATTGTAAAAAATCCGGACGGCTTAGAATTCCCCCCGCATTCCGGACTTAAAACGATATTTCCGGGTATGTCCGGAAAATTCCGGATTTATGGCAACCCTATTCCTAGGAGAGTCTGCAGATCCCACAGGGTACACCCGGGGCTGTTTTCAAATTAAATATTTTATCTACCACAGCTAGAGTTGAACCCGTCAACTCATCACTCTACACCCTGAGTTTCCTCCCCCTCTTATATTATAATATCCTACATTAAATGTCAGCTTTACCTCGTGCTAATAAATTCATTATTTTACTCCCGTTTTCTTTCCTTGTCTTTCAAGTACCTTCTCTAATATCTAAGGAACAGTAATAATAAATATTTCCCAGTTTAGTCAATCAATTGCTACCACTGATTTTATGGATAGTTGAGTATTACAATTAGATGATTTAATTTTATCAATAAATCAAACCGTGGCTACCAGAGCGTCGATAATCCGTCATTAGAGCGTAAAAATATAATCTCTTTTCATGGCTATTGGGTCCGTTGAGCTATGTCGGCGAGATATTGAGATCCTAAGGAAAGTAAAAATTGTGGAGAATAAATACATTTTCATTTAAAGAAAAATCGATTTCATTATGGACTTATAATTTATTTATCTCTTTATTATATATTAAACAAAAAATCCGACGAGTCAAAAAAATGTAAGATTACAGAGCTGCGAGGCTAGTGAGTTACAAAGCCCCGGTCTAGAAATAAAATTATTGTACTCAGATAAGGTTAGAAGTATAGACCAAATTATTGTACAAGAAATAACCAACAAGCATACCATAAGAAACAAATAATTTCCTGGAAAAAAGCGAAAATAACCAGTGTAAAAATTACAGTAAAAAAAATATTCAATTTAAAACCCCGAAGATCAACTCCGTATCACATAGGTTTAAAGATAGCAATACACGTGTTTTTTTATTAATAAACCGGTCTTGGGGGAGTTAAAGCTCATACGAAGGATATTTGACCCTGTAAAAAACGGTGAGTCTTGGAGAATTATGAAAAATTGGGTATTGTATGATTTAATTATGAGGTTGTTTTATTAAGATCAGGAGGATGAGCTGAGCAGGTAGCTTGGCAAGGATGAAAGGTATTGAGATCCCCCCAAAAAATATCAGAAGAGGTCCTGCAAGAGCCTGGGGTCCAAAACTATAGTGGATGGATGGATTCTTCTGGAGGCTCGACATTCGAAGATGGCTGCACAGGATGGCGTTCAATAGCGAAAACTTATTGAGGAAGCTAAGACCCACCAAGGGTTATAGCGCCACAGAAGTGAAGTAAGAGGAGTTTATGGGTCTTTTTCAGTCTTGTTTTCCAGAAGGTTTCCACGACGCTTGTCAAGGTGGAGTCATTGATGCTTGATCTTTCGAGCAGGGATATGTGAAAAAATATTGAAGAATAATGTAGAACAAGAAGTGTTTAGTCCTTTAATAACTCTAGTATCAATATCATATTAATATAATAGTATAATTAATTTTTAACCGATATTCATGCTTTTTCTACTTACGAATTTTAGGTATATTATAAATATATTTAAGATAGTAAAACACTCTTGTTTAAAGTTTAGAAAACTGTTCAAAATGGACATTTTGTGATTGTGCATTTAGCTGCCAAACCTTTCTCCGCCGTTTCTTAAAATATTCCCATTCGTATTCGACCCAGATGAGTCTCTTTTGGCATCCTCCCTTCCAGGAACTACCTGACTGGCTGGAGTCCAGTCACAGGGGGAATTGGAACGTCTTGGAATAAGTCCCGTAGTTGCTTTCTGTCATTATCGGCACGAAGGCACACACAATTCTATATTTTCATTTCTTAAACCCAATTAGTTTACAAAACACGTCCTAATTACTGCCAACGTCGAAATCGAAATTAATGTCTTCCTGCAATTTGAGCAACCTTGTGCGAATATATTGTTGTACTGAAGTAGGCATTCGTTCACTATTATAATTAGTAGACATTTCTCAGTTATTCGTTAATGAATCCTGCTAAGGAAATAGGGCTGGAAATAAATTCGGATAAGACTAAGTATATGGTTAGTAGAAGGAAAGGGCGAAATTTTGGTGATATTGTTGTAGGAGGGAATAAGTTCGAACATGTGGAGATGTTTAAGTACTTATGGTCAATGGTAACTGGAAAACACCAAATTCAAGAGGAAATAAAGGCGCGAACAAAGGCGTGAAATGCTTGTTACTATTCGGTCTCGAAATTACTAAGTTCGCGTCTTTTGTCCAGAAATCTAAAAGTCAGAATTTATATAACAATTATCGTTCCATCTCTTCTCTATGGATATGAAACTTGGCCACTAACACTGAAGAATGAACAACGTCCTCAGGTATTCGAAAGTAAGGTATTACGTAGAATATTCGGTCCAAAAAAGGATAAGACCACTGGGAATATAGGAGCTTACATGACGCGGAATTGCGAAGCATGCATCCGGTAAATATTATTCAGGTGATAGCGTCGCGAAGATTAAGATGGGCATGTAAAGTTGCTGGGCTTAGTAACGAACGAATTCCTAATATGTTAGCAAATGCTGTACCGACTGGGAAGCGTCTGAGGGGTAGACCGAGGCGTAGGTGGGAGGATTGCGTTGGGAATGATCCAGCGGGTTTGGGTTCGGGTGGTGCTCCGTGGACGGAGGTTTGTAAACATGGATTGGGGGAGGGGGGGGGGGGTATCGGCATCGAACCTCCGGGTTCGCTAAGCCTTTATTTATTCTCAGTTATTAGTCCCAAAATTATTTTTAAATTCATAACATTGCTTTTTTTTTTTATTTGATGTTCCTTAACGTAACTTCGACTGCTGGGGCCATTAGCGACGACTTCTCTTCTTATACTCCTTGGATTAACTTTGTGAGTTTTAGGTACATCAGAGTCCTCTGTAGTTATTTGTTATTTAGCTATTAACTATTATTATTATTATGGATAATAGTTATTTGAACGGGTTGGCACGTTTCAATATCCAAATTCGTTCTTTCTATTCTTGCATTCAAATAGATGCTTTACGGTAATTTGTACATTGTCACAGCTTCGGCAGATTGGTTGGTACGGCCTTAAAAGTAGTTGGGGAATTGTCAGCTTAATATGACCAATTCTTAACCTGCTTATAACGATGCATTATTTAGGCGTTAAGACCATTGGAAGGATGCAAGCTAGGGTTGGGCGATAGCCGATAGTTAGCACTATCGATAGCCCGATACTAAATGCTGAAAACTATCTAATGCTATCGATAGTTTTTCGATAGCTGCTTCCTTTTTTTCCAAACCTATTCAATAAAGAATTTCAACTAATTTAATTGGAGTGCTGCCGATGGGTAGTTTCTCCACAAGTGTTTTTCATGTCATAATGTACATATCAGCAGATTTACTAGTTATAATAATATTATAGTTGTAAATGTCAATAAATTAAATTAAATTAAAAACTAATTAAATTCAATTCAATTACCTACCTACTATTTGAAATTTGCAGGATTATAAATTATAAGATTATATCATAAAGATGAGAATTTACATGTTTACAATAACAATGAACAAATCAAATCTTCCGAAATAAAAATAATAAAATAGTTAATTTCAAGAGTCAAGAGTGCTCCTTGGGCCACATATTTCCTGAAAAAAAAAAATAGCATTTCTCGATGAACGTTTAAGAATTGTAGAAAAAGATCCCTAATGAAAGAAGAAGTTAAGGTTATAAAAACCAAGAAGAGCCAATGCTCAATACCGCGAATTTGGTTTGTTTGCACAAGTGTGAGACTATGTGTACCAACCAACATAATGTAATTAGTAATTTCGGAGAATTAAATAATGACACGTCCGTTGCGGCATCAAAGTTATACAAAAGAGAACCCTTGAGCTCTAGGAATTCCGAGTTATATTTCAAAAGAACTCGACACTGGACAGAGACAGATCAGCATGATTCCGACAGTTTCAAAACTTGAGGGTAAAAAAGCTCCATCGATAGTCGACACTACCGATAGAATGACAATCGGTAGGCATGCCCGATCGATATATCTCTAGTAACTATCGAATATCGCCCATACAAGCAGTGTTTTTTCTATTATTTGACGGAGGTGGTTTTGCGGAAGGTTCTCCCACTCTTCATCCCAATTTTATTTATTATCACTGGCAGACATTCGGACAAAAAGGTGGATCCTAACAACCAACTAGGTAACCTTTGCACCTGGAGCACTTTGGGAACTAAGGACCTATACCTCATATATCATCTTTGAACAATTTTGAACCTGTTTACTCTTCTTTCCTGCCTAGGAATCCTTCCATCATCAACCATTTTTCCGATAAATACTTCTCTCTATTGACTCTTAATTTTTTTTTCGGATAAGCCACTATAGTCTATTAAACATTCCTTCTTCATTCTGTTTTTTTTCTATCTCCTCAGCTCCAAGCTTCCTTTTCGAATTATATTTCTCTTTTCTCTCTTTTGGCCGGACCCGTCTCCTTTTTAGACGATTCTTGAAGATTAATAGATTTGAAAAATGTTGCCTTTAGAGATGACCCCTCTCTAATATACCCTGGAGTAATCTTCAGCTGCTACACATCTTTTTCCAGTTATGCAAACCGTGTATACTTTAAAATTAAAAATCGCTTGGTGTTGCTAATTCTACACAGATGTCCATAGAATGAAATTCTTCTTTTCCAGATTGGATCTGTGATTTTTGTTGTTGTTTATTATTTTTGTCTGTAGTTGGGCATTCCATTAATTAACATTAACTCGCTAGTTGTTGACATTCATTACTTCTTATGGATTATGATAGAATGCGTTTTCCGCATCCGTGATAATTACAAAGCGTAGATAATCATATCTAACTGTTCTTGCTTGATTTGCATACTTTAAAGTAGAATTTGTAGTCCAGGATCACACTGTGACAACGGTGTATAATTATATAATATCAAGAAATATTTATTCAGTAGCCAACGTTTCGACCCACTCTGCAGGTCTTCTTGAGGGCTGTCGGGATGGGGGGGGGTTACAATAGGTCCGTCCAAGCTGTAATCACATCACTCTAATAACACCGGCACCCCCCCCCCACGACAGTCCTGAAGAAGACCTGCAGAGTGGGTCGAAACGTTGGCTACTGAATAAATATTTCTTGATATTCAGAGAAATTTATTGACCTCTTCCCGGACCATTTTCTTCCACATTTTTTTCATTCAAAATAAAAACCATAAAATTAAAAGTAATATACATATTATGTAAATGTAAATTCAGCAACCGCAATGAATAAGTGATTAAGTCGAATTTCTTCCATAATGAGTTGATTGTACTGAGGAAATTCGTATTATAGTATAATGTTTCGCTTGAAATAATAAAAGGAATAACTCCATTTCAAGCCAAGGCCTGACTCAGCAAATTATGAGCTAAGTGAAAAACACGAGTCATTGACTCATTCTGGAAAAAATTCGACTTAACCACTTATTCACGTGGGATGCAGAATTATTCTTGAAGAGTGTTATAGCTTAGTGAGTTGAGACACTCCTACAGTTCTATAGGTCTCGGTTTAGAGACCTTTGTTGGCAGATAATTATTAATAGTTATTATAATATTAACAGATCCTTTAGGGACTCCCCCAATTCTATAAAATGGGTACCCTAAATTGGAGAAAACGTTTATGCTTTTGCTAAATTTTCTACATCCACAACCGTCGGGTAAGAAACAGTACATACTGTATTATTTACTGAATTTGATCCCCTTCCCGCCAACATTGGTAGTTTTTGTTTCATCTTTTTAAGCTCAACGTCTTAGAACTAAATTCTTAAATACAGTACTTCACGGATCTCCTCTTGTAATTAATTTATATAATTTTTGTATTTTATAATTTTCTAGTCAATTATTACAGTTTAAATTAAAAGTTTTGCATATTATTTGCATTATCACATTTAAAATAGTTAGATATGAATTGATGTAACTGATACCAGTATCTGTAAAATTCGTAGTTTTTGTATCCTTGCTTGGAGATGTCAAATGTTCAATTAGATATTTTGAAGAGAATATAAATCTACTTTTTCAAATGCAACATGATCTAATCTCTAGCACTATGAACTATAAAAGATCTTGAGTAGGACTGTACTCTCTAAACCAACAGTTGTACAGTCAGATTATTTCCTGAATATACTGGTATGTGAGGTTTTCCTTCAATATATCCCCAATCCCTTTATCAGTAATGGCGCCCGAACAAGAGTATCAATAAGTTATCTGACACAGCTGGTTTTAAAGCGCCATCTATATTGTGTGGTATCTTTAAACAGATAACTGAGTAACCAACAAATGAGAAATTTCGCAGATAAATCTCTTTGACTTTGGACCAAAGAAATATAGCAACACTTTTGTGTTTTTTTAGGATCCTTATTTTTGGCAATACTTACAATAAATATAAGTTTTAGGTTTTGGTAAGAAATGAAACGATTCATAATAATAATATGGTGAGTGTTCAATTTGAACTCAATTTTTAGAGTATCAACGTAATGATGATGATGGTGGATTGCCATGATGGAGATGACAGTGGTGTTGAGTGTCATGTAACCATACGCATGGTTGCCTACATCTGCCGCCACTTACTGGTATAATTATATATGATTGCGGGGAACCAGCTGTGATATACTATCATGCACCGTGGTCTACAACTATGATAACGTTTAAAACTAATTTTTCCTTCTTTTTTTTTTAATTACTCATTAGTGAACTGATATGTTGTCACTATATGTCAATAAAAACGCATCTACGGCAATACTTGGGGACAACAAATTGTAAGAAATGGCGTTTCCAAAACAATCGTTGTCCAAGAAACGGTATATCCTCTACAATGTACTGAACCCCAGAACCTTCATGGGTTATAACGGTACATTTTTATTTTCCTTTTTAGTTTTCAAGACTTATATGACAAGTATATTAGTACATTTATAATTAAAAGTACTAATAATTCCTTCTTACAATGAAAACCTTTCTCCAGTCATTTATGATATATAATTTTATTATATAAAACGTTTCGACAACTACATGTCATTTTCTATCAACCTAACTTTCTGTATCATTTCATCTTTATCATCATCTTGAAAAGAGTTACAAGTCACAAATATTGTCATTTTTTAAAAGTTTTACTTGGAGGTAAATTATCCTCCATGGTTCTTTTGTTTAATAGTTTGAGTTAAACAAAAGGACCATGGAGGATAATTGACCTCAAAGTAAAACTTTTCAAACAGTAAAAATGACAATAAATAATAAAAAGATATTCGTGACTTGTAACTCTTTTCAAGATGATGATAAAGATGAAATGATGCAGAAAGTTATTTAGATGATTGAAAATGACATGTAGTTGTCGAAACGTTTCATATAATAAAATTATATATCATAAATGACTGGAAAAAGATTTTCATTGTGAGAAGGAATTATTATATAAATTCAGTCCAGTTTACATCCTTTTAAAATTAAAAGTACTTGTCAGTAACATTTTGGGCTAATACATATTTGTAATACTTAAGGTCATTCTTTTAGAAGTGAACATTACTTCAGCCGCGATAGCGACTTTTTATAGAGGAAATGTAAAGGTTTCGCGTCAGCAACATGGTTGACATGCTTGTGACGTGTTGCGCGAGACAGAGGGCACGTAAAGGTGAAATTTAATTTAATTATCTTGGGTTAATTGTTAGAATTCAATTGATATAAAAATAATAATATGACTGAAAGGTCGTTTAATATTTATCCAATCCATACTAACAATAACTTAAAACATCAATAACTAATTAAAATTCACGTTTTTCATAAAAGATTTTATTCGTCATAATTGAATTGTCTTGCTTTATGAAATGCTTGAAATTACAACTGATGTAAATATTGTTGAACTAAACGATTTTTTTATTTTTAGTTTCGAAATTTTAATCTGTTAATTAATTTATACCATGGTGATATAATATATCCATCTTATAGGGGACTTACCTTGGGCGGCGGTGGAACGTTGTAAACCCTGTTGTCCGCAGACTCTGGCTCGGGCTGGTACTCGATCCCCCAGGACGACAGTTCGTTGCCCGCCTGTTCGCTTCGGTGGATGATCTCCGCCCCTGGAGGCGGGTGGGCGTAGTACTCCGAGTGAGAAGGGTACGAGTAGACCGGAGGCGGGTGGTGATGGTGGTGCGCCACCTGGTGGTGGTGATGGAGGTGGTACTTGCTATGGTGGTGGTGGTAGAAGGCGCAGAGCTTGAAGAGGTGAGCCAGCGCAGGGAAGAGGAAGAGCAGGACCTTGAGGAGGATCTTCTTGGCGGTGCTCACGCCGACGACGAGAGGAATCAGGAACATGAGCTTCACTTTGATCAGTTTGATGATCAACATCGCAGCCATAAAACTGGTCATCAACTTCTTCTTGAAGTACTTCTCTGGAACAAACAAAAAAAAAAGCTGTTAAAATGCAGCAGACTCTTCAACATATCGTCGATACAAATGTGAAGTATCGAATGTAAAAAATACACGTGTGAGTGGAAAATGGTTGCCTGGATAATTATAATAATGTATTTAATTGGTAAGGGGGTGCAGTCAATGATTACGCAAAATAAGCAAAACTTATTTTAATGTGCCAACGTTTCGGCCTAAGATGTGGGCCATCTTTGGGGCTAGGAAAGAAACATAAAACAACTACATATAACGTTGCAGTATCATGGAAGAAAAAACAGAATTGATAAGAGTGTAAAGAAATACAGAGAGTATGTATGTTGTATGTTTTAATCATTGGTTTATTTATTGGTTTCATTTTTAATGTTTTAATGCTTTTTAATGTTTTAAATATTTTTATTTCAAAAGAAAAGATATGTCCAGGACCGGGACTCGAGCCCGGGTCGTCCGCCTCTCCGTGGCAGCGCTCTTACCATTTGAGCTACCAGGGGTCACCTCTCAGTCAGGACAAATCCGTTCTCTTCACCGATCCCATATCCCCGTTTACTCGCAATTTTGCGATGTATACACGAGGAGGAACAATATCCTATTGTCACTTTAATTAGGATATTTTTGACTTACGCCATTATATTATTTATAATTTTTTTATTTTGAAGAGGAAAGATTTGCCCCGGCCGGGATTTCACTTCAAAATAAAAATATTTAAAAAATTTAAACAATTAATAAAAAATTATAATGAATTATAAATAATATATAATTATAATAATATATCTTCCTCGTGAAAACATAGCAAAATTGCGAGAACACGGGGATATGGGATCGGTGCAGAGAACGGATTTGTCCTGACTGAGAGGTGATCCCTGGTAGCTCAAGTGGTAAGAACGCTGCCACGGAGAGGTGGACGGGTTCGAATGCCGGCCGGGGCAAATCTTTTCTCTTCAAAATAAAAATATTTAAAATGAGTTTTGCTTATTTTGTGTAATCATTGACAGCACTCGGTGACCAATTCAATTCATAAGTAAAATATACACATTTTTCGTTTGATATAAAAATAATAAAAATTATTTTTTACGCAATTTTGCTTGGAGTAATAATTGATATAACTCATACGAGCCATCTATAAATAGCAAAACCACGTATATTGACACAGGTAAATAACATATGACGCTATGCAATGATTTTGAATGAACCTTGAAATAGTTTAAAAAGCAGTGCCAAATAACCAAGTACACACTCGAAAAAAGTTAAAAATCATGCTAACAATTCCATGGTTCATGGTTCTCTCTTATGCAGCTGTCCTGTCGTACAGGAGTTTGCCCCCTAACCGGAACTAGATTTGAACGATTGGAATAATGACGGTTCTAGTTGACAGATTTTTATATAAAATTTTATTTTTTTGAATTACTAATGAAATTTTGATATTCATGAATTTCCCAGATAGATTCATATATCAATTTAATAATAATGAAAGACCAACTAATGAAAACCTCTCTCTACTTCAAAATCTTTTATTCTACTTCCTAGAAGTCAACGCCTCATAGGTTTACCATTTCGAGCATCCAGGCAGGGATGTTCCTAGCGGTGCGACATCTGCAGTTTCTTCTGTTTAATGTCTTGAATGACTAATGTGGAGTCAACTAGTTTCCTTACTAGCGTAGGGAAGGACTATTCGATCGACCCGTTTATATGTTAAGCTGTTGACATGAATCAAATGGGAACACATCCTTTAAATCAGGATTTGGAGGGCTTGAAGGAAATTCCAATACAAAGAGAAAAGCTTTAACCCAGGAGAGTCAAAAGGTTTTTTTTTAGTGTGATTTACGTAGCAAATTAAATTCGAGTATTTTGAAAACAGATTTTATGAAAAACAAATCTAAATTAATGAAACGTGATGAATTTAAAATGAGTAAATCATAGATGATATGCCAAAGGCTGTCAGGGAAATTAGAAAGGGATTTTTACATTTATGAAATCCCAATGGGAGAAAGGAAACAAGGCTACCCTGAGATACGACAAACTATTAATAAATGATAATTTGTTCACCCTAGAAGAGTTGCAGGCCCAAGAAGCCTTAAGAAAAAGGAAAGAAAGAAGTGAAAAAAAGAAGGAGCTGTCGGTAAAGAAAAAGAGCAAAAACCGAAGGACAAAAAGCCAAAGGAAGCAGAACCTCATCAAAGGACAAGACAGCCAAGATACATTCTTGAAATCTCATGGAGAAAGAATATTAAAGGAGAGTGTTAATAAAGACTTGGATGCTTCAAAAACGAATTTCAAAAGCCAAAGGATTCGCAAATAGCATAAAAATTGAACAGAAAAACCAAAGTTAACCAAAAAAGGCATCGAAAAGGACAATAAACCGAACTCACTTCCTACAGAATGTTTGGTCAGCAAGGGGGAATATGACCTAAACCTCCCAAAATAACATTTTCAAAAATTCGAAATAGCCACACTTAGCGTTAGAAGTTTATTAGCCGACTGGAGAATAGAAGAACTAGAAAACGCTATGTTTAATTCAAATATAAAAATTCTGGGATTATCTGAAGTAAGAAAAAAGGGAGAAAACATTCAGTTAAGAAAAAGTGGATATTTATTTTTCATTATGGCCAGGCGTAACTGGGACAAATTGGGAGAGGCTTATGCCCAAAGAAGGGCCTTTTTTCTTTTCATTAATGTTCGTAAATGTACATAGAAGAAAGAGGAAGACAAATAAATAAACAAAGCTTACCCCGAGATACGACAAACTATTAATAAATGATAAAGAAAGAAGTGAAGAAAATAAAAAGCTCTTTTCTTTATTATTATTATCATCTATATTTTCTTCTCGCGTTTGCGGGTTCAAAACAGAGATGGGGGATTTCCAGTTAGCTGGGTTTTAAGGACTTTTCGTAACCTAATTTTGAGGATTGTTAGAAGCTCTTGTTGCATGTCTTTTCAGGCAATTCAAAGATGCTGATGCATGCCTAAATACTTATATAATTTATTGGCCTCAAGTTCCTTGATGTATTCTTCCTCATTGATCAGGATATTGGGCTTGCTAACGACTTTCCCCTTGGTTACATGGAGCACTGCACACTTGTCGAGGCCGATTGGCATTCCTATGTTTCTAGTATAACATGTTACGGCCTCAAACATGCTTTGTAGCTGGTCTTTGTTTTTAGCATACAGTTTGAGATCGTCCATGTACCAGCTGTGGCTGATTGTGGTCGCTTCGTCGTTGATGATCAGCTTATATCCCTCCTTATTTTTTCGAAGGATCCTGCTTAGTGGGAGAACCCCATACAGACCCACAGTGGGCTAAGACAATCCCCTTGGTATATTCCTCTCATTATTTTTATTTGGTTGGCCGTATTGATAGCTCCGATTTTCATCTTAGTTTTCCATCCAGACATTAGGTTTGAAAGTAGCCTGTTTACTTTTGGTTGAATCTTGTAGATATCCAGTACCTTTAGAAGCCAGCTATGCGGAACACAATCAAAAGCCTTTCTATAATCGATCCAGGCCATAACAGCCGAGGTTTCGCTGTTTTTTCGCAACTTGCGCAGCAATAAATGTATCTATTACTAAGAGTTCTTTACAACCCCTAGCTCTAGTTCTAGGAGTTATTATTATTATTATGATTACGTAGCAAATTGTACTTAAATGTTTTTTTCGATCGAGGACTACGTTTGTTTCAACTGTTCATTTCATTATTTTCCACTCTTTCATTGATTTTTCGTGTTTTTCTTTTCCTTGTTGAGTCCAAACAGTGCCTTTTTTTCTTATTTGATTTTTCTTCAAAACCCTGACAATTCTGAAATTCCTCCCTAAGTGAAGAACGCCCTTCAATACTTTTCGGAGGGACCTCGAGCTCTTACATGTCCTTTTCAGTCCCCTTAATCAACGTGTTGGACATTTTCAGATACGTGAATATCCTTTTTGTCATTCTGCTCGGGGCCATTCTCCGTAAGGGTACATAGAACTGAATCATTTGTCATCTCATTGCATCTGTACTGTTGTCTATGTGGGTGTAGAGATCTACATTATGGCGTCGTCTGTAATCGGTCGGAGCGGAGTAGCTCGGTGGTAGAGCACTGAATTGCCATGCCGAAAAACCTGGTTCAAATCCCGCTGCTGGCAAGACTTTTATTTAGTCTGATAACTGCCGGAGATGAATCATATAAGATCTAGGACCCTCCTGGGGCTCATCCAGGCTCTATAAAGTGGGTACGGCGGTTGAGCGTGACCTAGGACAAATTACCACCCTGCACAACAGTTGTCCATGAAACAGTACAGTCTCTATCATCTACCGAACCCCAGACTCTTTCACGCGTTATAGCGGTTTTCATATTTAATTGCTCCCAACATTTTTCTCAATGTCTTTCTCTACCTGTTTCCTAGATCACGCATCAATATTTTCTTATTCAGGTTCAAACATTCTGTACCATACAATACCTCTGGGCGGATTACTGTTGAGTAGTGCCTAATAAGTTTTACATTAATGGATACAGACTTGTAAATATCTTTCGTGAGGCGAGAGGCTGCATCTTATTAACTCTTAATTTAATGGCTTCCTTTTCTGATATAATTTTTTCTAATATTTCACATAATATTAGAACAAAATATATATATTAATTAAATATTGAAAATTTGCATTTAAGCCTTGGTTGTAGCTTCTAAATTCAGGAAGGGCATGGCTAATATTCTTTTTCCATGTTTTGCCAATATAGTCATATTTTGATTTTCATCATGTTTGAAGTTTTATGGGATTAATGACACAAGTTAAAAGCCATAGTTTCAAGTTGTTTAAACCTTTTGTAATGGTTAATAAAATAATTTAAATAACATCATTACGAAAGTAATGCTTTGCTTTACTAATACTCAACTATTTATTGTTGTAACCCATCTGGTTTAATTTTAATAAGACATGGTACGTTCAAATTCCTCTACTGAAAAAATTAGGTTTTTTGAGAATGACATATTTCTTCTGAACGCGCGATATGTTATACTATTACCGTTTAAATCACATTTGATGATATTTTGTCAACTTTGACAGACAAATTTATTTCGTATGGTCTCACAACATCATTCAAAATTCATTCTTATTATTAAATATCGTTTAAATAGCTAGTAATTGTAAACTCAGTTTTATATTTATTAAAAGAACCCAAGAACCTGAAAAACTTATAAACTCTCCGAGCTCGCACGTGTACAAGAGCACGTTGTTTACAAGGTTGTGAGTTCGGATCCCGGTTCTGGTATTTCTGAAGCATCATCTTGTACTTCGGGGAGTTGTTTGTTCATTTAACGTCACTTTATGCTGCTATGGCTAATCGGACGATGCTACAGTGGGAGCTCTAAATTTCGCCTATCCAGGTTTAATTAGGATAGGCATTTTTAACAAATACCTGACATCGTACATGCTCAAGACGCCCGTTTAACGTCCCTTCTGAAGGACGGCATAACTAAGGATTTTTTACTCCCTTTAAAAATTAGGACCACCTTACCTTATTAGGCTGTTATCCCAATCACTATACTACCTGGTGACCCCAACTTTGAACCACCTATTTTTCGACGTATTCTAGTATTTGAGTGAACTACTAAGAGAGAAAAACTAAAGTTGTTTGTTATACTAACCACTGTACCACTTGTCCCCCCCCCCTCCATATTCTTGTGGTAACTCTATTTGTTTGGCTGCTGCTTATATTGGATGTAGTATTTTTAGTTTAGTTTTCCCTCATACATTTGCATAGGACAAGATAGGTTCTTGGGATTGTTATTTGATCATGGAAAAGTGATAGTCCCTTAAATTCCAGCATGTGCTGTCCTCTATAATAAACAATAAAATCTGATTCATTTAACAATAAAATATAATTAGACAGTAATAAGACCAGTAATACTGTATGGAAACAGTCAGCCTTCCAAGTCTGGAGAAGATCCTGAAGATTAAGAGAAAAATTCTGAGGAGGATTCATGGACCCAAAGTAACACAAGAGGGGTATAAGCGAAAATCCAATAAAGAAATATACAAAAATTTGGAAGATCTGGAAACAGTCATCAGGACGATGAGACTGAGGTTCTACGGCCACATGGTCAAAATGAACAATAAGAGGCTGAACAAAAAAATCTTTGATAAAGTATTAAGCTATAAGGGTATAGGTGGATATGTGAAGCAAATAAAAGAGGAGCTGGATATGGTAAAATTCAAAGATAAGATCTGCCTGGATAGAGAGCTTTTCGGGAAAACAACTGAAAGAGGCCAGAAGAACCCCTCTGGGGCAGGAAGGATGGAGAGACGAGGGAGAAAATGAACTAAGGAAGAGCGAGAGGAACAGTCCAGGAAGAGAGTATTGGAATAGACGGAAGGCAGAGAGTGTAAAGAAGATTTGAGTGATTGAGTCCTTGCTGGCCGATTCGTAGAAAAAAAAAAGATAATTTATTGTATCATATTTTATGACATAATTATGTCGTAATGCTCATTCTGCAACTTTCTAACACATATCCTCATCGAAATCCTCTCAAATAATAACTATTATCTCCAAAATGTCTTCTAAGTGGGGATATTGTAAAATAATATACATATACAAAACAGAGACCTTAGAGAAAAGGATGTTCTAGAGACGAATGGGATATTGTGCCACTAAAGGCTGATGCGGTTGCCGATACGCTGCTTTCTCCTTTCCTTCCTTCCGAGATGTGGAAGGTCCTTCGAGTTCGGCGGGAAAAGGACCTCTTCACAGGATAAAGGAGGAAAACTGATCTTTATATAACAAAGCCAAAAAATAATGAAGTATAGAATGATTTTTTAGTTGTTGAGTCTTTTGTAAGTGATTTTATTTCAGTTATAACCTACATTGTTGTCTTTATAATCAGAAACGATTCGAACGAATTGAAAATGTTTCATTTTTATAACTCAATCGACAAATTTATTTGGCATATCCCTGAATCCGTTCACATTAGATTTTTTGTTTTTTACATAATTGTAATTATTATTTATTATATTACTATATTGCAATTATTGGTATTAAGATATAAGATAAAACTTAAAACTACTTAACGCTAATTTGATTTTTGATTTGAAGGTTACATATTCTAACTGAAAAAAAACCCTGCACCACTACAAACGGTGAACGAGTCTGGGGTTCAGTACATGGTACAGACTGTACTATTTTATGGACAACGGTTCTGCAAAGAGGTAACTTGACCTAGGTCACGCTCAACCACCAGATTTTTCCTCCTTATTTTGGATACCCTATTTTTTTTTTTTTTTAATAACGTTTAGGTGAGCCCCAGGAGGATCCCTGATCCTATACGATCAATCTCCGGCCGCAAACAGACTAAAAAAAGTCTTGCCCGCAGCGGGATTTGAACCAGGATTTCCGGCATGGCTACTCAATGCTCTACCACTGGGCCACTCAACTCCCTACATATTCTTACGAAACATGATAACAAACATTATTTTCAAATTATGGGAGTAGGATAGTTCTGAGTATAGAGTTTTTAAGCTGGAGGTACCGGCTTCAAATCTCCCTGTTGCTGATCAATTACACAATCTGTTACCAACCACGGATGGAACCTGTGGCTTTAGACCCTCCTGGGACTCACCAACACTCTAGAAAGAGGGTATCCTTAGTTGAGGGAAAAACCGTAGAATGATCTCGGACGAATCACATTCCTGAACAACCTTTGTCCTGAAAAAAGCACAGTCTCTACTATTTACTGAACCCAAGTGGGTTGTAGCAGTAAGGGTTTGGGTTTTCAAAGACTTGAAATTCTATTGTAAGAATATAAGCATGAAATTCCCATTTAATAAATAGTAATTTCAAACGATGTGTATTTTCCCCGAGCAAAGAAAAGTTAAATAATTCGGTATCACATTAATTATCCTTAAGAAGGGAGGTCTGCAGGCGGAGATGGATCATATAGGATCTAGGACCTGGGGCTCACCCAGCCTCTAGGAAGGGGATACCCAAAATAAGGGAGAAAAATGGAGGTTGAGTGTGATCTAGGACAAATCACCTCCCTGCACAACCGTTGTCCACGAAAGAGTACTGTCTCTATCAGGTACTGAACCCCAGACACTTGAGGGGGTGTAGTGGTACAGGTTTTTTTTTGTCTTATGAAGGAAGGTGGTTTAGTTAGTATTACTGTCAACCAAGCATTTTCAACTGCTTTTCAAGCTAATACCGGACTTAACCCCTTATTCACGAAGAAAATAACATGATTCCGCTGCTTTAGGTGTAAGAACTCATTTTGGATAAAATTATACTTAACCAATTATTCACCGGGGCTGTAGAATTATTCTAGAAAATGACTATGGCGATCAATTTTAATGCTCAAACAATAATAAAATTGGGTATTAGCTGTGATAACGACAATAGCGGCCTGAGGTAACCTGTAGGTTCGATACGGTTGCCTGAAGAAGCCGACAGTAACATAAGAACTACCTAATTAATGTTAATGAGGTTCATGAGCGCTTTAGGACCTCAAAAGAGATCAGAACAAAGAGCGACAATAAGAAGAATGTAACAATTAGTCAGTTCTCTATTAACTCTTTTTGTTTACTGTTCCATTTGTACTGTACTGTCTGGTTACTGTTCCGTTTGTACTGTACTTTTTAAGTTTACTTAAAAGTCTGCTTATTATAATGGCTTTACATACAGGAACTTTAACCCTAAGAATTCAGAACTCAATTTTAGTTACTCGAGAAACACCAGGAATGCATGTTTATATATGGGTTCGTTATTATTGGACCTATGGCTAATCGGACGTAGCTACAGAGAAAGTCCTAACTGTTTATGATTCCAAAATGTTGCAATATTTTTTTATTTTGTAGCATTACATGCCAACTATGGACCACGCACATATAATTTCTGGAATCATTTCTTTTTTTTCTTACTTTCCGCCTATATCTTCTTCTTCCTCTCTTCCATCTTCCTCCTCCGCTCTTCTATCCATTTCTAACTCTCCTGCCTCTTTCTCCTCACCACAAGACTCCTGGACGTTCTCTGTTTTCTCATCGGCATGTCTAAGCCCTCAATTTATACACACTGTTCTTTATGATTAGGATGTTTAATCAATGTTATATCATAACAGAAAACTCGCCTTTGGTCATGAGATAATGAAACATAACTTTGAACACCCACTATACCAACGATCTATCGATAGTTGTGATCTTTTTTACCCTCAAGTTTTGAAACTCTCGGAATTATGCTGACCTGTCTCTGCCCAGTGTCGAGTTCTTTTGAAATTGAACTCGTACTTCTTAGAGCTAAAGGATTCTCTTCTATATAACTTTAATGCCGCACCGGACGTGTCATTATTTAATTCTCAGAAATTACTAATTACATTATGTTAGGTAGTACACGTAGCCTCACAGTTGTGCAAACAAACCAAATTCGCAAATTAATTTTATAACTGAACATGCCCCCCCTTTAATGAGGGATCTTTTTCTACAATTCTAAATGCTCAACTAGAAATGCTACATATTCTTGCGAGAAATATGTGGCTCGAGGAGCACACTTGACTCTTGAAATTAATTATTTTGTAATTTTTTTTCTGAACATTTGACTTGTTCATTGTTATTGTAAACATATAAATTGTAAAAACTTTTTTAAAATTCAAATAAATTATTTTTTTCCCCATCTTTATGATATAATCTTCTAATTTATAATCCTGCAACTTTCAAATAGTAGGTAGGTAATTGAATTTAATTAAATTAGTTGAAATTCTTTATTGAATAGGTTTGGAAAAAAAGGAAGCAGCTATCGAAAAACTATCGATAGTTTTTCGATAGTTTTCAGCCGATAGTATAAACTATTTTACATGATTAAAAAAAAACACTTCTTGTTAGGACCGGATATATGAGTGACAGATAGTCTGGGTTTAACTGTACTAGAACTAACCTAGATTTAGGACGCCATGAAATAAACGGAAACGATTGTTGTGCCTCCTCGATTATGAAGCCAAAATTGAAAGGATAGAACGGTGAAAAACAAATATAACGACTCAATCAACATCTTAACGATGAGCAATTGGATCCGAAAGAGAGACATTGTTCGAATCATGACCCATTGCCATCAATCAGTCATCCATTAGCTGATTGATGATTAAGATACCTTTCTCATCTGCAAGACAAAGGAGAAACCCAACGTCGAGCCGGAGGACTGCTGGCACCGACTGGCTAATGACAATGACTGACACACTTTGACTGTATTGTCAATCCATACCATTTGGTATGCTACGGATCACTAATAATACAAACTGCATATATTTGTCAGGCTTTAAACCGCATATTGAGTTATGGCTTTTCCGAATCAGTAGGAGCACTTGGACCTATATTCTTTCCTTGCAGCAAATCGTAAATCAACCAATCCTCCAAGCAGCTACTAGACATCTTGGGAAACCCATAGCTATTCCCGATATATTTACTCGTGGTACCTTCCGTACTCCCGATCATTACGAATTGCCTCCAGTAAGCTGACGGGCCTTACAGACCCGAAGTACAAGATGATGCTTCAGAAATACCGGAACCGGGATCCGGTTGTACAAGTGCGAACTCCGACAGTTTATAAGTTTTTAAGGTTCTTGAGGTTCTTTTAATAAATATAAAACTGCGTTTACAATTACTAGCTATTTAGACGATATTTAATAATAAGAATGAATTTTGAATGACGCTGTAAGACCATACGAAATAAATTTGTCTGTCAAAGTTCACAAAATATCGTCAAATGTGATTTAAACGGTAATAGTATAACATGTCGCTCCTTCAGAAGATATACAAAAAAACCTAATTTTTTCAATAGAGGGATTTGAACGTTCCATGTCTTGTTAAAGTTAAACCAGATGGGTTACAACAATAAATTTTTGGGTATTACTTAAGCAAAGTATTACTTTCGTAATGATGATATTAAAATTCTTTTATTAACCATTAAAAAAGGTTTAAAAAATTTGAAACTTTGGCTTTTAACCTATGTTATTATTCCCATAAAACTCCAAATATGAAACGACTCAAAATATGACTATGAATATCAAAATATGATAATTGACAAAATATGGAAATTGAATATAAGCTATGCCGTTCCTGAATTAAAAAGCTTAAATGCCAATTTTTGAGTTATGTCGTTGTTCTTTGAAGGAGCGCTTTATGCATATTATAGTCAAGAAAAAAAAAATATATATTAAATAAAATCGAGCCAAAACTCAAAACGAAACATTAAAATTTATTAGAATGCAAATGGACAAAAACACAAGCAAAGCCGTCCGTATGTTCCAAATCTAGTGTAAAAACCCATGAATAGGCGAAACTATTACCAGTCGACGTTTCGTCTATTCAGGCATTACCAAGACACAAAAAAGAGTTACATCAATCACATCTCAAAGAAGAAGCGCAATACATCCCAACGAATAATCGCTCAAATAGGCTCTTAACCTGAGACGTTCAACCCAAAACTGAAAAGCAGGTGATACGCAACCAGCTGGGAAGGTTATAGAATCAGCTGATCCACAACATATATCAAGTAATGTTAACCCATACACTTTCATACATATTACCAAAAATTAGCAAGATTTAACTTTTAAAATATTCAATGTTTCAGAATAAAATTGGTTTAAATTTCTACAATCTGTTTTAAAATTCACTGCAATGTCAATCTTTTGCGCAATCTGCATCCCCTCGACCATTTTTCTTCTAGAGCTATCACTCTCCTTATAAATCACTCTAGCATTTCAAAATCAAATCGATGCTTGCAGGCTTTAGTATGCTTTGCCAATGCTGTGTTACCTTCCTTCCCACCAATATTCTTACAATCATATTGATGCTGATACATTCTTCTGTGCAGTAATTGTGATGTTTCACCAATGTATATCTCAGGACATTGCAAACAGCTAATCTCATACACTACATCCGATTGTTGTTGTGAAAGTATCTTATCCTTCAATGGCGCATAAAATTTACTCATCTTGTTAGTAATTCTATTCGCAAGCCTAATATTGCTAACATCGTACTCTTTAAATATATCACTAAGCCGTTCTGACAGGGCCTTAATATAAGTGCAGGCAAAGAAGAAACCATTCACATTATCCATCCTAGCACCACCATCCCCCGACGATGCAAGATCTCTATCATCAGAAGCTTGGTGGAGTAAATAAATAATATTTAAATAATCAAAAAGAACAATAAATAAAAATAAATTATATATATATATATAAAATATTCCTATAATCCTATTGGCCGTGAACTAGAAGCCGGACTAGGAAGAGGTTGGCAATGACCAGGTGACCGACTGAGGGCAAGGTAGACGTAAGAGGCAGGATGGAGTTGGAATGGAGGGCATCGACACGATTGGAGAAAGCTGTCTTCCTCAGGTGTCTTCCAGCCAACGCCCCTCTCTTGTATCTGTTGTTTTTCTGAGTTATTTAAGTATTTTAAATATATTTATATATTAAATATAAATAAATAAAACATCCATGTTACTGTATGTGCTCCATAACCTTCCCCTTGAAACCGATTCACCAATGGCCATCCCACCGAAGAACACTCGTGTATGTACCCTTGTACTTGTGTACAGTATCGAATCTGTCTAGATCCAAGAATAATGGCTGTTCGGGTAAGCGGGACCACAAGCAATCCTCCAGGCGGATAACTGAGACATCCTGGATTATCACAACGCTATTCCTGGACAGAGATACACGATGTCGGGTTATCACTGCAACACATTTTAATTTAATTTTTATCTCCTCGAATGGATGAGCCTCTAAATATTTTATCAACTCCATTTTCTAAAAAAAATAAGCATTGAACTTCTTGTTGATTGTTATTTTAAAATGAAATGGAATACGACAATCATCATATTCGAGGGTAATCACGAGGGTGGTTTTGGGATGACTTGTTTTTTATTAAATCTTAAGGAAATCGTTCCAGTAGTTCGGGAGAATAGCTAAGCACTGATAAAGGAACAGATTTTTTTTAAATTCGATAATAAAATTCTATTTAATGTATATGCAAAAAACATTAGACTTTAAGAGAGATTAATTTTTTTTTTAGTCTAATACAATGACTCATTATTAATCCATAATAAACTCAAAGTATTTAATCTTTTTAAATATAGTTCACAATTTATCTTTGTAAACGACTGAGTAATAGACTATAGGTAATTGTAAACGACAATATGATAATTTTTTTTACACTTTTATACTTTCTTGAAACGTAAAAAATCAAATCTCGATAAAGGGATATTATTTCTTTTCATGGTCGATTACATAGGTTCATTACTAAGCGAAATAAACAAAGAATCACGATTTTAGACGTGAAAATGTATGAGGTTTCATTTCTTAATAAAAATACATCTTAAATTAAATACATTAATTTCAAATCATATTTTATTTCTCTCCGTTTTACGGTCCGTTTCTGTCTAATTTTTCTTTTCTAGTTTTTATTTCTTTACCCCCTTTTTTTCCTTCAACTTTATTTTTTCACATTTTTTACGCGTCCCCATATTTCCCTTTCCCTACTTCTTTATTTTTCATTTTTACTTTTTTGAATTTTTTTCGCTACTTTGACCTTTGACCGACAGAGATCGCGGCCAGCGCTTCCGTCGTTTAACGGTTTTATCCGCGTCAGTTACTCGCTGTCCCAGCTGCCGCTACTATCGGGTTCGTACATTCTCCTATTATTTATATCTTCTCTTCATCTTTCTCCATCTCCTTCCTTCACACCTATTTCTCCCATCATCACTTTTAGCATCCATCATAGTTTTAATTAAATAGTTTTAATTTAAGAGTTCATGTTCACAGAACATTATTATTTTTTATAATATATCTCTATTCACTTACTGATATCTTATATCTCTCATGTATTGTTCCTTGTGTTCTTTCATCTTTATTTATATAACTTCATACCATGTATACCTCTATATAATATATGTATACCCGGATACAACATCTGTTATACAATGTATAGTGTATACCTTTATATAACATTTATACCTTTACATAACTTCTGATACTTATATTTTTTAAAATTTTATTTATATTTCACTTCCCGGCCCGTCATACATTAGATTCCTTTTCTTTACGTTCTATAATATATTCTTCTCGATGTATTATTAGGTATCATATTTTTAATTCATGTTCTCTCATTGCACTTATGATACTCCCCATGAGTCTATTTTCATACTATTGTTTTCTTTGTATACATTTCTATCTTTATTATACTAAATTGTCCATACTCATTATATTCATATCTTTTTCATTTTATTTTTTTCTGTTTAACTTCATTGCTCTCTTTGTACTTTGTTTTTGCATTATCACCTTTCTATCCATCTACCATGTAATCATCTTTATTCATATACCTACATACATTATTATATATATATATTATGTATATATATATTCATATACCTTCATATATCCTTTCATTATATATCATTCTTTTTTATATCTCTACATTTTATCTAATTTTTCTGTACCTCTTTTTATGTATTTTTACAGTCTATTCTGTTTTTGTCTGTTTTCTCATAGCCCTGAAGATGACCTACATAGTAGGTCGAAACGTCGGCACTTAAAATAAAATAGTTTCACCTATTTTTGCGTGTTTTCTTGACTGCACCCCCAACTATCAACATCCTATTATAGTACCCACAGTCAACTATTTCTTTCTCACAAAAATACATTAAGGATTATTTCATTCGTCACCCTGAGAATCTTTTACTATGTCCTTTGAGGCCCGTCCAAGCGTGAAGGAAAATGACGATGAATGAAATGTGGGTGGGAGGGGGTGGGGAAGACGCAATGAACTTTTTTTTATCGAAGAGGCAGTGCCGTTAGGAAGTGAGGATTAGAAAGTAATGATGATCATGATGGCAGCTGTTCGTATCATTTCATTCGGATTAGTCTTTATAAAAATAAATATCCATAAAAAATTAAATCTTTCAAAACAGCCTCTGATCAACAGATTTATATATAAATATGTATAGACATCTACAAAAACAATAACAGAGGAACAATAACTTTCTGAAAAAGAAGAACGAGGTTTTATGGAAATATCAGCAGATGAACCACTACAGATTGACAAGGCAAATCTTCATGACAGTGAACAATAATGCAGAATTTTATGTTTTCTTTAAAATGCACTTCCAAACAGATTAACTGTTTATTGGGCTTATGCTTCTGTCAAATTTCAAGCTTTTTCACTTTGAGATGGTCATCGACGATTGATTACCTGACTTGGAGTTTCCCTGACAGTTCTCGAACAGTTGTTTTGGGATTTTCTTCCACCAAAGCTAGGAGAATATCGTCATCAAGGGGAATATCGTCAAGCTTCTTCCACGATTTTATTTGTCTTCAAGACTCAAGTCTCCCTCTCAAAATCTCTGAAACCACCGTTGAATTGTGCACTCACTTACACCGTCCTGTATTTCGTTGATATTTCGGGACGTTTGAGCCTTGTTCCGAGTTCTAGTTTAAACTCAAACCAAATTATACGAAAATCACGTTTGGACATCTTAGTGAAGACTGAATTATTTCCAAGTAGCAAAATGTTACAGAGCTAAACAAAGAGGTTTAAGGAAAGAGGATACATTTATAAAAGTAAAAAGTTCAACAAACAGTTTAATATTTCGACAATTGTTTTAAAGAAACATAAGATCCTCCATTATTTTCCGGACAATCTAAGAATAAAAAAAATAAGTCAAAATGGATCAAATAAACAGAAGAAGATATTACAAAAATGGGAATTACGGAAGATGACATAAACGATAGAAAACAACTTGGAACAGTTAAAAAGCATACACAGAAGATAAACGCAATAAATGGCCGAAGAAACGAAAAAAATAACACACAGTGAACATCACACTCTTGAAATATATATATATAGTGAAAACGGAAGATTTGACCGTGATGCAGACCACACAACTGGGTCAGGCCTTAGCGACACAAACCATCAGACATCCGGTCCACTCTTACCCTCTCTAGGTCTCGCTTCCTTTTAGGATGAATTCTAAAGTTCTATAGTTTTATTCCTAGTTTTCTCTATTTCCTTGTAAAGTTTAGGTTTATTTTTGTCCTCGTTAATTTTCATAACAATATAAGGTCCCCTTATCGGTTTCCAAAATTGTAATATCCCTTATAGCAATTACTTTCCGTGTATTTAAGATTTAAAAAAGCTGTACCAGTACAGTCGATGAAGGGTCTTGAGCTGAGAGCTTGGTAAAGCAAGAACTGTTTCTAGGACAGCGGTTGTGCATTGAAGTGGTACGTCCGAGATCACGCTCCACCGCCAGGTTTTCCCCTTAATTGAAGGAACCCACTTCATAGAGGCTAGGTGAGCCCTAGGATCGTCTTCCTCATAACAGATTAAATAAACACGGAACCTTCAGGATAGCAACTAAACACTCATTATTACCTGATTAGAGAGCATATGTTTGGGAAGTGAGCAAAGATTTCAAAAAGAATGGGAAAGAAGAATGACGGATAATAGGAAGGTTAGGTTCTAGATGGCGATGGATCGTGCCAGAAAGGAGCATTGCAATGTTTTGGTTCTGTGTGCAAAAATTGTAGAGATCGGAAGGACGAGATCTTGACTGAAGTTCAATTTGTAGTTACCAAAGTACTCGTAATGTTTAATGTTAGACTGCACTAAGTCTACACTAAAAGAAACTCGTAATGAGTGTTCACTGATTGACGCCCAATGCAACAATGACTCTGAAGCGTCTCGCCGCCGTTACCAAGACAACGGTGGTCGTGTTTTGTCGACATATGAATTAACGTGATGCTTCGCATTGTCTATAAACTATTATCTACTAGCTTATAATTACAAAAATAAAGCTTTATGTTCAATTACTCCAATATTTTTTCTCTCGTTCATTATAATAAATCAATTACAAACTAAAGAATTAAATAGGACAAAAGAAAAAAAAAGTAATGAAACTAATTAATTTAAATTTGATAATAACAATATATATATAGGGGGAAAATAGTAATGAAACTAGTTTAATGAGCGTTAACAATATCCATGACATCAATATTTATTATATACTAGGAGTTAAAATATCTCTTTCCTTAGTTCAGTTTTACACCAATGCATCAACTATTAACACCCTTCCTATATTTCAGTCCTACATCAATTCATATCCTCAGACCAGCAACAGTGTTGAGTACCTGACGTAGCACTTCTCATAAGATATTTCTAATTAATAATTACAATAAAGGCCTTGGTGAAGAGAAGACGTCGGAGACATATTTTTTGCTGCCACTTATGGACATTTAAGTCTATTATTGTTGTATTAAATTTAAATTAATAGTTAATATAGTTAATTAATTTCTTCTTTAAATTATACATTTAAATTCTATTTAGTAAATATCAGGCCTGCTTAGTAATTGTTCATAATTAATAGTTTATTCCTTGTTCTATATATTTCATTAACAATATGTTTTTTTTTTAATTTTAGCTATCATATGTAATTCTCTCGTTCATTAAATTTAATTTTGTTCATTTCAATATTTCTTATTTTAATCATTTTTTTTCTCATTGATAGTTTCATTAACATCGTAAGTGCTCATAATAACCGGCATTTATTGACACGGGGTCGGAGATTTACATCTGTTGGTTTTATTTCCTTTATGGTGTCGCTCTCCCCAACAGATATAATATTATCAAAATAAAGTTCAGTATTCCTTATTCCGTAAACTCCACTTTTAATACCATAAGAACCTGTCAACATCATGACGTTGGTTTTTACCATCTCGTATTTCGTTCAAACGATCCTTAAGGATTACCGGAACCTTGATCTTGCGCGACCAACTTCACAATCATCCTCTTCTGCTTGGCTAGAAGAAGTTGATGAGACTGCAATGAGCTGGCCAATAAGCCGGAAAGGACCCGCGGTGACAAATGCCACATGAATCATAGCTCATGAAGTGGTCGTATAGAAATAACGGTGAGGTAAATAGGTTGTCGGATTCGTAATGAATAATAGTTATTGTAATGGTTTGGTCGAATAACTTTTCTTATCATTAATCCATGTTTATTATAGATTCAATCCATGAGTTCAATATCCAATAAGCGAGTTCTAGATATCAACAAGTTAGTATTTAACAGTTACTTCATTGTAACATGTTTTAATTCGAACTGAATAGCAGTGAACACTATCTTATGAGAGCTCAGTTTATTTTCTTCATACCCGTTGTCCTATCTTTTAACTATTATTTATATATTCTTATGTATATATTCTTATGTATATATAAGGTATTTATTCTTGATATGGACTATCCTATCTTTGCTTGCCTTGTATCATCCGACATTGGTGATAACCATAGCGAAGGCTACACCGTCCTGTACCGTTTCCAAATTCTGGTCCAATTATTTATTAATAAAGTAAGTTGTATTTATTAATGAGTATAATGTTTTATATATATATATATATATACATATACATATTTACATAATTTATTTATTTATAAAGACGGCTCAGTAGCTGTTATAAAAGAGGAATGCCTCTTGGTCAGTGAATGTCTTTTGATGAACTACAGTCTCAATATCTTCATTAGAAATTTTGGCTAATTTATTGTCTTTCTTAATATTTTGGATCCATTCCTCTCCATTAACAAGGGATGCTACGAATTTTACCATTCTTTTTGTAAGTCTGTGTCATGAAGCCTCACTATGTGGTTATAGAATTTAAGAAGTATTTTCCTCTTGTATTTCTCAATATTAGAATATTCTTCACTTTTAGATGGTTTTTGCAATAAATATTCTTCTATGGTCCATCTTGGTCCCAGAATTTTCCTAATTATTTTATTTTCTTATTTCTTTAGATTTTCTTTATTTGTTTTTCTGTGAAGGTGTCACTGACATATAACATTGCTGGTTTAATTACCATATTATAATGTTTAATTTTTGTATTTAGAGACAAACATTTTTTATATTAAAGGTTTTGCATCAACACTTGTCCTCTACGTGCTTTTTGTATTCTTTCTTATTGTGAATATAAAAATTATAATTAATATAACAGTTTATTCATTAATATTTATAACGATAATTGAACCTATTATATGCGATATATATATTATTAACTATCCCCTATTTATTAATTAGAACTATTTCCCAACTTTTAATTAGCTGTGAAGGTAATGGCTCCGTGCGATGAAAGTCCCAAGGGTCAAGCTAGGTTCACAAAACTGGAAGCCAAGTAAAGAAGATTTCTAAAATAATTTATGGGTGTAGTTCAGAATGTAGACGGATTGAAAATACGAAATAACAAGGAAATATACCAGAAAGTTGAAGGAATATCGGTTACTATGCTGAAGAGAATACTGAATGAACAAGCATAGATTCACCAAGCAAATATTTGACTATTTCTGGAATAAGAAGACCACGACAGCGGAGCTAAATACGTAATGATAGATTCAGAAATGTTGTAAATTACACATTCTCGCATTGTGAATTTAGGAGCAGAATGAAAAAAATGGAAGGTTTTCAGGATGAAGAAAGAGCAGAGAATGTTGAGCAATGTTAGACAGTATCAAACGAAAAGTACCAGTGAACGCATGAAGGAATATTGGAGACGAAGAAAACTACAGCAGAGGAAATGAAAATGTAGAGTTGTAACGTGATCCGAAGTGGTCGATAGGAACTTTAAAAAATAAAACAATACAGCTCAGTGTGCCTTTGCTATCTGAGGGCTCCGGGTTCAAATCTAGCTGTGGCAGATAAATTATTTCAACTTTGACCTGTACCAGGGGTCTGGAATTCAGTACATGGTAGAGACTGTGCTGTTTCATGGACAACGGTTCTGCAAGGAAACCGCCAGATTCCCCCCTTATATTGGGTAACTTATTTTTATAACATTTTATAGAGGCTGGGTGAGCCCCAGGAGGGTTCTATATCCTATTTGATCCATCTCCATCTGCAAACAGACTAAATAAAAGTACTGCCTGCAGCGGGATTTGAACCAGGATTTTCGGCATGGCATCTCAGTGCTCTACCACTGAGCCACTCCACTCCATATTTCAACTGTTAATAGAGATGGATATTGTGGGATCTACGGAACCTCTTACGGCTCATCGAGTCTCTCTATAAAGTGGGAATTTATTATTGAGAGAAAAGCGTGATCTTGGATAAATCACCTTATCGCTCAACCGTTGTCCAAGTGTACATGTACCTATGATTCTTCATTAATTGTAGTAATACGTGTGTTTTTTATTTACTAATTAGAATCGGTGTTAATTTTCAGTCTCTATTATTTTTTTAACAAAAGAATACTGTTATTATTTATTTATATATAAAAAAAATTAATTTATAAAAATAATGTAACTATTAACAGGATATTGACATAAAGATGTCATAAAACGTAAAGCTGACTAAAGTTATTTCGAGGTTTCTGGGTTCTTCTTTTCTCTTTTAAGAACCGGTTTTTTTTGTTGTTTTTTTTTCCTCAATTGGATTCAAAATAGAAACTCTTAAACTTTCGTTATGTCGTTGTTGGCATTTCCTGCGACAAGAGTACAAGTAACAAGACATGCTACCAGAAGGGAGAGTGTTATTTGGCCAACCGCTTTCATCTTTCCTTTGAAGCTCCTGATGGACTAAACTGGGCCAAGCGGAAGACTTTAATGCCCGTTTTTCTAAATGTTATAGCAAGTACTATTGACTATAAGAATCTTGTGTAATTGAGGAAGATAATTAATAAGATGTTTCTATTGAATATCATCAATCTAATTTATAAAAATGTTTTTATTGGTTTAATATTTTATCGGCGTTGCTTAGCAACGGATCGAGGAACTACTTTGTACGCAGTCTTTTGTCGTGCTGTTAAATTATATATATATTTAAAAATTGGCAAATCTGAAATCCAATGTTTCTGACTTATTTATATTTTTATAAAACTGTTTTTGAATTTAAATAAAAACACATGCCCTCCCATTTACCTTAACAACTCATCTATCCCGCAGACAGATAAAGTACAATACCTTGGACTAACGTTTGATAGGAGAATGACATGGGGTCCTCACGTTAACATGAAACGCCAATCACTGAACCATAAGCTCAATTTAATGTACTCACTATTCAGGAAAACCTCCAAATTAGACATAAGACAGAAACTAAACACGTACACTTACCTACTAAAACCAGTATGGACATATGCATTACAAATTTACGGGATCGCTAAACAGACTCACAGAAAACGACTGCAGACTTTTCAATCAAAAGTACTAAGACTTATCACCAAAGCACCATGGTACGTCAATAACAAAACTCTGCTTACTGACTTAAAAATACCAACGGTTGACGAACACATACGAACATACTACAAACGCTTTCAAGAAAAACTACACGGACATCCAAACCCGTTAATAGAACGAATGGCCTCGACCCTCATGCCAGAGAACACTAGGAGGAGGCTAAAAAGAACGTGGATGATGGATTTGTTATCATAGGGAATTGAATCAAGCCAAGGGAGAGCTACCGCTGGCTACTGTTCTTCTTCATGCCTTTCTTTTTTTTTTTTTTTTTTTTTTTTTTTTTTTTTTTTTTTTTTTTTTTTTTTTTTTTTTTTTTTTTTTTTTTAGTGTCAGAATATCTGTTGATTGTCACTGTTTTGTATTTGACAGGTGTAGATAAAAATATAAAGAGAGGAAAAAATAAATAAATAAAAATAAAAACACGGAAATTAACGATTTGAAAATAAAAGAAGCTAAACGTTATTCCAATATTTTAATTTCAGGTCTGTTATTTCAATATCATGAAATAATGCAGAGAAAGAGTATGAATAAATTTTTCTTATAGACTATAATATATTTTAATCTATAAAATAAACGTTAAATAAAATAAAAAATCGGTTTATTCAGGGCAAAACATTCAATATCTCATAACAGTAATGGGTGGGTGGTTCAAAATTTTTTATGATTTTCCAACATATCAATAGCCTTGCTTATGTGAAAGAGATACAGATTATCGTGCGTCTTCTGACCCTGAACTACCATATTCCATAGACCTAGACCTATCTGCAGCTGTCCTATAACCTGAATGTTCGTCGATGGGAAGAAACAATGACAAATCTGCCCCGAAGGGATTGGTTATGGAGTTATGGGTGAGACTGTCGCTGAATCATTGAAACCATGTTCGCAGAAATGTGAGATTGAGTTACTCCCTCCTTGCTGTCAGTGCTTCTTTAAATTATGAACACTTCAAAATGTCTGTAAGAAAACCAGATCTAGCGGAAAACATATGGATATGTCGCTAAATAACACATGTACATATTAGCTTATTAAGGCCATCAAATCATCCATAACGATCTTAATGTCCCGTTTGTTGCTGATTTAGCCCGGACCCGCTATCTATCCTTTCATAACAAACTTCATTTCCACTCAAACCCTCCAGTTTCAAACCTAGCTTCCTCTTCAATTCCCGATAATCCTCCGAGGCGTCTGAAAAGAAGATGGCCCCGTGACTTTTTAGTTGAACTTGTGATTTGAGTACTACCAGTGGGTAGTTTCTCTACTTGTCATTTTCACATGTCATTATGTATCGCTTAGCCCATTTACTTGATGTATTATTTTAATACAGTTGTAAATATCAATAAATAAATTTAAAAAAAAAAAAAAAGCCCATCAAATATTGTCTGAATCCATGTAAGAAGAATCTACAAACTACATATACCGCCCACGAAAACATATTGAACTATATTTCAGTAACATGAAGAGAACGTTGTACTTCACTACATACGATGATGTTACTAGTTCGAAGTTGGCAGTGTTAGATAAATTATGTATACAGCCAAGAATTGTCTCTGTGGGATCTGCAAACCCATCTTATGTAAAAAGGGTACCCATAATTAGGAAGAACCACGGCGATTGGGCGTGCTCTCGTCCGAATCACCTCCTGGCACAACCCTAGGCTTGGAAAAAGTAAAATCCTTAATGGGTTGCAATCGACTATTATTGTATGTAAGTAACTATTCTTCAAACCTTTTTGGGGAACTAGCTCGTGCTTAGAAGTAAACCCTTAACTAGACACGAAAATTCCATAAATCCTTCTTTGCTTTTATTTTTAATGTACAGCTAAAAATTCCTAAAATAAAGGCTCAAGATCACGCGAACTATGTGAGCCTTCATGAAAGCTCCCGGAGAAAGTCTGACCTTGACCCGGCCCAGATCAAGCTGGCCATGACTTCCTGCTCCTTCGTCCGTTAGTCTTCGAGCCACTGCCTGGTGAATATTAACGCATATAATAAATATCGAGCAATCATATTTTGAAGGTAATAACATATAATACGGTTATATTATTCAACTGACCTGTACCACTAAAACCCGTGAACGGGTCTGGGGTTCACTACATGGTAGAGACGGTACTGTTTCAAGGACATCGTTTAAGCAAGAACGGTTGGTCCTATAACACGCTCAACCCCGGATTTTCCCTCTTATGAAGAATAAGCAGAGAAGGTTAAGCAAAGTTAGACAGGATCAAACAAAAAATACCGGTGAACGCATGAAGGACTATTGGAGAGACGGAGAAAACTAAAGCAGAGGAAATGAAAATGTAGAGCTGTAACGTGATCCGAAGTGGTCAATAGGAAATTAAAAAAACAAAAAAAAATACAGCTCAGTGTGTCCTTGCTATCTGAGTGCGCTGAGTTCAAATCGAGATGTGGCAGATAAATTATTTCACCTGTTAATACCTTTACCTGTACCACTACAACCCATGAACTGGTCTGGGGTTCAGTACATTGTTTAGACTGTTCTGTTTCATGGAGGTGAGTTGTCCTAGCTCACGCTCAACCGCCAGATCCCCCCCTTATTTTGTGTACCCTATTTATTGTATAATATTTTATACAGGCTGGGTGAGCCCCTACCCCTACCCTCCTAGATCCTATATGATCCATCTCCGGCTGCTAACAGACTAAATAAAAGTCTTGCCTGCAGCGGGGTCAAACCAGGATTTTCGGCATGGCGAGTCAGTGTTCTACCTTTGATCCAATTGGCTCCATATAATTCAACTATATAAGGAATATCATAGATTGAACAACGGATTGTTGTTTGTTTGTTCATATAACGTAACTTTATTCTGATATGGCAAATCGGACGATGGTACAGTCGGAATCCTAAATATAGTATATTCTGATTAAATGAGGATAGGGATCTTAAATGGGTACTTGACCCCTTACAGGCTTGGGACTCCGATTTTACAATCCTTCCGAAGGACGGAATAACCAAGAATTTTTTGCTCCTTTTAAAAAAATCTGAGGCCACCTTGAGGCCAACCAACCATCTTGAGCGCAGTAGGCTGATGAACGTTTTACTGAATTGTTGAGGATCTTCTGCTAGCCGAATCTGCTCTGTTGATCCATGAACAGCAATCTAGTCCCTAATATTCTTTAGTCAAGAAAACTTCCTTGTCCTCACATCTACTTGTCCAAGAGCTTTGCATTATACATAGTAGCCATTTTAATTTATTAATTACAATTTACTGGTCCCCCTGAATTATAGGTACATTATAGAGCGCCAGGAGGGTCTGTAGATCCAAAAAGTTCTATCAGTGGCTGTTAACAGATTAAATAATAAGCAACTCTATTGAGCTTTATATATAAATAAAGTTAATAATTAACCACCGTTTACATTAATTTTATATTGACTTTTGTACTTTCTAAATATCATAAACCCATAGAACTTAGATTGAACAATGTATCAAATTTTCGGTATCAGAATCACCTAAACTTGTTGTTAATTGTTCTATCACATTGGAGATATAATAAAAGTAATTTCCAATCCTCCTTAGAAACATTTTCTTTCTCAGCTAATTTGGCTGCTCACATTTCCAGTCACATATCTTTATATTCATTTATTTAATTTTTTAATAGTTATTTTTTCTTTCATTAATTTATTTCTTGTTATTTTGTTTTTCAAAAATTTGTATATATATAAATATATTGGTTTCTACTTATATTGACTGTTGTGGAAATATATTGTTTATGGTTCTTGAGTTTCAGTCAGTTATTGCAACTTCTTAGGCGACGTTTCGAGACTAGGTTAGTCACTGCTGTTCCTAAAAATCGATTACTTATTCGTTGATCATAGCTAATGCAATATAAACATTCTATGATATATTGCGAAGTAAGTGATTGATGATAAATTAATCAATTCTTTGAAACTTGGAAGTACACCCTATCCTATTACAACTTACACGTGTCCTGTTACAACGTACACAAATATAAAATTGTTTTAGTGTGCTATTTAATGTTTTTACTAAAAGCTCATTTTTTCACTGCCAGGGCATGAATATGAGACTAACCTAGTCTCGAAACGTCGCCTTAGGCTACACCTACATTGGATCCGGTATGATACGATGACACGTCGCTAGCAAACCAAATGAGTGAAATATATCGAGAGTAATAACATTTGGTTCTTTAAATTTATAAAATTAGGATTATTTATTAATTATTTTTAATACATTTATATTTTACTATAATGTATAGTAAAATATGTACAATGTATACACCCCAGCATCGTATGTGATACAATCACGTCGCACCGAATCGTATCCAATGTAGGTGTAGCCTAAGAAGTTGAAATAACTGACTGAAAGTCAAGAACCTTAAACAATATATATAAATATATATTTATGTAACTGTCACTTGTTTCTCTTATTTCTTATTATGTTATTTCCATTTTATTTTATTCTTCCTTTATAGGAAATAGTTTTCTTTAAATATTGTTTTAGAGGTAATTCATAATTTCTTTCAATTAATTTTTTTATTCCTCACTGAATAATTTAATTGTAATTTATTAATCTATTTTACTCTAAGACATTTTAGGTTATACATTATTCCTTTATTGTTTTTCTATAGGGACTTGTCCCGGAATAAATAAGCCTTTATTATAATTATTATTTTGGATTTCTCGGCTTGTGCCGGATAAATAAACCAAACCCGGACCAAAGTCAAGGGTTCATTTTATCGTTAATTTGGAATGTTCAAAAATTTTCTGGCAGTTCTCAGCATAACCGCTTTCTGTACTTCTTCCAGTCCCCTAATTATTTCCAGCGTCTACATTGATGTAATCGTTTCCTGAGGAATTAAACCATTGCTGGATACAATGATAGGGAGTACTTTTACATCCACCAGTCGGTAGAGATACCTTAATTAATGCCTTAATTATTATTATTATTATTATTATAGTCATATTCTGGTATTTTCAAATTATAATGAATGCAATGCGGGCTCGATTCTCAGGAGAAGATTAAAACTCATTATAAATAAATAAATAAAGACCTTCTCACTTTAACTAAATAATTCTCTCCTAGCGTTAAACATAATAATAATTCTCTTCAAATATGTAAATTAAATAATATATTTAAAAACAAATTACTAGACTACAACGTTTCTCGAACGGATACAAATACAAAATTGTACTGAGCCTGTACTACTTACAATTTTACATTGTTGAAGAAACTGTAATTTTTAGTAGCGTTTTTAGCACTCATATCCGATTAGAGTTTTCCATGGAATCAGCTGACATGCTACAATGCGTCTTAGTAAAACAGTAAATTAACCGTCAGCTGGGATGATATTAATATTTTTTAGGATAAAGAAGGCATTGGCCACAAAGAAGCTGATATTTTCGAATAATTTCATTAGAAGCAGAGACATAATAAAGATGACATGTAGGACGAAACACAAACAGAGCCTGACTATCTCCCGCGCGCGCCAATTTTAATTAATTAGCGCGGGAAACCAGCATTAGATCTCTAAAGTATCGTGATGGCTTTGGATTAGCGTTGCATTATAAGGGGGGATTTGAAGAGCTCACGGTGGTTTTAAATATCAATCCTTGATGTTATTAACTACTTAAGCCTTCTATAAGTGAAGAACCGTGGTGGCCGAAGAAATTATCTTAGCAACCTCGTAACTACTGCAGGGTCGGACCGAATCTGGGCTAAGATGGCTAAAATTTATTTCGTGGGAGATCCATGGGATAAACTATACTGTTTCTAGGATAAAGGTTATGCAGAAAGGTGAGTTATCTAAGATTAAGGTCTGCCACCAATTTTTTCTCCCAATTAAGAGTATCCATTTGATAGAGACATGGGGAGTCCATGGAGGGTCTGTAGATCGTACAAGGTCCATCCCTGGTTGTTAACAGATAATATTCTTTACCTAGCACAACCGGATTTGAACTTAGAGTCCGTTCCCACTTGCATATGTAGTGCAACTTAATAGAGAAATGTCTAAGCTTTCTTTTAGGATGATTCCAGGCTTTTTATCGAGTACAGTACAAGATTATTTAATATAAACCGTTACTCCCTTATACTTTCTACCTAATCATCGTATCCTTTCACTCTGTTAGATTGAACCTTCTCTTACCCCCAATTCATCCCAGATCTCATACATCAAATGCTTTCCAGCAATTGATCGTCTTCGCTTCTAGGGTCAAGTAGGTCTCAATATGCAATACCTAGCAGATTGGATGATATGAAGAAAATACTGCTACAATTTTAAATTATGCTTAGTTAGTTTGTTTCGTTTCACGCCACTTTATGCTGCTATGCCTAATCGGACGATGCTACAGTGGGAGTCCTACATTTTTTTTTTTTTTTTTTTTTTTTGTTGGCTAAAGACTTCCTTTGAAGTCCTATACAGCCTATGCATAGGTTATACCTCTTTGGCCATAACAATCGATTTAACAGCCGATAGAGAATACTTTTTTTATGTTATTTTGTCTTGGGCCCACACTGATTGTTAGCTAAGAGCTTGCGGAAGTACTTGCAAATATGCAATATTTTTTATGTTAATCTTTTGTATTTAGTTATTTAATTTCAGTAATGGTTACTTTATCTATGTTTATTTGTTTCTCTTGTAAGTTTAATGTAAAGTGATTACTCACAACTGATTACTTAACACTCAGTAAAGGTTAAGAACTATTGATTTGTAAATTGAGTATTTTACGATTTTTCGGTATAATGTTTTGAATCATGCTAAAAATCAATAAAGAATAAATAGTACATAATATTATAAATGATATAGAGTTGTTGTTTATACATTGATCCTTTAGGAATACACCACGAGGTTACAAAGCTATTATGAAGCTAGGGAAGCGGAACCGTGTCATTCTCGTAGTTTTTGTTTGAGAGGAAAATAGTCATACTGGATCCGGCTACTATCTGCCCTGAAGATGGTCTACAACGTAGGTCGAAACGTCGGCACTTATAATAAATAAGTTTGTCTTATTTAGTGTTATATTGACTGCACCCCCAGGCTATCTATATCCCACTCGTAGTTTTTGGTTTGAAATAGAATTATAATATAAGCAATAACTCCTTTTCATGCTTGACTTATTCCTTTATTAACAAAGAAAACGACACGATTCCGCTTACTTAAGTACAAGAAACTCATTTTCGACGAAACTCGACTTAACCTTTTATTCACCAGGATGCATTTCCAGAGTTGCCTGCATTTTTGCATTTTTTTTAAATATAGTTTTTTTAAATATATGAAGTATTCATAAATACAGTAATTATTATTATAAGTTTTTACTTGGGTCGTCCAAGTTTCATCTACGAATATCTCGCACTTATCAAGGGAACAATTACAGTATCTCATTTTGGAAAAAAATCGACTTAACTCACTGGGGCTTTAGATACAATCTATGTAATTTTTCAAACAAAACTATATATATATATATATATATTTTTTTTTTTATATATATAATAAGTCTAGAGACAATTATTTAATTATTTTTCTACAGATTTATTTAATATATCACTTATTTTAACAAAACCACTTTATAATGCGGCGGTTACTATCATAAACATTACCTAAAGAAATATTTGAAAGTGAATGATACTTCATTGTGGTCAGAAAATTTATTTTTCACGTTTAGCTTTCATGATAGCTCAAGCTTACCCACGGAATTGATATGTTTTCTCGATACAATCAGATGAAGGCGTGAAATTTTAAATCGATCGTGAAGAGTTCGATATAATCGAACCGCGCTCCGTTCGCAGGTCGATCAGTTTCCTGTTCACTTTTCTAAATTGTCTCTCAACACTTTCGTTCCCGCCATCTTTGGCCAATTTGCGATTCCACGCTTGTCGGTCAGATCTCATTCTACTTTCTATGTCTTCTGAGTTAAGGTCAAGTTTACAAGGGAGTTTCTGTCATGTTCCAAAAATACTCAACACTTTATGTATCCATGGCAACCACTGAAAACACCTGGCCAGAAGTTTCCAGCTGTTGCTACGTTTGCAGTTATTTATAACCTTGCAACTATCTATATAATATACTGTTCAAAATATCTATTATTCTTTTTATTTCATAATAAATTCCAAAGGGTATTGTTTTTAAAAGAAAAATATATGTTTGGAACAACTCTAGAGTTAAGTCGTATTATCAATTCACAGCGCCGCACTAGTGCTATCTAGGGGAATTCTGTCAAGTAAACCACTGCTTTAACTTTTCCCAATTCAATGGAATTATTAAAATTATAACAGCTTTAATATGATATTATTTATTTAACGATTCAATAAACAAAACCCAAAGAACTATATACTGTTGAAGTCGCGGACATACTCCAATTATTTCCGCTTTAACTTGATCACAGCTGCATTCTTTTGCCCAATACGTATATAAAAGACACACAAACTCGCAACATGAAAACGAAAAATTAATCTTAAACTGTTATTAAGTCGGCAGAAACAATAATTTCAAATATTGTAACATCAGTCTTTTCTCATTAACTCTAAGGAGAAAAAACCGTTCATGACTAAAATCAAGTTAGCACCAAATGAGCTAAGAGTAAACTTCTATAAAATAAAATGAGCAGGAAAGTTTAAATATCATAATGAGTGGATAGAACCCAAAGAAAGAGAAGACTTTCCTCTGGTTCTTATAGTTCATGCATAAAATGGAAATGGAGTCCAACTCGCCAAGGACATTTACAACAAAAGGTCAATTCCCTGAATGCAAAACTCAGGTATTATCATATGACCAGAGGCTCTGTATCCTGCGGAACGCCTCATTATGAATACGAAAGGTTTGGTTAAGAATAGTAGATCCAAGAAAAAAAAGATTGGCTCAGTTCAAGACCGACTTAGATACAGGCGATGGCATAATAATGAGCTGTACACTCATGTTCCAAAAATATAGGTTGTTATGAGAAAAACGAGGATTTCATTTTATGGCCACATGTTAAGAATGGAAGTCATAAGAGAAACGAAAAAGATGTTTACTTATTCTAGAGAAAAGAAGACCAAACAAGCTTGGTTCGAAGAAATTAAAAAACACTTCTGGATGGAGATTACTTGTGAGGATTTTCTGGAATGGAAGTGTATCAGGATGAAACTAAATCCCCACCAGAGTTTTCAGAAAAAACAAAAGTTTACGACAGGACTGAGGAAAGAAAGGAGCAAAACCGGCAACGAACAGTAGAAATGATATGGTCCTTAGTAGGTCAATAGCAAAAAAAAAATATAGAGATGAAGAATACACGATATTTACGAGATGTATGAGCATTCTACGTAATGTACAGATACCAACTTGAGAAGAAAAAAAATAACATTGACTATCATTAAATATTTAAATACTATAATTACTAAATGTTTACTAGTAATTATCACTTCGAATCAAACATTAAACCGGAAACGATCTAGCTAGCTTTGACGATAAGATTCAAATGGTGCTACAATCCGTGAGAATTACAAATAATTTTCTATATCATCCAAATAGCAGTATGAATATATTTAGAAGGCATTGTGACGACTTATCCCAGGAGAAAGTCGACAATAAGTTTTGAGGTTAATAGTGTTGGAGATGGGCCCGGCATTTTCAGCCATGAATACATTATCCGCATAACTGTGAAGAGAGTACATTGTGTCCTCGATCAGTTCCTTTAATATCTCATTCACTTTTAACTAGTTTCGATCAATGTAGTGGCACCGTGTTTTAGAGTGGGACTTGTTATGGTTCAAATCAAATTGTAGCAGATATATTATTAATCTATTGACAGTACTGGTTGAACCCTGTGGATCTGCAGACCCTCCTGGGGCTCACCCACCCTCTATAAAGTGGGTAGCCTTAATTGTGGGGAAAATGTGGGTTGAAACTAAGTGTCAAGAAACAAGAAGATGCCAAACCTAAGCAGCTTAGAAATTACCTAATAGTGTTTACTAAATATTCGTATATAGAATATTAATCGGTTGTGGGACCTTACATGTTCTTCATCACCATATTTTATTGATTATAAACTGTATTTTGTTGAGTGGTTTGTGAAGCAAAATTGCTGTTTCTATTTGATTAGTCGGTTTGGACTGTAAGTTTGAGAGTTGCTACCTTGCATGATGTGATTCTTTTGGGATTTTTCCTGCTGTATCCTAAAAATTATTTAAAAAAAACAACAAAAAAACCTGTACCACTACAACCCGTGAACGGATCTGGGGTTCAGTACATGGTAGAGACTGTACTGTTTCATGGACAACGGTTCTGCAAGAAGGTGACTTGTCCTAGGTCACGCTCAATTTCACACGATTTTTCCCCCTTATTTTGGGTACCCTATTTTTATAATATTTTATAGAGGTTGGTTGAGCCCCAGGAGGGTCCTAGATCCTATATGATCCATCTCCGGCTGCAAGCTGACTAAATAAAAGAAGCGGGATTTGAACCAGGATTTCCGGCATGGCAACTCCTTGCTCTACCACTGAGCCACTCCGCTCCCCAAAAATTATTATTATAGTTTATTTTACCCTCTTCTGGAGGTTCAGTTTGTTGTCTGAGTTACTGAGCTATAGATTTCTGGTACGAACTAGCAGTAGGAGATGAATTATTGTTTTATTAATTATTAATCTTTTTTTTAACCACCGTGGATCGATTCATTGGGATCAGGAGATCTTCTATGGCATACTCAGCCTCTATAAAACAGGATGGATAAGGCGATTGAGCAAGTCATCTCCTTGTACAACCTTTGTCTTAAAAACATCATAGTTTCTACCTTGTACTGAACCCAATACCTTTCAAACCATGTCATATTCCTAAAATATACAGTCAACACTGGATCTATCTAAAGCTAGTCAAACAATAGCTGGAATCTTCTGGCCACGGGTCGTTGCCAGGGATACATCCATTGTTGACTGTATATTTTAGGAATCTGGATAGACGAAATCAGATTTGACATGGTAGCATTGAAGTTCTTCATAAATTCCTTGAATTGAGTTGGATCCATCTTGTATCGTATTTATCAGCAGTATTTGAATGAAATTATGACAAAAAAAACTTTTACTTTTTGTACCTCGTCACCAACTATTATGTTATAAAAAAGCACTTTAGATATTTGAACATTATATTAAATTTATAACAATTACATTTGAACATAAACATTAAGAAAGGTTATAAGTATCTACATTAGTCAAACAACAGCTGAAACCTTCTGGCCAGGGGTGGTTGCCATGGATACATCCAGTGTTGACTGTATATGTCAGGAATATTACAAACCACTACAAGGTTGTTTTTGTATGTAGTAAATGGAAGATACTTCAAATATATATATATATATATATATAAGTTTAGCAATTACAATATTCTTTAGACGAAGAATTAACTTTTCTGTAACTTTCCATAAAAAATAACAAAAACCGCAAACCATGGAGGAAATTGGGTTCAATCCATGGTCGGCAGCTGTACTGTTATCACACTGTACCAAATCAAGTTTTCCTTGTAATCAACTGTAGTAATTTTAGAGGCTGGCTGAACCACAGGAGGATCAAACAGATCGTAAAGCGTCTGTCAACAGTTTTCAACAAAATAACTTTAACTGCTGAAGCTCAGTCAATTATCTCGACAGAAGATTGGATCTTCTGAATATTCTTAAGATGCCTTAATAGCGTCCTTAATTCCTGAGACCAGTTAGCCTTTAGCTGCTGAGCCAAATTTGTCGCGGAATTCCAAATGAGTACAACTTTCTTTTCACATAGGAACCTTCTTTCTGAGCAACTTGTGATGAATAAGAACTCTAACCTATTTCGTTTTTTTTATGTCTCCGTTCTATTGTCCCTGCGCATTCAAATTTCAAAATTTACTAAGTTTGGACAATCTTGATTAGGGAGCCTTGAGTTCATTCTGAATATTTTAATTTACAACATGGAAAAATTGCTTATTGCCATGCCGAAGGTCCTGTGTTCAAATCCTCCTGCTATTGCAGATAAATTATTTAATATTTTAACAGACGGGGATAGCTTAGCCACCTTGAAATCTACAGACCCTCCTGGGGCTCACTCAGTCTCTATAAAGTGGGTACTCAAAATATGAAGAAAAACCTGGCGGTTGAATATACGGGGGCACGTGCCCCCTCCCCAGATGGTTTTTTGTGTATTGTGGAGAATCCATTACAGTATATACATAAATAGTTGTTAAAATTTATGCTTGTTCGCGGTTAACTCAATAACTACTGAACGGATTTTCATGCGGTTTTCACCAATAAATTTACTGATTCATGAGAAAGGTTTTGGTATATAATTCGTCGAAGTTTTGTGTTGTATGGGTTGGAATATCGATGGGTTTCACCGAAGACTCTGCTTACCTAATCCCGTGCAATTATCTAACGTGCAAGATGATAAATTCGTACATAAAGAAATATTTGGTTTTGTTTTTATTTTTATAATTTCTATACAATCAAGTACATTAGCTGAGAAGGGAAGAATGAAAATCAAAGCTAGCGATCCACCCCAGCTTTGCTCGGGTAATAAGGCATATTATGCCTACATAATTTGTCTGTGTAATGTATTTTTTTTTTTTTTTTTTTATACGTACCGGCCACTAAGGACCACGCGAATATCATTGGTTAGTCTTCTTTGTGAGTCTTGATTTTTCTTTCTTCCCATCTCAGCTAATGTAATAATGTACTTTATTATGTAGATATTATAAAAATAAAAACAAAACCAAATATTTCTTTAGATACAAATTTATTATCTTGCACGTTACATAATTGCACGGGATTAGGCAGCGTCTTCGGTGAAACCCATCGATATTCCAACCCATTTGTACAAAACCTCGACAAATTATATACCCAAACCTTCTTGGTGAAAACTCTATCTATTGGTGAAAATCCGTGTAGTACTTATTGAGTTTACCCCGAACAAACGCGGCCGAGGACTTTGTTTTATAATATGTATAGATATGTTATTCTTAATTATTTTCATTATGCTATATCTCTCCACTTTTCTACACTCTATATATTATTCTATAATTCCCAGTACTTCAATGTTCTTAAAGTTATTTATCTGTTTTTCCTTTTTAGCCCTGAAGATGGCCTACATTGTAGATCGAAACTTCGGCACTTATAATAAATAAGTTTCTTCTTATTTAGTGTTATTTTGACTGCAACCCCAGACTAATTATATCCTTAATAACTACCATTTAATTGTACTAAGCTCCAACTTGTTCCTCGGAATAACAGTTACGTGTGGTCAATGGTATATACAAAGTTAGATGTAAATGTAATTCTACGCTTTATTAGGTGTATATGACAAAAGGTTTTTAAAAACAAAAACGCATTACAATCCACCTACAGGCAATGGGTCTTGATCTACAGTGTTTGTTCTCACCGCAGTACCGCTTGCTGTTTCTTATGTACTCATGCGCTCAAGAGCCAAAATTCGCCGCTTACGGCGTGAGAGGAAAATTGAGTTGCCGCCTCCGTTCAAGATTGGCACCTGACCAGTGGCGGATTAAAGGTCCAGAGCGCCCTAGGCAATAACTTTATCGGCGCCCCTGTACCGGCCATAAATGGCCATCTTAATTTTAACTGATTGTCAGCATCATAGCATCATGCTTGTATTATATTATAGATCAGCATTTAGTTCTTTCTTTCTTTGTCGATATGTTATTTTTTTTATTTTTTTAAAAATTCTGAGCTCGCGCGCCCCTTGTAACTACGCGCCCCTAGGCACGTGCCTAGTTTGCCTTACGGATAATCCGCCACTGCACCTGACAATGCATCTCACTATTGTACTGAAGCAATAGTCGTCTCTCGTATTACCGGAAATCTTCCTCATAGTCCAATTCCTACGTCTACTAGAAGTCTTTACAAATCATATGTTCTGGCCGACGAAGAATTTTGGAAACCAAGTCCTGTAGAATTCCTGCTAGGGGCAGATCTCTATTATGAAATAATAATAGGACGTCCGATCACTATATCCCAGGATACTCCCAAACTGTTACCAACGATTTTCGGATTTGTTGTTGGAGGCCCTTCTAAAAGCCATTCTGTACCCAAGGGCACATCCAGCTTCATAGCGCAGTCAACGGAGGAGATGCATGAGGTCATGTCGAAATTTTGGGCGCTAGAAGAGGTTCCAAAGCGGCCTATTGTGTCAGAAGATGAACTGGCATGTGAAAACCATTTCTTATCCACTCACCACAGGTTACCCTCAGGTCGTTATGTCGTATATCTTCCTTTGAAAAAGTCAGTCACGAGAGCTAGTGAATCGTGGTGAGGGGGAAGTAGTCGCTCCGTATTGCTCAGTGCAATCGCTGCTTCCTTCCTCAGCCTCTTCTCGCCTCGTATTAGCACGATGCTACATTTATTTACCCTGTACCATGTACCAAAAGGGGGTACACAAGAGGCGAGAAGAGGACACACTTCACTAGCGCTGGCTCCACATTAGGTAATCATAGTAATTTCATATTCATTTTCATTTTTTTTTGTGTAGCAATAGTCATAAAAAATAAAAGTTCACTTTTGTTTTTGTTTTTTTCTCTTAATGTGCTTATTTTCATAAATACCCTAACCTGCTGGCACCGGCCAAATCAATCATTTTTTCTTCGACGGTCCGTGCTCAACCTTTTAACCTGGGAAAGGCAGACGGCCGCCACATTTTTGAAGCGTACAGATCTGTACAGGTTCGTGTATACATAAAAGATCCCTAACCTAATTGTACCTGGATATGTAAAATTTAGAAATATCACTGTTCGATTAGCCATAGCAGCATTAAGTGGCGCTAAATAAACAAACTATAATTTTGCCCTTTTTTTTCTGGGGGGGGGGTCAATATGATAAATATTCAAGCACATGTAAATTGTTAGTGCAAAGTAAAGAGAAAGTGTTTTACTCTCTTTACGAATGGTTTACTCTTTACATTCGGTGACTAACCGATTTGCTCAGTTCATTAGCAACTTCACGCTAGTGAATAACTACAGTTGTCACTTATATTCAAAGAGGACTTTCTCTCGAACGTAAATTCCAAAGCATGCTTCCATAAATTACATATTTTAGGGAGTGGATATGTAAACAAACCATTTAACAGTTAATGTGAGCAGAGTATGAGCTGCATCAAACAGATCGTTAAGCGTCAGTAAACAGTTTTCAACAAAATAACTTTATCTGCTAAAGCTGACTCAATTATGTCAAAAGAAGATTGGATCTTCTGATAATACTTAAGATGCCTTAATAAAGTGGAAATGTAAACAAACCATTTAACAGTAAATGTGAGCAGAGTATGAGCTGCATCTAACAGATCGTTAAGCGTCGGTCAACAGTTTTCAACAAAATAACTTTATCTGCTAAAGCTGACTCAATTATGTCAAAAGAAGATTGGATCTTCTGATAATACTTAAGATGCCTTAATAAAGTGGAAATGTAAACAAACCATTTAACAGTTAATGTGAGCAGAGCTGCATGTCCCGAGTTCTGTCGAAGGCTGATGAATTATTCAATATGTTTATGGCCTTAGATCGATCCTGTGGGATCTGCAGATCCTTCTGGGTTCACGCAGAAGTGGTTGCCCTCAACAAGTTTTAAAATTAATGTTGAGAATGATTGATGAGATTTATGTAAAATACCCGATACCCTTCTTGGGCTGTTCTGGTACAATTTTTTGTTTGTGTAGATGAAATAGCTGGACAAAATTTTGTTCAATCCATGGTAGAGACTGTAATGCCCATGCTTTTGCAGAAAGGTAATATGGCCAACTTTGTAATCTCTATCCAAGATTAAATGATGTAAAAACAAAAGATAGATATTACATGCATGCATGTATCCTCTATTAGAATTGATAAGAAAATTCGACAGTGTATTGTCACAGTGTATATATGTCTGAACAGTAGCTATCGTCTACTATTTATACTCCAGGAGTACTGTGGGAGTAGCTATAGAGAGCTATCACGGTAGGTATAGTAAACTACTTCACAGTTGTGCTCCGATCGAATGGATGGAATCTAATGAACGAATTGAAATAATTCATTAAGAAACTATAAGTCGATAAATACGATTACTCCACGGCCATTCTGATCTGGTTTCACTTATCTCGATCCTGTCATAGCTGAATGAAGAGTCGGAACCGAGAAGTGCTAACAGAATCTAATATCTTCGCTACACTTTCCCTCAGGGCGGATCTTCCTTTGAGATCGCGAAAGTGGTCGGATATCCTTACAGAACAGGAAACACGTCAGTGTTTTAGAACTCCATGATGTAAAGGTTCCTGTTTGTCATTCTCTAGTTATACTGTCTTTCATTTAGAGTCCAAATTTTAGACGAATATAACCTAAAGATGCCGATATAGAAAAAAAATATCGATACTTCGATCCTCAATATATTTGTGTCTGTAGGTTCTAAAAGAGATATAAACATCTATTTGTATTGTGTCGATAGTTTTTCAATTATATCAATAATATACCGCTATACCTGACCTTCAAATGGTGAAAAGAGTTTTTATATGTAATTGAATATGAAACTCCGAAGTCAAGATTTAATATGAATCCTTCAAATATAGCTTTTTTCAGTGAATTTCATAATTTTTTCAACCAATTTCATAATTTTACCAACCAAATTCCAATTTCATAATTTTACCAATCAAATTCATAATTTGTTTCAACCAATTTCATAATTTAACAATCAAATTCATAATTTTTTCAACCAATTTCATAATTTTACCAATCAAATTCATAATTTTTTCAACCAATTACATAATTTAACAATCAAATTCAAAAATTTTTCAACCGATTTCATAATTTGTAAGATGTCGCGGTGTGGTTGTCAGGAAATCATATAACACCAAAAAAAGAGGTGGTACCCATCGTATCGTAAGTTTGACACCCAAAACTCTTGCTGCGATTGAGGAAGTAATTGAAGAAAACGCAGCATTTATATACGTTACAAGAAATAAAAGAGAAACTGCCCCAGCGAAACATTAATGTTTCGATCTCCACAATTCATAGAGAACTTATTAGTTGGCTCAATGGCCAACTCCGAGTTCATACGGGCAACCTCTTTTGCAGCGCGTTTTAACGTAAATTTTAACTGAAATAGTTCTCTATGAATTGTGGAGATCTAAACATTAATGTTTCGCTGGGGAAGTTTCTCTTTTATTTCTTGTTAGGTATATAAATGCTGCGTTTTCTTCAATTACTTCCTCAATCGCAGCAAGAGTTTTGGGTGTCAAACTTACGATACGATGTGTACCACCTCTTTTTTTGGTGTTATATGATTTCCTGACAACCACACCGCGACATCTTACAAATTATGAATTTGATTGGTAAAATTATGAAATTGGTTGAAAAAATTATGAATTTGATTGGTAAAATTATGAAATTGGTTGAAAAAATTATGAAATTCACTGAAAACAGTTATATAGCGAGAGTAACAAAACTACTTATAAACTTGTAATTGTGGATGGGTGGAGTTATATTTCTACCTTAAATATTCACAGCAGTCTATACAATATTTTATTTCTTTCAAAATATCATAGTTTTTATCTTCCCATCTACTTATAAGGCTGACTTAGGTATAATTCCATATAATACTAACGGATATAATTCCTAAATATTAATTTATGGAATGGGGATCAGTTATGGTAATTCGGGATTATCTTAAACAGATGTTAACGGTGTCAATCACTATATCCTTCATCTAAAATCTTAATGGCTTTAACAGGACTATTTCTTTGATTGCTTCTTAACACTCATCTCATAAATATACAAAAGATTCTATATAATTGCCTTTAGGAGATGACAATGTTCTTATATATCAGGAATATTAAAAGTTTTGTTTACAGATTTGATATTAAGGACAACATACTTGACTGAAACGACAAAAAACTGATCGCCGTGTAAGCTACTTCAACACTTACTAGACAAATCCACTAAGCTCCCAATTAATTACAGAAGACTCATATACATGATTATTATAATTAGGCCTATTTGGACTTACAAAGTAAAGATTTGGTCAACTAAACCATTAAAATGCTGAATTCTGCTTACTTTGTTACGAATAAAGTCATCCGTAATGATCTTAATGTTCCACTTGTTACTGATTTGTTGCGAACCCGGTAGCAGTTCTTTAATGACAAACTTTATTTCCACTCAAACCCACTAGTTTCAAACCTCTTCAATTTCCCATAATCCTGAAAAGGAGATGGTGGCCTCGTGACCTTTTAAGTTAAATCTGTTGCTGGAGAACAACCGGTCGATATTACTTGCCTATATTTATAACATTTATCATAATATTGATGTCATTGCAAGAATGATGTTCAAAGAAATCCCTGAAAAGGTTCTGGACGCAGAAAAGTGGGTAGACGACGCCTGCGTTGGTGGATTGTCCGGCTGCAGAAGAGTAGATGCTTGGGATCAGAAACTGGAGAGCCACAGCACAAAGACTGGCGGCTCTGACAACAGGAGGCCTCGACTCTTCTGGAGTTGTAGTGCCATCGAATATAAATAAGATTAATTTTTAACGGAGTCTGGCATCCGGGATTGCTCTACAAACTCCGTAAATTTCTACCGCCTACCTACTTTCTCGTCCTTCAATCCTATCTCACAAACAGAACTTTCCAAGTAAACCATAATAATGTCTATTCATATCTCTTTTCCCAATCTGGTGGTGTTCCTCAAGGTAGTATCCTTGGCCCAATCCTTTATACAGCTGACATCCCAACTCATCCTAATACTATCCTTACCACATATGCTGATGATACATGTGTATTATCAGTCAACACTAACCCAGTTATTGCACCCCAAAGCCTCCAATCCCATATCACTGATCTTGAAGAATGGTGTCAAAACTGGAGAATTAAAATAAATTCTCAAAAATCGCATCAAATCACTTTTACCTTACGACGTAAACCAATGACTTCCTGCCCTTCAGCATCCTTTAATAATATCCCACTTGTGCCTGTAGAACAGATGCGATACTTAGGGTTGCATCACGACAAACGATTAACCTGGAATCCTCATACAAGACTGAAAAGACAAGAAACCACTCGACGTTTCAGGCTACTTCAACACTTACTAGGCAAACGCTCTAAGCTCCAAATTAATTACAATAGACTCATATACATAACCATTATACGACCTATTTGGACTTACGGAGTAGAGCTTTGGGGCTCCACTAAGCCATCGAATGCATCTTGTATCCAATCCCTACAATCCAAAATCCTTCGTAAAATCCTCAATGCTGCTTATTTTGTTAAGAATAAAGTCATCCATAATGACCTTAATGTCCCATTTGTTGCTGATTTGGCCCAAATCCGCTATCTATCCTTTCATAACAAACTTCATTTCCACTCAAATCCTCTAGTTTCAAATCTAGCTTCCTCTTCAATTCCCGATAATCCTCTGAGGTTTCTGAAAAGAAGATGGCCTTCTTAGTTGAACATGCGATTTGAGTACTACCAGTGGGTAGTTTCTCTACTTGTCATTACCTCATGTCATTATGTATCACTTAGCCTATTTACTTGTTATATTATTGTAATATAGTTGTAAATATCAATAAATAAATAATGAATTAAAAAAAAAATTTAAACGAAGTAAGTAACATCTTAAGGAGGTTTATGCCTTAAATTTGTTTAATAAGAATTGCATATTTCTATAAAATAACTCAATTCTTAGTTGATTAATACTATCTTGAGTATTTATTTTTACTTCATTCAATAAAGTTTAATACGAATATGTTTTTCTCACTGTTTTCTCTAAATTAAAGATTTAAATGTCAATATAATTTATATAATGTTAAGCTAGAAGTAAGATTACTTTTGAAAAGTTGGGGAAGCCGCGAATGAAATCGATAGTGAAAAAATCGATAATGATAATGGTTTTTTATATAATGATCTAATCGTAAACTGTTATCGAAACATTATCTGTAATAGAAAATCATAAAAAGTTAGTATTTGTCCTTCATGGTGGGTCTTCCATCGCTGCATAGTTTTTCACTCAGAGGGAAATCTGAGAGAGATGCTGCTGAAGGAAATAGGGCAGAATAATTTGAACAAGGCTTTCCCTTCTTTGCTTTTCTAATTTAATGCCTTAATTTTTATAATATTATTATTTATAATGTCTTTACAATAAGTATATTACTATACATTAATATATTTGGGTCATTCCATGAATATTGGGCAATTCCATGTCTTCGGACCCAATCACTTATTTAGTTAAATATCGATATAAAAAATAGTCCTAATTCATTTAATTAAATGTATTTCTTTCTATAGATATGCATAAATTTATAAAAAGTTTATAATTTTATTCAAAATACAACAATACAATGGTAAAAATGTCAGTCACTAGCCATGTCCGCTCATAAAAAGTTAATATTTGGGGCCCCCATATTAACTTAATAAGTTGTAAACGATATAAGGACTAATAAACATTAAATAATTCATCTGAACTCAAACATTTGATTAGAATTTTCAATGAAATCAATAAATAAATCTTAAGTCAATGTCCACAACTTTGAGCATCAGGCCCTAGCTGGTAACGAAATTTGAAATTTCGCGCGAAAAGAGCGAGCCATTGATCGAATGACAGGTTAGCATAAATATTTGTACAATGAAGTTGGCAACAGAAAGAAAATACGGATTTCAGACATTTTTTTTCACATTGTTTACGCGTCGAGTTTAGGACGTGAACGGATTTTTCCAGTCACTGTGTAAGGCCCTAGGAAGGTAATTTTGTAAAATATAATATATTCATTGATTCTTTAATCATTACAATTAATTTCTTTGTTATTTTAAATAGATGACAATAGATAAGGAATTATTTAGTTTTAAACAAGTGTATTCTTAATTTTTTGTTGAAATCGTCAGTCCCTTGCTATGATTGTGACTAGGGACTGATAAAATAGTAGATTGAGCATGCATTAAAAGTCAAACTATATATTTTGTTTGTTATGTCACGTGTTAAATCAATTATTTTTTTTTAGAAATGCCGCCGCCTAAGAAAGGACAAAAATTGTCGAAGGAAGAAATAGCCTGAAAAAAGTCGATTGCTGCAAAGGCTCGATTACTGAAGATTAAAAGTGATCCTGTCTTACTAGCTCAACACAAGGAGAAAGAAAGGCTGAAGTATTTAAAAAAGAAAGAGTTCTCAATCAGTCCCTAGGCATACTCGTCAATCCCCAGCTGCCTAAATTTTTAAAATCCTTAATTTCTCGTAAATTACTAGATCAAGTGACTGGCCCTTTTAAATACGGTATACTTATTTAATTATCTACCATATATACCACATGAAGATCTGTTTGGGATTTAATTATTATGCAGACAAAGTTTCATAAATCACCCTATTTTCATGGAATGACCCATTTATATTGCATCTGATGTAACATGCATCTTGTGTTTCTAAAATTATTGAGTCGTTTCACTTTGAAAAGTACGTTTTCAAAAGAAATGTTTTCATAATAAAACAATTTTAAGAAATCAAAAGATTTTTATACAAAATATTTTGTATACATTTTTCCCAACATATCAAATTGTCAAACCCAGAAGTGAAAAAATCAGAGTTTTATGATTATTAAATAAAGTCTAAAAATGTGTTTATCATTTGAAAATCCTTTTCAAATATGTTATCCTTAAGGATATTGTCCGAATTTCTGAACCGATGGAAATCAGTTGGATATAAGTCTGGCGAATAAGGTGGGTGTGAGAGGACTTCGTAACAGCTCGTTTAATTTCTTTCCTCTCTCTGATGCAAGAGTACAGGTCCCTTCCGACTAATCAATGCTTTTTTTTTTTGACAATTTTTTGTTTCATTAGGTCAATACTACCGCAGTCAATGTGGATGTGCTGTTTTGACCATCACACAGAAACTAAAAACTTTTTCGGGTATAAAATTTCTCAAACCAATGGCGACGGGACCGTTCGTTACAACACCCTTTCCCGGACGGTGGCAATGTTTCTTGCGGCTTGAGCGGCCGAGTGTCTGAGTTTAAACTCACAAACAAAACTATTCGAAAATCACTTGTTACCATGGTCATACTTGACAATATACTGAACAATCTTCGTTCAATTGTAGGGATAGTAATATATATAGGGATAATATTATCACAAAACAGAGGACCAATAACAGCTCATTACAATCTGTTATCTAAACATATAAAACAACAGAAGAGCAATAATTCCACTTTGAAATTTATAAATAACCAACAAAAATAATTTCATATGTAACGATTCAATAGTATAGGCTTTGAAAGAAAGTGATTTCCGTTTGTAACAGTAGATAGCGTTGTTTGTTTCGTTATTCTTTTGCCATTGTTAGAATTTTGTTTTTATTGACATTGGGGTAGTCATTAACTTTAGGTTGCTACAGAAATGTATTTCGTATTATTTTGTTTACAACTGCCAGTTTACGGTTAGATTTAACACGCAGTGCAACAATAAACATTTTCGACACATTTTGAGGAGCTAAAGCTCACAAAGAGATATGTGAAGTTAACGGTGATGATTGTTTAACAGAGCGCACGTGTAAGAATTGATATAAAAAATTTCGTTCTGGTAATTTTTCATTGAAAAAATACCATCGTTCTGGCTGATCTTCTGAACTTGATGAAAAAATATACTTATCGTCATGTGCGAGGTATTACAAAACAGTTGAATGTATAACCCTAAACAATTGAAAGTCATATAAAACGTCTCACTAAATGTGCCTCTCATCTGTCAAACATTAAAATGACCGCTGTTATGTACAATTTAAAATCTTTAGGTGGATCATTGTTGAAGAAAATCTTGGCTTAATAACCTTCGCTGTGTACAAGATCAATAGATCAACTGATCGTCGTTGTTCTGGGTAGGACACAGAACAAAAAAATAAGAAAAGAAAGTTGGAAGAAGAGGACAGAATATTTATATGTACATTTATATTTTCGTTATAACATTTTTCGCCTTTTTAAACCTAGGTAGTGTTTGTTTATTATACGTCACTTTATGCTGCAATGGCTAATCGGAAGATGCTACCGTGGGATTCCTAAATTTTGCCTATCCAGGTTTAATTAGGACAGGGATTTTTAACGAATACCTGACATCGTACAGTCTCGGGACCCCCGTTTAACGTCCCTTCCGAAGGACGGCATAGCCAAGGATTTTTCACGCCCTTTATAAAAAAACCTAGGGTGACCTGTTGGGCTACGAACCCGCGATCTTGGGCTTAGCAAGTTGTTATGGTAACCACTAGACCACAGGCGAATTGGGAGCGGGGCAGCTCAGCGTGTAGAGGCTGAGTTGCTGTGCCGAAGGTCCCAGGTTCAAATCCGGCTGTGGCAGATAAATTATTTATTCTGTTAACAGTCATGGATGGACCCTGTGGGATCTACAGACCATCCTGGGGTTCACCCAGTCTCTTTAAAGTGGGTACTCTTTCCCTATTGGAAGAAAAACATTGTAGTTGAGTGTGGTCTCGGGCAAATCACCTCCTAAGCGACAAGAAAAGGACATATACGCTATATGGCCTTATTAAGGATACAATTAATTGTGGGAAAAAACAGGAGGTTGAGAGAGATCTGCCTAGTTCAAGAACAGTACAGTCCCTACCATGTATTGAACTGAAGACCCTTCATGGGTTGTAGTGGAACAGGTCCTTTTTTATTTTGTTTTTTTTTAAACCCCAATCCCCCAGGAATGAAAAAATGAGCAGTCATGAGATTTATAAAAAAATCATATAGATCTAAGGTCTTTGTTGATATCATGTGGTATAATAACCCTTCAACAATATAGATAATTACTTATATAAGAAATGATAGTAAAAGTTTTCCTATTCACATCATTACGCCATTAAATCGGATTTTTTAATAGAATAAGGCGCCGAGAAATGGACAATTGATCTCATAATACTTTCCCATCCGGCTGTTATTGATAATAATTGAATATCGAGAGCTTTCCTTTCGATTTTCACCCTATCGATGTACTTTTATCGATTGTCAGCAAGAGATGTAAGCTCTGTATGTCCTTTTAGTCATAGCTTTGTTACAACCGGACTTCTATGACAAAGTTCTAGAAATTCTGTCCATATGTCAAGATAGAAGATGACAGACAATGTCACGAAAAATGTTGAATCCTAGACGTATACATTTCTTTCTACTGTCAAGCATCCAATTTAAAAGTAAGTACACAGTCTATACAGTGATGATGAGGCAGGAATAAGTTAATGTAAATTACTTTTGAAAGCATTATTTAGAATATGTTACATATTAGTTTCCATATAAAAAAAACATTTGCTTAATTATTTATTTAATGTTACTTTAGGCTACTATTGCTAATCGGACGATGCTGCATTAGGAGTCCTACATTTTGTCTATCTATGTACATTATAATTAGGATAGGAATCTTTAATGAGTAACTCGCACTGTATAAACTCGGGACCACCTACGATGTCTCCTGCGAAGTACGGCTTAACCAAGGATTTCTTTCTACCCTTAAAAAATCCGAAGGCCACATTCAGGGCTGCGAACCCGTGAACATTGGTAGAATGTTGTTATGCTGACGATTAATGTCTATTATGTGATTTCCAGTATGTAATTTTCCAAAACGGTTCCAACTTTTATTACTAGCTGTCCCGGCAGACGTTGTTCTGCCCTAAAACAAAGGGCTTCCAAATTTTCCGCAACCATTTGAATGGTAACTTCATCAATTGTTGGTGCATTGAAACATCTTGCATGTTTTCCTACAGGAGTTTTATCAGCTCTAATTACAATTTTATGACTACCAGATGGCATAAGATCCAGGGTAGTTTTAAACAATGAAATCAATTGATTTGGTTGAACTTGAGTTGATGAAACAAAGTTTGTAATTGTTCTACAATAGAACTCCTCACTAAACTGTAATTAGCACAACGCTGATCAATTTCTTCTGTTGCATTGCCCATTTATTCCATTTGCAGGAATTTATAGTCGCCATCTGTCACCGGCAACAGGGGACCTGCTTTATGATATATGTGGCCTTGTATCAGAAAATTAAACAGAAAAGTTTTATTTTTACACAAAAACTGATATTATTTTATTATATGATAGGGACTGGACCCTAATAAACTTTTACTAACAACTAACGCACCTTTGTTTTGCTTTGCTTTGATTGAGGTCACATAATACATTAGTGGAAAAATTCCAACTAAAAACCTTAAGTCTCTAAACTAAAACAGGAAATTAAAAATACCTGTCCACAGGTATGGTTGAATATCCTATGGTTGCAGTTTAAGGTTTTTAGTTGGAATTTTTATGTTTGACAGCTGGGAACAGAGTGGTTTGTATGGGAAAAGAAAATTGTTGTTTTTATTATTTCCCTCGTCGTTTTCACTGTTTTCTCTCCATAAGATTCTTCTTTGCACGTAAAAAAAAAAAATATATATATATATATATATATATATGAAAAAAAAATACCCGAATTTGTCGAGCCGTTCTCGAGTTTTGCGGTTAGCAAGGAAATGGCGATTCATTTGTATTATATAGATTTCGAAGATATGTATCAAACATACATACATTTAACACAAAAACACATCTATAACCTTGTTAATTTGAAAAGCATTCATAAGAATATTTTTTTTGAGGAATTGTCTGTGATCACAAGTATCTATAATTGCCAGATAAGTTTTGATGCTTTGTTTGTTTGTTTGTTTGTTTGTTCATTTAACGTCACTTTATGCTGCTATGGCTAATCGGACGATGCTACAGTGGGAGCTCTAAATTTTGCCTATCCAGGTTTTATTAGGATAGGGATTTTTAACGAGTACCTGACATCGTACAGGCTCGGGACCCCCGTTTAACGTCCCTTCCGAAGGACGGCGTAACTAAGGATTTTTTACTCCCTTTAAAAAATCCTAGGGCCACCTGCCGGGCTACGAACCCGCGATCTTGGGTTTAGTAGTTTGTTACGCTAACCACTAGACCACAGGTCGCCCCCATTTGATGCTTTGTTATTTCCAATATCAAAGCTGGGTACTTCATTGTGTAGGACACTGGACTACTTATCTGTAGCTTTCGAAACCGCCTAATTAATCCTGACTAGATCAATCCTGTGGGATATGGAGATCCTCGCGGAGCTCATACACTCTCTATATACCTGGTAATCTTAATTAGGAAAACCCCCTAGTGGTTAAGCATGATTTTACATGCACCGCCATCACAATGCTCAGCCGTTGCCTTGGAAATAGTTCAATCCTTGCTATGTCCTAAGGTCAAGCAAGGCCATTGATGGGTTGCAGTTATCTTTTTATTTTATTTAAATTCGATTGATTTGTTTTTATTACTTTACTTTTATATTATTGCACATGTTGGACATAAGGATACTTGTGTATTAGCCGGTCTGCAGGGACTGTTATCCGCCATTGTTTATAACCTGAATACTGATAATTCTGATACTGATAACACCTATCTTCTTATTCATATAATGTAAATTGGAACATACAAAATGTAATTATAAAATGCTAATTCTAGAACCCTCTAGTCACGTTCCATTTCCTATTGAAATGTTTTCCTAACACTTCGAAAACATCTCCATTTCAACTTCTTATTAAAATCCATTTGATAACCTTCTTCGTATAATTTGATATTTTGAATTATTTCGAACTATTGGTGCTATTTCACGGCTTTTTCTTCTGAAGACAGTAATTCACAATGATAGGCAGATAGATGCATAGACAATGACAATATTAATAATACAAAAATCCCAAATTAAATTTAATAGACTCAGGCTACTTCAACACTTACTAGACAAACGCTCTAAGTTCCCAGTTAACTACAAAAGACTCATTTACATGACCATCATACGGCCTATTTGGACTTACGGAGTAGAGCTTTGGGGCTCCACTAAGCCATCGAATTCTTCCTCGTATCCAATCCCTACAATCCAAAATCCTTCGTAAAATCCTCAATGCTGCTTATTTTGTTAAGAATAAAGTCATCCATAACGACCTTAATGTCCCATTTGCTGATCTGGCCCGAACCCGCTATCTATCCTTTCATAACAAACTTCATTTCCACTCAAACCCTCTAGTTTCAAACCTAGCTTCCTCTTCAATTCCCGATAATCCTCCGAGGCGTCTGAAAAGAAGATGGCCACGTGACCTTCTTAGTTGAACTGCGATTTGAGTACTACCAGTGGGTAGTTTCTCTACTTGTCATTATATCATGTCATTATGTATCATTCAGCCAATTTACTTGTTATATTACTGTAATATAGTTGTAAATATCAATAAATTAATAATAAAAAAACAAAAAATTAATAGACATAAAAGAAATTTAAATGAACTATAGACCAAATTAACAAGATACAATACGGAATAAATTTAATAACGCTCACTCAAATAACGCAAAAGAGACGAGTGATAAGAAGAGGTTTCATAAGTTATGGGTAGGTTTCAAAGCGACCTGCTAAATCACAAGTACCTATCTTTTCATACATTTCGGATTAGAGGGATATATACTCCTTATTTCATTAGCTTACGCCATTGGTTACAGTCCTATATAAAGGAATGACGCCATGAACAGTCATTGATCAGAGGAACAACAGAAAAGGCAACGGGTATCGAAGGCAGTTTTGTTGTCGACCTGAACTCGATTCGAGATCCATTTATCCCGAGCGCATTCCATACGACACAGGTTTATCCGACCATCAACATAGTCAGGATAACGGTACTGTATACATGTATATCAAGGCGTTCCTTATGTTGCATTTTGTAATAATAAATTTAATTTAATTTTGTAATAATACCAAGTACTTTTAATTATTTAAATAATATCTACAATACTGTAGTCAATAAAATATTTATTATTTAGTGTACAAATTAATATTGATATAATGCTTAATAATAACTTTTAAATGCTAGTACTCACATTTTGAACTGGTTAGTGCTACGATATCATATATCCAAACTTACCTGAAAATAAAAAATAAAAAATCAGTATTTTTTACAATACAAAACTAAAGTAAGTAAAAAAAAACAAAATAAAATGCTGTATTATAATTTTTTATTTAATGCTGTATTATTTTTATTTTTTGTTTATGAATAAACAATCAGTGTATAAATATGACGATATATCATATACAAATGCTTTGTCCTGAATGACTGACTGAGGTATTAACGTACAGCCTAAACCGCTAACCATTGAGTCCTGAAACTTGGAGTGTGTGTTCTTTGTATGACGTAGGCATCCGATGAGAAAGGATTTCCCGAAAGTTTACCCCTAAGGGGGTGAAAAATGGGGGAAAGTTTGTATGCTTGCTCGCGTGTTTCTTACTCGCAAAATCTACATATTTTCGCTGAACAAAACAAATCAAGTAACATATTTCACTTCTCGCTGCTGCCGTACAACAAGTGAAACCGTTATACTAAGTAACCTATTTCAATAACATCGCATACCCCAAACCTTTGCTGACACGAACAACAGTAAACTTCTGTCCGTCCCGTTTGTTAATCAGTGTCAATGTATGTTTCACGGCTGTGCTGATCCGTCTGTGATATGTGTGGTAATTTGATATGGATAATCTCAAGCCTGGGGAAGGACATAGGCTACTTTTTATCAACACACCATACAGGCGAAGTTTATATAAAACTGTAACCTGATTGACTAACACGCCCAGAATACGCTAAAGTTAGCATCTTGAAATTCGCAGATATGTTCTTTGAATAGGTTAAATGAGCACTAAGATAGGAATTTGGACAATTCAAACCCCAAGGGTTTCCCCCTTAATATAATAGGGGTTCAAAGATTCTATGGAATCTGTCAGTTTTGAAGTTAGACGTCTGAAATTTCGGATGTACGAGTAACTTATGATTAAAAAATATTATATTATTTATTTAAAATAATCTGTCACGAAACTTTAAATGGCAGACCGAATTCCACACGAGCGAAGCCGTGGGCAAAAGCTAGTATATATATATATATATTGAGAGAGAGAGAGAGAGAGTGTGTGTGTGAGAGAGTGAGAGAGAGAGAGAGAGAGATCGCTTGAAGATCAGCTCTTGAATCCAGAGCATTAGTCCTCTTGGGCTGGTTCACAGCCTGGTCCTTAGAGATACCATCTTGACGTTAATGGGCCAGTTTGCTCGTACTCATCGTAGAACTTTTAAAATAAAATTGTAAAATTGTCCATACTACTAAGAAAACGAATGTGTCACCTATGGTGTAAAGGTTAGTATAACAACCTTCAATCCCCGAGATAGTGAGTTAAAATAGACTCCCTGACCCTGTACTGTTCTGTACATTATACTGTACTGTACTATACGTTGTACTGTTAAGTACTCGTTAAAGATCGCTATCAAATATGAATATATCCGAAAAAAACCTTTTACACCTCTCACTGTAGTATTGTCTGATTAGCCATATCAGCAAAAATGTAAAGTTAACAAACAAACTGACTTCTATTACAACAAATCTTACAACAATTTTGACCTACTGTAAGGTATGCTTTAGCATACATACCTCAATACATAGATGAATTGTTAGTGAGATGGAGTTCCATGAATAATGAACCTTAATTTAGTAGTTAGATCGCTTCTATTATATATTCACGCTTTTTGCAAGTATGTTCCGTCCCATTTTTATGCGCATGCCAAAATAAAGAAAGCTACAAGCACTAGTGCATGTAACCATGTATCTAGAAAATTAATGTATTGAGTCAGGAAGAATCTCGTACGGAAAACAACTGGCCATAATATAAGTTTTAATATTTATAAGAATGAAATAGGGAAAATGCCCAAAACGAACGCATTAAGTCTCCAAAATCTGAAAGAACTAAGTTATTCTTGAACATCTTGGAGCAAGATTGCTGTCTCTATTCCTTGAATATATTTGGACTGTCGATGAGAGATTGTAATGTACTTGGATGTTCTTCGATGACTTTTCGACGAAATGGCAAACCAGTGAATATTCCGCCAATTCAGTCATCATCAGGGTACATACACCAAAAGAAGACAAGGTGCAACAAAGCTTGCAGTTTAAACAGACTCATCAAATACAGACCGAAGGCAAATACATTATGACTCTTTTCATGAGTCAATTGATGAAACAACTCTCTTTTGTTTACAATGTTTCTTGAACCTCAGGGTGGGATAAAATTAATACAAATGAGCTTAAGCCCAAAAAGATTCCCAAATTATAAATTAGAATGAGATAGGAAAATTCCATAAAGTAAAGGTTTAAGCCTCTTAAATACATGGAAAAACTAAGTTGTTTTTGAACGTCTTGGAGTAAAGTTGCTGTCTTTATTTTGTGTCTGTTTATTGGACTGTTGATATGAGAAATGCTGCACATTGTCTTCTTTGATGTGATTTTTCTTTCGCTACATGTCCTGATGATGATCGAGTGTTCAGGTTATTTTTTTTTCGGGTATTTTAGAGGCTTAAGGGAGCGGAGTGGCTAAGTGGTAGAGCACTGAGTTGTCCTGGTTCAAATCCCGCTGCGGGCAGTTACTTTTATTTAGTCTGTTTGGAGCCGGAGATGGATCATATAGGATCTAGGACCATCCTGGGGCTCACCCAATCTCTATAAAATATTATAAAAATAGGGTACCAATAATAAGGGGGGGAAATCTGGCGGTTGAGCGTGACCTAGGACAAGTCACCTCCTTGCAGAACCGTTGTCCATGAAACAGTACAGTCTCAACCATGTACTGAACCCCCAGTACATGTTTTTTTTTTCACGGGTCGTAGTGGTACAGGTTTTTTTTTTTTTTTTTAGAGGCTTAGTACTGCATTTAGGGATTTTTTCCTATTTAATTCTAATTTATAACTCTTTTTGAATTTAGTTCATTTTTATAGTTCGTATTTGTATGCCAAATTAAACAACTCAAAAATCGGTTATTTCAATGGTGGTGACAATAAAAGAAATTGGTAAATATCTCTGTAGCTTCAGCTTGTCTGCCACTTGTGCCACGGGTCACTCTCAGTGCTCTCAGCATGCCATTCCAAGTTCACTTATAGTTGTTACCATTTTTCCAAAACAGTTTCTTACCTATCTCAGTTTTGAAATACCAGTGCTACTATCGATGCCTTAGTTCACACATGCGTTAAGTGCCGAAAACAAGATTTTACAGGATTCAACTATGACAATAATTTAACACAAGAAATAGAGTTCATGTTTAAGCACACAATATATTTTTGTAGCCTTCTCAGCTTCTCTATTAATTTTATATCAACATGTGAACTATGACTTCCTGATAACAACTTTACAATATTATTTATAAAACAAAACCCAGTTTTGAAAAATTTGTACTTAACACATTTGTGAGCTAAGGCATCGATATATAGTTTTGATGTTTAAAGGTTATCATTGTAGTTTTTATTTCATATCAAATTACATGTCATTAAACTGCATGGCTTGTTTTCATGAGGTATTACTATCGATATAGAGGTCCGCTATCGATTATGCAGGACTCCAGAAGGAGACTGTCGTGGCAGTGACAGTAGATCGGTATATAAAAGTGATAGCGGGTGCTAGCTCCTGTCACGTAATGAGGGCGGCACACTTACTCTTCGTCCTCTAGAGTTCTGCCGTAGATGTCCTCCAGGATGTTCTTCTTAGCACTGAGGATTGAGATCCTTATGGGCAGGAACTGTTCCTCCAACACATCTGGCCGGTGGAACACCTTATACACTCAAGAGCAAAAAAAACCGGACACTTAGATTTGGTCTTATAATATTGTTAAATACATATGTATATTAATCTTTTTAATTTTTGGTAAGAATGGAATAAACGCCGGAGTGCATCGTGAATGCACTACCCCCACTCGCTTCGCTACCCCAAGCTCAGGCCTTCTCTGGCCAAGGCATCAGCTCGGGCTGTGTCAACATTTGAAAGAACCATTATTCAGGACCAAAATAAAAAAAAGCATGTCTATTAATCACAGAAAAGGCTTGGTGAATAAATTAAAAGTGAGAAAAACTACTTACAGTTTAGAATAGGTCCGACAGGTAAATCAATTTCAAGACAAATAAATCAAATCTGAGTTTTATCTAATTCTTTACTAATCCTGAAGGGATTAGTTCAATGGACTTAGACCCTACATTGTCTGTAATAACTAGAATACCCACAAAAACAAACACATTGCTGAAAATTAGCTTTTAATACGAAAAATATGAAGTGTCCGGTTTTTTTTTGCTGTTGAGTTTATATTGGTTTTGCCTGATGATTCAACGAAGAATAGCTTAGGATGACAGGATTGCGACTATAAACATTTCTATATTATATAGAAATCATATATTTACAGCCCCGGTGAATAAGTGGTTAAGTCTAATTTTCTCCAAAATGACTTTCTTATACTTAAGTAAGCGGAATCGAGTTATTTTCGTAGTGAATAAGAGGCGATGTAATGCATTGGCTTGAAAAGGAGTTATTGTTTATACTACAACTCCATTTCAAGCCAAAACCTACAAGAATGATACGATTCCAGTTATCTGAAAGCAGTTAACTCTCTCTGGAGAAAATCCGACTTAACCACTTATCCACCGGGGTTGTAAATATTGGACTGACCGGAAAATAATGCAGGATTTTATGTTTTCTTTAAAATACCCCTCCAAATAGTAAACTGTTTATGTTTGTTGGACTTTTGGCTTATATGAATGTAAACACTTATTAATCCCCTGGATAGGCAAAATTTAGAGGTCCCACTGTAGCATCGTCCGATTAGCCATGGCAGCATAAAGTGACGTTAAATGAACAAACAAACAAGTTATTAATCCCCATTCAAACATAAATGATAGTTCACTTCGGAAACATTTTTATACTTTGAAATAATTCAGTTTTTACTGAGACTTCAAACCTTGATTTTGCAATTTATTTCATTATCTATCAGCTGTTTTTATTTAACCTTTCTAGCTGTTGTACTGTAACCTTCCTAATGATTCTGTAGTTGCATTTGGGCCTTATTTACGTTATCTAGCATTATATATTTAATAACTACACTAATATATAATGTAGAATAATTTTTAATAGATATTAATGCTTTTTATAATATATTCCTAAGCAAAGTAAATACAAAAGAATTAATGGTATCCCTATTTTAATTAGGTATCAGCTGTTTTTATTTAACCTTTTCCAGGTGTTCTTCTGTAACCTTTCTTATCACTCACTGGTTTCATTTGTACCTTGAGGGTGGTGTTAACGTTATCAAAGTAAGTTATGACTGAATATCCCTAAGTAAAACAACTTAACAATTGAAATTAGTATGTCTGACATATATTTCTCTTTTATTTTAGTGATTTTGTATACAATAGATATTTACTCAGGGGAAACATGCCTCGACATCTGACATATAATTTCTAAAAAAGGACAAGGCAGAAACAAGACATGGAAATAGTGCAAAATTAATACCCTTGATTCCCACAATCCCAATAATGGTTAGCCATTGTGGTCATCGAGGACACGCAAGAGTGGCAGGACGTCCTCCTCAGTCATGGTGTAGTGACCATCCCCACCGAAAATGAAACGAAGAGGTCCTTAAGTAAAACGATCCTTTGCTTACTTGATGGACCGTGTGATAGAAGAAGGATAGTGTACATATTATGGCTATATAATGATCAAAAGAATTATTTATTTAAAAAGGCAGATTTGATTAAAATTTATTAAGAATACCAATATATACCAGTCAATTTGACATATACATTTACACGTTTATGTGTATGTGTGTATATGGGTTTATGTATGTGTGTATATATATATATTGTCGGTGTGTATAATGTTATATAGATAATATAAATTTTATATTATATCATAAATCTTATATAATTATGTATAACGTTTTATTTTAATATTAACAACTTCATATAAGTTCCATTTCTATTATATGTTTAATATGTTAATATGGTTTTACTATGTGCCTAATATAGCATGGTATGTTATTATGTAAATATGTAACAATATTTTTACTAAGTGTAATAGGGTAACAAGAATATATAAATGTAATTATGTAGGTAATGTAAATATGTATATTCTCTAGTGGTAATTATGTAGATACTGTAAATATTTATATTCTCCAGTAGTGAGGGCAATAATAACCATTTGTAGTTGTTTGCCCTTAAAATAAAACAACAACAACAACTTATTATTTAATTTTCATTTGCACCTGCGCAATTGCGCATTCAGCAGATTTGATCCTAGTGTTTTTCACTTTGCTTTTCTATATGATGATGGAGTAAAAATATCAATATGTGAGTAGGTCTCTGGGCCAATGTCTTTTAAATCTTTTCCTATCAAGTCCAGGTAACAGGGAGTAGGAAAGCGGAAGAACGAGTTAGGCTACACCTACATTGGATCCGGTGTGATACGATGAGACGTCGCTAGCGAACCAAATGACTGAAATAAATCGAGAGTTATAACATTTGGTTCTTTAAATTTATAAAATTAATATCATTTATTAATTATGTTTAATACCTTTATATTTAATTTTAATGTATAGTAAAATATGTATAATTTATACACCCCAGCATCGTATGTGATAGAATCACGTCGCACCGAATCGGATCCAATGTAGGTGTAGCCTTAGTTTGGGTGATATTGTGTCGATGAGTGGAATATCATGTATTTTTTCTGGAATGTGTTGTTTGTATTTTGTGTATGTGTGCTTTTTATGCTGAACCCCAAAGTTCTGCTCCATGTGTCCAAATAGGTTTTAGTATACTGTTATAGATAAGTCGTTTGTTCCGTAAGTCAAGTGAAGATCTGTAGTCCAGAAGATGTGATAGTTGTTTGTAGCGCCTTGTCAGTTCTTGTCTTTTTAATTTTGTATGTACGTTCCATGTAAGTCTTATGTCCAAGTGTAGTCCGAGATATTAATGTAGTTATTTCAGGTTGTCTATAACTAGAAAAAACGGTAGATTTTTTTTTTTAAATAGGTTTGAACATGTCGAGTTTAAGTATTTAGGTCGATGGTAACTAGAAAAAAAAATTCAAGAGAAAAAAAATGCAAGACTTAAGGCAAGAAGCGCTTCTTATAATTCGGTCTCGACATTACTAAGCTGGCGTATTTTGTCACGTAGTAAAAAAAAATAGAATTTATAAAACCATCGTCCTTCCATCTCTTCTTCACGGACGTGAAACGTGCCCGCTAACGCAGAACTATGAACAACGTATTAAGGTATTGGAATGTTAGGTATTGCGTAGAATATTCAGTCCAAAAAAGGATGGGACCACTGGATAATTTAGAGGATAATACAACACGGAACCGCGAAGCATACATCCGGTTAATATTATTCAAGAACGTCACGAAGATTAAGATGGGCCTGCAAATTAACGAACGAATTCCTAAGAAGTTAATAAGCGATGTGCCTACTGGGATGCGTCTAAAGGGTAGACCGAGACGTAAATGGGAGGATTGCGTTAAGGGTGATCTAAAGGATTTGGGTTCTCGGTAATGGTCCGTGGACAGAACTTAGGAGGTAGAGATTGGTGGTATCGGCATCGAACCTTCGGGTTCGCTAAGCCATATTATTAGTGTTGTTCCCATAAAATTTCGTATAACGAATCATACTAAACACTCCAGTTGTTTTAATTGGATATTGATATATTAATTTTTAATTTATATTTAATTTATTTTATTTTGTTGGCTATTTATAAATATTTTTATTTTGTAGAGAAAAGATTAGTCCTGGCCTGGATTCGAACCCGGGTCAGCGGCACTATTCCAACTAAGCTACCAGGGCTCGTAACCAGTTCAGAAAAATCCATTATCTTCACCGATTCCAAACCCCCAGTTCTCGCAATTTTTGCGATGTATACAAGGGAAAGAAAGTTCATTAAACATAACTTTAATTAGGATCTGGTTGACGTACATCAATTTTATATTTATAATTTATATTTTATTTTGAAGGTTATTATTTTTAAATATTTTTATTTTGAAGAGAAAATATTTGTCCTGACCGGGGTTCGAATCCCGGGCAGGACAAATCTTTTCTCTTCGAAATAAAAAAATACATTAATTTTTGTCTGTATGATAGTCTACGGTTCCCGAAATAAATTGGATAAATATAAACTCTGGATTATTAAGACATATAGATATAGAAATATGTCGATTAATTCGAGGATAAAAAATTAGATTTTTCCAGTTAAAACTACATTTCTGAAACTAAGATCAGTAATATACCTAATTCTTCTACTACATTTTATGCAAAGGTGCCTCTGAAGATTTAGAAAAATTAAAATTTAACATAATGTCCTTCTAAAGACTAGTTTCTAGCAGAAGAAAGATAACTAATTGCTAGAACCACCTGTGGTGTAATGGTTAGTATGACAGCCTTCTTGGTTTGTAGTTGATGTTAATGGAAATTTGATTACATCAATTCAGCAGGCTTAAAGACGTTCTTTTTTCGGTGTTATGTTTATAAATAAGACCTGGAAATGTTGTGAACCCTTTCTCCTCGAGCGATCCTAGTAATTTGAATGGCCACCCATACCTTGGTACTGAAACCCGATACCCTGCTTTTGGGTTCCCTTCTATCGAATTAGGGTAATAGACTGAAAACCAAACACTAAATAAAGATAGTGTTCGGTTAACTGCTCAGTTAGAGATCGTTCTCACTCTCGAACCATTTCGGCGAAACAAATAGTCGAGAGTCTGTTCTACTTCGAGGTTAATTAGAGTTAACCACGCCATGCGGGACTAATCCCATGAAATGGAAATCTTCTTGGAGGATCCAATGTGATCCGATGTGATGGAGTTCTGTCGAAGATTCGAAACTACTCTCCCGATTAGGTAGGAAAATATGGTGAAAATTAAATACTTGTACTCATTCTGAATAATTAAAATTTAAAATTATTTTGTAGAAAATAATTAAAATGATTCTTACATTCTAGAATAGTGTTACGTTCAGAGATAGAGAAAGACCGGCTGAAGGGATTAAGACGGCTTAGAACGGCCTGGGCGAGCCGAGACAATTCTTGGAACCTTCTAGGGCTTCCAACTCCCTGCAGTCTCGAACATTCGATGGGCCTTTATATGCCGCCCGCTTCGGCAATAAGGGACAGTCAGTATCAGTCAGTGTCAGTGTGACGAACTAGTCAGTGATAAGTGAGTCTCGCCAACTCAGTCTATCAGTGAACTGTGACAGTACGTGAGTGTAATAAATTGTTTCTGCTTATTACTGTGTGTCAGTTTGTCATATTTGGAGGATCTTACGGTCGGTGGACTTTAATTAGAGGACTGTAAGTGTTAATTTTTAGTTATAAACTCTAGTGTAATTTTATTGTATTTGTACAAATTTATGTAAATAGTTAAGTTATTTAGTGTTAGCAATATCTTATATTATTTGTATATTATTTTAGTAATTAGATAACAGTTAGGCCTAGGTTATAATCTTTAGGATTGTTATTGTAAACTTACATTGGTTTAATAATTTAATTGTTTCAAATAATTTCATTTTATTCTTTTTAATTTGTTAATAAGTATTAGTATCTTAAATTTATTAATAGTTTAATTAATTTTAAACCCAGTAGCCCGTAACAATATAATATCGTTGGTTCAAAATCAAAGTATTTTATCATAGAATTTTACTGATTTAGCATTATTTTGTGTTTTGAAGTAGTTATCAAAACGGCAAGAAACAGCTCGCCGAATGCTGTCGTATCCGATCTTTACAATCCAAAATCCAGTGCTCCTTACTTTGTTACGAAAAAAGTCATCCTTTAATGACCTCAATGTACCATTTGTTACTGATTTGGCACGAACCAGATATCAATCCTTTCATGGCAAACTTTATTCCCAGCCAAACCCACTAGTTTCAAACCTAGCAACCTCTTTATTCCCGATAATCCTCCGACGCGCCTGAAAAGAAGATGGCCTCCTGAACTTTTAAGTTGAATTAGTTATTCGAGTTTTACCACAGGGTAGTTTCTCTATTTGTCTTTATCCACTTCATTATGTACCATCCCTCTCATTTACTTGCTGCATTGTTATAATACAGTTGTAAATTTCAATGAATAAAATACGTAGATATATAGGAGCGATATCTACCTGGTGTTAACTATAACAACTATCATACCCAAGATCCCTATACGTAGCGGTATTTTTTTACATATATATTTAATGGCAAGAATATACAGCCAAAGCATAATTGAAGATCATATATACACTCCACACATCGACATTGGTCAGAGAGATCAGATGAGGCCAGATCAATACCAAAGAGGTTGATGCGAATAGAAACTTCGAGCAATTTACGGGGCCGGACTTAGTTAACGTTCAGGAACGATCCACTCGCAAAGTCACGTCCTCTATTTGTTCTTAGAAGCAGTGCAATTTCCCTTGTAATCTTCTAGCCTATTCACAAATAAACCTATTAACTGGAACGAATCCCTTTTGATAACAAAATCATTTTATTCTAGAAAAATGTTTTTAGTTAAATATCAATCCCTTAAAAAACAGCTGTTATCAGTTTTCTCACACTTTTACTGAAATATTAAAATAGCTAAATACACTGAACGAAGTTTTACCTTTTAAGATTTCCTTAAGATTTGCATGAATCTGTGGAAGAACATCCTCATAATCTGTTAGAGGACTTTTTTGAGATCTCGGTATAAGTGGGATGTCTTTTATTTATATCCTGTTTAATAATGGATTATAATAACACACCATCTTGGTGAGCCTGTATTAGTATAGATATTATATTTTGTAATTTATCAATAATGATTTCAAAAATACAATCGACAAACAGATTACAAAGTGATTGATTCACTTTTCCAACAGTGTCAGCAAAATCGATTATTTAAGAAGTTGTTAATTCATTGAGGATTAATCGATAAATAGCAATTGACCTAGAAGGGTATTGGAAGTGACGGGCAATTTACATCTACAATTAGTACCGTACTAATGGCCCAAGCTAATTTTGATTAGCCATTGCTCTCTAGATCGATACTAAGCGTTTGACATCGAGATTTAGGTAGCACTGGATTGAACTGCTGTGAACAACCAAGATCAGCTGATTGATAACAGTGACGCTTATTTACTATAAAATATAACAGTGATAGTTATACTTTCCACTTTTGGATGTGGGATAGAGTTATTGGTATTAAAAAATGGCTACTGGTTATTTCGGTTATTTTATATTCAATTACGCAAGTGAAGGGGTAGCTACGTACGTTTCTAATCTTTATAATTACCTTTTTTTTATCACCTCCTTGCACAACCGTTGGCTTAGATGTTCTATATTAGACTTTTCTAAGCCAACATTGCCCCGATGATAGCACAAAAATGTAGGCCAAAATTTCAGCTTTTTGAAGAAGTATTACCACCAACTGCATCCTAATAATTTATATGGTCGTTAAGATCCGTTGACTGACAAGCACAGATTGTTAGATTTTAAGTTATTCCTCGTTTGACGTCATAAAAAGTTGATGAATCGAGGGTATTCAATGATGTAGTGATTAGAATAAAAACCTTCTATGACCAGATCGTGGGACCGCACCTCGGCAGATTCGGATTTTTTAAAGGGAGTAAAAAATACTTGATTATGTCGGAAGTATAATGGCGGTCCCTAGCATTTGCGGTGTCAGGCACTCGTTAAAGATCCCTATCCTAGTTAAACCTGGATAGGCAAAATTTAGAGCTTCCGCTGTAGCATCGTCCGATTAGCCGAAGCAGCATAAAGTGACGTTAAATATAAAACAAACAAAAAATATCAGGATATACACCAAAAAATACACATCTATGAATATCTTGAATAGTAATAGTTGGCCTTATATATATGTATGGAAGAAAATGGTCCGGGTGGAGGTCAAAAATTTCTCTTAAGTTGGGAGAAATGTTTATTAAAGAGTCAACGTTTCGACTCACATTGCAGGTCTTCTTCCACGTCCATGAGTATCAAACCATACTTTTCTAATATTCGGTTAAACGTGTGTTATTAATAATGCAGAAGTAACTTGTAGTTAAACACCTTAACGCACAACATAACCCTAATGCAGATGTGAGGAGTCAATATTTAGGCGTAAGTTCTGATGATGCCTGAATTGGAAAAACATTAATTTCAATAGCATTCTGGTAATTATTTCATTGAGTTTTATCTCTCTATTAAAAAAAAAAATGAAGAAAAATATTTTTTTGAAATGGACACATCCTTACGAGATTCAAAAAAAGTCATGTCCAGCTAAAGACCTATATAATAAAAAGTCAGATTTAATCTGAAGCCGTATTCAAATCAACTTTAAACCAAATACTTCTTTAGACAATGAGGACTCAAACTTATTTAAGGATTGATTCATATTTTAATGAGAATTGAATCGTCATAGAAACAGAAGAAGAAGAATAGATGCTACGATATCACCCTGCGGTATCCCAGTCATTGATTGACAAAAGAAATGGAAACTCATCCAGTGACGGACCATTTCGTCGACAAAGCAGTTTTCGATTACTAGGTTTTCGGCACATTATCGGAATTTCGCTTACTCTCTTTCCTGCTTCTGACTTGTAACAATAAGTAGTGCATTCTCCCACTTTTCTAGTGGAACTAGTTATGTGTTTTCGATTTTGTATATTTAATTTAATTGCATTCTTAAACGGACCGAATTTTGGAATTCAGTAGAATCAAAAATGAGAAGTGAGGGGATGGTTGACTGGAAGATAGACGTAAGGAAGAAAATAGTTGGGGGTGCAGTCAGATAAAAACACTAAATAAGTGGTTACTTATTTAATTATGTGCCGACGTTTCGGCCCACTTTGTGGGTCATCTTCAGGACTATAGGAGGCTGGAGCAAGAATAGAAGCGGTCTAACTGGAGTTCCAACAGTTAGAAGCGGTCAAACCTTCTGGAGCGGTCTAACAGTTAGACCGCTTCTATTCTTGCTCCAGCCTCCTATAGCCCTGAAGATGACCCACAAAGTGGGCCGAAACGTCGGCACATAATTAAATAAGTAACCACTTATTTAGTGTTTTTATTTGACTGCACCCCCATCTATTTTCTTCCTTAGAATCAAAAATGCTGGATATCAATGAATATTTCTGAATAGGTTATAAGAGATGACCTGTTACTATGACGTTTCGCCAATTCAGGCATAATCAGGACAAATATATAACATCTCACCAGAGAGACGCAACCAAGCATCAATCAACCATCCAAATAGGCGCATCAATAAGAGACAACAAGACGTTTCTACAATTACTCATTTGGATTGTTGACTGCTTAGTCGATCATCTAGTCTAATAGAAGCTCAAGGTTAGGTTTGTGTTCTGCAGACCCACCTCGGGCTCATCCTGCCTCTATAAATAGGGTACTCTTAATTAGGATAAGAACCTTGCAGTTGAGCGCCTCAGGCACATTATCTCTCTGCAGAACCCTTGTCCAAGAAACAGTACAGTCTTTACCTCTACCCAAGATCTCTTCATGGGTTGGAGTGGAGGTTGGATATTTACGAAGAACTGCTTTTCAAAGGAACGATCTGATTAGCTAAGACAATGGAGACACGAGGCACTAGTGCGTAATCAGAAACCGTGACACGAGATCCACACCCTCCAGTGACATATACTGTTATTATGTTAATTATATCTATACGGTTGTGAACCCGCAGGTAGAAGAACCTGGAGTACCAGGACCTTCATCAACTTAGCATATTGATAAGAAATAGATAGAGTTTTATATATACATATATGTCTTAATACAATAAATGATGCATGTAATATTTATCTTATGACAACTTTCTTAGTAAAAGAACTCAGATTGTAATGACTAAGACCTTTGGCCTAAAATGATCTGATAAGATTTTAAAGATAAGTTTCTCCACTTCTTGTATTATATTACTTTCCGCTGTGCCACTTTCGCTGTAGCTCGAAGAACAATGACAAAAAAAATTATAGTAAAGTAGAGAAAACTGATTGTCACTGAAAGCGCTGACTAAAGACGTAGCAATGGCCGACGCTACTAACTACTGTTAATATCGAACAATACAGGATCTGAATCGATCCAGGTCACTGGGCAGTCGAGTTGGTTCTGGATCATACTAGGTAAAGAAATATATGGATTTTTTTGAAAATCGATGTTAATATTCTAGCATCGAAAATCGATTATTTTCATTAAACAAAAAATTATTTACCTACATGGCGGAGCTAGGAAATAGAATAAAACTTGTGTTGTGGGGTCATGTTGCTCATTATCTATAATATTCAAGTCAGACATATTAATATTTGCAGACTTTGTTACTTGTTATTCTTGGCTGCAGGTTCAGATTCAATTTATTTCAATTTTTGTTATTGAAGATCTGATGTCCAGTACATGGTTAAGACTTACAGTCCTCGATGATGGTCTCAGATCATGCTCAATCGGAAAGTTTTCTTCCAATAAAGGGTACCCACTTGTGTATAGATTCCAGTTTCTTTCATACCTCCATCCCACACCCTTCATCATCAGGAGAGAGGAGTTTCCCGAAGTTGCAACCATCCAGGAGTACGTCCGGAGAAAGTGACCACTGTCGCTTTAAGTATTAACGGTACCACGTGCCTGCGTCGAAAGGAGGTTGAGCGTATTTTGTTTCAGATTTCGGGTCAGACTCTAGCGCTTCCTTTTGAAGTCGCACCTGTGCACGTAGCTATTTGGACCAGGTAGGTCACACAGGTGTACCACAGTACATAGTGTACAGTGTACTGTATCCTTGTACCCTGCAAGAGTATCTCAGCGAAGGTAATGGGTACTTCAAGAATACATCTTGAATAATTGTTAACAAAATAAAAAAAAGATCAATAATATTTCACCATCTCTATTAGATTTATTTGTATTGCATTATTTTTATTTTCTGTTATCACTCAGCAACCCTGATTCCTATGTATTTTAATATTTACCATATAAAATTCTAATTTGTCTGTATTTTGTATATATATTTTTTTTTTTTATTTAATTCAATGATATTTACAACTATAATGGTATTATATCAAGTAAATGTGCAAAAATGTAGAATATGACATGAAAACACTTGTGGAGAAACTACCCATCGATAGCACTCCAATAAAGTTCTATAGTAGATGATCTCGAGGCCATCTTCTTTTCAGACGCCTCGGAGGGTTATCAGGAATAGTATGGGAAGCAAGCTGAGAGACTAGCGGATTCAAGTGCGTATAGAGCTTGTTATGGAAGGATAGGTATCTAGTTTGGGCCAAATCAGTAACATATGGGATATTAAGATCATGATGGATTAGTTTGTTTGTGACATAATAAGGAGCATTGAGGATTTTACGAAGGATTTTGGATTGCAAGGATTGGATGGTTTAGTAGAGCCCCAAAGCTCAACTCCGTATGCCCAAATAGGTCTGATGACTGTCATGTAAATAAGTCTTTTGTAATTAATTGGTAGCTTAGAGCGTTTGTCCAGTAAGTGTTGAAGTAGGCGAAAACGTCGAGCAGTTTCTTGTCTTTTCAGTCTTGTATGAGGATTCCAAGTGAGACGTTTATCCAGATGGAGTCCTAGGTAACGTATCTGTTCGACAGGGTTCAGTGGTATATTATTAAACGATACAGTAGGACAGGAATTCGTAGGTTTACGACGAAGGGTGAAGGTAATTTGATGGGATTTGTTAGGATTTATTTTAATCCTCCAATTTTGGCACCATTCTTGTAGGTGTGAGATATGGGATTGAAGAGATTGGGATGCAACAAATGGATCCTTATTAACTGATAACACACATGTGTCATCAGCGTAAGTAGTGAGGACAGTGCATTTTGTATATTTAGACCTTTAATGTGAGTCGAAACGTTGGCATTACAATAAACAGTTCTCCCAATAAAAGAAAACTGTTTCGATCTCCACCATTTTCTTACTTCACCTTAAAACCTTTTAGTACCTTACAGGAATACTTTCAGAAATAAAACTGGATAGATAGAAAATCTTTAAATACTTAATTAATTTTTAACAACATAAAAATAAATAAACAAGAAAGTATTTTTTAAACGAGAATTACTTTTACTTTTAATCTAATCTGAAATATAATTCTGTATTTTTTTCTCTAATTTGTATATTTTTTTTAAATTTATTTTATCTTCCATTTTTTTTTGTTTAGGGTTGGCAGTATCGATTGGGGCCTTCTTGGATAATTACATTACTAGTGGGAGCATAGACAGAAAGGGGAGGATCGTCCAACTCCACATTGTTACTAACCGTGGTTTTCATTGTACAGCGGCAGGTTGCCCCTTGCTACAAAACCAGTCCTTTAAACCCGATCCGCCAGTGTCCTTTCCACCAAAGTACAAATACGAATCAAGGGCAGTAAGAAATCGATCTAGATCCATAGATTGTGGCTGTTGGAGGTCAAAAAGCGCACGAGGTCCTATATTTCTTTACCAAAAGCAAACTATCTCTAGACTAAACCTCCAGGCACTTATTGGCATCCTGGAAAACCACACTAAGATTCCATATGAAAGCACTAAAGATTAAGTACAAGGCCTCTCATGCCGTCCGGTACAGGTAACCCGATTTTAGTAATTTAATAATTTACATAATCTCTCTCCTCTTGGTTTTCTCTAGGGGGTAGTCACCGAATTTGTGCCATCATCCATCCAAAATTATTAATCACCTGATACTTGCTGTTACATTATATAAGAGAAAGGTAAATATGTGTACAAATGCCTAATTAAAACAAGTCAAAATGAATATTTCTGTTCAAATTTTCAAATCGAAAACTTTCGCGATTACAATAATTCCTTTACTGCATACAAGAAAGTAAAAATATTTAATCCACATATTTGTTTACTTTCTTTTATACTAGAATCCCTACAATCCAAAATCCTTAGTAAAATCCTCAATGCTCCTTATTTTGTTAATAATAAAGTCATCCATAATGACCTTAATGTCCCATTTGTTGCTGATTTGGCCCGAACCCGCTATCTATCCTTTCATAACTTCATTTCCACTCAAACCCTCTAGTTTCAAACCTAGCTTCCTCTTCAATACCCGATTATCCTCCGAGGCGTCTGAAAAGAAGATGGCCACGTGACCTTCTTAGTTGAACATGCGATTTGAGTACTACCAGTGGGTAGTTTCTCTACTTGTCATTGTATCATGTCATTATGTATCATTTAGCCTATTTACTTGTTATATTATTGTCATATAGTTGTAAATATCAATAAATAAATAATAAAAAATCTTTTATACTAGTAGGCTGAGAAATGGTTCTGCTTACAAAAACTTCCAACGTTTGGGCCTATCATCATTAAGGCTATTGTACGAAGACACCCATCAGAATTGGTGAACGAAAGGAGCCGACTGAACCCTTACTAAGGAAGAAGATTGACGACTATCAGAAGTTGATGGCACCTTGTTATAGTGTCTGTGGCCTTCTGTCTCGCCTTCCCTTCTCTGTTAGTAGTAGATAACGATGAAATATAATTGTATCAACAAACAAAAAAATAATTGAATAAATATGAAATAAAATATAACGTAGTGAGAAACATATCGAGTTCTTTACAATATTGAATCATTCATACTTGGTCTATCGCTTCATTCTTTGAAGAAGGGGACGTTTTCTGGCAGCTTTTTAAGTGGTACTTTGATAAAAACACTCCCGTCGTCTCATTATTCCTTGATGATCCAGATGACTGTTTGGAACGAAGTACAGATTGATGTAACCTCACTACAACTTCCAATTTGTTGTTTATGTTTTTTAAAAAAGCCACTTATGGATAATGGCGACATAATGCGCATTTAACATAAGACGATTTATTAAGGGTAGTACTTTACAATGGAATATCGATTACCAGAAATGTACAAACTTGGTTGAGTGCAGTTATAAAATTCTTTTAACATTCTTGCAACGTTATTATTTTTACTTTAGACACCATCGTCTTAACTATAAATGATTACAACAATCTTTTTTTTCTGTACCACTATAATCCTTGAAAGTGTCTAGGGCTCAGAACATGGTAGAGACTGTATACCCCCCTATTTTGGGTATCCACATTATAGAGGTTTATGGGTTGAGCCCCAAGAGGATCCCAGAACCCAAAGTCGCATGCTATTAACAGATTAAATAAAATCTACCACAGGCAGACTTGAACCCAGGACCTTGGGCACGGTAACTCAGTGCTCTACCACAGAGCCACTCCGCTCCACGATTACTCCTAAGGTGACTCAAAAAAAGGTATATACGGTAAAAATAATATATAAATGAAAATATCGATAAAAATTGTCAATGCATTAATTATAATTAATGCTCAAATTAAACAAATTTTAAAATCTGTTAATAACAAAGAGCTTAGGTTACCAACATTGGCTTTCGGATCTAATGAGCCTAGATCTAGGAAGCAGCCGTTGGATTGCTAATGCCCTAACCTGTATCCACCTAACCTCATCACCATATTCATGAGTGCTTCTACTTAAAACACTTCAGAGCCACAAAAACTATTGTAATTATCTGCCAACATTAACATAAAATTGGCTTTCTTTATTCAAACACTACTAATAACGAGGTCAATAAATAAACCTGGTAACATCTGTTATCAACTCTATTTCAAAGAAAACAAAGTGCAGCACATCTCCTTTCAACAGACTTATCACAATAGAGACAGTAATCTTACTCGAAGACGTTAAAAAAAATGATTTTTATCTACAAACAGCTGATAACTGATATTTATTGGAGGGAATTGAGGCGTAATATTTAAAGTCTCTTTTGGAGTTTTTGCACATTTTTATTGATATTTATTAGAATATAACTAACCAGTGATCGTTCAGATATAATTTAGAATTTTAGGCTTTGCTTGTTGGTGTTTTCCAATAGCATTCCATCTGAAAACTATATTGAGTGTCATTTATATTTTTATTTTACTTGAAAACAAAATTACAAACAATATAAGCAAACTTTCATCAGAATCCTGTTTCTTGAATAAACATTTCTACAAACTGTTCAGTCGTGAAGATAGCATAGCTTGTCCAGAATAAAACTCCCATAGACTCCTATAATACTTGGGATATGAACTTCTTAATCTAACTCGATTATCTCGAAAATATTAAATAATTACCTAATTACTTTTTTTGAATACAATTAAAGTTGTAAGGCCATGGAAAGCAGAACACGATGGCGCAGATTCGCTAACCGACTGACCTAATAAATAACTTCCTACTCAGAACCGGAATCGCTACAGCGCGTCTCTCCCTCGTACTTATATATGTATAAGGTTATAATGTGTTTATGGTTATAATATATGCGATATTAGAATATGCATAAAGTTATGATATGTACAAGGTTACATTTCCGGAAAGATAGGCACTCATGAGGACAGCCTACAGATGTGAAAACTCAAAACTTTGTAATAACGGCATTCTTTCTAAATCCATTATACTCTGAATTATTTAAATTGCAAATTTGTAAATTTAAATTATTAGCATCAGTCTGATTTCCACATTTCGACATTTCAAAAAATATTTATATACATTTTTATTTTGAAGAGAAAACATTTGTCCTGGCCGGGATTCGGACCCGGGTCGTCTGCATCTTTAGTACAGTTCTCTAATTATTTTTAAATATTTTTATTTTGAAGAGAAAAGAATTGTCCTGGCCGGAATTCGAACCCGGGTCGTCTCTTATTAGACTCTTGGATTAGGTCGGCTCTAATCCGATTAGAAATTATAGCACTGCATTAGAGATACAGATGACCCGGGTTCGAATCCCGGCCAGGACACATGTTTTCTCTTCAAAATAAAAATAATTAGAGCAGTGCACTAGAGGTGCAGACGACCCTGGTCTAAATCCCGGCCAGGACAAATCTTATCTCTTCAAAATAAAAATAATTAGAGCAGTACACTAGAGATGCAGACGACCCGGGTTCGAATCCTGGCCAGGACAAATCTTTTCTCTTCAAAATAAAAAATATTAGAGCACTGCACTAGAGATGCAGACGACCCGGGTTCGAATCCCGGCCAGGACAAATCTTTTCTCTTCAAAATAAAAATAATTAGAGCACTGCACTAGAGATGCAGACGACCCGGGTTCAAATCCTGGCCAGGACAAATCTTTTCTCTTCAAAATAAAAATATTTAAAAATAATAGAGCACTGCACTAGAGATGCAGACGACCCGGGTTCAAATCCTGGCCAGGACAAATCTGTTCTCTTCAAAATAAAAATATTTAAAAATAATTAGAACACTGCACTAGAGATGCAGACGACTCGAGTTCGAATCCCGGCCAGGAGAAATCTTTTCTCTTCAAAATAAAAATAATTAGAGCAGTGCACTAGAGATGCAGACGACCCGGGTTCGAATCCCGGCCAGGACAAATCTTTTCTCTTCAAAATAAAATTAATTAGAGCACTGCACTGGAGATGCAGACGACCGGGGTTCGGATCCCGGCCAGGACAAAACTTTTCTCTTCAAAATAAAAATATTTAAAAATAATCACCATCAAATATATTAACGAAAGCATGATGGGTTGTAAAAGCTCAATACAAAATATCAACAATTTAATTGAAATAGTAATCAATATGTAGTTATACCCTGATACCTTGTATTTGTATTTACATAGATGTCAATGAACTTTATTTTCATTTTTGGCATTATTATCAACTTCATCAATAATTAGATCATTTGTACTTGTAATCATTTCTTAAAACAAGACATTTAACGATGTCAACTGATATTAATTAGAGGAAACGAATTTATTACTAGTTAAAGTTATTGATGTTTTCAGTTATTATTACTAATATGAATTACATATATATATATATATATATATATATATATATATATATATATATATATATATATATATATATATATATATATATATATATATATATATATATTAAACGACCTTTTAGTTAAATATAATTAATCTTATATCAATGGAATTCTAACCTTTAAACTAAAGTTAATTAAAGCAATTAGTATAACTCATAAAAGCACTAACGTCACGAGCATGTCGAGCCGGCTAAAGCCATTTTCATTTAAAACACTGCACCAGTGAACACACATGAAGGGTAAATAGTTCAGTCCATGCTAAGGACTGAGCTGCTTCAAAGCCAACGGTTATGCAAGGAGATGATTTGGTCAAGATCACATTTAACCGCCAGATTTTTCCAACAATCAAGAGTATCCTATTTTTTAAAAGCTTAGTGTGGTGTTTTGATCCCACAGGATCCCTACGCGGCTGTTCAAAGACAAAATTTTTTAAAAATTCAGTTATTGAAACTTAATACTGTATAACGATAATACATCAAGCAAATAGAATGAAAGATATAAAATGGCATCAGAAAAAGGCAAGTAGAGAAACTACTTTCTGAAGTACTCGAATAACAAATTCAACTTAAAAGGTCAGGAGGCCAACTTCATTTCAGACGCCTCGGAGGATTATAAGGAATCGAAGAAGTTGCGGTGCTTTGAAACTACATTGTGGGTTTGAGTGGGAATAAAGTTTGTCACGATGGAATTGATATTGGATTCGGGCCAAATCATCAACAAATGGGACATTGAGGTCATTTGGATTACTTTGCTCGTGACTAAGTAGGAGAGCATTGTGCATTTTAGGAAGGATTTTGCATTGGATACGAGAAGAATTTGATGGCTTAGTGGTTCCCCAAAGCATACTTACATGTATATGAGTCTTTTGTAATTAATTTGGATCTAAGAGTGTTTGTCTAGTAAGTTTTGAAATGACCCGAAACTACGAGCAGTTTCTTGTCGTTTCAGTCTAGTAGGAGGATTCCAACTTGAACGTTTGTCAAGGTGTAGTCCTAAGTACCGGATATGTTCTACAGGCACGCTTTACCTTATGTGCAGGGTGTGCGGGGCAAACGGGCGCCGAGTCTCAAAAAATTTCACTTCATGTTGATACCATAGTAAAATTTGTTTAGTTTCATTGACACATTCACTGACACATTTCGGGGATTGCCCCGCACACCCTGCACATAAGGTAAAGCGTGCCTGTAGAACAGATCCGGTACTTAGGACTACACCTTGACAAACGTTTAAGTTGGAATCCTCATACTAGACTGAAACGACGAGAAACTGCTCGTAATTTCAGGTTATTTCAAAACTTACTATACAAACGCTCTTAGCTCCTAATTAATTACTAAAGACTCATATAGATGTAAGTATGCTTTGGGGAACCACTAAGCCATCAAATTCACAATGCTCTCTTACTTAGTTAAGGCTAAAGTAATCCAAATGACCTCAATGTCCCATTTGTTGATGATTTTTTGTAACACCTTGTATTACTGTATAAGTGTTCAATTTTAATTCCGTGCCTACTAGAGGGCGCTTAAGTCACGATTGCACACGGGGGCGACATGGGGTAGAGCCGGTGCTGTCTGCAGGAATCAGTGGGATGTTAAACGATACAGGGGAACAGTCGTTGTTATCTGCTACAGTCCCCGCTACGGACCCGGAACCTTCAGCATAGCAACTCAGCATTTACATACTCTCTCTCTCTCTCTATATATATATATATATATATATATATATAATGAATGAAAACCTAGAAAACCCGAGAAAGAATTTAGAAATCGAATGAAAACTCGACTTCTATAATGCTGAGGAACAACAGAGGATCGTACCGGATTGAGAAGGCTGTGGATTACAGCTGTGTTATGAACACTTTTCCTAATCTCATTATTCCTTTTACTTTTGTTAAAGATTACTTCTTTTTTTTTTCTTTTGCAAGCGACTCGAGCTTGACCTCAATCTGGTCCCGAAGGACGGTGAAACCGAACAGAAAAACTGAAGAGCGAAAACCCGAAAGAAAACATATAATAGTCGAACTTTGTGACAAAACTTTGTAATAAAAGCTATAATAATATCATTAGTCCAGAGAAAAAGCAATTTTAATGTTATTTTTTAACGTAGCGTTTTCTATTATCTATACAGTCCCTACAATATCTAACTGAATTCACATATTTTGATAATTCTAAATTGGGAAAACAATACTGTTATTTATGTATTATTATCTATCGTAAAATAATTTGTATTAAATGTTAAAGGCAATTGTTGACTAATTAAATAAATTTTTCTATTTAATAATAATAATAATATTAGCGAGGAGATAGTTGACTGGAAGATCTGAGTAAGGAAGGAAATAGTTGGGGGTGCAGTCAAATTAAACACTAAATAAGTGGGTATTTATTTTATTTTGTGCCGACGTTTCGACCCGTCATTTTCAGGACTAAGAAAGAAAACAAACAAAACAACAGACCAGATATATATATATATTATTTTATTTGTTTTCTTTCTTACCCCTGAAGATGACCCACAAAGTTGGCCGAAACGTAGGCACAAAATAAAATAAGTACACAAAGGTGGTCCTAAACAAATAAGGACACAACAATTTTATTTGTTAATGTGAAATATGAAAGGTTTAATTATTTTTTAATTATTATAAAAGAATGTCCAGTTTCTAGAATGTCCGTCGTTGACCTGCATAAAGTAAAAGAAAAAGTGGGTATTTGGAGAAGAATCTTAATAAGAAAAAAAATCTAGGTCGCGATGTGGGTCTTCCATGGCGACGGGAAAGGCCGGTTTGAGAATTTTATCCTCCATGGTCATCTCCTTATGTCTGCGAGGGAGTTAGAAAGCGGAAGTGGTCTCAATTTCTTCAGGAGTTCCCACACCTAAAGAGGTATCTCCTAAGTGGTCTTGCACAACAGTTTATTAAGACAAACAGGTAGTTAGAAAGGAGTCCGTTGTGGCTGAGATTGTTTGGTTCGGGAAAATGACCCCGAGAGATATAATACAGCCTTTAGGGGAAGACCCTGCACCTTAAAGATATCCTTATAATGGTTATTAAGTTATAGGTATATCAAAAATATCAAACTGAGTGGCTCAGTGATAGAATACTGGATTTCCATGTCGAATAACCTGGGTTCAAATCCCTCTCTCTAACATATTTTTATTTAAGCTGTTAGCAACCGGAGATGGAGATCCTTTGCGATCAAGTACCCTTCTGGGGCAAACCCAGCCTCTATAAAATGGGTACCCAAAATAAGGGGAAAATCTGGTGGTTATATGCACGTCATTCTTTATCGATCATTAGTGATCTTGATTGTTTATTAAATCTAATTTTTTTTTTATATATGTAAGTTTGAGAAGAAATTTGCTGACTGTAATTACTAATGGAGGATGGAAATAGTTGGGGTGCAGTCAAACATTTACACAATAAATAAGTGGAAACTTATTACTTTTAATGTGTGCCAACGTTTCGACCAACTTTCTAGATCATCTTCAGGGCCAATAAAAGTGGCTACTCGGTGCAAAAAGTAACTCCGAGTAACGTTGGCAAACATAAAAAATAATAAGTTTCCACTTTTTTATTGTGTAAATTTTTTACTGCACCCCCAACTATTTCCATCCTCCATTTTTTTAAATAGTTTATACTTCTAAAGAATAGCTGAATGGCTCAGTGGTAGAGCGCAGAGTTGTCATGCCAAAAGTCCTGGTTCAAATCCTGCTCGCAGGCAAGACTTTTATTTAGTCTGTCAGCTGCCGGAGATGAATTCTATAAGATCTAGAATCCTCCTGGGGCTCACCTAGCCTCTATAAAGTGGGTATCCAAAATCATCTGGCGGTTGAGTTTGTTATAGGACAAATCACCTCCCTGCACAACCGTTGCCCAAAAAACAGTACAGTCTCTACCACGTACTGAAACCATGACCCTCCAGGGGTTGTTGTTATGCAGGTTTTTATACCAATATCACTAAATACAGCAACTTTGTCAATACATTTCCTACATCACCTCCACAGAATTCCGTTTTTTAATTATTTAAAAGGGGTAAATTATTGAACCGTTCATTATATATACCGCTCGTTCATTACTGCTCCAGGAGCATTTAGTTCGGGTGGAATAAACTGCATCATCATGTGCATGCAATGTTTTAATAATGCACTTCCTTAGCTGTGAGTGCACTTATCGTGGAAGAGAGGCTTATTACTACTCATGTCGACAAAATTATTATTTGTAGGTATTGAATTGTACAATTAACAAGCTATAAATTATGATGATTATATAGGTAGAATAACTAATAAAAATTAATCATTGCTTAATAATAACAAGAAAACTTTGCTGGATGTGATGCTATACAATAACAATAATAAAAATTTAAGTCAATTCCTTGGTTTGAAAATAATTGCTAACAAGAAATAAAACGCCAGGAGGAAATAATTGTTCTAATATAAATACAATGTATACATCACATACAGAAGAAAATGGTCCAAGTTGGGGTCAAAATAAGAGAAATGGATCTTCAAGAGAAATGGAAAGATCTACTACTGGCTTCAGGAGGTAAGTCACAACTTAAAAAGTCCAGGACAGAATATGCGATATGCATACTTAGTACTTAAAAATTACCAAGTATTACATAGTAACCATTACTATTTATACTAAGTATTACTGTGATTTTAAATATTAAGTAAGTACTGAATAATTACTTAGTTATACTTAAATAGACCGCCTGAAATATGGAACAGGACAGATTTATAAGAGTTGCAGGGTGCGTTAGGATGACCTATGCTTTCTGCAGAAGAACGAGAGAGAAAGATCCAGAGGCTGAAAGATATCTGGCAGGAAGCTAAACATCAAGGAAAGTAAACCTCGAAGAAAAGAATCTGAAAGGTTATTTTGTAGTCCATCAGTGGTTGTGTGAAATAAAAATAATCATAATAATAAGAAAACATTTATTTAATAAAAATTTATTTGAGAATTTATTTTGTCCTTCACCTGGACCATTTTCTCCTCTATGAAATATTTTTTAATTATAAAGTTATTATAATACATTGGATTTGTGTTTTAATTCTTTATGTAATATTAGTAATTACTTATATTAGTCTCTTTTTATATTTATTCAACGTCAATTATGCTACTATGGCTAATCGGACGAGGCTACAATTGGAGTAAATTTTGCATATTCAGATATCATTAAGATATGAATCTTTAACGAGTACAGTCATTTTATGTCCCCCGCGAAAGGCAGCGTCATCAAGGATTTTTTTATTCCCTTTAAAAAATCCAAAGATCACCTACCAGTTATTCTTATCTAACAATATTGGACTACGATTAACCTGGAATCCTCATACAAGACTGAAAAGACAAGAAACCGCTCGACGTTTCAGGCTACTTCAACACTTACTAGACAAACCCTCTAAGCTCCAAATTAATTACAATAGACTCATCTACATGACCATCATACGACCTGTTTGGACTTACGGAGTAGAGCTTTGGGGCTCCACTGAGCCATCGAATTCCTCTCGTATCCAATCCTTAGAATCCAAAATCCTTCGTGAAATCCTCAATGCTCCTTATTTTGTTAAGAATAAAGTCATCCATAACGACCTTAATGTCCTATTTATTGCTGATTTGGCCCGAACCCGCTAGGTATCCTTTCATAACAAACTTCATTCCCACTCAAACCATCTAGTTTCAAACCTAGCTTCCTCTTCGATTCCCATTAATCCTCCGAGACGTCTGAAAAGAAGATGGCCACGTGACCATCTTAGTTGAACTTGTGATTTGAGTTCTACCAGTGGGTAGTTTCTCTACTTGTCATTATATCATGTCATTATGTATCACTTAGCCTATTTACTTGTTATATTATTGTAAATATAATTAAATAAATAACTAAAAGAATATAGGACTATATTCTATAAACTATAATCTATCGATCCTATATTCTTAAATAGAAAATTAGCACCTTTGATCCACCCTTTACGCATTCCTATGGACACAAAAACACTTTCTTTGTGAACACCCTAGTTTGTTTAATTAACTAAAATTAACTAAAATCCTGTATCACTACAACCTATGAAAGGTGTTAGGTTAAGTACATGGTACGGTTCTAAGCAAATCTATATGCAGGAAAGTGATTTGTCTGAGATTAGGCTCACCTGTCAGGTTTTTCCCCAATTAAAGGGTTTCCACATTATAGTGACTTGGTGAGTCACAGGAGGCAGATCTCACAGGGTCCATATATGACATTAAACAGATTAAAAATGACATAAGATCTGTCACAGATGGATTTGAACCCGAAATCCTTACAACTCAGCTCTAACATTGAGCTCCCCCGATCTTTGAATAAATAAAATAACTCAGTCCTTAACTGAGTTAAATATATCGAATATAATAATATGTTATTATCCAGGACATGAAATAATATTTTTAAGTGACACTTTAGATCTCGGTTGCCCTGACTTTCTAAATCATTTCTCTTTGCCAGCATTTTTCTCGGGTCGTATCCCTAGGTTATGGCCTCTGTTTATCGAGATTCTGCCACCTTTATCGATACATTTAATACACTATCGATATTTAATGAATTATCGACCTTGATATTGCTCATTACAGTTCTTAAAAATATCGTAACTTGGCCTGAGCCAAATTTGTTATGTTTTAAAGTTTACTATTGTATTATTGTCGATTTACAAATGGTCGGATATTTTTAAAATTAATAGATGGATAGAATATTATTTTATCAATATAGCAATCTCCTATTTGAATTTTAGGACTGTTATTTCAATACAGAGAATGCAGTAATTAGTGAGAATTAAGACATTTTTCTAATAAATTATATATTTTTTATCTATAAAACTAATCTTCTTTTTTTTAATAATTTGTTCAATGTAAATAAAAACTATATTGTATTAACACATCCAGTAAATTGAATGTATACAATGACATGAAATGGCAAGTAGAGAAACTACCCAGTGGCAGGACTCAAATAGCAAGTTCAACTTAGTAGATCTATTCAGACGCCTCCTAGGATTATCAGGAATTGAAGAGGTTGCTAGGTTTGAAACTAGTGGGTTTGAGTGGCAATGAAGTTTGTCATGAGAAGATTAATATCGAATTCAGGCCAAATCAGCAACAAATGGGTTATTAAGGTGATTATGGATTACTTTGTTCGTTACAGAGTAAGGAGCTGTGGGGATTTTACGAAGGCTTTTGGATTGTAACAATTGAATACGAGAGAAATTCGATGGTTTAGTGGAGCCCCAAAGCTCTATTCCGTAAGTCCAGTTGGGTCAAATGATTGTCATGTAGATGAGTATTTTGTAATTAATTGAGAGTAAAACTAAACTAAAATTAATTATTTTATTTTATTCCGAATGCTCTATATCCCAAAACTATACTAAGTGGATAATCATATAAATATCAAACTGACTTTCAATTTCTAGAATAATAACAGTATACCTCTGCTAAAGCGATAAGTACTTACAGTAGTAAAATTAAATAAACTGTTGTATAATTTGTAAAATGGAGATCGGTCCGCCGTTCGGCTGGCTTATAGAGTACGCCTTGGAACGTTTTTAAAATTAAATTTCGTCCTGAATACTTTGGCCATTTAACAGTTTTATACCTCATTTACGTTTAACTACTGTTTAAGTGTTATCACAGATCTCGTTTGATGATGCGTTTGTTATTCTAAACACGTTATGTCCATGAATATGTCTACAGTCCCGGTGAATAATTAAGTCGAATTTTCGTTCGAGTTTCTTGTATTTAAAGTAGTGGAATAGTTTTATTTCCATAGTGCATAAGTGGCTAAGAGGGGCCTTTAAATAAAAAGAAGTTGATCCTTATATTATAACTATTTCAAAAACAACGAGAATTACACGATCCAGCTACCCTCACTAGAACTAACTCATTACGGATAAAATTCGACTTAACCACTAATTCGATATATTCTATCATAACGCCATTAAAGTGAACAAATAACTGTTTTATATTCATGAAATTAAATACTCACTTATATTCTTGAAGTATAGCCTCCCTTGATCTTTTTCCGGTTCTTCGAAGTTCAACTTGACAATGACTCCACCGTCTTCGTCGATCGACTTCGGCGATATCTTCAATCTCCCTCCGCCAAAGACAGGCTCCGGAAGGCCGAGATCCAGATCGTGGGTCATGAGGTAATGGACTCCTCTGTTGTACAATATATCAGAAACACCTCCGACACTCTTCGCCGAAGACCGCGGTTCTTCCGCTTTCTTACCGTCGAGATCGGCTTCCGCATCTTCGACGCTGTTGACCCACTCGTCGAACTCTTCTTCAGGTTCCGTATCGTCGTGTTTCACCGTATTAGCCTCCTGGGAGTACTTATTCTCGTTCTTTCTGAACACTATGGAGTCGGTGATGGCGAAGTCCGCGGAAAGGCTGCCCTCCAGAGACCTGTGCAAGGAGTCCTGGACACACCTGAAGCTCGCCGTGGAACATTCCCCCATGAGAGTATCCCAGATCGTGGAGCTGGTGTTGGAGGCCAGGACGGTCCGACCTCCTACGAATAATACTACGACGAGGAAGAGCACGCGGCACATGCTTACTAGACGGACGCCGGCTGCTTACTGGAGTGCCCCCTCCAGAGTTCGCTGGAATAGGGAACACCTTCTCCCACCGGAGGCCTCCTTCGCTCTCTTCGACTTCTACTGTGTTCACCTGGTAATAAATAACATTTGATCCATTAAAGATAAAATATAACATTAAATAAATAGATAATTAATTATATTTAGTATTTAGATACATAAATATTTTAAAAACATATTTATCAAAGAAATTTTCCTTTCAAGTAGTCATTAATTTGGTATCTGTTCGCTAATGGTAACTTTTCTTCGTTTCCTTTTTGATATTCTCAAATATATTCTCGGCCATTTTAGTATGAAAAACAAGTGTAACTATGCGAATATTTAGAAAATTAGGAAATGCGTATATTTAGGTAATCACTCCGTCATCAAGAAATGAAGCATTTCAGCAAACATATTTCGTCATCTATACTTCGAAATATTAGTCGATAGGTTCATTTCATGATTAAATGATTAGCGATGTATACACGTTTCCCATAATTTATTTTATTATGATAAAACATATGATTAAGTTAACTCGAACCTATGGAGCTGATACGACTTACTTCATTCATTTCTAATTCAACTTTAAGTCATTCATGAAAAATTAGCTTAAATACAATTCTTAGAACCCAATTGGAAAGCTCAACAAAACAAGCCCTTAAGTCTCTAAAAGCCTGTAAAATCACTAACGAACGTTTCGCCAAATCAGACATCATCAAAAAATAAACAAACCAAAATCACAACAATGAAGATCAAATGTAGAACACCTCAACGTTCAATAAAGCACTAACTCAATAAATCGATACATCATATTTTAGTATTTTATTGAACTTATGCAGTGAGTTTTCATCTTTGATTGAAATTTTTATATGTGTTTCATTCTTTATTCACCATTAGTGATCTGGGTTGTTTATGAATTATAATATTTACTTTTTTATTGTTGCTGTTGTCGAAGGTCTTGGGTTAAAATCCTCCAGCTGGCATATTTTATTTAATCTGTCAGCAGTCTTAGACGGACTATGTGGGATTTGTAGACTCTCTTGAGGAGTCTATAAAAAGGGGAAAATCTGGCGGTTGAGCATGATCTCATAAAAATATTCTCCCTGCACAACCGTTGTCCGAGAAACATCATATACTATCATAAACTGAACCAAGACTCTTTATGGGTTGTAACAGTACAGTTTTTTTTTGGGTTTTTTTATTCAATGCTTTTCCACAACCACTAATCTAAATATTAAGTTGGAATAATTGAGTAATTTTTTGGTATTCGTTTCTGAATTATATGTTTATTCGGCATTCCTAGCAGCTTGTGGTTGAATCAAATTTCCCGTTATAGGTATCGACGATCCTTAAATTATTTTTATTTATACAAGATTCATAATTAGATAGAGATGACAGAAAGATTATATTAATAAATATGGAAATGGAATAAACATCCCTAAATCTCAAACTTTCATATGCCCTGGCACACTTCCAAATATTCGGCCGAATGAAAGGGACCAGTAAACAAGAAGTCGACCTTGGCTCTAGGATCTAGGATCTAGGAGGGTATTTCGGCCGGTTCCGGGGGCTAGATATATCACCCGCCAAGTAAACAAGTGTGGGATAACCCACTTGGGATCACGTGGTTATCCCTTGGCCCTACTGACCACTTCCTCCGGAGGACCTAGATCGTGGGTCTGGTCCTGGCGAAGAAAGCGCTATCTATTACCTCAGTGACCTTCTTGTTCGGAGGTAGTTATTAGTGTCATCAAGTTTAGGCAGGTCGATTTATAACTCAATCCGGGAAGGAATAGTGGCGCCCGAGTAATCGATTTAGGACTCATCTCGTCATTACAATCGATAGATGTCTTATAGCTATAAGTCTACTTATATCGTCATTTTAACAGTCAACTAATATATTATGTTTATACGGAAGGGCCCTAACGAATTATGTTTATTTATGGCTTTATAACCCAGGATATTAAGACATAGCATGCTTATGCAGGTTTATTTAACGTCAATTTATGCTTCAGACGATTAGGCTAGTTGGAATTTAGGCTACAGATAGAAGGTACTGTAAAAAGTAATAGTGAAACCTGTAAAAATAGTATACAAAAAATAAAAAGACAGTTAGAAAAAGAGTAGATTTAAAACAGGTGACTAAACACTATCAATTGTTTGGTCACCATAGAAACTACACTATCCAGTCTTCATTCCTTTTATATGAATACATTTTTTTTAAAATGTATGTAATTGTTTGTTTATTTAACGTCACTTTTATGCTGCAATGGCTAATCGAACGATACTAAGGTAGGGGTTCTGAATTTTTTCTATCCAGGTTTAATTGGAATAGGGATTTTTAGTGAATATCTGGAATTGTACAGGCCAGATGAAATAATGAAATGATGAAAGTGAGTCATTGTAATGCATGATTTTATGAAATCCACTGACCATCTGTTCCATTTTTTAGCGATGGATAATCATCTTGTTTACAAGTCATTTTCAAAACTATTCCGGACTAATACAATCATGCAGGGAGGTGATTTGTCTGAGATCACGCTCAACCATTAGGTTTTCCCCCAATTCAGGGTACCAGGTTTTAGAGGCTGGATGAACCCCAGGAAGTGGTCTGCAGATCCCACGGGATCCAATCATGGCTGTTAACAGATTAAATAATTTAACTGTCTCAGTCGTATTTTATCCTTGACCACGGTAGCTCAGCGATCTATACACCTAATTACCCTGTGTCCCCAATATATCGAAACTTTTAATCGATATATTGTAATTTCGATATTAAAATCTGAATATCGAAAAGCTAAAGTTTTTGAATAAAAAATTAAATTAAAATACTAAAATCTGCTTAAATGCTTCAGTTAAATAAATTCAATCGTAATTTTCTTTCTCTTTCATTTATTTCGTCTGTTTTCATTAAGAACTTTAGTTCGTTTCTCTTTAGTACTTAGTAGTGTCTTTATTAATATCAATGCCTTTACAGTAAAACCTCGATTATCCGTCAGGGTATGGGACCAAGATGGTGACGGATTTAGGAAATAGACGGAATATATATATATATGTGCTCGTAACTTATTTACGTACTAATAAGGTATACATATGTAGTAAACATTTTTTTAAAATATGTACGAGTAATTCAGTTTATTAAGAAAACTTTTTTTTAATTATTTATGTTATTATTGTTTTTAGCTATTCCCGTAACAGAAAACATCCCATAACGGACCTATGTAGGTGTCAGTTATATAGAATTTTTGTTTTCTTTCTCTTTGCTTTCGATGTGAGATGTACTGCCTTACACTTTAGTGACGAAGCCTTATTTCGATAAAAAAAGCTTGGTTAGATATTTACTGATATTAAATTTTTAAAAATCTATTTGTGCCAATGCCTTCTATATCCTGGACGTAGGGCGGAAGTGAAAATATTTGGAACGGCAGAAGTAGAATTCACTTGTTGGGAAATCCCCAACTCCTCATCCATCCTACACTTATAAAAATTAAGGTTATGGAGTATTCTTAATGGCGATTGGTCAGTTGAAATTGGACCTCTTTGCTTTCCAATAACGTATCATACGAAGTTTAGAAAGTTTCGTAGAATTCATTTAATCACGTGTTCTAATGGATGTGTTTGAGATGGTTTTTATTTTTATTTATTCAACGTTATGCTACTGTGGCTAATCGGATGCTACACTGGGAATCCTAAATTATGCATATGCAGGTTTAATTAGGATACAGATCTTTAACGATTACCTGACTACGTACTGGCTCAGAACCCAACGTCCCTTCCTAAGGACGGCATAACCAAGTTTATGCCCTTTAAAAAATCATGTGGCCACTTGCCGGATAGCGAACCCACGACCTTGGGCATAGAAGGTTGCTATGCTAACCACTACGCCACAGTTGACCACTCTGAATTCATGTATTGGTTCCATTTCGTTGTCGATCACTCCAAATGGAGCGAAGGAAAGATTAAAATGACTCATGAGAATGAATAGACTCTACTGAAAACTATCCCGCTCTCATCCATAATACAATTCCAGGTAATAAAATACTTGTATCACCAAAGGGCTTAACATATGGTAGTTATCCAAATTTATTCCTGGGATATCCTCTATGAGTGGAATGGCAAAACTCTGGAATACAGCGGCGTTATCAGTTTTCTGTCTTGGGAAGTGTTATCTAGCAGAACTCTTGGTAAATAGTCATTATGAAAAAAATTATTTTAAAAAACTGTACCACTACAAACCATGAAGGTCTTGGGATGGGTACATGGATTTCCCTTTAATTAAGAGTACCCACTTTATAGAGGCTACTAGGGTATATGGAATTTACCCCAACCCCAAGAAAAAAAAGTCCGTAGACATAAAACTATAAGTTTAAGAACAGTATATAATATAAGTATTTTTCAGTGATGAGGGGTTCTAAGAGCTCGGGCAAATGATTTGTATGTTTTGATTAATTAAACTGTTGATTAATCAAAGTTTTTCAGGTCGACATAGTAAAAAGGAATTCAAAAAGAAAGAAAAAGACAATGTTCAAGATTGATAGAAAATTTACGTGATTAATACGTTTCTCACATGGACCAGATTCTTTTGGCAGCCTAAGTGTCTACACATATTGACAAGTTCATATCATGATCTCTAGATACTTATCTAGACAAGTCAAGAACAATGAGAAACCATAATATCACAACTTTCTATCAATATCTCCAACGTTAATATTATAATTCGCCCTAAAAATAACGCCTACTCTACCGGATATCTTCAGAATTCAACCAACAACTAAATTATTATTAGTAATTAAAATATATTATTTTTTTGTTTTTATATAGGAATTCGGAAATCTGCGGAAGAGACACCAAAAGAAACGATAAGTGCGCCAAAATAATTTTTTTTTTTTTTTTTTTTTTTTTTTTATTTAATTCAATGATATTTACAACTATAATACATTATAAAATAATTTAAAACTGTAATACAGCAGAATAAATTTTAAAAATATATTTTACATTATAAATGTGAAAGTAACAAGTAAAACTATATAAACACTAAAACTCTCGCATCTACTCGACAGCACTGCTGGTGTAGTGGTATCATGCAAGATTCCCATTCTTGCGACTCGGGTTCGATTCCCGGGCAGTGCACTATCTTTTTTTTTTAATAAAATAACATTAAAAAGAAACTATTATCATTACTATATAAAAAAAAAGTGTTTTTTTTAGAGAACGCATAATATTTATTCGGTGTTGCCAAGCGATGATACGAGGAACTATCTTTTGTTTCGCCTTTTATCGTGCTAGATCAGTGACAGTTATATATTATTCTTTTAGTAATAATTTTTAAAAAAATTAGTAACTTACGTGATATAATTATTTATAATAATTAGGTAGAATAATAAAAAATCGTCGCAATAATTCATTTTAAGGACGCCCTTTGCGAAGAAAAAAAATTAAAAATGTTACAAAAAAATTGTTGTTTTTTTAGTGATCATGTTGTTATTTTTTATTTTAAATATAATGTGGAATTAAAACTTAAGGTATTATCTACAAAAATTATTTATATAAATTAAACCAGAAATTATTTTTATATAACTTCATGAAATTCCGTTATTCAAATCAGAAGACTATTGCGATTATAAGTAATCTTTGCAGATATATATAATAAAATTATATTATAGTCTTTTTAATTAGATAAAAATGTATTAATGATTTTAAATAATATATTTCAACTCAGAAGATGGAGTCAGTAGATTGGTTAAATGACAGTTGTTTTAATGAAAAAAGAAATGATAAATTTGACCATGAAACTATTATTACAAACTCTTATTTATAGTTTAATATAAAATCAGAATATTTTCAAGATTTTTAATACAACATATTTGTTTTAGCTCCTATTTTTTTATTGTCTAATCAAATATTAGGCGGACGATGTAATTATGATTTAATTAAATTTCGAAAATTAAGAGGATTAAATGGGTTTTTTAATCACAGCAAGCACCTTCATTTGTTTGTTCTGGATTCTAATTAATTAATTGATTAATAATACATATTTATATGACTTTTTAAATAAAAACATAACAGCTCGTTAAAAATAAATTTGTAATGAGTAAGTAAACCTTATTAAGTTTTAAGAAAGATATTAATTGGAAAAAAATCTCTGTATTAAAAAAAAAAAATTGAAAAATTAAAAATCCATTGTTCCGGACGCTGTAAGCCTTTACGCACTATATAACACTGTTCTGGAATTTAAATGGAATGCATCGAATTAATTTCATTTCGATTTTTGTTATTTCAATAAATATAAACTCCTCCACTCATCTATTTTTCAGCTGAATATGTGAATTTTATTTCCCTTCTAATGATCTAATTAGTGTCTGTATGTAGCTATATTTTTATCCAGCTGATGGTTAAGCTTCGTTTTGGAATCTTCCGGTCTTAAACTCAGGCAATAATCAGACGTAATTATGATAAAACTAGAAAAAAAAATCCATATAACAGCACATGAAGGGCTTCAGTAGAACTGTACTGTTCCTAGGACAACGGTCGTGTATGGAGATGATTTGCCCGAGAACACGCTCAACCACCTGTTTTCCCCACAATTTAAAGTACCAACTATTAGAGGCTGGGTGACCCCAAACAGGACCTGTAAATCCTCCCCTATTATCCATATGGTCCACCCGTGGCTGTTTTAAGATTAAATAATTTATCTGCCACACCCGTACTTGAACCCGGAATCATCAGAGAATCAAACTAGCCTGATAAAAACCTATTCATTACTAAGAGGAACTGAATAAGGCCAACAGGCATCTTTGAGCTGACTAATTTAAAAGCAATCTGTAAGCGGCCATTTCCGTAATGACACGCGTAACACTTTCTCTAAAATCGATTAATCGAATCGCTATTGCATTACCCTTGTCTGATTTCGAACGTACATTCTAGAACATCAAGATGTCTTGTCGAGTGTGAATAATAATAAATTATTGTATAGATGATGAGATTTTCAAAATTTGGTTTTAAATGATTAATTGCTGAACGATAAAAAAAAATCTGTATCACTATAACCTTAAGCATAAAATTCTAGATGTGTTGATAAATCGAAAGAAATAAGTTCTGCTATCATTCAAGCTTTTTAACCTACCCAATCCTTTTGAGATGGTCATCCACGGTTGATTTGCTGCCTTCGAGTTTTTCTGCTAGTTCTTAAACAATTATTCTGGTATTTCTTCCCCAAAGCTTGGAGAACATCTTCATCAAGGGCAGAACTTCTTCCATGGACTTCTTTGTCATCATGGCTCAAGTCTCCCTCTCGAAATCTCTCGAACCACGTTAGACAGAGCACTCACTTACACTGCCTTAACTCCAGACTTCGTTGATATTTCTGGTCGTTCGGGCTGAGGTTTGGAAAGGTATAATAAATCTATACGAAAACACGCATTGACGTCTTAGTAAAGACTCAATTATTTCCGAAGAGCAAAATAATAAAGAGGTGAATGAACATTTTGGTTTGAAAGAGAATTAATAACTGAATACATACAGTCAAAAGTCCAACAAACATGAAAAGTTTAATATTTGGAAGTGTATTTTAAATAAAACAAAACCCTGCGGTATTTTCCGGACAATCCAATAATAAACACTTATAAGGTACACTTTTAATTACTTGCCAGATGTGTGTTTATTTATTTTATGCTACTATGCCTAATCCGACGATAATACAGTGTCCTAAAGTTTGTCTCTTATTATACACAATTAGGATGGGGATCTTTAACGAGCGTCTGACACCGCACAGGCTCGGATTGCCATTTTACGTCCCCTCATAAGGAACCATGAATTTTTTACTCCATTTAAAAAATTCTAAGGCCACCTGCCGTACTGCTTTTTCTCCCCACCACAAGGTAAGGGTAGTACAGGGACGCTATTGAAAATCAAATAGCCAGATTTTTTTTCTCTACTGATCGTCTGTTGTTTTATATAATATTGATTAGTAGAAATGCAATAGGCTATTTATGAAAATTTTAATCGGCTAATTATGATAATTTTGTAGTTGACAAGGATGTCGTATGTTTTTCTCAATAGATATTTTAATATTTCTTTTTTGTATATTTATTTTATTTTGCCTTTATCAGTTTTCTTCTAGTTTCTATTTTTAAACTATTCCTCCTTCACGATCACTCACTGTCGAATAAAGGCGGGAACAGGAAGTCGACGGCCTAGAAACATAAAAACTAGCTAAAGCTCTTTGATTGCTAGTTCCTAAATTCTATATAACTAGGTCGGCTTGATGCCGCTCCCTAAGCCGACTGGCGTATAATCCGAAACGAAATTAGAAAAATATAAAGGCTAATCGTTAACCTCCTTTATTTCTAGTATATCCTATAATGAATGGAATGGTACAACTCGAGAATACAGTGGCTTTATCAGTTAATGGCGAGAACCGATTATCCAGAAAGTTCAATTATCCTTACTGACTTCTCTGAAAAGATACAAGGAGGGGTCGAAGCTTTCGAAAAAATAAGTTTGAAGAATATTTACTATATTTTTTTTTTATTTATAGATATTCCTCAAAGTTTAGTTTTATTTAACTAAATTTTAACGGCAATGATTTGGTAGGTCTTCCTGTCAAGAGAAACTTCTTCATTGAGTCTGTAACCTGCCATGTCTTCCTGAACTTGATCACTGAGATTCTTGGACGGACTTTTCTTCATCTTCCTTCAGAGCACCAGTAGGATTTTTAGTTTTCAGTATTCTCCTATCTTTTCTAAAATTTTGTTTTCTGAACTTATTTAATATTCACTAAGGTACTTAGTTAAGCTGCTTAACGATCTCAAGCAGCTGTTGGAAAGCTACAGGGGTATAATGTGAATAAACTGAAAGAGGAAGAATTTAGTGAAAGGTTCTCACAGAGGGTAATTGAAAAATTGTATTCGTTTCTCATCAAATGAATAGCAACGATACTAACATCAAGTGGATTGCTATCAAAAACAGTTTGGGAAAAGCAGCAGAAGAGGTACTGGTAAAAAAAGAATTAAAGAGGAGAGCCAGGTCCTTGTAGAACTCCTAGAATCCTTACAGGATACTTGCTATGTATGACATCAATAACTGAGTAAGTATTTCAACCCAAAGGCGCTGAGTTGCTGTTCCGAAAATTCCGGGTTGAAATCCGGTTGTAGCCGATAAATTATTTTATCTATTAACAGCCGTGTATAGACCTTGTAAGATCTGATAACCCTACTCGGGCTAACACAGCCTGTATAAAATGGATACCCTTAGTTGGAGGGGAAAAACACAATTTTTATCTTAGAAACCTGAACTCAAGACCCTTCTTGGGATGTAGAGGTACAGGTATTTTTTTTAAATATCGATGGAAGTCGAGTTGGGACATTCGATTAATAGGATATTATGCTATGCCTTAATGATAGAATTGTGTGTACTCCTTGTATTTTATACAAATCCGAAAATTATATTACAATCCGATTGTAATTATAATTTGTATTTCAGTTACAGTACAGTAGACCCTCTATAATCCGGCACTGCGGCAGTCCGACACTCCAGTAATCCAGCGTATTTTTACGGCCGTGTTGTGGGTTTTAAGTTGAGACATGTTACTGAAACTATTGTTAACAAACAACCAGCGATCACTCAGTTGGCTCGCTGTCTCGTGGTTTACCCCCAGGCATACATATTTACCAGTTTTATTTGTGGTATCGAGTGCGGCGACATTTTATAGTGTAGATTAATTTATATTTCAAGATGTGTATTGATGAGTGAAAATGTCTCAGTGTAAACGGAAGCACAAAACTTTAACACTGACTCATAAAAACGAGATTTTAAATAGACTTGATAAGGTTGACAAACTTACTAACCTAAGAAATGAATATGGAGTCGGCCGTTCTACAATACATGACATAAGTAAGAACGGGGACAAAATTAAGTCTTTCTGTGAAAGCAGTGACAATGTTAAAAGTGTCCGGAAAACGTTGAAAAATAGCGAGTTTCCTCAGGTTGAGGATAGCCTATATGCTTGGTCCATTCAAGAAAGAAATAGGCACACACCGATATCAGGGGAAATTCTTAAAGAAAAAGTAAAGATATTTTAGGAAAAAATTATAGAAAAAGACGATTTTAAGGCTTGTGAAGGATGGCTTGAAAAATTCAAAAAAACGGTTTGGAATTCGTTTGGTAAGTATGACAGGTGAAAAACTACCTTGTGATGTTGCAGCAGTCGACCCATACAAAGAAAAGTTCAAAGAAATCATTAATGAACAAGCCCTAACTCCTGAGCAAGTCTACAATGCCGATGAAAGTGGTTTGTTTTATCGGCTTTTAAACATTAGTTTAAAACAATAGTTTGGAATTCTACAAGTCCAATAAAACACCTATTTTGTGCATTTAAATGTTTTTATTAATGAGCTTCCAGCAATCCGGCAGTATCCTGCTCCGATATCTGCCGAATTAGTGAGAGTCTACTGTACGTGTATATTCTTCTAATGATTGGTGTTATAGAGCAATCCAACACAATGTATCGATAGTTTCCAAAAGATTACTAATTAATATCCATCCAAGTCGAGTTGGAACACTTGAAGAAAAGAACAATACAGCATACTTAATAAGAGAATCCTGATTACTCCTTGTATTTCAGTTATAATCTAAATATTCCACCAATACTTAACTGCGGAGCTATCCAACAGGTTATACATCGACGTTAATAATTCCAACTTATAATAGTAGTGACCGAATTTCCGGAAATCACTTCACAATCAGGGCTCCCTAAAGCTCCGACAAGCTTGCCCACACTCGGACGAAACCGGATCAAGTGAAACCTATATCGCTGGGGACGATGAAGCGATGAAAACAAGTTTGTTCCTAAATTAAGCCTCAAATGTGGGGAACCAACTGACCCTCTAACCTCCTTAGGTACAACCTTGACGACTGGGCCATCTGGATCTGACTGATCTCACTGCCATTTTAATAACTATTAGTATACAGTAGGAAGGAATTAATTTATGAATAAAAAATATTAATATTTAAAGTAAAATTATGAAATCAGATACAAAAATGACATTATTTATTTTTCAACTCAATTTTTATTGTAACCTCCATTAACCTTACACCTCATACATAATCACAAACAACTGCCGGCCAGAAGTGCTATTATTCTACTTTCCTCTTATACCGACGCCATTGATTAAACTGCTTAACCAAATATTTCAACCCTAGTTCCTTTGCGTAGGAGTTTTGGTGAAAATAATAATCATATTTAAATATTAAATAAATAAACAATAATATTTAATGGCTGTATTTCCTTAAATAGGTTGTTTTCTCGACATTCATATTTTTCCATCTCCATTTGGTTTCTATCCTACAGCACACAATTGTCTCAAACACATTTTCCACTATGGGCATGCCTTTCTGTATATAATTAGATCTTTTAAACAAAATTTAACAGACATTATTTAATACCAGAAATAAATGAATCTTATGACATCAACAAGTCAAGTCAAAAGCTAGGTTCCAACTCTTAAACCGCACTTCTGAAACTTCTCAAATGACACCTCCAAGTCATTGTATTAAAGCATAACTTTATGTTTGTGAGCTTTACAACACTTCTTCCAATGCAATATCCCATTTACTTGGAAGAATGATCCCGATTCGATCTGTTTTCGGAAGATTCCAATTTCGCATCATGTTTTATAAATAAAAAACGAAAAACACAGCAAATAAATCTAAATTTAAATGATATAATACTAGACTTCCTTCCAACTAAACTCACCAATAGAATTACTGTTTACATACCAAAACTTAAGTCAACCACACCATAGATTAGCCAAGTTAAAAAAGGGTTACAAATAGGCAAAGTAGAACCAAGAGGTGTTTTTCTGACAGAAAACTCTGACAAGATAGAAAAGTGGTAAAGTCAGATAGAAAAGCATTGAAGAAACCCGGAACAAAATGGACAGAGGAGATCAGAAAAGTATACATGGGGAAAAATGAAGGAAGCATGGAAAAAACTACATTAGAATCCTTTGTGTCCATTCGCAATAAATAATACATATAATTTAAATGTTGCAAATGGAAAAATAATTAAATTTAAATAAAATAATAACTGAAATATATAAACTAAATAATTATAAAGAACAGTATTTATTTTTTTATTTTCTTATCCCACGTTTTGATGGTTAGTACTAATTTGACATTTGAATTCTACAAAATGTTTGTTTAATAGAAGATCTTCCAACATAAAAAAATATATAATTCAATACATCTTTATATACAAGCAAATATTCAGATGTCTTACTTTTCTTTAACAAAATATTTTTACAAACAGCTTCATTTTTACTAGATACAAAACTCTACAATATATACACATGTCAAACTAGTTTGTTATATATATATATATATATATATATATATATATATATATATATATATATATATATATATAAACAAATTAGTTTTAACAGTATTTACATACAATGAATTAACTTTTACTTAACGATAATCAAAGTAAAATAAACAAAAAAAAATTTCAAGACACTATATTTGTATTCACAGACTACTATGGATCAATTTTGGAAATTATACAGTAGGTAGGTACCATTGTTTACAGTTCAATCTGAAATGGAACATTACAAAAATAAAGTTACTACGTAATGTATTATTCTTTTAACACTTCAGTATCCCAAATAAAATTTGTGAAAAAAAAAAGTATAATTCTAAAAAACATCTTCTGAAGCAAATAATGTTTATCCTGTTTAATTTGTGAACCCTTTCATTTCTGTTAAATATATTTTTTTTAAATCTTTTTGCACGTATGCATTTTAATTTTTCCAAGAGATCGCTTTCATTACTTGTTTGACCACGTTAAATGTAATTTTTTGGGAGTAACGATAAAATAAGAAAGAATAAAGTAAAAATACATAAACTATTAAATTAATAATAACTTAAATAAAATAATTTTAATAATTTTAAAGATTAATTATGAAAGAGTAATTCTACAGAATTTATGAGCATTATTATATGAACCATGTAATTAGAAATAAAAAATTTAAGTTAGTATCACAATCTACCAGAACAAAACTATGGGTGATTAGATATTTTTATACATTTTCTAAAATAACACTTTTCTAAAATATTGGGTTTCAAAACAGGCAATACAATTAATTAATAATTCCTTTTTTAGACGTAGATATTTCATTAAGAAACCTGCTCGTTGACTGAATTGAATACTTTGATTACATAATTAAATTATATTACATCAACTTTATTACTTTATTCTAAAAAATGATTATGTATTACAAGATAATATGACTTAGAAAAAGTGTGGATAATTTTGTAATGCTCTTAAAAAAAAAAATTTAAATGGCAGGATTTAACACTTTTTTTCAGTATAAATTCTCTTGACAGCTATGTTAGTAACCACTGCAATGGTTCTCTCTCTCTGATGACATTAAATCGAGCTAATTAACTAGTTTTTATACAAATGTAAAATTTTTATTCATTTGAATTATTAAAATTATGTAGAACATAAAGTAATAATTCAGATTTTGGTAATAGCCCAACCTTGTGGTGGTTATACAGCTCTTGGGTGAGAGTAGTGAATGGAAGTTGTAAGCTGTGTAGAGGAATAATTATAATTATTATTGGTATAATTAAAAGGATTAATAATTAAAATTATTGTAAGATCTGTTTGGGTATTGTTTAATAATAAAGCGAGCAGAAATCAACAACTCTGGTTATTTTAAATAAGATCTTATTCAAGCAGTGATATTATTTAATATATTAAGCCCAATGAATTTGAATTTTATAATTGATTTCACACATTTAGTTAGCATGAATGGACCTAGAGAGTGCTAATGTCTGATAAGGAAAATGAAGTTGTGCCGTTTTTCTTTTTTTTACCCAATTACAATAGCTAAACAGAAGTTCTACAAACAAAAATTGAGACAGCTGACTGCCATTTTAGAGATTTTATAAAATAAATGTTATTTAGAAACAAATCATTAAGTGCAACAAATAATTCAAAATATTATAACATATCCTCGCTAAACATGCCATCATAATCAGCATTTGCCATAGCTACAATCTCACTAATTTCCCTTTTGTTATTAACCGTAATACGTTTATAGTATGCTTCAGCAGGAGGGCGACCGACAATTTTTCCTGCAAAATATTTATAATCCATATGAGAATCAGAACCTGTTTTCGCCTCCTTGTTAAACTTCTTTTTAGGCGATTCATCAGCCTTTTCTTCCGGTTCCGTGTAAGGGAATATTTCTGCAATCTTCTTAAGAGCCTCGTTTGCCTCATCACTGAACGGAGCTGGATTGATGATTTGCTGCACTGTTTCTGTTAGGGGAATAATAGACATTGGAGGAAGTTTTCCAACCGCTCTTAGGTAAAGAGCATGGCACCTTGATTGAAACGTCGGGTCTCTTAATAAAATGCCCTTATCTTCTTCAAGAAGATCGTCCGGCAACATGGAATTATCAATTAAATCTTCTATTGCTTGTTTCGCTTCGGTATTATTGCTAACAGGTAAATGAACCATTGGGATGTGCTGAACATATTCGGAATAAGGTAGCTTCAGAAAGTACAAAGCTTTTCCTAAAATATATTTTTAAAAAAAAGATAATATTAAAATAAGATATTAAGGATACATAAAAATCCATAATTTTTTATACTTAAAAAGGATACAAAACATGAAGTTAAATAGGAATTCAAAGCCATCCTATGTTTAATGATAAATGATAGTATATAAATATGTACACTTAAAATACTAAGAAAATATAAATATATATATTTAATGTTATGTTGAGTCCAAAATTTTTTGAGCCCGCCTTTCAATGATTTAAATTCAAATTGTGCACTAAACTCTTGTACTTTTACTTATATGATGCACCACCTGAATTTCGAGCCTGACAAAACCATTCAAATGGACAAGAGTCCACTAAATTACTTTGAGAAAAACTAACAGCTTCAGAATGTGAACTCATATTTTCCTACTTTTGAATTTCAGCATGGTTTCTCTAAATAACACATAGAAGGGATAAGGATCAGAATCAGCATTGCTTAAATTGTATCTGACAAATGCATGCTCGGAAAAATTAAAATAAACCTTATGCTGCTGTAATATATAAGGTTTAAAGACCATCTCCAGAGTAATTTCCAAACTTTGTGTCTGTTATTTAGAGCTTTACTTAAAAAGAGAGGTCTTTATCGAGAGATTTCACTGTAATACATTTCTTTACTAAAGCATGCATTCTTAAATGTAAACGTTCTGATTTATCTAACTAAGAAACCAGAGATCCAAATAACAAAATTTATCATAAAGATAATCATTAAAAATTCTGAGGAGGACATTAAGAACAGTAAGAGAAAAAGGAGGTACTTACAGAATCGGTCATAATGACAAGCTATGCAAACATTATGATAAGATGATTGACTACAAAAGACTTTTTTTAAAACATCTGACCGTTCTTGACTACAAATTTCTCACGAATAGGATTTCCACAATGACAGCTAGACGAAAAGCTTTAAAGAACAACTGGATCACATCAGCCAAGTCAGATACTGAAAACTAGAGAGAATTAAAGAAAAATGGAATTACACTAGAGAAACTTCACAACCAACAACGTTATCGACAAGTCATCTTACAGGGATTTTTTTGGAAGAGGAAAGGAACAAGAAGGAGAGTGGATACGACCCCTATGGTGGAAACCACAAAACAACAATAAAGAAATTCTTAAATTCTGAGTGTGGAAAGCAAAACTATTGGCTTTTTTTAATACAAATGAAGTGGAGTAGAGTTTATCAGGGGTAAATAGGAACTAGTCAAAAGAAAACTCAGGAATATGATGACTAGCAGCTGATCAATAAATAAGTGAAATTCTAATCCAAATTTGACCTATATAGCTATTAGTGATATAGTAAATAATAATAATACCGTACACATCTTACCAAAGTCATCAGAGACAGGGAGTAGAGCTCCAATGACAATTTTTCCATTTTTGGAAGCTACTCTTCGAGCCAATCCATACTTCTTTGCCTTAAGAAGAGCATCAACAAATGCTGAAAACATTGCGACAGCTCTCGCTGATTTATCAGCTATTATAACATACTGATCTTTTCCTACGAACATTGATCGTGAAATCCTTGAACGTTTAACGCTTCCTAAATAAGTCAAACTTGGAGGACCAGAATTTCGCTTTAAAGCCTCCAAATCCGCATAGCCAAGATTAATTATTGTACCTCCAAAATTTGTGTGTTTGACAGTATCCGTTTCAAATTCAATTTTAATCTCATCCGCTTTCGGTTGATGTTGATAATTTGTTGCCGTTGAAGGACCAGATTTAACATTTTCATTTACCACTTCCCATTTGAACCTAGTAGGTTCTTTATTTACTTTCATCCACCTGACAGGTAGTTGAATCTTTGACCCAATATGGAGAGAAACAGAATAGAATCTCACCATTTTTCTCTTGTTTTCATAATATTTAAGATCTTTTTCGATATCAGAAAAACTAAACTGAACAGCATCTTTTAAATTTGTAATGCACTGAAACATCAGCCTGAGTGATCCTGAGACTTGCGAATCTAATTCTTTTCCCTCACAATCTTCAGCTATGTCATTTCCAATCACGATGAAATTTACATTTTCACTTTCTAATGCTTTAACGATGGGATTAACAGCATCAACATAAAGAGAAATTTCGGAATTCAAGTTACAAAAGACGACAAGCTGTTTAGTCCTATACTTTCGCCCTTGTGTTTGATTCTTCATGAAATCTTGAGCGACAATCAATCCTTCGACCCAATTACTTTTGGGTACTGAACTCATTTTTAAATTTTCTACCTTGTCATACAAATTCCAGTCAGCCAGAGAAAGGGGGGAAAACTCCTCAATGTATTTGTAACAATTACTGCTTCCATTTGCTAAATTGTTGTTTGTATCATCACTGCCCAACAAAACAACGCCCATATCATCAAAATCTTGAGAAAATATTTTTCTTAAAATCATTCTTTTCAAACAATTTAACGATCTTTCAAAAAACGTCTCTCCATTGTCTGTCTCAGCTTCCATCATTTGACTGACGTCGAAGAGTACTACGGTGGCAACCTTATTCGTACCCATAATTAAAATTTTAAAACCCGACACAATAGGCACGTCAATTCAAACCTCAAAAACTTAAACCCGCCCAAAATAAAGCCTTCCAGTTATTCACAATTCCCGGGATATGCTCCAAAGCACTACAAATAACTGAAGCAGAGAGGTAAATCTTATATAAAAATATTATCCTTTTCAAAACAAAACTATTTTTATTTAAAATAAGTTATAACATGTAAAAGATTTAAATATAATTAAATCTTAAAGCAATTATTTTGTAGTCAAAGCATATTTAAAAATTATAATGGATAATGCGCAATTTAAATTATATAAAACATCCATCCTGACAGCAAAGTTCAACTTACTGTTGCTGTAATTATTTCTAGTTTCATACCTGATTTCCAAAGTCAAGACATTATTTAGTCCGTATTTTGGAGAAATTCGCCAATTTTTACTTTCTATTTGTCTTTAACATAGCTGAATGTAGAATCTTTGAATGAAGTAAAAATCGCATAAACAATCAAAAAATATTTTTCTATATTCCCTCATCCTATCAATTCATTTCTTATTTCTATGTCGAAATTGAACAATGCCCCAAAAAATTTTTTTTCTTCCTTACATCAACAATCTGATTGCATCAATAGTTCCCATACAGACCATATGCGCGTGTAAATATTTATATTCATAAAATTATAATGCATATAACCAAAATTATTTTGCTTTTATAACGTAATTTTTTCACAATGATCTTCATCAGTCCAACGGTTTTAATTGTGGGAAGTGCAGTAGTATTGATTACAGCATCAGCTATAATTCTGATTGGGAACGTTTCTCGACATAAGAAGAAAAGGAAAAGTAATTTTCTAATATTTTATTTATTTATTATTTACCGTTATGTGATAGTTAATAAAGTTAAATAAATCCTATACCTCCAAAATGGTTATCGTGCCCAATATTGTACTTCCACAGGTTCCTGATGATACTTAATAATATTAAATATTTTATTTTTTTAATAATGTTCTCCTGAGACAGGCTCTTTCAATTTGTTTAATATTAGAAACTTTATGATTTAACTATGTTAAATATTGGTTATATTTAATTAATTAATTTAGATAGATACTGAAACTCCGTGGACATCCATCGGCAGTTTGTTCTGTTACCTATCATCACTACATGGCCTGGCCATCTTAATCTGATCGCGATAATATCGATAGTATGAAGGTTGTAAACCTTGTGATTTTCCTTTTCCAACTTCCGTTGATATGGATGAATCCAAATATTACAGTGATTATTTATCCTTCGCAAATCATCATATTCCGATTCAGTGTAATCATCATGGTCCCCAGTTTCTAGATCGAAAATGAGGACTCTTCTACTTTATTACTCAAGAAGTTTCTCTCTGTTTTGAAAACCTTTTTGGCGAGTATCGACGATTAGAACATACTAATCTTCGTTTGGTTTCTACCCCATTTCGTTAGTACAGGTAATTTGGGACAGAATGTATTTAGGTTTGGCAAATACTTAGAAGAAATACACAACAAACTGCGTTTTTTCAGGTATTGGGTCTGTTATATGTATATGAGCTACCATGTACTCCCAATTAAATAAGGAACCAATTCAGTCTCAGAAGTATGACAATTAAAGTTGGCCGAAGATATCTAGTTATATTCGAATAAGGTCGAATGTGGTGATCCACTTAACCCATCTGCTTCTTATAAGTAGTCTTTACAACCGATATTGTGCAACATGTTCATATTCATGCGGCATAATATTCGGTCAGTTGTTGGTTTGCTCCTGCGGAATCCACAATGATATCAGCGTAATTCGCTCTCAACAAACTTGCTCAAGCAACTAAAATAAATGCTTGATAAGCTCTGCCCGCTTGAGGTAGAAGATATATTGGTTGCCTATGGCAGAAATTAAATCAAATAGCCTCATCCTCAAACAGAAAATTCGACTAACCTGTATCACTACAACCCGTGAAGGGTCTGGGATTCACTATATGGTAGAGACAGTACTGCTTGTGGACAAAGGTTGTGCAGGGAGGTGATTTGTTTAAGATCATGGATAACCACCAGATTTTCCCCTTATAGCTTTCTTAAAGAATTGCCACTACCAGTTCTTCAGTTATTCAAAGTTAACAATGTAATACTTATATGGGAAGAATTTTGTAGACAGGAACTTACGCTTAATTAACATTTTTAATTGAGCTCAAGTTCATAACTATCTGAATACTATAATTACCGTATTTTAAATCTAATAATCACTAATGTACATTTTTAGCATCGTTGCCGTACGTGAAGCCTTACATAAATCTTTAACGTAGATTTTTATCTGTATAAGAAGAACCGAAATTGAAGGAAATAAAGGATAACAAATTGTATGAGACGTTGAAAAATTAAATACTGATATTAATAAAAACGTTTCAAATACAATCAAAAGTATATTTAAAAGGTAATATATATAATCGAAAACCTATATCTACCACTACATTATTTATTGTACAAAGAGGTGACTTGCTCCAAATCGGGCTCAACTACCAGCTTTTTATCCAATTAAGAGGACCCATTTTATAGAAGTTCGGTAAACCAGAGGAGGGTCTCTCCAGATGCTACAGTTTTGATTCAGGGTTGTTAACAGAATATATAATTTATCTGTTGCAGCCAGACTTGAACTTAATTCAGGGTTGTTAACAGAATATATAATTTATCTGTTACAGCCAGACTTGAACTTGGGACCGAAAGAACAATAACCTAAAATGGTATGTAATGAGTTACTCAGCTCCCATTAATTACTTTTTTTTTTATTATTTAACTCCACTGAGACCATTTTCTTCTCCCTACTTTTAGTATTAAAAATAATCATATATAAAATGACTGTAAATATAATAATATTTCATACAATATTGATTGAGTTGTTTTGAGAAATAAGATAGAAATTACCAGCCAATATATAAAAAAAATACTTGATAGAGACTGTACTGTTTCAAAGAAATGGTTGTGCAGGGAGGTGATTTGTTAGAGAATACTCTCAACTGCCAGGTTTTTCCCCATTTAAGCATACTTTGTACAGGCTGGATGAGCCCCTACAAAGCAGATGTCACAGGGACCATCAGTGGCTAGCAACAGATAACAGCCAATATATACAAGCAATTATTTATTACTGGTCATGAATATATGCCTTTAAACAATATATTTTTATTAGTTTAGTTTTATAGGATAAATTTAAAATTTGTTAAAAAAAAAATTAAATTCATGATTTTTCCTCAAGGTAGTAAGTATCCTTGGCCCAATCCTTTATACAGCTGACATCCAAATACTATCCTTACCACGTATGCTGATGATACATGTGCATTATCAGTCAACACCAATCTAGTTATTGTATCCCAAAGCCTCCAATTAAAATAAATTCTCAAAAATCCTATCAAATCACTTTTACCTTACATCGTAAGCCAATGACTCCCTGCCCTTCCGTATCCTTTAATAATATCCCACTTGTGCCTGTAAAACAGATCCGATACTTAGGGTTGCATCTCGACTAACGATTAACCTAAAATCCTCATACAAGACAAGAAACCGCCCGACATTTCAGGCTACTTCAAACACACAGGCCACTTACTAGACAAACACTCTAAGCTCCCAATTAACTACAAAAGACTCATATACATGACCATCATACGACCTATTTGGACTTAAGGAGTAGAGCTTTGGGATCCACTAAGCCATCGAATTCCTCTTGTACCCAATCCCTATAATCCAAAATGCTTCGTAAAATCCTCAATGCTCCTTATTTTGTTAAGAATAAAGTCATCCATAACGACCTTAATGTCCCATTTGTTGCTGATTTGGCCTGGTATCTATCCTTTCATAACAAACTTCATTTCCACTCAAACCCTCTAGTGTCAAACCTAGCTTCCTCTTCAATTCCCGATAATCCTCCGAGGCGTCTGAAAAGAAGATGGCCACGTGACCTTCTTAATTGAGCTTGCGATTTGAGTACTACCAGTGGGTAGTTTCTCTACTTGTCATTATGTATCACTTAGCCTATTTACTTGTTGTATTATTGTAATATAGTTGTATCTATCAATAAATAAATAATATAAAAAGAATCATGATTTATTTACCGGCATACAATACATAAACAATAATTAATAAACATTTTATAATATCCATATTAAATAAAATACTTGATTGTACTTTTTTATACTTAAATATTTCTATAGTAGAATGCTTCATTACCTTTGAATTAGTCTCAACCATTATAATAGTAAAAACAGGCCTTAATTAAAAGTTGTCTACAATATAATAAAAATTCAATATCTATCTGGATTGAGCAGTTAGAATTTAGTTTATTTTTCAGATCAACATTTATCTCCCATCATTATGTAATCATAAACTACATTGCCATATTTGCTATCAAACAATAAGTAAAAGAATGAATATTAATGAATGTTATAAAATGTCAACTAGTATATTTCCTTTCACCAGTTGTGAGAAAAAACAAAAAAAACCTTGGTTTACATTTCATAACTTCTTAATCTTATCACCTTGTAACAGGGCTTGTTTCTTATTAACATAAAAATAAACCGAATTGAAAACATGAAACCTCTTATATACTAAAAAAAAAAACAGGTATATATTTATTTGTAATTTTTTATGATGAATGAAAATCTAATTTCAAAATTTATTTCAATGATAGTAGTAAGTTAAACTTATATGATAAACACAACATAATTTAAATCATGCTTAATAGTTAATGTAATGGTGTTTCCGGAACATCTTTAATTTTGTAAAACAAATAAAATAGAACAAGATTAATATTTCATGTATTTTAATTATTTCCAACCATTTGAAATCTCTCATTCAGAAAAACAAATCTCTTTATGATGTTATTCAATATATTAAATCTATAATATGCAATCTAAATAGCATATATTATTGTTGTTATATATGTCACTCTTACGATAAAATTCTAGTAAGATAACAAAATTTTTAGCACTCACTATAAAAACGACAGTTTCTTATTTAAAATCTGAATTTGAGCATAACCAATAGATCATGATACCAGCAATTTAATTAAATTTAAAAAACAATAATGGGCATAGATAAATTTAATTTTATCTTGAAAGGATGGTATTTTTTTTAATGTTCAGCTTCTTTTGATTTAAATTAAATTAATGCATGAGAAGTGTGTGATATTCATTCCTTTGTGCTCTTAACCCATTATAATTGTTAGATCACTAGTAGAAAAACTAAATTAAAGAATAAAATATCTCTGTAAATAAAACAACATTATGTAACTCTGTTGTAAGTTTTAATAATGTTTTTAATTGTTTTATTTTTCTAATTAACTAAAAATGAATCATTCAATTTAAATAAATACTTAACGTATTGAATGGGAATGACTTATTGAAAAATTATTTATTAGTGGCAATGACTCTTAAGGCATATGTGATCATTAAATTTCCATTGAACCAAGAAAAAAATTATAATTAGGCAGAAAATGGCAATGATTTTAGTATAAAAATTGTTTTTATTATTACAATTTGATTAATGATTTATGAGCTGTTTTAAAAAATGAATTTGATTTAAAGTTCAAGAAATAAACATATATAACAAATTTATATATATTAAGGATAAATATGTGATCCATATTCTTCAACTTGAATTTTTTATTTAATAAAAACACACAAACAATGCAATGAACAAACCCTTCTATAATAAGATTTGTTACATAACTAAAAGTTACTTAAAGACAACTCAAACTTAGTACATTATTTAGGAAGAAGGCACAATCTTAACCTTGCATTATTTTTGTTTCTTTTTATGTTATACTTAATGAGATGTATTAAACAGAAATTAAAAACAACTATAACTGAAATGATATTAAAAGTATCAGATCCAATGGACATCTTCTAAAAATGTTAACATCTCTAAAAATCATAAATTAAACTTATCTATAAATTAATCACTTTCCTTATCTTTATTGAAAATAAAGATTAAAATGGCTAAATTTGTGTCTGAGAAAGGACAATTCAGAGCATACATCATGGTTAACTAACAAAGTCATTTATTTACACATAAAAAAAAGATAAATTTTATATAGATATATATATATAAACTCAAGAACCATAAGCCACTTGTAGTGAATTGGAAGACAATTGTGTGTCAAGTCTTAATAATCCGGTTCTTTCTATAATTATTTCTTTGATGGTAACATTATATTCATTTGATACAAATAAAATACAAAAATATAAAACTATCATAAACATATAAACCTATCCAGTCTATTTATATCACATTAGTGCATTCGAATTAGGCTTTAGTGGAAGAGACAGCTTTTTTTGCAGCTTCATCTAAATCTTCAGCAAATGTGATAGGAAGCTTTGAGTCTACAAGAAGCTTCCTAGCAGCGTCTACGTTTGTTCCTTCGAGTCTAACAACTAATGGAACATTCAAACCAAGGGATTTTGTTGCGTTTATAATGCCCGAAGCGATAGTTGCACAGTTTACAATACCGCCGAATACATTTACAAGAATGGATTTAACATTCGGATCCAGAGTTAGAATTTGGAAGGCAGCAAGTACCTGATTCTCATTAACACCGCCACCAACATCCAAGAAGTTTGCTGGTTCACCTCCGTGTAGTTTGATAATATCCATCGTCGCCATGGCAAGGCCTGCTCCATTGACCAAACAACCTATGTCACCATCTAATCTAATGTAATTCAAATTGTGCTCTGCTGCTTTCAATTCTTGCTGATCTGTCTCGCTATGATCATCCATTAGAAATATCGCTTTCTGCCTAAAGCTGGCATTATCATCGAAATTGATCTTGGCATCAACAGAAACTACATCACCTTCATCAGTTTCGGCGAGGGGATTAATTTCAACTTGAGTGGCATCTACATTAACAAATAAATCATAAAGTCTTTTTATCTCGTGGGCAGCTCTGGCTTTCTGCTCGCCTTGAAAGCCCAAAAACGAAGCCACATCTTCTGCAAGAGCCTGAGTAACTCCTACCATAATATCTATACGGTATGTCTTTATTTTATCTGGTGTATCTCTCGCAACAGCTTCTATATCCATTCCACCAGCTGGCGAAGCGATGATAGCAGGTCCATCGAATGATCTGTCCATCACGATACTAAAATAAGTTTCTCTAATAATATTTACCGACTCTGCAACCATTACTTTCCTGACTAGTATACCTTCTTTTGGAGTTTGTTTTGTAATCAACTTATGTCCTATCATGTTCTTGACAATGGGGAGGACTTGATCGGCATCTTTTGTCAAATGTACTCCCTTCTTGAATCCGTTATCAAAATGTCCTTTGCCTCTTCCACCTGCTAAAACTTGAGCTTTTATTACATACTCATCGACTTTGAATTTAGAATCCAAATCGTTAGCCTGTTCTAAATTTTCTATAATCATGAACTTCTGTACATTAACACCATAATTCTGTAACAAAACTTTGCTCTGGCATTCTAGGAGATTCAGATTCCTCACCTGATTGTAGCAGGTCTGAGTTAAATTATTCTTATATAAGGTGTAGAGCCTTCCTGCTGAACGGAATGTACTCACCATCTTGAAATAAAATATAAGGAACTGAAAATAAAACTGAACAGCGGTAAATGAGATGGATACAATAGAATTTTTTAGAAAGTTTTACGAAAACGAAGGTCGAAAAACTGATAACTGATATCCAGAACAAACGACTGAAACGATAACAATAAAAAGTTCGAATGTACTTCACATCACACTTATCACCAAAGATACTGAGATAGCAAGATTGAATTAACCTGACCCTATCCTTTTCAAGGCACTTTACTCAACTGTCAGTGTTGCCATTATTAAATTTATAAAAATCATACTTTGTTAATAAATTTTATAACATTATTCACTAACGCAGGAAGATTTATTATTTTACAAAATAAAAACTATAGTATACAACTATCCATCGAATTAAATTAATTTTCTAAACACTGCTCTCTATGAATCGTTTGCAATAAAAAAAAAACAGAACAAAAACAAAAAACTATCAAATTCATTTAGGTTATTTCTTATTATTAATAATATAAGTTAAAATTGATGGTTGTTAGAAATTTATTCAACTATTTATTTTAGATATCCTCTCTTTACCCCTCCCCCCTTTTCAACTATGAGAAAATAATTTCCAAAATCATTTTTGAATGACAAAAGAATTTTATCCGATTAAATAAAGAAGTGGAAAAAAATATTCTATGGCTAAATATGCCTTTTCCAATATAATAATAATGTAAGTATGTACTCAATGCCATAGAGGTAAAAAAAGGTGAATTTTAAAGATACTAATGATGAACATAAAACATAGATCCCCGGTGTAACCTTTAAAATGTCTGTTTTATTTTAAATTAATTATATGTATCAAAAATAATGTTTCACTTTCTTTTACCTTTAAAATAAATAGATATGTAGTAAGTGTATAGGTATAATACGTTTTACGATTATGGAAAATTTCAAAAGAAATACAAGTTTTGAGCGCACGTGAGTCCTAACAATCAAGTCTAGCAAAATGGTCTTCAGTGTATATGCAATGGGTCTAAACAAAAACAAAGTTGTTAAAACCTAAAATTTCGTATTTAAACTAGGTATGTGTTCCCAAATAGATAACGACGATGTTTACGAACCAAGCATGTCTTTAACTGCTCTCAAAATTAAGGTAAAATCGTCTACGGCAAAAGATTAAAAACAATAAAAATTATTTAAGCATATTTTCTTTTATGTTTAGGACAAATACAGTTCACAGAGTATTATTATTATTTTTTAATTTTTGACTTTTTTATTTGTATTTTTCTGATGCGTATCCATTGAAATAGTAGTGGATATTCTTTCCACAAGCTGGGCATTTTTCTTTGTTGCGATCTATGATTACGGCACATTTCTTGCAAACGCACAAATGAGCTACTTTTTCGTGAACTAGTACAACTTCCAATGGCCTAACTTGGCAAACCATACAAACGTTTTCTACCTCGGTGCTTGAAGCGGTGGTATCTTCATATGCCTTTTGCAATATCTTCCTTACATACGCCCGCCTCTTTAGACGTTGTCTTCTTCTTTCTGTTTGAAAAAAAAATTACATGGTCAGACAAGATTCCATTAGCACATAATTAAGGGAGTGGCAGAATCACCCGGAATACTATTATTAATGAGTATATTGTACTCGTTTACCTATTTGTTTAAAATAAAACTTTGTTACCAAAATAGTCAGCAATGGTTGGAATCACATTACTCAACTGTACAATAATTTTTAACGACTCCAGATGAGGGATGACTAGATCATAATAGGGGTCACCTGGTCAGCAGTGGTGCAGTTAGCATAACAACCTTCTATAGCCAAGGTCCGAGGGTTCGCTGCCTGGCAGAGGCCGTAAGATTTCTGAAAGGGAGTAAAAATTCTTAGTTATGCTGTCCTTCGTAAATGACGTAAATAGGGGGTTTTCCAGTCTCTACGGTGTAAGGTACACGTTAAAGATCCCTATCCTGGTTATACCTGGATATGCAAAATTTAGGACTCCCACTGCTGATTCGTCTGATGGACCATAACAGCAAAAAGTACATCAATATTTATCTGCACACAACTGGTATTAACATCAGAGATTAAAATAACTGAATCTTTATTTGACCAGCTGAAAGCTTTGACTTATTGTATAGCCAAATCGCAGATTGTTGATGTTAGGGAGATAAGTTTTATCTGAAGGCCTTTAACGATGCCTATCCAGTTTCGTTTAAGCGTAGCTGGATGGATATAGGAGAAGATGAAATGGATGATCCTAGTATCATCCATATAGTTTCGGCCAGCAGAGCTAAGGAAGGGTCTTCCCACTCAAGAATAGAGTTCATTTGTTTAATAAATCCTTGACAACAACTTCATATCGAGTCCAAACCTTATTCAACAGCCTAAGTGTGATGCCATAACCATCTCGGCCACCACGGCCTCTTAGAAGTGATTAGAAGTTACCAAGGACAAATGCTAATTAAAAACTTAATCAATCGTATGAATCTACAATACCTTCGTTGAATTCCCCTGTATTATATTCTTCGGAAGACGAAAGTTCTTCACCACGGTTTTTGGCTGCGTTCAGATGTCGTAAATTGGAATATTTCGATAGAGGAGGCTGTGGGTAGATATTTTCTTCATCGCTGGAGACCAAATTATATTCGCGTTTTCTTAACTTTCGCGTTGGTCGCGGTGGCATCCACTGCTCCCTTGTCTGGAAATTAATAAAAGACGAAATTACACAAGGCAAAATACTTAAGAATCCTTTTATATTAAATGACATATAATGAAAAAAACCTATCACTTAAAATCACTCTCGAATTCAAAACCGTATGAAACAGGAACACACAGCCTAACTAAAAATCATTGAAGGTGGTGTTACTGTAAAAACCTTGATAAAATAATAGGATTAGGGAGTGTAGTTGCTTTTGAGAAGAAACTTCACGGTATTAAAGGAATGTTAGTAAAAGATACAGATGAGGCTTCGAGATTTCTAAACGACCAAAAAGTCTCGAAGGAGTCCCAAAAAGAGAGAGAGGGCATAGCAGTTGATAGTAGTTCTAACAACTGCCACTTCATTGCAGAGAGGTTCACCAGAATAATCCACTAATGATTATGAAAGAGAATACTAGTAAAATCAATGTGAAACAGTGTAGAAGTTATTTTAGTAAAAATATTAGCTTTTGTCTTGAATGGTTTTAAAGCATTTTATGAAAATAAAAACTTGTATCGACCACGGTTACTTCATCCGCTCATGGGAATATTTTAATTTAACAATTACTTAAACTTTCTTATGGTCTAACGAAAATTGTCTTCACATTTATATTAAAAATTTATAAAATATGCTTATCTTAATTAGTATTTACTTGCTTCATTTAATTTGTACTATAACTAGTTGATATTACTTACTTAATAACTTTACAACTTGCAAAAATGCAAAGAGTCAATAATTAAAAGTTAAAAAGCTTATAAAAATAATCAAATCACATAAATAAAAAAGTATATACATTCATTTAATTTTTATTATTGTATGAGAGCCATATGATATAATGGTCTATATCTATAACTTGTTGATAATTGCAAACATTAAAATATAATGAGTATTTTCTGAAGAACATTATTTAGCTTTTAACTTTTAGATTGTTACAATTTGTAAGGTCGGTTATGTCGCACTTTATTGTGTGGAATACTTCGTCCATTTTCAATACCCCGATTATTTTGTGATTGATACAAAAATCTTCAATAAGAACTATAATGATGCTTTTTTACCCCGTAATGTATGAGCTATTAACATCGCGATTCACAAAAAGGGGCTATGCTAATTTAATAAAATTTTGTTATGCCTCTATAACATATGATATTTTGTTTCATTATATGGTTATTATTATGTTGGGAAAATTAGAGAACTGTTCCAACATGAGTTTTGAAAACCATGGATATGGTAAACGCGTACACAATACGATTTTCCGTTCCAAAACCTATTCACTGAAGACGCCCGACAGTTTGTTGATTGCCAAAACTCTTGTAGCTTAACGCTGGATATTGAGGCAGTATAGTATAGTCCGAAAATTTAGAAAACAACCTTTAGAGAAACCGGGAGCGGGTTTAAAAAATAAATTGTGTAAACCAACTTGGTAACATTTTCTGCAGCACCTTGATCGAGTATCCGTGACCGTCTTACACCTGAAGCAGACATTTGGTTCGACATCTTGTTTGGGGACGGGACTTGGATGGTAGGACTCGTCGTCTGCAAAACCGTCCGTCGAATACAGCTTGTGTTCTCCACTCCCTCCGGAAATTCCCTGAAAACCAAAAAATTTCAAAACTAAAATACTAGAATCATGGTATAGTGTGCATTTTAGCTACCTTATAAATTAAAAAAAAAAATACACAAAAAATATACCCTCGAATCATTTGAAATGCGGCTATACTCGAAATCCCTTGGACAGATAGAATTACTAATCGGGAGGTTTCTTGCCGGAATGGTAAGGTAACTGAACTAATATATCCTATTCAAAAATGAAAAATGGGATGATTGGGACACGATATAAGAGCGATGAGACGGATATGCTGGCTGATAAATATTCCGTAGCGGTATCAATCTAAATCTATTGGATTGTTTAAAGGAACCTCTTCCAACTTCCGAAGGGAGATGGCATCCTAAGAAGAAATTTCGATAGGTGACTGAACATTAAAAACTCTTCTCTTGGTTAGAAAAGTGATAAAAATAGGTTTTCAATGCGAGGCTTCATGACTTCATGACTTCTCAGTCATTCTTTAAATCCTTATGCTTTTTGTTATGTTTCACAAGAAGTTAACCACAATAACCTGCAATATCATTTAAATCCACCTACTACACCGCAAAGGTACTTAGTAACTCTTTTCCAAAGAATAACGGATAACTCTCCGATGATTTTGAAAATAAAATATCCTAATAACCGTACAATTTAATGTAGGTTTGCTGTGATACATCTCACTAGATCTTCCCCTGGTCAAATTCAGGCCGAGTATAGACGTAGGTTACATGGTCTCAACTAGCACTTAAGTAGTCAATGACGGAAGCTGTCAAATTGCTACTGTCGTTTTGTAAACCGTCTTATGCACTGAGGAAACAGTGCCTAGCAATAATAAAACAATACTACATAACAAGAACTCATGTTTGAAAACATTTACAAATAAACCCAAAAATGATTTTGGATTCAGTAAATATAGAGATCGTACATAGTCAAGAGATCGTGCGCTGGACAAGGACACCTGCCCCTTCATATTTAATAATTTCACGAGTTGCTTCAGCGGCTGTAATCTTTTTTTCCAGTAACGTCTTAAAATTACGAGAATTTCGTAGGACACTGTCATGTTTCTTCTTTGAAATAAATAACTAAACTGAGCCTTTTTTAGAAGAAGTCCAGTGTTAGTCAACAAGCTTAGAGAATTCTCTAAATAGGTTATTAAGTGTTGGTAAATAATAAATAGCATTAAAATATTTACAGACTTTTTTTTGTATACACCCCATTAGATAATATGCCGGGAAATTCAGAAATTCTACACACTAAACCGTCACACTCTTTTTCAACTTATACAATACGGCAAAATTGGACTATGGACATTGTGTAAATTATCGTAACCATTACTAAAGTGCATACAGAGAAAAAATCATAACTCTTTAATTTAATGTATTACCGTTCTAAATAATAGTTTTCTAGCATTTCCAATTGATAAAAACTATAATTATTTTAACCAGAATAGATGGGACAGTAAACGTACATACGTGCAAATGGAATTCAGCGAGTGAATCGCTAGCTAAATCCTTGTAGTATCTTTTATTTCCCATTTCAGTCAGAGCTGATTTACATTTAACTGATGAAATGTTTGTAATGTTGAATAACTGGAAATTTTGACTTATTCTAAAATTCGTGTTCCTGGTAGGTTTTGTAACTTGTTACATGTCATCTGGTTGTGTTTGAGAGTAAGATTCGCCATCATGTGATTGATTACTAGTTAACCCTCATAATTTAACTCTTTTTTCTGATTATAAATATTCGTATTTTCACTTGGCATTATTAGATTAATATTTTTTGTTTATTTATTTTATGCCAAGTCTCTTGGATCCTGTTATCCATTGCAATTCAGAATGATAATCATGATGTTATTGTGCCATTTAAGTCTCAATGTTGCGGCATGCGTGTATTTTTTAATCATTGGAGCGCTGTTATTGGACTCTAAAAGTAAAAAAGTCTCGATTTTACAATCCAATAACAACTTTTCCAATCGAAATTGTTACAAAATAGAATGTTGGGCAATTTGATGAGTCTTGTTACTCGGTCTTAAAGTATTTTTCTAATCCTGCTAAGAAAAACAGGACGGGTTATTTCTACAGGATACCAACCTTTTTAACAATAGCAGGAAGCTACAAATGGTCGAAGTAGTCACGTCATTTTGGGTTTCTGCTAGGAAATAAAATGAGCCCATCTACATGTTGGATCGGAACCAGCGCCTTCATGTTTCTTGGTTGCTTAGGTGGTTCCTTAACCACCTCAGCCATTCAGCTAGAAAAAATAAACTTCACCTTGTTCCGTTATAGTATTTAAATTCCATACTTTAAATTAGCCAGTATATCGAATTTCCCATCATATCTTCTAAAGATGTGTAGTAGAATTAACTATTTAAAATTAATGTAGGATGGAAATAGTTGGGGGTACAGTCAAAAATTACACAACAAATAAGTGGAAACCTATTATATTTTATGTGTGCCCACATTTCTAATATGTCAAATTTTTAAAAAGCTCTTTTGTTCAAAGTTTCTAGTGCCATCAATACCTGCATCACCTGTATTGTATTGATTAGCATCACAACCTTCTGTACCTAAGGTCCCGGGTTCGCAGCCCGGCAGGTGGTTTTGAAATTTTTTAAAAGAGAGTAAAAAATCCTAAGTTATACCTTCCTTCGTAAGGGGCGTAAAATGGGAGTCCTGAATCTGTCCTCTATCAGGTACTCGTTAAAGATCCCTAGCCTAATTTTACGTGGATAGAATAAATTTAGGACTACTATACTAGCATCGTCAGATTAGCCATATCAGCATAAAGTGACGTTAAATTAATAAACAGAAACTTAGTAAACGCTAAAAACAAAAATCATCCGCAGGTTGTCGCTTTCAAGTTGAGTCACAACAAGTTTTAACTTTTCATTCGTTTCCCTTTTAATATTATCCAAAAATAAAAATAATCATGAGCTTTGGCATGGAAAAAATGAGTGTAATTATGGGAAATGTATTAATTTTGGTAATCATTTAATCTAGAAATGAACCTTTCAAAAAACATCTATCATCTATACTTCGAAATGTTATTTCTTGATGAAATTATTACCGAAATATACACATATCCCATAGTCACACTAATTTTTTTGCCATACTAAAGCTCACGATAACTTGTATTTTTCGGAAAATAAAAAAGAAAGGGATAAACAGTTAAAACCTGTAAAACTCAACTGGAAGCGTCAACCTGCGGAAAATATACTAAATATACAAAAATCTTCCTAAACTTAAGTTTAAAAAAAAACAATTTTACTGTATTATTTTTTTAATGATAATTAAAAGTTAATGAAAATGTTTTTAATTTTATCATAACCTGATAAAGTTTTGATATCCAGCAGGTGTTCACATCGAAACATATGTTATTTTAATTGATATCAATTAATCTTTAACAAGTATTTATTCGTTGTATGCATTAAATAGTTTAGTGCACTAATTTATATAATTTTTTATCGAATTTAATATATAAAAAAATTGTCCCAATCTGTTCCCAATAGAATTAGATTATAAAATGCACAATAATATACTCCCATATTGTCATTATGACGAACAATCAAGGATCATTTGCCCAGGCAACGATTACAGCCACCTTTGGTCCATTGTTCATTTGTACCAAGCTTCAAAGCTGTCATTTTTATATCATTTTATGCTTAAATAGACTTTAAATCGTTACAAAAATATAGGGGGAAGTGTTTTCAAGCATTTTTAATTAGTTTGTATTCAGTAATAACTGAAATATTAGGCAACATTGTTAAAAAGTACCTTTTTGAATTCGTATTTTTAAGCCGCCACTAAGCCAAGAGGATGTAAGTTTTTTTAAGTTGTACCAATTTTTCACTTAATATTATGACACCGAATTTCAATCTTATGTGTAATAAAAAAAAAACTTATTAAAGCATGCATTGAAATTGAATCTATTATCAAGTACTCACTGTGTTTAGAATTGTCCTATTTATAATATTTTTCTTTTTCTTTTTTTAATTAAAAAATCATCTTCAGTGCGTAAATATAAATATTTTAATTTAAAAATTAGGGGATGATTTGTTTAAATAAATTAGGCAAAAACACATTGCGTATACAGTGACTTATCAGCCGGTGGTTTTTCCCCCTAAAATCTAATTAAATTTAAGAAAAAAAAAATTTTTGATTTCAGGAACGATTTGGTACCGAAAAGAAAAAGAGGAAGACCACCAAAAGTTCCTCGAGACACGACTTCTTTACCAATTGAATTTCCATCATCTCATTTGGCGGAATCTAACGCAAGACAACTTCAATTTGGTTACAAGTAAATAACAAAAATAATAAAATTAATTATAATATTTACTCATTTAGGATGTATACTTATGTCCATCTTTTTTCCAGAATATTACAGAACATTTTGAAACTATCCAAAACCAAGCATTTAGTCGATAAACCAGATGAAAATCTTTTTGGCATACACAATTATTATAACATCATAACAAAACCTATTTGGTTAAATGAAGGTTAATTCACTGTTTATATGATTTTTTGTATGTAATTTTGCAACTTTTATATATCTATGTTATTTATTTAAATTTATGTTCAGTTTTAAGGAAATTTTCTGCTCAAGAGTACTTGTTTGTTAATGACGTTATCAGTGACATAAGGCAAGTTTTAGAAAACTGTTATAAGTTTTGGGGTCCTAAGCATAAATTTTCTAAGCAAGCGTTTCGGATTGAAAAGCTATTAGACAAGGAGCTTCAAGCTGCACCGCAGTAAGATATCTTTCAATCTTATCGAATCTGAAATTAAATACAATTTATTTACAATCTCAGATACCAATCTATGATTATATTGCAGGTGTATCAGGGATGCATGTAAATTAAATATTCCAGAAGAAGAGAATGTTGTGTCAGATTCGAATTCTTCGCCATTCTTTGTTGATGGTATATTATTTTTGTTTTTTACTTTACCTCATATAATTAATAGTGTATAGCTATTGTGTATAACATATAAGTTGAGTTTAGTTGGAGAGCATGAGTGACCATCTTTAAACCCCTTACAAAATCAAGAGTCAATATCAAATCTCATTAGTTTATTGAATGTTCAAGGGGGAAAAATTAGACTGAAAAAAAGTTTGGTAATTATTTCGTAGGTTGTCGCAACGAATTGAGTCATGACAAGTTTTAACTCTTTATTTGTTTAATTTTTAATATTTTCCAAAAATATAAGTTATCATGAGCTTTAGTAAGGAGAAGAGAATGTTATTATGGAAAATGTGCGTACATCGTTGATCATTTCATCTAGAAATGAACATTTCAACAAAAATATGTCGTCTATACTTTGAAGTCATTGTTGAAAAACTTTATTTCTTAATGAAATGATTACCAAAATATACTCATTTTCCATAATTATGCTATTTTCCACACTAAAGCTCATAACTATTTGTATTTTTGGAGAATATTAAAAAGGAAACAAATAAAAAGTTAAAACTTATTGAGACTCAACTGGAAGCGACAACCTGCGGAACTGATTCTAAGCAGGCAAATTTCTTTCCTCTCAGAAGCTTTGTTAACTTGTATTTTTTGCCAAGTTGTTATGAGGAGATAGTTGTTGGTGTATTTCCCCGTAATTTTTCATGATCGTGACACTTTTCTCACTATCTCCTTCTAGATAATATGTAGTATAGTCCATTATATAATATGTATATTGGTAAGTGAAAGTAATATAGTTAACTTGGATAATATTCATCATGCAAGGATCTTTGGCATATCATTAAACAGTTTTTGTTTTTTTTAATAACATTATACGTCAGTATATACTAGAGATGGTCAATTGTTACTTAGTTTGGTTGAATAAATACAAAGATTAAATTGAATAAAAACTAATTAAATTATTTTTTTAATCAATGCTTGTAACAGATATATATTGTAATATTTAGGTAGTTTTTTAGTACTGACTTTAATAGTATTATTTTTTGTCAGATTTTCAATCGAAAATTCTCAAATTACTTGAGAAAAAAGAAAAAGATAGTGCTATTGAAACAAAAGATTGTGATGATGGAAAAAAAGAGATGCTACTTAAGTGGGAATCGGAAGTCCTCGTCACCAAACAATATAGGAAACAATTTATATTTATGGGAGAGGTTTGTATATTGCTAATAATCTAAATGTATGTATTGTATTAATATATTAAGCATAAAATATATTTCATTTCACTGATATTTTTTATGTTTTTCAGTTAAATATGTTAGTTCATTACTGTACTGTAAATACTGTCGGTTTTTTCCAGCAATAATAATTTTTAAGAATATAAAATTAAAATAATAGTCATTTCAAAATTCCAAAGAATACAGAGTTTGCATACATGCACAAATTCAGCTTGTTAGATTTTTTTTTTTTAAATACAAAATTACATTTTTTAGGAGACAGATACTAGTGGTTTTCATTTTTAATGTCATTTCATATTACAGTGGTGTCAAATTCAACCATCAAATATCAATTTTAGTTTAAAATTGTACAATATGAAAAAAAAATCCTGTACCACTTCAACCTCTGAAGGGTCTTTTGCATTCAGTACATGGTAGAGACGGTACAGTTTCTTGGACAAAATATTCCCCTCCTAGTTAAGAATACCCACTTTTTAGAGGCTGGTTGGGCCCTTGGAGGATCTGTAGATCCCACATGGTCCATCCATAACTTTTAACAGATTATATAATTTTTCTGTCACAGTTGGAATTGAACCCGGCCTCTTCCGGAACTTATCACTCTATACCAGGGGGTTCCCAACATTTTTTTGGTGAGGGACCACTTTTATATTAATCTTGTTAGCAGGGACCACTATGTAGGTATAATAAAACTAAACTGTAATAATCAAACTGAAAGTTTAATAATTAAAAATATTAGGATAAACTTCTGTAATTTTGTGACCACTGCCCGCTAATTTTTTTTTTTTTTAAACTATTTTATTGAATTGTACAGCTGTAATATATACATCTAGTACAAGGGCTATATGACTAACTAGATACATGATATGTATGACATGTAGAGGCACTACCCACTGGCAGCACAATTCCGCTAAATTTAAAATCATCAAAGAACTACCTTGCTCCCCCTCCCCTCAATATGACAAATATCAAGCATTATTTTTTAAAATTATATTGGCTGTAGTTGTACTCATTGGAGATGACATGAAAAATTCAAAGCGTTAATTGAATATTTTCATAGTCTTTATATTGTTATGTAATGATATAATAATTTGTATTTGTTTACAGCTAGCGGAAATCGGACATTTTCTTTCTTTGAGTCGTGAAGTGCTTTGCCTGAAAGAAATAAGTCAGTATGAAGTTGAACGAATGCTTTTGTTCCCGAAAGAATCAGCCTCTCTTGCAAATGTGATGACAGCTTTATTATGGTGTGTATGATTTTAATAAAAATGCTCAGCAAATCTTAGCATTATATATATGTAAAATTTACTGTACTACTAATTATTTTTTTATTTGTTTGGCTTCATAAATGTAATGTGATTTCTGGCAGTTATTTTGTCAAGCAGCTCGATTATTTTATTCATTTATTTAATTTTTTTTAAATTCAATTTTATAGCTCCTTTTTGGATTGAATTGTGTATACTAGTAAAGAGCAAAGATTTAGTTGTATTCAAATTGAATTTAAATGATTATATACATTTTGGATCATATTTAATTTTAACATTTTATCACATCAATTATATTTCAGCCCAAGTGCCATGCGAGGGAATCTTTATTTTAAACCTGTCATGGTGTATGAGGTCTGGTCGAAAATTTTGGCTCGGAAAGTGGACACATGGTACAACCATTATTATAAAAATAATAACAAAACACAGGTAAGCTATTATTGGTAACATGATAAACCATTATCCATTTTTGGAATTAGTTAGGGTCATTTCATGCAGTTATTGTAAACTGTTATTCAAAATCTGATTTGTAACATCTCTTTGAAATAAGAAAATTCTTTAAAAAACTTTATTTTTGAGAAGTCGAATTAACTTTAATAGAAAACTTCTTTTATGTTTTTTTTTTTTTTAAATAGTCATTAAACTCTATCAGATTTTTAGACGATTTTACTTAACCTAGATGATAGATATTAGTAATGTGTACTTAATCTCTATAATGAGGTTTAGCACAGACCGTACGACTGTATGTATCTATCTATCTATCTCTCAGATGGCGCTACAACCCTGCAATGGGTCCTGCCCTCCGCCATTCGGCTCGGTTTTGGGCTGCTGCCTTCCAATTTCGGACTCCAAGCAGGTCTTGTGCGTCTTGAACCACTCCATCCATCCACCGGAGCTTGGGCCGTCCCACTCTTCTTGGACGATAAATTCCCTCTTCCATGACTCTTTTAGGCATTTCATCGGGACTCATCCGTGCAACATGCCCTGCCCATCCAAGGCCTCCCAGCCTAATAAAGGTCACAACATCTATATCCTGGAGCAGCTCAGAGTTCCTTATTTCTCCTTCTTCTTCACCCTTCCTCTTCACCCTTCCTCGTCCCTTACGGCCCATAGATTCTTCGAAGGATCTTCCTCTAGAAGTCCAGGAGATTATTTCTATCCTATGTGGGTAGTGTCCATGTCTGGGAGGCGTAAGTTAGGACAGGCCTCATCAGAGTTTTATATAAATGGACCTTCGGAGCTGTTTAAACAGACCAAAATAGAATCGGTTAGGCGCTGTGATCCTTTGCTTTATTTCAATGGAAGCATTATTTGCTGCTGTGACCTGAGATCCAAGGTAACTAAACTCCTCCACTCTCAAAGGTGCAGCTTCCTCCGACAACCTTCTTTCTTGAGGTCTGGCTCCTCCGGTGTACATATATTTTGTTTTATTTTCATTGATAACCAGTCCCATGAACGCGGCAGCTCTCTGTAGGCTTAAGAGAGACCACTATATCAAGGTCATCCGCATAACCGACCAGTTGGACTGATCTATTGAATATGGTGCCATTATTCTGGATACCTGTTTCTCTCACTACCTTTTCCAACACCAAATTTAACAGGAGGCACGCCAAACCGTCCTTAGTCCTTTGTTTGAGCCAAATTCAGAAGAGTCTAAAGTCTCTCATTGTCATTTTTACGAGGCGTATTAGTTTTGAAGGAACCTTTTTTTTCTCTTAATGCCTATAACTTAGGACGCTTGATACTGTCATACGCGTTCATAAAATCCACGACACAAGTGGTGAGTAGGCATCTTATGTTCATGGGCCCTTTCCATGATTAATCTGAGGGTATGAATTTGGTCCACCATAGATTTCCCTCTCCTGAAGCCAGTCTGCTGCTGTACGATTTCTCGCTCTGCATGTGGGGTCAGCCTTTGGTAGAGGATTAAAGGAGAGTTGGTAAGACCGTATGAGGTATAGATAATTTTGAATCATGGCATTCCTTTAAATAAAAGAAGCCATATCGTTGAACACCCTGATTGGGAGTAAAGGATAAAGACAATTAAATATCATTACACTTGATGTTGCGTTTACCTGTCATGAACAAGATAATGTTGTAGAATTCAACAGTAGTTTCAGAGTTACAGTACTGATTAACTTTTGGACGAAATCGTGTTTAAATCCTGTTAGATTTAAAGCACCAACCAAAGCAGGGTAGGAATTTAGCAAGAGGAGGCAAAAATAGAGGATTATATTTAGATAAAAGTTTTGAAATTTATCTGTGTACATACATTTTTTTAAATTATGAATATACCCACTTTTTAGTTTCATTTAATGTCACTTTATGCTGCTGTGGCTAATCGGATGATGTTATAGTAGGAGTCATAAATTTTTCTATCCAGGTATATTTAGGACAGGGATCTTGAGCTTGATCTTATATATCCATTTTATGTCCCTTCAAAAGGACGGCATGGCATAGCTTAAAAAAAGTCCAAAGCCCCCTACTACAATGCAAGTGACATCGAGTGTACACACACTGGTGGATGGCTTTGAGGTGCGTCTAGTTGTTAGATTATTCGCAGTGGTATCTATATAAATGCAAATATGGCAGCTAATCCCTCTGAAACGTGTTGTCAAAGAGGATTTTGGGAAGTACCAGGGAAAGAAATATATGAATATTTATTCAAACTGTAATACGGTTTATAATGGCAATGGTAGGCCCAGCTCTTTCAAATTGAGATTATCGATATGCCCCTACACTTGTTACAATTCTATTATTAATTCATATTTATGAAAATAAAGTTAAAATATTTATTGACATGCCAATGTAATACATACTTACGGTGCCTAGTATAATATATAGTTACTAATAATAAACTAATGATTGTTCTATTTCCTTAGCTCTTTGTGAGGCACGGCATTGAATCGAGCTTTTGGGAAGTTGTTGGTAGTACCAATCCTCTAATTAATTCGGAATTCTGTTTAATTTCATTTACCAAAAGAGTTTGGATCATGAAGACACTTTGCACGACGATGTTTGTAAGTATGATTTAGTTTTTGTAGTGTATTTAAAAAAAAAAAAACTTATTTAATTTTATTGGTTTTAGAACTAATTTGGAGATTTGAAACTTTTGTATTTACTTAATGTTGGGTTTATTCCCTTTGTGGCGGCCGTCTGCCTTTCGCAGATTGAAAGGTTGAGCACGAACAGTCGAGATAAAAAATTATTTGCCCGGAGGCAGCAGGTTAGGGTATTTGTGAAATAAGAAGATTGATTTTTAAAGAAAAACGTGAAATTTTATATTTTATGAAGATTGTAAATATAAAAATGAAAATGGTTATGGTTACATATTGTGGAGCCAGCGCTAGTGAAGTGTGTCCTCTTCTCGCCCTTGTGTCCCCTCCCCCCCCATGGTACATGGTATTGAGGTATCAATAAATGTAGTATCATGCTAAAGTGAGCTGAGAAGAGGCTCAAGAAGGAAGGAGCGATTGCACTGAGCAATACGGAGTGACTGCTTCTCCCTGACCACACTTCACTAGCTCTCGTAACTGACTGACTTGATGGGCACTAGGCACGTGACATATGTGCTAACTTACGAGTGGCCAGGCTTATCATTTAAGAGCAAAATCTGAGGTATAACTGATCGTAACATTAAAAAATAAATTAAAAATAACAAAAGAGAGGAAACAATTTTTTTTTTAAAATAAACTAAATTAATTGAACAAATCAAATTATTTACACATATATAGGCAAAACTAAATAATTCTGTTTAAAGGTGTCGGCGTCGACACCCTTTAAAAATATGTAACTATTTGTTTATGTCAATAATGATTAATATATGTATTATTGATTAAATACATGTTGGGGAAAAGTAAAGAGAGATTTAGAAAAGGTGAAAAAAAGGCAATGAATTTTTCCTGGTCTTATTTTTGCCATATTGAATGATTTAACAAAATGTGTTAATATCACAATTTTTTTAAATAATTTCTGTAAGGTGACACCCTTTCAGGTATAGACCTTATTCCATTTGAATCTTGAAGATAACATATTTTGATTCAATAAGGATGATGGTCTAGGACGTTTTATAAAATGTGGCTAATTCATCACTAAAATTTATTAACCAAATAATTGATTTACTCAAAGATTTGTGACATTATAGTTTGAAGTTTCTGTAAACTTATTCATCTTCAAGACTATAAAATTACTTTTGATAGCTTATACAAAGCGCTACTGACATGTCTGCTATTCCAATGCTAGTGATAGCTAATATTAAGGAATATCATCAAATGCATACTGTAAAATCATTCTTTACACTGTCCAAGCCTTGTACTTTTATTTTTTTCTGAAATGGTTCTCATTTCAGTACTTGTATCTCAAATGTCACCTCTATAAATTAATAATTCCATAAGTTGCTCTAATTCATGTTATTTAATAAATTATTATTATTTTTTTTTTTTTACATAGCATTCTTATAAGAAAATTGAAGAATATTTTAACTCAGTTGATGACAGCTCCCTACGAGGACCAGTCGTTTACGAAGATGGAAAGTTTGAATATATCAGCCTTTTTCAACCAGAAATACGAGTATATAGAATATGTCGTTCGGAAATGGATATTGTAAGGCTTTTACATTGTAATAATTTTTTAGTAGATTGAGGTGTCATAGATTAAAATATTGTTTTACTTTTGTTAATTTAAAAAAAAATATTAAACTGTTAGCCTCTGAGCCAGCATGCTAAAAGTTGAACTTATTAATCTAGCTATTACTTTTCCAAAAACTTTTGTAATTATAAAATCATCATCATCATAATCCTTTCCTCTTCTGCCGCTGTGCTCTGTGAGGTTGAAAATAGCTGTGTAATAATATAAGCTACAAAAATTAAAATATTTATCTCAAATATTAATCCTTGTTGGCTGAGAGGGAACAAGCGAATGATCTAGTTAATTTTTTGTTTTACAGTCCTTCAAAATATGTAGTTTACTTTTATCTCTCTCCACATTTTCCTTCTTCTAGTCCGATCTTAACTGTTGATTCAAATAAAAATGTAATTTCATTCATTTTTATAATATAGGACGGAAGAGGCGAATTCGTTGCCATCGTACCAATGAAAAATGGCTTACCTCCGGAACTCGTAGGACAGAATCAAGTAACACTCAAGAGCCTCGGGAAGAAGAACAAATTCTATTTAGCAGCGTATGACAGAGAGACGTTGGAAGGTCTTCTTAAAGTTTTTTCTCAAAAGAAGAAATCGCTTTCGGCGATGAAGCGCCTCCTCGCTAGCGAGAATAATGAATTTGTCAAAATTTCAGCGCTTACATCAATGAAACAACAATGGGAAAAAAATAAAGAAAGGTAATTTAAAAAAAAAAAAGGTACTCAAATAAAGCAATTCTATATTATTTATTCAACTTTACCGGTTGTTAATATCATTATTATGGAATAATGTTTTTTATATAACAATTATTTGAACATCAGAAAGAAACTAAAATGATCCTCATTACATTCTTTTTGAATAAACTGAAGTTAAAATTTAACAGTCCTAAAAAAGTTTATTTTATAAGCTAATTTTCTATTTTGTAATAATCCTGATGTTATTATATTAAAATAAGAAGTTATAATTTGTTTAACAGAAAATATTTAGTAAGTTTTATTTTGAAGAGAAAAGATTTGTCCTGGCCAGGATTTGAACCCAGGTCAAATCCATTCTCTTCATCGATCCCACATCCCTAGCACTTGCAATTTTTGCAATGTGCATATGGGAAAGAACGTTCATTGAACATTACTTTAATTGGGATGTTGTTGACGTCCGTGGGATCGGTGAAGAGAATAGATTTTTCTCTATTCCGCTTGCTTAAGTACAAGAAACTCATTTTATAGAAAATTAGACTTCTTAGACCTCTCATTCACCGGGACTGTAGATATTTTTCCCCTTACCTTCAAAAACTGAGCTATATTTTGTCTAAAGGCTTAAAAGACCAAGAACAGTGGCTTTATGATTTGCCAATTTTCAAAAATATTTATAATTTAACTGATCGAGCATAGCCCGGCAGGTAACCCTAGGATTTTTTTAAGGGAGAAAAAATCCTTAGTTACGCCGTCCTTCGGAAGTGACGTTAAACGGGGGTCCAGAGCCTGTACGATGTCAGGTACTCGTTAAAAATCCCTATCCCAATTAAACTTGGATAGGCAAAATTTAGAACTCCCACTGTAGCATCGTCCGATTAGCCATAGCAGCATAAAGTGACGTTAAATGAACAAACAACTGATCGAGCATAACAAAAGACTAATCAAAAAGTAATTTCTGGATCCGTTACTAGGCAACGCTGATAAAATATTACATCATTAAAAACTTTTTTTGATAATTGTGAGATAGAAACATCATTATCTATTTTCTATATATTTTTTTCAACTTTGATTTTCCTATGAACATACCTAAACTAAGAAACAGTTCATTTCTATTGAAATAGTAAGCCTTATCCTATTAACAACCAACTATAATAACCTTCTAGAAACTATAATAACCTTCTAAAGCCTACAACCAACTATAATAACCTTCTACAACCTTCAACCAACTATAATCACCTTCTTTTGCATATCTTGTCGATTGGTTACTTTCTGTTATATATCATCCATTTAAGTATAAATTTCTGATTTTTCAGGCTAAATTTTATTCAATTATTCTTCATTTATAGTTCTTATCTAACAGATTTGGAATTGGTCGTTGTGTTTATGTTATTTTTCTCAAATGCAATTTCTGTTATAGGTCACCCGTCGTAATTAATAATTCCGTTAAATATTGGATTGAAAAGGACCTGTCTCCTCCGTTATCACCTGGCGAAACGTCTCAAAATCATTTGATCCTCAGCAACGACAAAGTTCCGAATGATCTATCATGTTTAGGTAATTTTCATTGCTTAACTAATATATTTATAACTTGAGAACTGTAATATCTAACTGTTATATGTGGTTTATTGTAGTACTGAGATTACAATGCACGGAAACACCATACAAAAAAAAAAAAAAAAAATGGCCTAAGGATTTTTTAAGTGGAGTAAAAAATCCTTATGCATGCTTTCCTTTTGCTTGGGACATAAATTTAGCCTGTGCATTGTCAGGTACTCCTGAAAGATCCCTGACCTAATTATACCTGGATAGCAGCAAAAAGTGACGTTTAATAACACAAATTAATTATCAAGTCGTATAGTTTCAAATCCCTAACCAGCTCAATGGGCAGAAATAAGCCCAGTCGATTTGATATTTTTAAATTCTCCAAAATATTTGCCTTACCTGAGTGCACTTTTAATCTAATAATGCACTTTAATGAGTAATAAAATTGAGTTTTATATAAATAAATTATGTAAGTTTTAAATGAAACACACATTTCACTACTGTTTTTTTGGCCTCCTAATCCTACTTTTATACATTCTGCTATTGTTTACTATTTATATACTATTGTTTATTATATGTAATATATATAATTGTTTTTCTTAACTGATTGCCATTTTCTCATTTTAATTCTAAATCATAATCTATTAAGGCAAGCGAGTTTTGAAAAAGAAGTTCTTCTTGGACGAGTGGGAGAATTCTTCGGATTCCTCGATCGAGTTCAATGCTGAAGAAGATGCTTCCGATTGGGAAGAAGGAAACATTAGAAGAAGTAAGAGGAAGAAGTGTAGGTGGTCTAAATGGCAAAGGGACGAGTTTTCTCCATTCCCAGGGTAATGGCTACCAACTAAAAATATAAATAGTATATTGTAGTTTGTAGATTGCAAAATAAAGTAATTAAACAGGAAGTGACAGGGACTGGCGATAGAAGTGAAAACTCATGAATTTGGAATTGCTGTGTTCTTTTTTTAAAATTTATAAATCAATTATAGTCTGAATTATTTAAATTTCAAATTTGTAAAGTTAAATTATTTACATTAATCTGGTTTTTACATATATAATGACAATCCGAACATATACATTTTCAAGTTGTTTATATATCAATCAAAACATACGATGGCAAAGCACAAGCCTTTTTTTTTTTTTTTTTTTTTTTATTATTTATTTATTGACATTTACAACTATATTACAGTAATATAACAAGTAAATTGGCTGAGTGATACATAATGACATGATATAATGACAAGTAGAGAAACTACCCACTGGTAGTACTCAAATCGCATGTTCAACTAAGAAGGTCACGTGGCCATCTTCTTCTCAGACGCCTCGGAGGATTATCGGGAATTGAAGAGGAAGCTAGGTTTGAAACTAGAGGGTTTGAGTGGGAATGAAGTTTGTTATGAAAGGATAGATACCGGGATCGGGCCAAATCAGCAACAAATGGGACATTAAGGTCGTTATGGATGACTATATTCTTAACAAAATAAGGAGCGTTGAGGATTTTACGAAGGATTTTGGATTGTAGGGATTGGATATGAGAAGAATTCGATGGCTTAGTGGAGCCCCAAATCTCTACTCCGTAAGTCCAAATAGGTCATATGATGGTCATGTAGATGAGTCTTTTGTAATTAATTGGGAGCTTAGAGCGTTTGTCTAGTAAGTGTTGAAGTAGCCTGAAACATCGAGTGGTTTCTTGTCTTTTCAGTCTTGTATGAGGATTCCAGGTTAATCATTTGTCGAGATGCAACCCTAAGTATCGGATCTGTTCTACAGGCACAAGTGGGATATTATTAAAGGATACTGAAGGGCAGGAAATCATTGGTTTATGACGTAAGGTAAAAGTGATTTGATGGGATTTTTGAGAATTTATAAAAGCACAAGCTAAATAGTAAATATCAATAATTTAATTGAAATAATAATTAGTATATAATTATATTATTTATACCTCGTATTTGAATTTACATAGATTTTATTTTCATTTGTAACATTATAATTATCGTTAAGTTGAACGATACTTGAGTCATTTGTACTTTCAATGATTTCATAAAACAAGACATTTAACTATGATAAATAAAATTTTAAGTAATTATTAGTACCAATTGCACAACTATTAAACAACTTTTTAAATAAATATAATTATTCTTATATCAATGGAAATCTAAGCTTTAAACTCATGCACAGGCCGCTAAGTATTGGCAGTCTCGAACATGTTGCTGATGGGAAGCCACAAGTTTACCCTCTATCAAAAGTTAAATATTTTGGCTAAAGGTGTTTTCACTTAAAAAACTAATAAGCCATTATCATCACTATGTATATATATTAATACAGCAGTATTACTCACTATTCCTACCCTCGGAAACGATGGATTTTGACAAAAGAGGTATAAAAAGACTGAAGGAAGTTACAAATATATGGCTAGGTTTTTAGGCTTTAAAACGCAGAATAGAAAACATTCCCGTTGGAACCTGTATGATTCACAACATATTGATGATAGTATCCTAGCATATATATATTTAAGTTTTTTAAATTTATATCAAATTAATGACAACTTTCATATAATAAAATGATTTAACGTTCAGTTTCAGTACTCCGAGACCACTTATGCAGCCACAACTGCCTATGGTCACGCCAAAGACAGACAAACCTCTCATGATAGCTCCCGTCATGCCGACCTCCGGTATGAGAACTCCTGTCCTACCGAACCCTGGCATGAGGACTCCGCCGCACAATCTGCTGCCGCTGATGCTTCGCCAGCAGCCTCTCTTCTCGCACCCACCCGTCGTAAGGTCGCCGTATGTACCTCCCATTACCACCTACAGGTCATTCAGGACCTCTCTTCCGTTAACAAGGACACCATCTTACAGGTATGTTTACAACATTGCTTTTATTATAAGGTAACATACAATTAATTTGAATTTAAATGGTGAAGGAAGGAAATTGCTGAGTTACTTCTGGAATTCATATCCAGGAAGTCTGAATTCAATTAGATGTATTTTATTCTCAACCATTGGTTTTTGATAAAAATTATAAAACTATAAAATCAATGATGTAGATGAAATAATTATGTTATTGAAGTAATGCATTTCCAAAGAAATAATTATATTTTTACCGAGTAAACTAGTGATACATTTGTGAAAAAATGTGATACATTTGTATTCATGCTTTTAATTTATAAATGAGAATATAATGTATCAAATCTAAATGTTTTACCTTTAAAGAATCATATTACATAAAAAAATAATTTAAATAAATTATCATATAATGAATAAATTAGAACTTTATTATAATTGTACAAAAAACTTCAGTTGTTTCTTCTGGTTTAGACCGTGTAGGTGAATTTTCTGCCAACGTTTCGCCAGGCATGCTGCTGACTTCCTCAAGGCTTAATTGAGACTGAAGATGTACAGCCAACCCGCGGCCTTATATAGTAGCCACTCGGGTCCACTCGTGATTCATAACGGAAGGAACCGATGAATCACGAGTGGAACCGAGTGGCTACTATATAAGGCCGCGGGTTGGCTGTACATCTTCAGTCTCAATTAAGCCTTGAGGAAGTCAGCAGCATGTCTGGCGAAACGTTGGCAGAAAATTCACCTACACGGTCTAAACCAGAAGAAACAACTGAAGTTTTTTGTATAAATAGTGGCCGTGGAAACTTGAAAGAGTATTTATTATAATTAATTTAATTTTTTCTAATATAACTCTTTAAAGGCAAAACATTTAGTTTTGAAACACTATGTTCTCATTTTTAAAATAAAAGTAAAAGCATGAATAATTCTTCACCTTACAATCCAAAATCCTTCGTAAAATCCTCAATGATCCTTACTTTGTTACGAACAAAGTAATCAATAATGACCTTAATGTCCTATTAGTTGCTGATTTGGTCCGAACCCGGTATCTATCCTTTTATAAAAAACTTCAACCTCACTCAAACCTCCTAGTTTCAAACCTAGCTTCCTCTTCAATTCTCGATAATCCTCCAAGGCGTCTGAAAATAAGATGGCCACGTGACCATCTTAGTTGAACTTGTGATTTGAGTACTACCAGTGGGTAGTTTCTCTACTTGTCATTATCTCATGTCATTATGTACCACTTAGCCTATTTACTTGTTTTATTATTGTATTACAGAGTTGTAAATATCAATAAATAAATAAATTAAAAAAATATTTCTTCTAATTTGATCGGTAAAAAATAAACATGTATATAATTATTTCATATGCATCGTTGATTTTTTTGAACTTTTATAAAAACCTGTACCACTACAACCCATGAAGGGTCTTTAGGTCTTTGGTTCAGGACATGGTTTAGACTGAATCACACTCAATCCCAGGTTTTTCCCTAATTTAAGGTACTCACTTAATAGAGCTAGGGTGAGCTCTAAGATCCCACCTGTGGCTGTTAGCAGATTAAATAACTGATCTGGCGCAACCAGGTTTCAATCTAGGACTCTCAGCACTCTACACACATGCAGAGCTACTCTGTTCTCTTCTGTACTTTTATAGTTTTTATGATATCATTAAAAACCACTGTAGTTGATAATAAAATAGTCCTAATAATTACTATAATATCGATTTCAGTCCAAGGGGGTTCGGAGGTATGAAATTAATTAAGCCAGGAGTGAGGAGACCAAATATTGTCACTGCCGCAATAGCCAATGCAGAAACTCCGAAAGCCGAAGAACAATTTGGCAAAGTATTGACTATCAACCTCGGTGGTAGCGAAGAAAACGGAGTGCCGGTTATCTATACGCCGATGCGGAAAGTGGCTACGGTTCAGGTCCAGGTGGACTCAGTTCAGGGTCACGATAGTCTAGTCTGCCTGAACTTGAACAGCCAAACATCTGAGGCACAGGCATTATAAGACAAGGTAATGAAAAATATTTAGCTACTAAAGCTAGTTAAATAGTTAGAATTTAGTATTAATAATTAATGGACAAAAACGATCTTGTTTCCTATTGGGTCAGAACAACTCATCCAAAACTCAAATCTCAAATGACTGAGAGAGAAATAGGAATTATGACAGATGATTTACACCGGTAGTATTTGTTTTGAGGAAAAATTATAAGTAATCAATCCCTGATTTTTGCTGAATATAATGAATCATTATCTAAAATGTTTGATTGCTGTGAAAATACATTTTACCTAGTAGTGATACCTGAGAATGGGAGTGTAAGGTTCTTAGAATGCCTCATTCGGAAGCTTCCTCCTGGATGAAAGCCAGTTAATATTAATTTTATAGTGTTCCTGAGGTAGAGGTACTTGTTTTTTTATTATTTTTACATTGTACAAATGTAACCCTTTGTTATCAAAGATTAATATATATATTGATTTTCTTTCCTATAACATCCTTATATATGTTATATATTACATCCTTGTATATGTAAGTTACACACTTACTAGCTTTATATTATATATAAATTATACTATAATAGGATGTTGATAGTTGGGGGTGCAGTCAAGAAAACACGCAAAAAATAGGTGAAACTATTTTATTTTAAGTGCCGACGTTTCTCCGTCAGTTTCTCGCTGTCCCAGCTGCCATCGGCCCTGAAGATGACCTACATAGTAGGTCGAAACGTCGGCACTTAAAATAAAATAGTTTCACCTATTTTTTGCGTGTTTTCTTGACTGCACCCCCAACTATCAACATCCTATTATAGTACCCACAGTCAACTATTTCTTTCTCACATAAATTATACTAATATATAAATGACACTGGTCAAAGTGTGCCCTTATAACAGGGGTGATAAAAAATATATATATATATATATATATATATATATATATATATAGGTATATAAATTTAAAGAACCCTACCTCTCTGATAATTTTAAGTATTCAAAATAGACATATCTGCAGCTTAATTGAGTAAGTGGTGTTATGTATCGATTATGCCCGTAGCATATGACAATCGATTTAATTTATTAACATATGATTGTAACCTGCCAATTATTGTTTCTTACTGTTGTATAAGAATATATGAAGTGTTTTCAGTACCTTTGCTTTAATAATTATTATATTCAATAATTAAAGACATAACAAGGGGTTTGGTTTAATTTTTCCCAGAGAGTTATCTGTATTGATGGGTAGCGGAATCGTATCATTCTCATAGTTTTGGGCTTGAAATGTAGTTTTTATATTAGCAATGACTCCATTTCAAGCAAATGCCTGACTTACTCACTATAAAATTAACACAGTTCCGCTTCCTTAAGTACAAATAACTCCTTTAGGAGAAAATTTGACTTAACCACCAATTCACCAGGAATGTAGATATAGTCCCTAATTGTTTAAACAATTTGTTTATCTTTCTAGCTATAATTGATAATTATTTGTTTCTATTTCAGGTTGTTTACACAAATGGCAAAATGACTCTTTCATCTAAGAAGAAAGACGAGGAAGTATCTGCTGCCGATGGCAGAATTTAGCTTGGTTTTTTTTTCAAGTTGTAATTGTCTGCATAAAGCTGGTCTATTTCTGTTAAAATCAGTGTTTACTTTCACATTTCATAAGGCTCAGTTATGAGAAATACTGTTTACCATTTTATAACAAAACATAACGAGAAAAGAAAACGTTTGATAAAAATAGTTATTTATTTTGTAAAATAAAAGATCGATGAGCTAGAGATTATTTTTTATAGTGAACGTAACTCCTTATAAACCATTTACTAGTATTGCCTTTAGTAAACATAACTTCTACCATTAAGAAAGATTTTTCCCATAACTTTATTTGACAAAATTATTAATTTTAATTATTTTTGTTTTGAAAAGAAAAGATTCATGCTGGCCGGGATTCGAACCCGGGTCTTCCTCATCTCTAGTGCAGTGCTCTAACCATGCACTAGAAATCTGGACGACCCGGGTTCAAATCCTGGCCAGAACAGATCTTTTCTCTTCAAAATAAAAATATTTAAAATAATCACCATCAAAAGAACAATAAATAAAAAAAATATATATAATTTTAATGATCAATGATTCAGTCCATTTCTATAGTATTTTTAAACACTAAGCAAAGACAGAAATCCCTTCTCTACATAATTTGGTACTTTCTTATCACCTATAAATATTCCCTTTTAAAATTCACTTGGTAACTACGGATACTCTTATAATTTGATAATGGATACTCCTAAACAAATAAAAATTAGAAATTATGAAATAAATAATAAGATAAAAAACATCATTAATTACTTCTAATGTTTCCTCTTCCATTGCTTTTCGATTTAATTGTTATGCGAGAGGAGAACATAATAGAAAAAAATTCAATCAAATTTAAGCCTTAAGACTAGGAAGAGGACATGAAATTAATTATCATTATTAATTTATAACACAAAATAATTAAACAATTCAAAACATATATTTAAAACATAAAACATGAATATAAAAACATATAAAGTATAAATATAAAAATTCTAAAGCTTGAACATTTTTTTTCACACCAAACAAATATAAAAAAGTTATTACAATATTGACAAATACATTCGTATTCATGTTTTTATTTTAACAGAGAAAATACAAAATTTGTTTTTGTAAACATCATCATGGAAGATATATGACAGCTCAAAAATTATTTAAAATGAGTTATAATCACCGTTAGATCAAAAATTTTGGAAGGTTTCTAGAGTTTATTCTTATAAAATATTGATTATTTTACACACTTCTTATTGGTGTATTGAGGAATAAGTTGACTAATCAAAATATAATAAAACAAAAAAAATTAATATAATATGTTTAGATTTGAGAATATTTATGTTCGTCACTAAGATAGTGAAAAAGTCTGGGATGCAAAACATTCCTTACAAATCTACTACTTTTTTAAGTTGTCACATTCCATGATCGGATAAGTTTCCATCACAGGAAAAAAAAAAGTTCTTATAAGCAAAAGCAATTTTCACTGTATTTTTGAAACATAAACTAAAACATTTATCTAATATATCTAAAAGAATGTACAGTAATAAATTATTATCATGCATGATTCCATACAGATAACATGTTTGACATAATATTCACTGACTTAAGAGGCAAAATTGGCCAGATAAAACATAAATGGCTCAAAGCCATTACCATGAATAATAAAGATATTTTCAGTTTTAACATATAGTAATGTTCAGTTAATAAAAAAAGAAATTGCCTGTGAATAAGACAGAAAAATTAAACAAGACTACAAGTATAGATAGTAGTGAATTAATTATTGAATTATTTGAATATATGAAATTATAACTCCGAGCCATAAAAGTCATGGTATAAAAACAAACATTTAAAACAATATTAAAAACTTAATAAACCAGAATAGTAGAACTAAATTATTCATTATAAAATGAAAATAGTAAATGTTATGTAAATAAAAAAGTAATATTGATAACATAAGAAAACATTGATTTAAAAAAAAGCGAGAAAAGCTTTCACCATCCAAGTTCACGTATCATTAAAACAGCTGCTGCTCTTTTGGCTTCTCTCTGCGTCTCACCGAATGCTAAAAAAAGTATAAAAACAGTATATTAAACATTTTTTTAAAGATTTATTTATTAAAATTTACTCCTGTTGTTAAACAATACAACAATTAAATATTGGCATTAAAATAAGCAAAGGCAAGTAGAAAAACTCCTCACTGGTTGTACTCGAATAACGGATAGGTCAGAAGGCCATCTTTTCAGATGCTTTAGAGGATTATCAGGAAACTGGAGGGTATGAGTGGGAATAAAGTTTGTCATGAAAGGTTTGGGCTAAATTAGCAAAAAATGGGACATTAAGATCATTATGGATGACTTTATACATAACAAAGTAAAAAGTGTCAATGATTTTGGGATGGATACGAGAGGAATTCGATGGCTTAGCAGACCCCCTTCTACTCCGTATATTATACATTAAAACTTTTAAAAAACAATTTGTTATCTCTGATAGCTATATCAAGATAAATGCAAATAAGGTACAAACTGTTATAATGAAAAATATATTTTTAAAGTCGAGTCCATTTAGGTTTATTACCTGGAAGAGGTGTTTAGTTACTCAAAAAAACCTATACATCAGGGAATTTTGAAAGGAAAAAAGTTGTGATGAGAACATTTATGGCCAAAACTAAAATCTGGAGTTTATCTACAGATAATGGCATATGGATTGCCTTTGACACCAATATGTAAATCTAGTGTTATTTTGTTCTCAATAAAAAACCTACATCATCAACAGAGAAGTAAACAGTAGAACATTACCACAATATTTGAGGTTATACATTTCAAAAGGTATATGAAATATGATATTCTAACTTTTAAAAATCCTCTGTCTACGGCTTTTCTGTGAGAATACTATGCTATTTTTTTGCAGATGTATGCCAGTCACAGGCAATAACAGGATGATGTAACAAATATTGTTTTTTTACAGAAAATGTTTTTATTTTTAGTCAGCTTAAAATAGCTTAATATAAACAATATTGTATTTTTTTTTCAACACCTAATGCACAATTAATATTAGAAAATATTCAATTATTACTAACACTATACAACAGGTACAGTAAATGCCATCGAAAAGCAGAACTTTAACTACTAAGTTATATACAAAGTTCACAAACCTTCAGTGTTACTGTCGACAAGTGTGCAGACAGCTTTGATTCGGCCTCCGTCCTGGTAGAAATTGTACGATGGCGGATCACAGCAGAAATGCATACATGCCTCTTGTAAGTAGCCAATCGGGTTCACTTCTTTCAGACAGATTTTTCTATAACATCATAATATTATTAAAGTTTTTAAGCAGGTGAATAAAAAAATTCTGGTATCTGTTAGAGTTTAATTACAAGTTTTAACTATTTATTCGTTTTATTTTTAATATTTTCCAAAAATACAAATTATCGTGAGCTTTAGTATTGAAAAGAGAATGTAATTATGGGTGATGAATAGATTTCGGTAACCATTTCATCAAGAAATAAAAGTTTCAACTAACATTTCGAAGTATAGATGATAAATGTTTGTTGAAATGATCCTTTCTAGATGAAATGATTACCGTCAAGCTCTTAACTTTTATTTTTGGAAAATATTAAAAGGGAAACAAAAGAAAAATTAAAACTTGTGACTCAACTCGAAGCGACAACCTGTGGAATAATTACCAAAAATATTAATTGAACTACTTTGAGTTAATAAGTACAAAAAATCACAAAATAGGCATAACATACTTAAAGATGCGTTTATTACCAAATGGCTGCCGTTAGTTATTCACATAAGTAGCAGTATAAAATATTAGAGTGTACAAAATAACTGTTATATAATTGTTTCGTTTCCAAGTATGATTTACTTTTCATTTATCATTTGATAGTATGTATTATCAAACCTAATAAAGTTATATTTTTATTTTGAAGAGAAAAGATTTGCCCTGGCCGGAATTTGTCCTGACTGTGAGGCGACATCTGATAGCTCAATTGGTAAGAGCGCTGCCATGGAGAGGCGGAACACCCGGCTTCGAATCCCGGCCAGGGCAAATCTTTTCTCTTCAAAATGCTAATAAGGTTTTGTTTCAGCAATCGAATAAACATTGTTGTACTTAGTGAAAATACAATACTACCTTTCTAGTGTATGAGTATTACCAGTATACAACCCGTCAGACCTGAACAGAAAGATTAAAAAATAAATTAATATACACATAAAACAATAATTTATCAAAATAATCTAAGTAAACAAGACAACTTAATATTATTCTTAATACTCAATTCTATTTTTTCCATTATGGAATAGGTTAAAAAAAAATAAATGTCAATATAAATATATACATAAATAGGAAGATTTATCAAAATTGACACAAAGAAAGTTGTAAAATAAGATTACTTCTATCTTGGCATCCTCTTCATGTCGTAATGGATGAAATGTCAGTTTCATTTTTTTACAGTTTTCTTTTCTTTTCATTGTACACAAACAATTATGTTATGTATACAGTTTGAAAGATCATTTAATTCTTTTTCATCATTAATCTTACTTTTCCTTTTGAAAGTGAAGCAACGTTTTAAACATAAATAAGAATAAACTTATAATTTTTCTCTACGAATTTAAACTTGGCCATAGCGTCACGGAGGCGTTCCGAAACATTAATATTGTTTACGGTGAAGATACAGTGAGTGAAAGAACAATCTTCCCTTGGTTTGAAAAATTTCGGTCTGGGGATTCTGACCTTTCCAACAAAGAACGTGGTAGGCTGATGACTGAGTTGAAGAACGAAAAGTTGAAAGAGCTGGTCGAAGTGGGCCCTTCTCAAACCACTCGTGAATTAGGTTCACAACTTGGAGCAAGTGTCATAACTGTTTCAGGACCCTTAAGGAGCTTGGTAAGACAAAAAGCTGGAAATATGGGTACCACACGAATTAACCGAGGCCCGGCAGCTCACCAGATTTTTTTTTTTTTCAAGAGCTGAATATAGAGGTCCTTCCTCACCCACCATATTCTCTAGACCTTTCTCCAACTGATTTTTTTTTTTTTTTTTTAAGGTGGGCATAAATTTGCACTGTGACCATTGTTGATATATTGTGCGCCCCACTGATAGATGCGATTGTTATAATCTTAATTCAGCCAAACCCGCAAATTTGAGTAAGCTTGCCGGATTGATTGGTTCGCACTGCCTGGGATTAGTGACTCTATCCATGCCAAAGGTTGCAAACCTCAAGCTGGCCAACCTATCACATAGGCATATAACATGATAGGTTGTTTCGTCCGCTGTATGACAAAAACAACACGTGGGGACATCCACCAGTCCCAACCTGAACATGTGTGCATTGAGACTGCAATGGCCCGTAAATGCCGTTATAATTGTTTTTAACTCTGCTCTGTCCATCTCCAGAAGGGCTTTGCTCATCTCATTGAAGCCTTCTAGGAATAATTTAGAGTGTTTTAAGCCACTTTTCCTGCACCAAAGTTGATTCACTTTCCTAAGGTAGATTTCTTTTATTCTACGCTTAGCATAGCTAAGACTGATGCCACCGACTGGTTCGGGGGTGCACGGAATTTGGTCCGATCCCAGCCTGGCCAGTCTATCAGCTTCTTCATTGCCAGGGATGCCATGGTGACCAGTAACCCACTCAATGCTAACCCTGTTGTTCTCAGCCAGTTTGTTAAGAGCTTCATAGCAGTCCCACACAATCCGTGAGTTAGTGCAGTGTCCACCAAGTGCACCTATGGTAGCCTGACTGTCAGTGAAGAAGGTAATCCTTCTAAGTGGCATTCGCTCAGCCAGTGTCTGTGCACAGTGATTGATGGCAAGTACTTCAGATTGGAATACTGAGGAGTACCTTCCCAGGGAGATCCAGATTCCTTCCCTAGGTTTAAACTGATTTTTACTTTTTCTGTTGTTTGGATAATTTTTTAAGAAATAAAAAATTTGACAACAAAAATGCCCTAAAATCGGCCTTCCAAGACTTTGCTTCTTCCTTGGCATCTAATTTCTAAAGAGCGGGAAAATAAATGCTTTTTTCACGTTGGGAGAAGTGTATTAAAAGTGAAGGATCCTATTTTGATTAATAAAAGTACTGTTTAATAATTTTTTTGCTAATAATTTAAATTTACACCAACACTGACTTTCATTTGTTACAATCCAATAGTTCAAGGAAATCAAATTTTAGATAAATAGTCTTAGAAGTCATTTTTTTTCTAGGCAATGTTGATCCTTCTTGTAGCTTTTCCTTGAAACCAGTCAATCAATTCTCTACTGTATAATCCTTTTAAAATGTGTATCCATACAAAATATATTATTTTTAGTAAGAAAATTCAAAAGGAAAACTTTGACAACATATTAAATTTCAATAATAAAACAAAACTGTCAGACACCTCTTGCGGATGTATCCTAGCAGAATCGCTAGCGAAACCTACCAAGCCAAAGTGGCAGGAAAACAAGAGGACGGCCTAGGAAGAAGTGGTGAGGAAAGTTTTTGAGAAGACAGGACTCCAGTGGAATAGAAGAACATAATATATAGGAAGACCAGGAGAGCTGGAGATAGCTGTACAGAATTCCTGCTCACACTGCATAGGTGGTTCTTGGGGATAGAATATGATGATGATGAAATATATACTAGGACTTAATAAAAAATTAACTGAAAAATCTGAAGCTAGTACTTGCCTTTTCCTTTTCTTTTTCCTGCTATCTTTTATATCATTCAACTCTATCACTTTTATTTCTTCACTGTAACAAAAAATTTAATCAATTAAAAAAACTGGCAACATAAAAAAGATAGCTACACAATCATTTGTTCAATCAATAAAAAATGATAAGACTATGGAGACTTACTTGAAAATTTTACTCATCAAAAATTTTATAAATTTCGATTTTTCTATAAAATTCATATGCGTATAAAAGGAAAAAATATAAGATATTTATGATACAATAAAAAAACTAAACAAAAACCTGTATCGCTACAAACAACCCCTGAAGGGTAGAGACTGCACTGTTGCTTGGACAACGGTTGTGCAGGGAGGTGATTTGTCCTAGATCACGCTCAAACGTTAGATCCTCCCCCTTATTTAGGGTACCCACTTTATAGAGGCTGGGTGAGCCCCAGGAGGTTCTTATATTACATAGGATCCATCTCCAGCTGCTAACAGATTCAATAAAAGTCTTGCCAGCAGCGGGATTTGAATCAGGATTTTCGACATGGCAACTCAGTTCCCTACCACTGAGCCACTTCGTACCTCTCCTACAATAATCAATACTATAAAAAAATAGTATTAATATTAATTTAGTGAACAGAATTAGACAAAAGTATAAAACAACAAAATATCTTTAACTTAAACTGTTTGATTTGCTAAAAAAATTCCATTTTTTTTTTTAAATTGAAGATTAAATTAATTAATATTCTTGCCATCTTTATAGCCTAAGTTTAGCCTTATAGGGAATAAATGCAATATCGGGTTTATGTTTCGGATACATAAAGTGTACTAAAATCTGACACCAACAACAATAGAAGCAATTTAAAATATTTTGAAATGAGATTACCTGGAAGATTCTTCAATTACTTCTTCCTTTGTTTCAATGGTTTGATCTATTGAGGCTTTTCGCATTCTTTCACTGAGGTAATCAGAAATTTCTTCAATTAAATCCTATCGCGATGTAAAAAAAAAAAATATTAAACAAAAAACAAACAAATGAAATTTTAATTTTTGGCCTAACTCATTAGAAATCAAAATATCATAAATTGTACAAATAAAAGAAAACTAATTTTATTCAAATCAAATAGAAAATATTGTCATTATTTATATTGTCATAAGTTAACCCACTGAACAATCACTTCAATACAACCATTCCACGCAATGAAGAATGAAATCCTGTTTGATGAAAACCATTATGCCACTACAAAATCCAACCAACAAATTTTCAGCCCTTCTACGATAATAATGAAACTAGTTGATTAATAAATACAGTAAAGTTAAAATTTGCTTTTAATTTGGGGAACAAATTAAAGCAAAAATAAAATAATTCTAACTTAGAACATTTTGTACTTGTACACTATATCATCATGTTTGTACTTATAAGCTATCTATATCATCATGTACATTTTTTTAAAAAGTAAACATTACATTAATTTATTTTGAAGAGAAAAGATATGCCCAGGGCCGGGATTCGTACCCAGGTCTCCCACGTTTACGTCGTGGTGCTCTGGCACCTGAGCTATCCTGGCTCGCATCTCGGTCAGACAAATTCATTCTCTTCACTGATTCCATATCCCCTGTTCTAGCAATTTGTGATGTATACAAGGGGAAGAATGATCATTGAACATTACTTTAATTACGATCTTGTTGACTTATGTCATTATATCATAAATAATCTATTTTATTTTATTTTTTTTTATAATTTTTAAATATTTTATTTTGAAGAGAAAAGATATGTCCAGCACCGGGATTCGAACCCAGGTGTAAGGTATCAAATATAACAATAACAAAAATATATATAAAGATGATATTAGAAAAAGACGAAAATTTACATTTGGGCGAACTAGAAATTGTAACAGGTTAAGTGATGTATAAACATGTAAATACTATTTTGTACTATTATAAATTAACAAGTAATAGATATAAATATAAATTAAACAGTCTTTTGTACATCACATTTGATATATAATTGTTAATATGTTAATTTTTTTTTTTTTTTAATTTATTTATTGATATTTACAACTGTATTAAAAAAATACATCAAGTAAATAGGCTATGTGATACAAAATGACATGAGTTAATGGCAAGTTGAGAAACTACCCACTGGTAGTACTCAAATATGTTAAAGTCAAAATTGGAAAAGATTGATTAAATATGGAGAAGGAATGAGAAAGTGGTGGGGGAGCAAGCAGAGAGAGGGCGGTCTTATTAAGCTGGAGGCCGAAGAGGAAGGAAGCAGGAGAGAAGCGAATGTGAAGGAAAGAGAACAAAAAACAAGCCTACCTGGAGAACAAAGGAATAAGAGAAGCAGACATTTTGTTGACTTATCAAAGTGACAAAGGTACTTTAATTTTTATAAGTTCTTAAGTGAAGTGCTATAAAGTGGAGATTAAGATAGTTAAGGGATATAATTTTTTTTTTTTTTTAAATTATTATATTGAATTGTACAACTGTAATATATACATCTAGTACAAATGCTGTATGAATAAATAAATACATGAAAGGACGTGTAGAGGCACTACCCATTGGCAGCACTCTAATTACATTTCTATTATAGAAGGTCTCGAGGCCATCTTCTCTTCAGACGCCTAGAAGGATTGTCCGGGATGGAATTGGATCCAAGGATGGAAACTAGTGGGTTTGGATGGGCCTGGAGTTTATTATGGAATGATAGGTATCTGGAATGGGCTAAATCGGTAACATATGGAACGTTAAGGTCATTATGGATGGTTTTATTTGTGACAAAATAAGGAACGTTTAGGATTTTGCGAAGGATTTGGATTGCAAGGATTGAATTAAGGGATATAATTTAAAATTTGAAAGTGTTCATGTCAAATGAGTGGGTAAAACCCAATTTATGTTATTTAAATAGAAATGCAAATATTCATCCATTCTAATATCTTTTGTTTTGTCATATTAATTCATATTATATAAAATATTATCGAATTCAGTATTTATTTATTGGCGCCCGAAATTAATGTTTAACTTATAATTAATTGAAGTAGAGCATATTAGAGTTAGGTTTTTCATAACAAATAACAATTTATGGTCATGAACCTGAAAGTAACCTAACACGGGCCTCCCATGTTTCCGTCATGGTACTCTGCCACCTGAGCTATCCTGGCTCACATCTCATAATGGTATATATAATAAAACAATAATTAAACTTAGCTGTAAATACCTGACTTTCACCATTATCCTTATTTTGTTTCTTCTCAACTGGAGCAGAAGATGACGAGCTGCATTTAAAACGTCCTTCTCTTTCTCTCTGCTCATTGTCCGAATTAATCTAAAAATTAAAATAAAAACATCCCATTAAATTGTAAAAATTAATATTGAAAAAAGTATTTGCCACTTCAATAAAAATAAAATTATTTGATATAATGGCTAACAAATACCTCAGAATTGTCAGTTTCAATTTTAATAAGCTTCCTGGAAGAGACAATTTCTTCTTCAGTCTAAAAAAAATTATTTACAAAAAGTCTTTTAAAACAACAGATTTACAAACAAAATTATTTATATATGTTAATATGTTTAAACTCATGGGGTTAAGCTTTATAAAAAATATTATTAAAATATCTTTAGCAGGTTCACTACCAACAACAAAATTACCAATAGTTTGCAATATTTCCTTTGATACTAACTATCTGACAGCAGCTCCAAACATATCGTTGCTGTCAAAACAATACCACCTATCTACAACTTTTGATGAAAATGATTTAGTAACGTTCCACATTCTACAGGTTGAATACACACTATTAAAAAAAGTTTTCAAGGTTGAACACAAGGCAGTGCTGTAATTAGCAATTGAAAGATAACCGATTTACCTAAGATAATATAACATATTGCGCGGTTTTTTCTCTCTCCTGTAAAATCGCCTAAAGTGAAGATAAAAAATGAAGTTTAATATCGTGATCATTGGTTGGCCAATGTGAAACAACTAGAGGTGGGCAAAGTAGTTCCTTTTGAGACAGTTCATTCTAATAAACTACATAGTTCATTTTTCAAAAGAACTAGAAATGTACTGAACCAAGAGAGGAATTGGACTATGGAAAAAGGGGGAGAAACTGAGAGGTCAAATGAACTAGAAAGGTTCAACTAGTTCACTTAGTTCAGTAGTTCGTCTTTTGATCGTAGGTCAGACGCCGACGGTCCCCTGTTCGAGTGTGCTAGCTGGTGAGTGGTGTGAACTAAAAAGAACTACAGTTCACCAAAACAGAGAGCACTATTTATAGTTCATATTCCGGATCTAGTTCAATGAATTAGTTCGTTCACAAACTTCTCATCTATAGAAACAACAAGAAGAAATAAATAAAATAAAAAAAGAATACTTACATCATCACCACATTCCATGGTGAGTTTGCTATCAGCAGTGTCACTACAACTAAGATCTTCAAATGAACTTCTCTGAAAACAGCAAACATTAAAAAAAAATCAATCATGTGAGTTATAAAATTAAGTGTTATTTCAACAGGCAAAAAGTGTAATGTATTTTGTATCAAAATATCTTTACTTATTTGAGGGTACAATATGGTAATTATCTTATTTATTATTTTTTGAGTGTTTCTATACAATAAAACGATTAATATACAATGGGTTACAATAATTATATCAAAGCCGAATGTCGTAATGTGTTGTATCTGTTAGCAACGATCCGAACTTAATTCATTCAGTCCTGATTACTGGTTAGTTACTTGGCGCTATTTGAAAGGGTTCAAGACTTGGTTTTAGAATGTTCGTGTTAGAACGTTAGAGTGTTACCATGAAATATATCAACATGCAGTAGATATTGAGTTTAAACTGGCACCAAAGCTGTGGCAACCCTTTTGTTTGGTTTTTTATGTTGTTCTAGTTGGCTCGCCATCTTGAATGAACTTAGTGTGCAAACTTCAATAAGCTGTAATGTTAGGCACAAGAAAACCACGAGAGAGTAACTGGGCTATCCAGAATGAATCTGGAGAAAGAAAATATCAAGAAAAGCAAGATCCACCTAATCTAAACATCAGCAGCACCAACATACACAGGTCCTATGTACCACGTTTATTTTTCTTACTTGTGGACCAATAGATTTTGTACTTATTTGAATAAAATTTTGTTATTCATTACAGTCCACTAAATTTAAACCAAGAACCGCACATTTCAAATTAATGGTTCATTCATGCACTAGACGCTTGGCCAGCTCAACCGTTCTTCCCTATCGTTGGCATGCCTGATGGTTACACATGTTCTCTTCACATCATCAGTGACGGTATTCTTCCAACTTCCTTTAGCTCTTCCACGAGTTAGAGGCAGTTCTTACTCCTAAATAATAACCCTTATATGAGGACTGACTGATAACTCCCAGGGCTCTCAATGAAAACATTTAAACTTTTTTTTTTTCAAATTTATTTCTGTACATAATCTCCAGAAAGGCTAATACATTTGTTCAAATAGGCTTCCACGGTTGTTGATATTCTTCTTCCGGGATGGACCTTGTCATGTCAGTGCTAGTAGCTTCATTAACTGACTAACCCTGAAGAAGCTCACAGCTCGATGAGGGAAAGCTTGATTATTAGCACCGACATGATACGGTCCATCCCGAAAGAAGAATATAAGAAGCTAATACTTTTGTCATATATATGTTCTAATTTAATTAAACGATCTCTTTAGTGCGATTTGTCAAGGTCCTCAAAATAGCAGTTTACCCCACCAATGACCTCCTTGTTGCAGGTTCCTTGTCTAACTGGCCTAGTGGTAACTAGCCGACCCTGTTATATTAATATTAACCTAATAACTTACCAAACTCTCATCTTCAGTTTCTCCACCACTGCTGTCTTGCCATTTAACCTTCTTCTTTTCCCTTTTCAGGAAAGGCGGAGGTGTCATTCTTGGTCTGTTCCTAAAACATGAGCGTTTCTTAGGGGTATTCTCAAAGTGTACACTCACGATTCCCGTCTCGGAAACAAATCTTCTTGGACCGAGATCATTGTCGCCTAAATAGTTCGGGCTTGCCAGTTTTCTGAGCATATTGATAGCGGCTTGATGCTTTGCTATTTTCTTAGAAAATGCCCGGCCTTCTCCTGAAATATTTATCATTGATTTTTAAAAAATGCTAATATTAAACTTGATACAATAATGACAAGTAAAATATTGAAATTCTAAAATAATGGTGTTAAATATTAAAATTACATTATAATATGATGTATTGTGTCATTTCATATGAAATATCCATTATCAAAGGAAAGATTATGAAGAGAAAAAACTTAATGAAATAAAAACATTTACCCTTATTATCTATAGATTTTTCCCTGTATGCTATCAAATTTTCAATCCCATACTGAAAAATTCAGGATTTTGTAATGTTGAGAATTATTTTCATCAATTTTAAACTTATGGAAATCGTCCAAATTTCTGAACAGACGGAAACCTGTTAGAGATAAGTCTGGTGAAAAGTTGAGTGTGGGAGGACATTGTAGCCCAGTTTCTTGACTGTCTTTCGTAAAACATGAGGAGTAAGAGTACAGCTTCATTCTGATTAACTAACGCAGGTAATTTTTGGTTGAATTATGTCAATATCTCTGCAGTACAATGTGGACGTAATGGTTTCACCGCAGGGTAAAAAGGAGAAATAAATTATTCCTGTCATTGACCATGACACAGAAACCAATAATTGTTTTGGTCGGAAAATTTCTCAAACCAATAGTGAATGGTCAATTCGTTACAATACCCTCCTCCTAACGCGGTGGTAATGCTTCTTGCAGCTTGGGCTGGTGAGTGTCCAAGTTTAAATTCATAAAAAAAATTAGTTGAAAATCATGTGTTTCCATGATCAAATTGACGGCATACTAAACAACGTCCGTTCAATTGATGTGATAGTAAATATTATTAAAAAAAGATGATTAATTAATTAGTTAATTAATTAATAGTTGTTCACTATCTGTAAACATAAACATAATAGAGCACAAGTCCACTAATTCCATTTTGATTTTTAGAAATAATAAAAACAGACATTGGTACTTGTGTACTAACGCCACCACAGGTAAAGGGCAATCTTGTGCGTTTTTAAATATTTTTATTGGGGATAGAATTTAAATTTTTTTAAATAATCATCAACAATTAAAAATCACAATAATTTACTTAAAAACAAAGTATATCCAAGATACATAATTATAATTATTAATATATAACAAGTAAATAAATATTATTAACTTAATTATTAATTAATAAATATTATTATCCAAGAGAGTCAACAAGTTGAAACTAGCTTATCGACTGACGGAAAACTCCTATAACTAGAAATCCCTGTCACGCTACCTGAAACCTAAGCACTACACGTCAGTCAAACGACCAGAAGCCCTGTATGCCATGAAGTGTCTTTCCTTGGACCAAAGAGGTATGGTGGAGAAATTGGAAGTTAAAGAAAGGAGAATCCTCAGGAAGATCCTAGCCCCGGGAAAGGAAGATGGAGATTTCCGAAGGCGACATAACTCTGAGCTCTACGAACATGTAGAGAGGCTCTCTGACTGTGCAAGGAAAAGATGGGTAGCTTTCTATGGTCATGTTGCAAGATTGCCTCAAACCGAGTGACCAACTGTCTGTTCACTTTCAGCCAAAATAAGAAGGTTTGTACCGCTTGGTTGACAGAAACCGAGAAGTACATTAAAGAACTGGGAATAAAAGATCTCCAAAACAGACATTCTGTGAGACACACCCTGAAAGAGGTCTGTGGATTTCAGGAAAACCCCGAAGGAGAGGTACCCCCTGGACAGAAGAAAGAAAGGAGTTACACCGGCAGAAGATGCGGGAATACTGGGAAAAGATCAAAGCACAACAGCTGAACAAGCGTGGTCCAAAGTTGGCCCATTCGAAACAAGAAGAAGAAATATAATTAATACCTATCAATATATAATAATATATTCAATAAATTATATATTAATATAAGTAATGTACATTATTAATATATTAATACATAATAACATACATAATAGATATTTACATAATTAGGGTTACACTTTAAATTTTTTTTAATAATCATCAACAATTAAAAATTAAAATAATTTATTTAAAATGGGTCGATATACAGTTTAACATGGAATATAATAATAATGGAAATAATAATAATATAATTATATATGTACTAAAAATCAGTAAACAACAACAAATCAGCAAACAAACAAAAATCAGCAAACGACAACTCTAGAACAAATCAGCAAACAAAGAACAATGAATCTGTCAAAAATATAACTGTTACTGTTAGAAATATAACTGTTATAAAGTATAACTGCTTGCCCATGCGTAGAAGATTGGCCTTTACGCGTGGTGGCCTTAGCACACAAGTACCCAGACATTTCATATGAAACAAATAAATACATCATTCAGGGAAAGTAAAATTTAGTTTGTAGTAAGCTCATCTGAGATAGCTAGGTATTACAAAAAATAATTCATAAATCAATAGCTCAAAATCTACCTGTTATGTAATATAGAATTTTATAATTAAAAGACATAACTGAGATTGAGGAGAGAAAGCAGATATTAATAAAATTAAATACTTATAAATTGATAATAAATGTTTTCTTACCAATATAATTCTCGACAGTAACAATACACCCATACTCTATTCCAACCTTCTGTGGTATCTCATAAAATTCAAAACTAGGTATAACACTTTGCATTGAACAATACTCATGAAGTGTAGACACAGGATGCTTTCTAGGATCCAAAGACTATAAATATAATAAACATGGAATTCAATTTCATAAAGTAGTAATAATAAATAATAACACTGTTTGGAAGAAGACTTGAACAGTCTTTTTTTTTCATAAATTTACTACAAATAAGAATTTAAAAAGCTTAATATAAGGCAGGTTTTTTTTAAAGAACTGTAAGTACATGCTTTGTGAGGTTTATTAAACACACTTTAAGAAATTTCATAAAAATTCAGAAAAATAATGTCTGTGTTTGTCTCCTTATTTAAAACTAAAGATAGACCATGCTTACAAATGTATAAATTAAAATGCTTTGCCACTTTTACTTTATGAGGAAATTTGAACTGTATTGTATTTTCGGTACCTGTTCTGCTGGCTGTCACTTCAAGTTGAGTTACAAGTTTTAGCTGTTTAATCGTTTCATTTTTAATATTTTCCAAAAATACAAGTTATGATGAGCTTTAGTTTGGAAAAGAGAATGTAATTATAGGTAATGAGTATATTTCGAACATGAGATTAATAAAGAAATAAAAAATTCAACTAACATTACAAAGTATAGAAGGTATATGTTTGTTGAAATGTTCATTTCTTGATGAAACGATTATTGAAATGCACAAATTTCCAATAGTTAATTCCCTTTTCCACGCTAAAGGTCAAGATTATTTTTATTTTGGAGAATATTAAAATTGGAACGAATTAAAGTTAAAACTTGTGACTCAATTCGAAGTGACAACCTGCAGCATAATTACCGTATATTTATTCAAATATTTCAGATAATAAATCTGTAGAATAGATGTCATCCTTCATGAAACTATCATTTTGACTAAGAGAGATTAAATAGAAAGGAAAGGATTAGAATAAAACTCCGAATAGTCTTCTTATAGCGCAAACTTTTCCACATATTGCTTAAAAATAAAACAATTTGAAAGCAGAAAAGAAAACAAGGACTACAAATACAACTGACTGACAATTTTCCCTGAAACAGTTTTAACAGAGAAATAATATCAGTTTCTAAATCAATAGCAAACATTTGTCATGCAAGATATTACTTAGAGAGATGTTAAAAAGATGTCCTGTTTAAAATAATCAATGAGCAGGCAAACTTTTCTGTCCCAAGCCATTTTCGTGTTGCACAATTGAACATTTTACTAATCCATATTAGTATCTGTATAAGTGTAAGGTTACTTCAAAGATTCACTTACAAAATAAGATCTAGACTTAGCTCTATGGACTTTTGGCCTGCTATTTCCTTCCCATTGAGGCAAATGAAAGGGTCCTAAGTCAAATTTCCGATAAGACATAGTGGATGATCTGCATCCCATCCAAGACTTCTCCTAAAGCAAAAGGATATATTTGTTATAAATAATAATATTAATGATACAACTCTGTACATAACATAATAGCAAACAAAACTACTTTGTAGCAACAAAGTTGAACAAACAACAACTGAGAACAAAAATAATTTGATCTTACTGAGCTTCTAGAACCACCAGGCATTTTAATTAGTAAAACAATATTATTACAATATTTAAAAAAAAAAGAAATTCAACGTTTGCTAAGTTTAAATATTATGCAATGTAGAAGCTGCAAAACAAAACTGTTATAATCACGAGAATAGAAAGATTCCAATCAAAACACACGACTTTTAATTAATCCCGGAAGCAACCTAGCCAAAGGCTTCGGCAGTGTTGCCACGTGTTATTGAAAAGAAAAATATAACAAAAACATTATTTATCGAGAAAATACATTAAGTTGATTCAAAATAATATTTAAACACTATTTTTTAATATTTTATGTTATTTGACATTAAAAACAAACAGTGATAAAGATATAAGTCCAATCAGCCATAGAATTCTTATGATCCAAAGAGAAATAATTATTTAAGACACTTATAACTTCCATAATGTATTTCAGGAGTGCTACCGTTGTACACATTATTACCTGATTTCAGGTAGTCTTTGCCTAAGCAGATAATTTTCGGATACAATTGTTTAATTAATTTATGTGTGGAATTGTGGCGATTTGAAGGGATGTACAATATTTTTTACAGACATGTACAATCTATTATTGTTTATTCAAGAGAGGACATTTTTATAAAAATTAGTAGATATATAAATTTTCTGATACTACACTCAAGGACAATAGAAAGACCTTAGAGAACTTTCATGAATGTTTTATAAGTTTATGGCAACTATATTAAAGATCAAAATGCTTGTGTGTACAATTGAACCAGTAGTTTTTAATTTACAATGTAGAATATCGAAATAAAAATGAATTTTTGGTTCTGTTCTTTAACCATGTCATTTCATATAAACTTCCCTTTTTTCAAGTTATTGCGTAGAAACGTTTTATGTTTATCAGCAAGAGTTAAAAAAAGAATGAGGCGGAAATTTTTAAGCTATTTTGAATTGAAACTCAAGAAAAGTAATTTTTAATCTTGAAATATACATGTGATTTTGATTCTCTTTTGAGTTTTTGTTGGCTCAAGGTAACGTAGAAAAATGTTAATTCGGTCCGTATTCCTATCTTTGAAAAAAAACAAAGATTGAAAAACTTAGGATCTTCGGACGTAGAATCGGTCATTTCCAATCAGCGTTCACCAACGAATATTTATTGGTAACTTCACTTTTCAATTTATATGTTCGTTCTAAAATTCTGTTTTGTTCAAACATTTTCTTTGTTATTTAAAAAAATATTTTGATGCAACTCCATAATATTGCTTCCTTACTAGACCAGGGAACTTAATTAATATTATTTGCCATCTTCCTTACAATGGTATAGGTAGAAGAAGTTGGCTGAGTGTTAGGGAACAAGATCTGTGCAAAATTTGACGAAAGCAATAGATCACGATGAATTCAGGAGGATTGTACCAGAGACCAAACTTCGCCCGAACTGTAACCCCGGAAAAGAAAAAAAGTAATTATTTAAAGTTCGTAATGCTAATTAATGTCTAAGAGTCAAACAAAAAAATTACAGGGGACGGAAATGGTATAATTGTAAATTCAAAAGTGGACGACACAGATTGGTCACGAACTAAACTCGTTGTAGAGACACATCAATATTGATATTCAAATTTCTTTAAGTGAGAGACGAGTTCCGTTTGTTTCCGAAATCAGGTGTAGTTAACATCTGGTGCATGCATCTAACAGCTGTCGGGCACTTTCCATCCAGATTTTCGAAAGATTGTTCATTCTCTGCTTGATGATAGGATCGCATTCGTCTGAGGAAGTAGTATTCCCATCTTTGATGATTCGAATCTGGCAATCCTCTTCTTCATTTATTTCACAGCTTAATTGGTTTTGAATCTCTTCTGTTTCCCCACCGCAGCTGTCTTTTTGGACATGGCTCTTTGTATAAGTTAATTTCAGGCCTGAAAATAAAAAATAAAATAAAATTAAGCATTCATGATATATTTTATACATAGATTAAAAACATATAAATTATCCAATCACCAAGTTTATAACTCAAGAGAAAATATTTTTACTAAAAATTCATGTTTCAATTTCTTGCACATCATTAGAAAGTTAACAACAATGTAACTTCCGCATTTGAATCCAGCCTGAGCTGCTTGAAATTTATTTTTTGGCAGAAACATGGAATAAATTTCCCTCTCTGGAAAGAAAGGTTGTTGTCCTATAGTTTTGTTTGAACAGGAGTAAGAATAGGACGTTCAACCCCAGTGGAAAAAAAAAAATCGTCAAACTGGACGTTGTATGTATTGTATTCTTTCATTTGTGAACTCAGCTTAAAAACCAAACTTTAAACTACTGACGTGACTTTGAAGTTTCTACTTGAAAGGGTAATTATTCTACAGGCTGTCACTACCAGTTGAGTCACAACAAGTTCTAACTTTTCATTTGTTTCCCTTTTAATATTTTCCAAATATAATGTTATCGTGAGCTTTAGTATGGAAAAGAGAATGTTACTGTGGGAAATATGTATACATCAGCAATCATTTCATCTAGAAATGAACATTTTAACAAACACATATCATCTATATTTCGAAATGATAGTTGAAACTTTTATTTCTTGATGAAATAATTACATTAAAATCCATAATAAAGCTCACGATAACTTTTTTTATTGGAAAATTTTTTTCTCAGAACCATTGTTTCAAGAAACTGAAATAGAGGACTCAAAGAAAGTAATACAATGTGGTAAAGTACTTCCTGAATGAATATGAACCATAATTACGCCTGGTTTTGGCTATTATTTCAAATTCGATCATATGTAAATAAATATTAATTAATTAAATAACACTGGCTCTACAACCCACCACGGGTCCTGGCTGCTTCAAAGCGTCGCCTCCACTCTTCTCTGTCCTGCGCCAAGGTCCTCCAAGCTCTGGATACAATGATGCCTGCATCACTCTCGACTTCATCTGCCCATCTAATTCGTGGACGCGCACCTTTTCTTATTCAGTCCACAAACCCAAACAGCAGTCTTTTCAGGGTAGCTTCGTCCTCCATTCTGGCCACTTGTCCAGTCCATCTCAGTCTAGCTATTCTTATGTGTTTCACCACGTCAGGCTCCTGATACAACAGACGCAGCTCTGAATTCTGTCTGAGTCTAAATTGATCGCCAACTCTTACAGCTCCAAACATCCTTCTGAATATTTTTCTTTCGAAGAGCAGTAAACTGTTGGCATCTGCCCCGGACAGAGGCCAGGTTTCCGATCCATAAGTTAAAACAGGGCTGGTGATTGTTTTGTACAGCATGGTTTTGGTTCTCCTTGATATCAGACGACTTCGTAAAATTTTTGCCATCCCAAAATGACATCTATTAGCCACCAAAGTTCTTCTTTGCACTTCTAAGCTGGTTGAGTTTTCTGCTTTGACCAGAGAACAGAGATAGACAAAATAAATATTAACTTATTCAATAACTAATTCGGATGTACTCCCTGGTATTTTACATAATAGTGTTTAAATACTTTAGTACTTAGGTATCTACTTAAGAGTAAATTTTAATTATTTAAATACTTTACAACTTGAATAGTTTACCTGTAATATCGTATTTCTTGTTATCTTCACTTGTGGTTTTGATGATTCCTCTACATGCACGATCAGTGCATGCATTAGAGGATTCCTTAGTGTCCAAAACTTTTTTGGAAGATAGTTCCTTTGTGAGGACTATATCAGTTTTTGGCGAACCTGGCCGCGAACCTGATTTTAGCGAATCTGGGCATTCCTTTGAAGAGTTTTCTTTTTCCTTGCAGGGACCATAAGCAACGTAAGGGGGTGAAACTGGCTTTGGACAGCACAACTTCTTAATCCCTTTAGTAGCCGACCTTATATTTCTTTCAAACATATCTAAGCTTTGAGCTAAAGAAACCATTTTACACTGTTTTTCTCGCATCATTTTCTGATCGCATTGTACTTGTTCCAGAAGAGACCTTTTTATGCATCTGGCCATCATAATCATCTCTTTTCTTTTGGCCAACTGCTCCCTGCAGTCCCCTGGTTGTGCCAGGAGAATACCTTCAAGTTTATTAATTTTGCACATCATTGCTGATAAAACGAAGAATGGGTCGGGAGCAGGTTGTTTTGCAGTATTACCTGCTGTTGCTTCCTCATGTTTACATATCATCTGAATATCATTTTTTAGGCTACATAGCAGCTTCTCGGCGTTTTCCTGATTGGAATGGCGTCCTTTTTTAGATTTGTTTTTTGGGTGTTGCATCCTCTCGACGTAGTTCCTGATGGCCATAATGCATGAGGTGTGTGTGAAGTTAAAGGAAGATTTGTGTTTGTCTCGACGGCTTCGGCTGTGCTTGGGACGTTCGCTAGTTTCTTGGTAGAAGCCATACTCGTACGTGTTGTCAGCACTTTTGAAATCGCATGGCTCTGGTATATACCCTCGTCTTCTGCTTTGAGGACGTGCTGGGCTCTGATCTCCACCAGTATTTCCTTTTTTGTGACCCATGTTTAGTATTTCTCGGTTTCTCTATCTGTAAGAAAATATTTAATCATAAGTATATAATACATAAATAATAATATGAAAAATATATATGGAACAGATAAAAAAAATACGGTACCTGTAAAACCCACGAAGGGATCACTATATGGTTAGAATTGAAACTAAACTATTTTTAAGACAACGGCTGTGGAGGGAGATTGCTTGTCCGAAATCAGGCTCAACCTCAAGGGTTCTCCCCAATTAAGGTACCAAATCGGAGGCTGGGTGAGCCCCAGGAGGATTTTCAGATCTCACAGGGTCCATCCTTAGCTGTTAATAGACTAAATAATTTATCTGCCATGTATTTGAGCCCAAGGATCTTCAGCGCTCTGAACGCTTAGCTAAACCGCACCCCAAAGGGAACATAGTAATTGCATTTTTCTTATAACATCTAAATAACAACTTTAGTTTGAATATTCCTATACGATTTGAAGAAAGGAGAAACAAGTTTAATTCTAATCTTCTCAAAAGAAACCTTAAATACTTTCATATTTATGTAGGCCATGTTGAGCTCTGATGAAAGGAATCTTCTAGTTTTCGAAAGAGAAATCATATTACAATAATACAGCCCATTGAAAAATGGATAATCAGAAAACTATCTTTTTTGCCAGACCGGTGCTGTTTATTTCATTAAATGTCATGGTTAATAAGCTTTAAGCTATGCAAGTGCGACTTAGAAATGGCGTTGCGTGACGTCACTTGACTACTCCTACCACCAAGCTGGTATGTAGCCTACGAATAGGTGGGGAGACAGATACATCGGCTTGTAATTTTAATTCGTAACCCTAAAAAAACTGCCATTGTTTTGATTCTAAATCGAGTCTACAATAATACGATTAATAAACTACAATTTGTCTGATTGAGATTGCCCGTGGACAAAGTAACATGGTTTCCTAATTTCTCTATTTCTCTAAGATTTCGACTATTGCATTTTTACCGTTTTAAAAAAGGTTTTCCGATTTAGTTAAAGATAAATTTTATTAGTTTATATCGTATATTCTCCAACCAATTCCAAAAACGTTGTTAACTATTTATTCCGGAACTTTCACCAATACTTGCTTTCATACATTTTTTTCGAAGGTTTTTAGGTCGGAAATATGTGATAACAATTTAGAAAACACTTACGGTTGTTTATAATTTGTCCATATCAGAACCCCTCTTGTCTTCATTGTATACACGCAATTTAATTTCGTAATGAATTTAATATCAACTAACATGTTAACAAATGTTTCGTTATGAAACACATGGCGACGCACTAAAAATTATCTTCTTTAGAAAAATATATTTTCCTCGAACAGAAATTACATTTCATTATAACTTACAATTGTTATGTGCCCAATTATTATTCCTTAAGATTTTCTGCTTTCAACTTCAAAAATCTTGGAGCTGTTAATTATAACCAATTTTTAGAGAGATTCTACAGTTTATACATAATGGTTGTAATTTAAAAAATGGATTTTATTTATTAACATGATTGTTAATATTTAATTCCTTTTACAAAAAGACGGAATGGACGAAATGCAACAGAAATGCTTTATACTTTTATTCTAAAGTACCATTCATGATCCCATGAATGGCCTTTACGTAATTGACAAAGCCAATACCTCAACACCAGCTCTCAAACGATAGGCCTTTTCTATTGCTTGCTGTTGCTCCTGATTCCTCTCTAGCAACGTCCGATTAGCCATGGCAGCATAAAAGTGACGTTTGATAAACAAAGAATAAATCCAGTTGTAATTTTACTTTTAGATGACTGTTCATGAAAGAAAAAAAATAAATTCTGTATTTATTTAAGATGAGCTACAATTTTTAATTTAATTTTCACCGTTTGAAGTTGCTAAAGATTTGAAATTGCATCAATCGGAGTAATGCTGCATATAGCAATGATTCTTTAAACGAGGTCTTTACAATTTGATAAATTTTGTGAAGCTTAATATATATATATATCGAAAAAACTGTAGATTTATTTAATAATTAAGATAAATGTCGCGTGGTCCTTGGTGGCCGATTCGAGTAAAAAAACCAAAACAATTAAGATAAAAATAAGACAAAAAATGATTAGAAGACCTTGATTTGGAAGGATTCTCACTTGGCTGCAAGACTCAATGTTGGTTGTAGAAATGAGCTCCTAGCCCTATCATAGTTCTTTCTCCATGTTTTGAAAATCAGAAAGATCGTTCATGACTGCATCAAAGGTTATTTGAAGGTAGTTCATTTATATATTTTTCAAAATCTTTAACTTTTGGGATGGAATATTTATATTACTTTTATGTGTTTGTATCTGTGTCACTAATCTCACTTGTCACAAATTTACCTGAATTTAACAAGATTGATCCTAATTCTTTTAAATAAGCCAGAATTTCATCTTTGTGTTCTATTGTATCCTTTTTGATTAATACCGGTTTGTTTTGTCTGTTTGATGGCCTATTCCTTGAATTTTTATTAGGAGTGTAAAGCATTTTGTATTTTTTATAATATGGTTTGGATTCGACATTTGAAATCTTAATGTTACAGTCAGAATCTTCGACCACAGTACAAGTTGAACTGTTGGATTCTTGTTGTATGCATGATTCATCTCGGGGCATAGTCTCAAATATGTCAGTTTCACTAAGAATGAAAACTTGCTTGTTTCTGAGATTTTTTATCATTTCCTCTTTAGTTTTTTCATTAACTATTCTCTCTTTTGTGTAAGTCATATCTATTAGTGAGTACTCATAATCTCGTGATGGAATTCCGAGAATTGTTGTTTGTGTTCCTGTTGTATTTTTATTTGATAAGATATTTGTTGCTGCATGTCGCATTGACACTTCATATTGAAAATTATTTTCAGGTGGTAATTCTTCTTCAATAGTAGCTCTACATGAACATTTTTTAATATTTGCGAGCCAGGGACTTCTGATTTTATTTTCACTATAATATTTAGGAACACACATTGGTCCTGAAAGATTTGGATCGAATTGCATAGCAACATTATCAGTTTCTATGGAAACTGATACCGTCTTATCAGCTGTTCTACATGATCTTTTCTTGTCTTTTTTCGTTATCTCCTCTATTTTTATTAGGAAACTCGAATCCCGGTTACATTTTTTCTTTTTGGGCTTTGTTAGCGTTTTACTACTCATAAACTTGAATTTACTATTATTATTATCGATCTTTTTGAGAGGGAGTTTAGTTGTATGTCGCATATTATTCATACTAAACCAAGGATAAATGTCTGTTTGACAGGGAATTATACCATTTTCATTATTGTCTTCTGAATGTTTCATTATAAAATCATCTATGTACGCGACATCAGTGACTATTTTTTTCAGACACTTTTCATTTTGCGCTCCTTTGATACAATGGTCTATTATACTGTCATAAGCATTTCCTATTAAATTGTGAGCACGTTTTCTATGATCTATAGGCAAATGGCCTAACCTATTTCTGAATTTATACAACTTAGCCTGCATTTGGACTAATACGTATATTGATCCAAATACAATGGGTTTCATTTTGCCCATATATACCATGCCTTCTTCAAGCATCGACAAGTTTTTCAATAAGCATTTCAACCGAAGCATGTATTGGTTCATGCTTGCTTCTTCTGTGTGTAGTCTTGAGTATTTTGTAATTGTTCTCGGAACATTAAGCTGTTCATCACGCTTTGTATCTTCTCTTGTTGGTGACTTAAACCCTGTTAAGATCAAATCTTTTATATTCATTTGACCATAATTTTTTTTACAACTCATTTCTAGTGTTTTTTGAATTATTATCACAAATATAATTTTTTAAATAAAAATTTGTTCTAACACTAAAATTATATAAAAATAAAAGATGGATTTATAATAAATTAAAAATTTACATATTAATGCTTTAAATAATTATATTTAAAAAAATCAGTACAATCATGTGTTATAATACTGAATGATAACTAAAAATAATGATACAGTTATCCCCAGAGATAATTTTATTCGTAGTAGGCTCTCTCGGTTTATAGTTTCAAAAAATAATCGTTATTCAAATGTAAAAAGGTCATTAACCATGTTGGATTTATATTTTGTAAAATCAAGAAATTAAATTTTATTAACTTTGCCATGACATGATTCTGGATATTCTCTTATTTGCTAAATTTATATTAATTAAAATTTTCAAGTATTCAGTGTCCAATATATTCTTAATTGTGACATTATATTTGACTGGAGATGAGATTATTTTGGATAGAACTAGAAAACCAGAAATTACATCAATTAAATGTTTATTTATTGTAATGTAAAAACGTTGAAATACATAATTTGACTCATAATTTATATAGAAAAAGGGCAAACTAGAAGTAAATAAAGAACAAATTTAATAATATAGATGTCTAAGGATTTTATTAATTCTCCCCATTTATGGGTAATTGAAAAAAAAAGAAAAAGAAACACTTAATGCATGGATACTTAAAAACTATTTGTTCCAGGTGAATTACCACTTGGTTCCTATCTTTTTACATTAAAAAGTAGGTAAAACTGTTATATAAATATCTAGATTGTATGTAAATTTTGTAACAAGTTTAAATATGTTAACACCTAGACATTAAGTTATAAAAATATGTCAATAAATAGGACACAGAATTGAATTTAAAAACTTCATTTATTTGTATTAATAAACTAATTTTTTATTTAAATTAAATAAATATATAAAAACTTATTCTATTTTTAATGTACACGTGATTGCCCCTTCATAGCAGGCATCCTTCTACTATGGACCAATTGGTCAAACCATCAAACCAGGTCTGAGAATATCTATTCAATTTATAAGAAGTTACTCGACTGAAACAACAAGAAACAGCTTGCCGTTTCAGGCTACTTCAACATTTACTAGATAAACGCTCTAAGCTCCCAATTAATTACAAAAGACTCATATACATGACAATCATTAGACCCATCTGGAGTTTCGGAATAGAGCTTTGGGGCTCCACTAAGCCATCGAATTCCTTTCGTATTCAATCCTTACAATCCAAAATCCTTCATTAAATCCTCAATGCTCATTACTTTGTTACAAACAGAGTAATCCATAATGGCCTTAATGTCTTATTTGTTGCTGATTTGGCCCAAATCGATTATGAATCTTTTCATGACAAACTTCATTTCCACTCAAGCTTACTAGTTTCAAACCTCACAATTCCTGATAATTCTCCGAGGCGTTTAAAAAGAAGATGGCCTTGTGACCTTCTAAGCTGAACTTTTTATTTGAGGGTAGTTTCTCTACTTGCCTTTGTCTCTGGACATGATTTATCTTTCATTATATTTACTTGATGTATTCTGTATACAGTTGTAAATTTCAATAAATAGATTTTTTTTAAAAATTTATAAGTAAAAATTTTTTTATTTTTTTTAGATATGACATCCAAGAATCCAAGGGATGTGATTAGATTATATAAAGACATAATTAAATATGGAAAAACTTTGACTTTAACCGATCCAAAATATTTTTTGAAACGTGTCAGAGCTGAATTCAGAAAGAACTCCACTTTGACTTCTGAAGAACAGATCACATTTCAGTTTAATGTAAGCAGAATCAGTTTGTTTTCATGTTACAATAATATGCTTCTTAAAACTCCAAGTGAGAAATTCTTATCTTAACGTTAAAGTGTTTTTATACGACAGAAGTTTCCAGACTACATCACTATAACGTAGCACTGCTTCATCTTAGAATCATATACTAAGCTCCAAGTCTTAAGACAAAAATATAAATATTAAGTTTATACTTATACAAATGGATTTAAAAGATTATTAAACAGAATAATAATAATTAAAAATGTATATAATAAGTACAATGGATTATACTTTACCGTTTTTATGTTTATTTTCGCTGTTTTTGGTTCACAAGGTCTTATGCCTGTGAAAAATTATATCTTGTGTCTCCTGATATATTTTTTTTTTTCTCTCATAAATCTCTATTTCATTCATTCCTGAATAATGGCAATTTTTAAGATATTTTTTTGTGTCACTAAGGAGACAAGCTGTAATGCAATAAAAAAATATTTCATGAAACATATTTTCCATGAAAAATATCTTTAAAGATACTATGTCCACTTTAGATGAGAGTGAGAATTGAAAACTAGGCACAGGTTGTTTCGTTGATTAATCTAACCTAAAAGTTTGGTCTTGATTAGAAAACAATTGATAAATTAATATTAAAACACTTTATAAATTCAAATAACGCGGAATAGCGAAGCATGCATACGGTAAATATTATTTAGGTGATAGCGTTGCGAAGATTAAGATGGGCATGTAAAGTTGTTGGGCTTAGTAACGAACGAATTCCTAGGTTGTTAATAGGCGCTGTACCGACAGGGAAGCGTCTGTAGGGTATACCGAGGCGTAGGTGGGAGGATTTCGTTAAGAGTGATCTAGCGGGTTTGGGTTCGTGTGGTGCTCCGTGGACAGAGGTTTGTAAACATAGATTGGTGGTATCGGCATCGAGCCGTCGGGTTCGTTAAGCCTTTTATTTATTTAGAAAATTCAAAAACAATCCTCTATGACTATTTCTAAAGTCTTCCTTTGAATAATTTATTCTCCAGTTAACAATTCCACCTAAACTGCATCAGTAACATGTTAGATCTTCATTCTGATGCTGGTAAAGAAGATCTAGAAAGGCTTGAATTTTTTTGGCTCCCAAACAATATATTTTTCTCTGCCAATGACCATCTACAATTTACCTATGAAATTTTGGTTTATAGTTTGTTTCTCCTTATTAGAAGCTGTTAAAATTCCTACTTTTTTTTTAACTTATTAAATTCCATGTCTCAGATTTACTATAGCAAATCCCAGTGTTATCAAGACCAAACTTTTAGGTTAGATTAATCAACGAAACAACCTGTGCCTAGTTTTCAATTCTCACTCTCATCCAAAGTGGACATAGTATCTTTAAAGATATTTTTCATGGAAAATATGTTTCATGAAATATTTTTTTATTCCATTACAACTTGTCTCCTTAGTGACACAAAAAATATCTTAAACATTGCCATTATTCAGAAATGAATGAAATAGGACTTATTAAGTCCCAGTGTCTTTAATGATATTGAAATTTTATTTAATTATAAATATATTAAATTGTTATTTCTTAAAAGCTTTAAATAAAAATTAAGATTTATCATAAATTGTTATTATTGAGGTATAGTTAAAATGGTTCAAATGTTTGAATGCCATTATATGTATGCATTAACAATTATTGCTGATGTTATTTATTACATTGCTTGATTAATACTCAAGCTTACAATTTGTTTACACTTGATTCAACTATTCTAATGTTTTTGTTTTTTTTATTTTACAGAGAGGTGTGGAGTTATTGAAACACAAAAGAGTTGTATAGTATGATCAGATTAGTGAGAACTTTCTCGACTAGATCTGTATTATTTGTTAAGAGTACAATAGATAGAACTAGAGTTCCTACCATAAATGAGGAAGATTTGGAAGAAATGTTTGTCAAGGGCCACGGACCAGGTGGCTCTGCTGTAAACACCACTTCTAATTGCGTTGTTCTCAAGCACATGCCAACTGGTATGTTGGAATATTTCCATTATATTTATATACTAGCGACCCACCCCAGCTTTGCTCGGGTAGTAAGGCATATTATGTTATTATCACGTACTGGCCACTAAGGACCACGCGAATATCATTGGTTAGGCTTCTTCGGGAGTCTTGATTTTCTTTCTTCCCATCTCAGCTAATGTACTTTATTATATAGAAATTATAAAAATAAAAACAAAACCAAATAGGTCTTTATGTACGAATTTATTGTCTTGCACGGGGTTAGGGAGCGTCTTCTGTGAAAACCATCGGTATTACAACCCATTTACAAAAAACCTCGACAAATTATATACCTAAACCTTCCTGGTGAATCACTCAATCTATTGGTGAAAACCGCATGAAAATCCGTGCAGTAGTTATTGAGTTTACCGCAAACAAACCCAGCCGAGGACTTTGTTTTATAACATGTATAGATTATTTATCATCTTGAATCACTATTTTATAAAATTGAGGATTATAACACATGTGTTGTTGGATAAAGACACAACACAAAATTTGAAGTAGTTGTAAAATCATATTTTTTTTCCCTGTGAATACCTTCTTATTAAAGCACATTGGACTTTGGTAATAATATTACAAATGCTGAGAATATAAGTATTCAAAAGTTTATGTGTATACATTAATAATAAAATGTTTAAGCGGTCAGGGATGACCTGTGGTATAGTTGTTAACATAACAAACTTCTGCCCAATGCCTAAGATTGTAGGTTCGCTACCCAGCATGCCACCTTCGGATTTTTTAAAAGGGAGTAGAAAATCCTTGATTATGCCATCTTTTCTAGGGAATGTAAAATTACCCTTGCATTGTAAGATCCTACCTATTCTTGGAGAGGCAAAATTTAGGACTCCCACTGTATCCTCGTCCAATTAGCCATAGTAGCTTAAAGTGATGTAAAATGTATTAACAGCTAAATAATTTTCAAGTGGCATTTCTGAAAATCTTTGAGATTATGTAGGTCTAGCGTACTGAAAATGTGATATCACTAATCAACGATTCAAAATATAGACAATTTAGTTTTTGTTATTTGTGTGTGACTCTTATATGTTACCATGCACTTCGGCTTAAAAGGCCCATTGTGCTCGAGTCCTAACAATCCCTAGCCTAGGTCTAGACTTCTGAGAAATTTTAGAGTCTTTAAAACTCAGTTCTTGGAATTCCTTGTGTCCACCAGGGCAAAGGTCAGACAATTTAGTTAATAAGTTAAATAATTTCTGTAAGTCTTATGCGATTGTCACATTCTTAAAACAAAAAATTTTCAGGCATTATTATTCATCATGTTTTATTGTTGGTTCTCCAGTCATGCTCTAGTATCTTTCCTTCCCATTAGAGTTTATTCAAATACACATTATTTTGACTTAACATAACCTGCCCTTATGGTTGGTACTTCAATGACTACCTGTTACTTGTATAATGTGGCCTAATGCAGATAATAAATTTTCTGTATTTTTCCTAATCTGAAATAAGTTTCTCATGAAAAAGAATTATAGTAATCTAACAATACTAGTGTTTTGTCATTTTAATTCCAATTACATTTATGCCGGTACCGTCAGCATTTTGAGGGTATTGTTACACTGCCACACTATCTCTCTGTGATGATAGTACTATCATGACAGAAAATTGTCCCCATTTAAACAAGCCTTAACCTACCCGTTAGGTTTTTTTTTTTTTTTTTTTTTAAATGGCATTGGATACATGCTTCCATACAGCCAGATATCTTTAATTAATTAATTAGTACTTTCTTTGATGCCAACAGCACGCGGTTTTCCCAGGCGGTCACCCATCCAAGTACTAACCACGCCCGACGTTGCTTAACTTCGGTGATCGGACGGGAACCGGTGTGTTCAACGTGGTATGGCCGTTGGCTACCCGTTAGGTTAGTCTTTGACTAAAATGATCTTGAGATATGAAGTATAATGCAAGAACTCCAAGACTGAAATTAACTCCCTTCATCATACATATTTCTTGAATGATATTAGGTTGTGATAAAATATTTTACAGAATATAAATATCTGTTTCGGTTTTGTTTGAGTAAAGTTACCCATAGATTAATGATATCTCTTTTTAGGTATCGTCGTGAAGTGCCACAGTTCTAGATGGCTGGATGTCAATAGGAAAACAGCGCGTGAGTTGCTTACAACTAAACTAGACAACATAATCAATGGTAAAATGAGCATCGAGAATCAAATGAAGTCGCTAGAGGAAAAGAAGAACAGCAGTAGCGAAAGGAAAAAGAGAAAACTGAGAGAGCTCAAGGAAAAATGGAAGGATAGGGAAAATTTGAAATAAATTACTCTCAAAGTATTTTGTATAAATAAAATTTTTTATTCAAAAACTTTCCTTTTATTATGTATATATTTTTTCCAATTTTTTATATATATATTTTTTAATATGATGTTTAAGTAATTTTTTTTTTGTATAATAATCTATCAGCGCCTGTCAGTAACTAACAAACGAACTGAAACATGTTTAATATTTTTATTTAAAAAAAAAAAAGAGGCGGGTTTTAATACAGATTTCATACTGCACAATTAAAATTATTATTTAATTTCCTACCAATCACTGTTAGAAGTACTACAGTAAGCAATAAATAAAATTATATAAAAAGAACCTGTATCGAAAAAAACAAATGAGATAAATAATAGAATAAATATACAATCTATTGTTTAACTAATCAATAGAAACAAAATTATTGAACCTTAAGTACTATCTTAAAATATACATGAGGAGCATATTCCTATCTCTACGAGAGGTAATATGCTGTACACCCGAAATCACTAGTGCGCTAGCTCTAATAACAACCGTGTATTGTCTCAACTCTTTAAAATATTTATAACCATCTATTCTCCAATTCCTCATTTATTTATTTTTTTTCTCAATACAATACTTGGCTAAGTTGAAATATTTAATGACAATCTTTTAAATATCAATTTATACAAATCCAAGTATACGGAATATATATATTTATCAAGAAAATAAAACGTACACAAACGCTGTATTAAAGTATGCAATGAATAAAAAATAACAATAATAATAGTTCAAATATATACATAGAGAAACATATCACATCCCTTGCCTCTTATACCATGAAGAGAGAACGAGACAGGAGGGCATGCGCATAGAAAATAATAAGACAGAAAGAAAGAGAAATGAAAATATAAAAACATATAACAGTCTTTCTAATATTTTGTGGCCCCCCTCGTACAACTAACTCCATAAATATAATAAACAACTGGTTTAGGATAAAATCATAAATCGTTTTTACCATTTTGTTATCATTATGCGATTGTACAAAAGCTTAAGTAAATATTTAAAAGAAAAAGATAATTAACAAAATAATTCAAGCAAAATATAACTACAGCAAATACGAAATATATATAAATACATAGAAGGGAATAGTAGATTTGAATAATGTTTAAAATGAGATTATTATTTTTTTTAATTTAAAAAGGAGAACCGTACTGACAGAATGTTTTATATATTTTTCTAATCGTTACTAAACAAAACAATTTATATTCCAATTTTATACTGGATCGTTGAGAAAAGGGTCCTTATAGGAATACAACAGGTTGATGAAACAGATAGAATTCTCTTTTGTATCGTTTGGACATCGGCAGGCTACTGAGGCGCTGCCCACTAATTGTACGAGATTGCCTGGGCCACACCGTTGACGGTCTTAGACTTGAGGACGTCGTTTTCATACTGCATCACAGTTTCTTTTCCGTTCTCTGTAACCCTGTAACAGGAAGAAGAATATGAATATGAACTTGTGTGCCTTCCCAATTATCAAGTTAAAATATTTATATATGAGAATATTACATTATTATTTTATCCCCTTTTAATTAAATAATTGGTAACAAAAAGCTCTAAAGTAAATTATCCAATGTTCTAGAATAGATTCGAGAACCACAAGCAAATGACTTTGAAATGAAATACCTTTCATCACAGAGAAGTTAATAAGAGTCTTCATAAAGCAGTGATATTTCAATCATAATAATAATGTAAATAATCAATGTTTGTAATAAATGTTAATAAAATAAAATGCAAAAATTGGTAAATTAAAAAAAAAGAAAGGTAAAATAATCATATACTTTTCAAATTTGGTATTTAAGACTTTCACGTTAATATGAATAAAATGTGGCAAAAATCAATAAATTGAAGTTTCAAACAAATTTTAGTACAAAAATATTTTCAAATTTCGTACAAATCAGTTTATAATACAACTGTATTGTTTAGTACAAAACAATTTTACATATCGTTACTGTCAAAACAATAGCGCCTATCTACAACTATTGGTGAAAATGAGTTAGTAACGTTACTGGATATATTAAGGTCAGCAACATGACAGAGTATGATTTTTTGATACTTCTCTTCAATCTTTTTAGTAATAAATAGTTCCAAAATTGTATAGATAAAAGAAAATAGATTATAAATTCCCAAGTCTACGGTCGGAGCGTTTTTTTTTTCTCTCCTGTAAAATCGCTTCAAGTGTGTACTTAGGCGGTATTCTTTTGACAGCAACGATATGATATATAATATATAATGGCAATGACATTAATTTTAAAGATTTTCGATAAACCAGAAGTGATAATTTTTAATAATTTCTAAACTGCTGTTCATCTCTTACCACTAGCTAAGATGTGAGTAGTAATAATGCTAAAAATGATCCATTGACATTGTCCTTTAATAAACAAACGTAGTTGAAAAAAATAAGGCCACTTTTCCAACTCTAGAATTATTTTCTACTTAACAGATGATCAGTATGAACAATTAGGTCTTCATCAGAGGTAATAAGAGTTCAATTTTTTGTTATAGATAGATCAAAAAAATTGGATAGCTGATGACTTCTTCTTTAACTGACAACAGGAAATAGGTGTAATGTCTTTAAATACACCATGGCAGTTATAAAAAATGCAATTTGATAATTTATGACCAACAAAAAAAATCTTAATTGGATCAACTTATTAGCTCATATAGGGCAATAATACAAACATCTTAGGAATCAAGGAAATAAAGCAGGTTAGTATTCAGTCTATTCATCCAATGTTCCTTCTTGTTTCGACAACGCTATCAAATTCTTTGTCATGTCTTTAAATAATGTAATAACACGACAGAAAGAAAGATTTTAGAAGCAATCGAAATAGTAAAGTATTCTGAAAATTTCAATCGAGGAGATGAATATAAGTTAAGCATATTATGGTTTCTGAACATACCAGTGCCAAAGAAGAAACCAAAAAATCTGAAAGATATCCAGGAAGTGAACCCCATCACGAGGACCCGGTTGTAAAGAATAGAATAGAAAAGTAACTTCATTCTGGGACTAAGTCCCTTTAGAATAACAAATATGAACAGAAATGTTGTATATATGTATATAAGGATTTTGAAATAATGCGTGATAGCTTTTCAAGTTTGTTTCAGGCGATCTACATTTTCAAAGGGGCTTGGGGGAAAAAAAAAGATATCTTCAGTCCAAACTAAGCCCTGAGGAAGCTAGTAGCATGTCTAGCAAAATGATGGCAACAAATTTGATAACACAGTTGAAACCAGAAGAAACTTTTGATGAAGGGATTCAAGATATTGGCCATGGCAATTTAAGAGATGAGTTAAATATTCTCATTAACTAACACCTTTTAAAATTAATGAATTAAAAAAGTTACTTACTTCTTCGTCGTTATCTTCTTCCCGTTGATGAACCTCGTCGAGGTGGAGGTACGCTTGGTCACAGGGGGGGCGCTGTTACCAAACGAACTGGAGAAGGAGGTGAAGCTGACAGCATTGCCGTCCATGTTGGATAGCATGTCATCAAAGCCGAAGCCAAAGCCCCCCATGGGGCTGAATATTGATGACAGTGTGTCCTGGTGGCCTCCTGTCCTGTGTCCCCGCCTTCCACCTGCAGCAATCATACGTATATCAAAACATTGTAATGAAAATAATTAAAATTATTTGATAAAAATGGTAAAAAAAAAAAAATTAATAAACAAAAACTGTAATGAGAAGACTTTGTTTTTTGTTGGTTAAATTAGCATAAATATATCAGCATTTTGAGATAGCATACGTATTTCTTTATTATATTCTCTCTTTTTTAGGTCGGTGCTATAGACCAGCGGTTCCCAACCAATGGGGCTTGCCCCACTTCTGGGCTGCAAAGAGTAGATAAAAAAAAATTGAGTGAATACAATTTGGAGTCACTCAGTTGCTAGTAACTACTGGTTGTATAGCTTAATCTAGGAGTGGATCGAGCCAGCAACTTTGATCACTAAATATAAGCTAATTAGCCGTGATTTGTGTCCCCCCTCCACAACAATCTATTGGTGTTGTGTATTTATTTATTTATATTTAGCTAGAAGGCCTTGAAGTTTTCATTTCAAAATTGGTGGTCTGCACGACTAAAAGGGTTGGGCACCGTTGCCATAGACCATGAAGATATTTGGCTGAGTGATATGGTAATATTAGAGTGAATATTGCTTGTGGAAGCATGGTAGCCTCTGGAGGGGGTGACACAACCTCACATTGCTCATAGCACCATACCCACCGGCGTACACTCATGTCTAACAAAAGTGATAAATATATATGATGTATATAACAGTGTGTGTGTTTATACATACTCACAAAAACACACACTTGTGTAAATAATTAGTAAATTATGAGATTCTTATGTAGTTTTATAACTTAGATCTACTTATTTTATTTCATTACAGGAATAATCTAAATATCAAGCTTTATTTTTTTAATTTAAACAATTATTATTTATTCATTTTCCTTTACTTGAAATATGTGGTTAGGAGATTAATTTAAATTAAACTAAATTTCAAATGCAGTTCATCAATTATCACTAATATAAGATTACCATTAAATATTGATTTGAATTTTGTCAGAATACTAAACTGTAGGGTTTGTGTTTCAAGTTATCTAAACACTCCTAAAGATTTTTTCTCTACAACTAATGATTTCTTAATTTATGATATCGTTAATAGAGAGAGCTATTCCCATTTTCTAGGGTTCAAACAACATAAATAAATACCTATATATATATATATATGAATGCAGTTAAAATAATAGACTAAGTAAAAAGAAAAGTTCTGAAACAGCCATAAACAATGAGGAATCATCCCTAGCGAGACTATTATTATAAATTATTCATGGAAGGAATTAACTTAACAGAAACCTGACTAGAATAGAATATTTATGTAAGAGAGAATACTAAAGAATATATACACGTACTTGTAAGACATGCAAAATTTTTAATACTAAATCTTCTTGCATAAACTAATAGAAGAAAAACAAGTGCAAAATTAATAAAATTTTAATTAAAAATGCGGAATCATTATTGAAAATTGAAAAAAACAGGTGAATCCCAACAGGGTTGTTTTCAACATACTCCATTGTTTTCTAAAATCTTTCCCAAGACTGAAAATCAGTTCAAATAAGTGAACTAAGCCTTAAATATCTCAAATAATAGTTAAGTTCGTGTTAACTGCAATTGAGTGAAGTAATATCTATATACGCTACGTCTTTTTTACCCCTCCGAAATTTATGGCAGGTAAAGGAATTACTACAATTGTAAAAACTTCCCGCTTTCAGAAATATCTATCTGGACCATTTCCGAATCCATGTTATTTTGTTTCATCACAATGTGTATGTTTGTATCCCGTATTATGCAAAAACAGGCAAACATTTTGAACTTGGAATTGATGATAGATCTAGTAGTATTATAGTTGAAGGTCAAAAGTTATATTAAAATAACTTTAAACAAAACAAATAACTTTCACTTATATCTGTTAAACTTATTGAGCACACCCCCGATTATTTAGAACATTCCTCAAGATATATAAAGTCAACAATTTCCTCATCAGTATTTATATAAAAATAAAATACATCATATCTCAAATATAACACAGAAAACTGATATATTAATATAAACAACATACTACATTTTAAAAACCGTAAAGGGATTTTGTTAAAAATTATTTTTTATTTAAGCATGTTATATATCTATTCTTATAATTACTCAATGGTATTTGAGAGATGTAAGACATAAGTCTCGGAATAATGAAATAATAAATAGATAATAACTTTTTATCAATAATATATTAAGTTGAAAAATTAAAGCTCTTTGTATCGAGAAATCCAGGTTGGGAAACACGGATTTGAAGCAGTAAAGGATTCAACTAATCTATCCAACTATAATATAAGTTTTTAAATTACTAAGAAACAAAATTTTTAAAAAAATCAGGGGTATAAATGTTCTTACCATCATTGTACATCGGCTGGGCAGCTATGCAAAAATCCATATATATATTTTTTTCTTATCTATTTAATTTAATTAACATTGAATTGAGTTTAAATTTACCAGTTGGTATACAAATTCATTAAAAAAAAAATCAATCAAAACGATGTTAATACAAACAGTATTAATAAAAATAGTTTAATACTACAATTTATTGATTGTTTCTTGTATGAGGGGAAGCTCGGGGTAAAGTAGTCATTGGTCTGCAATCGCTGGCAACTAACCCAATCTGGTGGTGAGTTTCTGAACAAACTCGAATATGCCATTAGTATTTAGATTTATTCTCATTAATTACTGATCGATTTTTTAAATTGGGATACTTGATATAAAAATGATATAGTACGAATCTGAAAGTTTTTCTACGAAAGTAATTACGAATTAATAAAACTGAATTTTTAGACAATATTAATAAATTTGCCAACCCAAAGAAAATTTTGCTATTTTGGGGTTATGTCGCACTTCAACATAGGTTTTCTGTTCCCTTTGCAGCATTGCTGAATATAAATACTCATTAAATAGATCTGGTTAATTAAGGATCAAAAACAAGATTAAGGAAATAGTTACCTTATTTCACAGAGTTCCACAAATTTTTGAGATAAGCATTTGTTTTGGAAATAGTGATATATATATTTCCCACCTAATTCCATTGAATCAATTTACAGTATTTATAATAAATAAAAAATTATATGTATATTTCCAAGGTTATTTTTCTTCGACCATTGTACGCGGGAGTTTATTTAAATATTCTGATTAACGTTTTATAATTACAGGAACAAAATAATAGCATGGGTGACCAATTTTACTTATAAAATTTTAAATTGTGTCATTATTCTATAACAATAAAAGCAGGCTAAGTAACTTTTCTAATGCCTCACGGAAAATGAAATTATAATTTTTCTTAATCATAAATATATTATTTGAGATCTTGATAATATGTTGATACTACTATAAATAACAATGGTTAAGTGAAAATTTAATTTATAATAGAATAAAGAATGGACACTCCACCCCATCTTCCCCTATGTTTGTATCATTAACTTAGAAGATTCCAATTTCAAGGTGAACTAGCCATACTAGTTCTAGCAAGAGAGGTTATAATAAACTGCTGTTACCAATATAGTTAAATATTGATAACAACTGTGATCTATAAAAGCTTTAATTAAAAAAATATGCTTTTTTTTTTTTTTTTTTATTAATATAACATCAAATTCTGTTAATATAAAATAGAACACACAAACCAAACGGAATTAGAAAAAACAAAAACCAACAAACAGAGACAATTATTAGTAAAATAATTTAAAAAAAACAAAACAAACGTAGCTCACCCTTTAACCCCTTTTTATCATATTTATGAGCTGAAAAATTGTAAAATCCTAATTAAATCCTTAATAACAATTATCACTATGGAAATAAAATAATGTAAGATTATTACAATTCCTTAAAATAAAAACTATAAATAAAATTAATAAATTTTAAGAAGGAATAAGTAATATTGATCACATTAGTAAAAAATGTGTGTTAATTAATAATAGAAAAAATAAATATTATTATTTTTTTTTGGGAGGGAGAACTCAAAAATAGTGCTTTTGACAATTAATCATGCTCTAATTTCTTCATTAATCAAAAACATCTGATACAAATATATATATATATATATATATAACAGCAATAGTAAATAACCTAAAAATGAGAACTACGTTAGACGACTCTGTAATAAAAAAAAACTAACGCAGTGGGTTAACACTTCTTCCTAATCTCTTCTTGTTTATTTATTTTTAAATATAAACAAGTTTTAAAATTGAACCATAAAAAAAGTATAAATACATTGATAATAAGAAACATTTAAAATCAATAGTTCATTGTGGACTAAAGGCCAAAATAAAACTTAAAAAACAAAAAAATTGTTTCTCTATTAGATGATTTCTAATACTCTGATCACCAAAATAATATTCTTAAAAACAAAGTAATTTCAGTTTAGTTTTTCATTTGTATTATTATTCCATTAAAAATAATCAATGATGAAATAAATAATGCCATCATACTTGATAATTAAGATTATTTTATTTTTTTTTTATTTCGACCCTGACGAACTCTTTTAAAAAAAAATTAATATAAGGGCTAACCATCAACAATTCCTAATGGAAAAATTACATGTTTTTTTAAATCAGTGATAAAGAAACTTATATAGCACAATTACAGTGGTTTTTTTTTTAGATTCGATATTTTTTTTTATAATTGGAGAAAAAAATTGTGTATTCAGCATTATACTTAGTATCAGAATGCTGGAATTGGTTTAGTGAATGGGGAATCAGGGTTGAAGATCCAATCAGGTTAGGTTCATCTGCATTCAGAAATACTCTGCATTCAATTTCTGTCGGACAATAAACTCTTGCAGTCCGATATGCTGAATCTTTTCAGGAGTAGTATTTTTATTTTAAGATAGTGATCATATAAATAATTTAATATAAAATCCATCTTTTTTCCTCTATACTTCCATGGTAAAAGAGGGCTTTAAGGAGACTTTTATTGTTGAATTATTATAATTTTTAGAAAAAATTGTAAATTTATTGACTTTTGATTCAGCCGGTTTTAGAGAAATTTACTAAAACTTTTAAAAAATCAAGCATATGCCTAGCTTAAATACAGGTTTTCAGTTTTGTAAAATATTTTATTTTTTTGTTATTTATAGATACAGATCATCTTTTAGATGACTTGAATGGCCCTTTGGTTTTCTTTTATTTTATTGATAAAAGATAAATTAATAATATTATAAAAGCAACCAGAGTCAAGAAAAATTTTATCTACCAACTTGCTGATACAATATTCATTACAATATCCAACAAAACAACTATGAGTATAAAAACCTACATGCACCTCCATTAATGACAATATTAACATCTTTTTTTAAATCAAATTATTAATTGAAAGAGCCCAGGCTCAGGACAACCATTTCACGTCCCATCTGAAGTATGGCATAACCAAGGATCCTAAGGCTAAGGAGATGTAGTTGAATTCCATTTTAAGTTTCTTTTTAAGGAAAAAAAATTGATCCTTTATGATAACAATCAAAGAACCATTTCTATGAATTGCACTTATCATACATTTTTTCTTCTGTTCACAAAGAAACTTGAAATACAATTAAACTACAGCTCCTTGGCCTTAGGACTTTTTTTAAAGGGAGTTAAAAAACCTTGATAATGGCGTTCAGTTTGGCTAGTTGGAAAGTCAAGATTCATTCTGTGGATACACTAACAATTTAAATTTCAACCCATTCAGGCTGGATTCGAATAGGCAGAGATCCATGCAAAAGCAAATCTGTGGTTCCTATCATGGTACAATGACATTCTCGGACATGTCACATTTAATATAAACTTTTTTAAAGCCAGTCCTAGGTTCAAAACAGATTTGTCATCTCATGGAAACTTGAGTTATTGAGAGAACAGTCTGTCATAAAATTTAATATGATCGCTGAAGGAAATGAAAACAACACTTATTTTCAATTTTTTTTTAATTAACAAACAAAAATTTGTTTAAACATTATTTACATTAGAAGAACATATAGCATAAAAATAATAAATATTATTTACAACGCAATATGAAAAAATTTTCCTATAAATAATGTCCTTTAATTTTTTTTATTTTTATTTTTGTCTAAGCTTATTTTAATAAATACACTTTCCAAATATAACAAATTGTAGTGTAGAGAAATAAACAATAAAATTTCTATATTAAATAATAACCACATAAAAATAAATATTATAAAAATATTTAAGTAATAAGTAGCACTTCCGTACAGAAAAATAGAAATTTATTTAAATAATTGCTACATAAGCGGATACCTGAGGTTTGCCATAGATCAAATGTACCTGTGGTACAAATGGTATCCTAGGAATAGTAATATTAGTACGACTGGCGCAATCATTACAACAAACATGATAATAATTATAAAAAATAGAAGAAATATGAAAGAGTCCAAACTGCCTAAAGAGGATGTATTTAGTTCAAACTCGTATATTTGCGATGGCGCCTCCCTCCGATCGACCAATTCTGTAAACATTAACAACACCAAAACCAACAGGTCAGTTAGGTTAAACTTGACAATTCTTTTAATCTATCATCAACCTCACAAAAAACTTGAAACAAAATCTATTTATAATTTTCTAATTTTTATCTCGTACTGCACAGAATTAGGGGGAAAAAAAAATAGAACATATGTATACAAATAATATTATTTTTAACAATTAATTAGATAAATGAGCAATGCTTATCTTCACTTTATTACATCTACAGCCTTGGTGAATTTTCTCCAAAATAAGTTTTTTGTACTTAGGAAAGCAGAATCATATTATTTTCGTACTGAATAAGTGGCTAAGCCAGGCATTGGGTTAAAAAAGGAGTTATTGCTTGTATAACTCCATTCCAAGGCAAAAAGGAGTTATTGCTCGTATAACTCCATTCCAAGGCAAAAAGGAGTTATTGCTCGTATAACTCCATTCCAAGGCAAAAAGGAGTAGTCGTATAACTCCATTCCAAGCCAAAAAGGTGTTATTGCTTGTATAACTCCATTCCAAGCCAAAAAGGTGTTATTGCTTGTATAACTCCATTCCAAGCCTAAAAGGAGTTATTGCTTGTATAACTCCATTAGAAGCCAAAAACTATGTGAATGACACAGTTCCGATTCCCTTAATACAGTTAACTGTCTCTGGAGAAAATTCGGCTAAACCATATATTCACCGAGGCTGCAGATATAAAAGTATGATACTAAAAAAAATATATAATAGTTTGGACATTCAAAACCTCTTCAATGTTTATATAGCATTGATAATATAATTGCCCGAGTGAGCTGAGATAGAAAATAGCATGTCTATGCGGCGATAACAAAAAAAATATATTCTTTTTTTTTTCAACTTCATTCTGATCAATTATGATAAATGGTCCTGACAATAATTATCAACAATAGATTGCCAAACCTCAGATATCCTTCAAACATCTATTCCTAAGAAAAATTGTGCTAATAATTTTATCAATTGAAAAATGGACTAAAATTAAATTAATAGGGAAAAAATTAATAAAATGAATCAATCAAATCAATTGAGGTATATTATTTTAGAATGTTTTTCATATTCATCTCCTTGAGAATGTAATTCATATGTGAATTCTAGAGGTTCAGAAGTCAGTGGGCGCAATTAATAAAATATAATAATTGAGTTATTGTCAATTAAAGTATTCTTATTTTTTTTTTTAAATCAAGTACTTAAGCCAGTTAGTATTGTGATTAGGGTTTATTTGCCTTTAGCCCTTTCGAGTTCCTAAAACAAAAACTTCGGGGATCTAGAACTAAGTGACAAATGAGAAGAATTTGTATTTTTAGTTTTAAAACCGAAACAATCATTGATTTAAACACTTAAAGTAAAAAAATGAATGAAGTTATTGCTTAGGATATAACTATGAGTACATTTCAAGCCAAAAAACTTTGAGAAAACAAGTTTTACTTTGGCTTCTGATCCTCTTGTATATTGAGTTGTTTTTAAAAAATGAAATTCTAATGAAGGATAGATCTGAAGTTAGCAGCTTACATAATTTTAAAATTAAATAAAAAGTAAATTAAAGCAATAACAAATCACATTCTCAGGGGATGAAGATTTCAATTATTTGGGTAAACAATAAAAAAGTTTTAAAAATAAATTTTTCATCCCCCATTACTGTATGCCTAATTGTAATAAAATTAAAAAATATTAAGCAGAATCAACTTAAATAATAATACTAACATCTAAATTATAACAATCTATGCGGAGCCAACGAAAATAACTTAAGTTAAAAAAAGAATTATGTTTCTACTTATATTCAATTACGAGACAAAATACAAAAATATAATATGCAATTTCAGATTTATAGACAGAACCCCTAATATTCTATTGGAATAACAATACAATACATCTATCAATAACTTAGTTAAAAAACTGAACATGCTAAATCCATGGTCAATAGTAAAATATGTCAAATGACAAAAAAAATATTATATCCAGAATAGTCTTTTCAATTTAAAACATTAAACATTAAATGAATAGGGGGAAAATAATAATAATTTTAAGCTATTAAAAATAATACAAAACAAAAAAATAAAACTACTGGATGATCAGTCTTTAATGACAATAGTCCAACCGACAGAGCTGAGTAATCATTTTCTATCTTATCTATACATCTTTAGGTAAGTTAATTTAAAAAATAAGACTTTGAATTGCCATTACAATGTGTGTGAGAGATAGAGAGAAAATAAAGAACTCACCGTTTGATGTCCTTATCAAATATAGAAGCAGAAGTTTTACAAAATGAACAGATGTTTGTGTCTCGCACAAGTGACAGATAAGAAAAGCAAATCAGAAAGCTTAAAATATTGCAATTTCCCTGATGCGAGATGGAAATAAGCCAGTTCACAGGCAGTCTCCCCCCCCCCAAACCACATAATCATGATTTCTCTTCTAATTTCTTAAATTTAACATTGTAAAGGAAAAAATGTGACTACCCATTCCTAATATCTGGAGAATTACCATCAATCAATGTTAAAAGTTAAATTTCATATCTAAAACCTATTGAAAGTTTATTTTTATTTATAACACTTTATCTATTATTAACAATATCTGAAATCAATTGTTTACAAATCAGAAGAGATAAGAAATATAGGGTGAGACAATGTTTCGCAGCTCAGTAACTTTGCAAGTATTAGGCATAAGTAGGAACAATTAAATACTTCTTGGTGATATATTAAAAATAAAAATTAATACAGATACAGTTCCTAACAGATGTCTTGAGTGTTTAAAGAAGATTCGTAGCGTAATGAAGAAATTAGAGCATGTGGTTTTTACTTTTTTTTTTTTCCTTTATAAAGGTTTTTATATTACTTTTCTCAGTGATGAGTTTAAATTATAACATAACACTTTATAATATTATATTAGAATACTGAAATTAAATTATGACTGGCGAGTAAAAAATAAAATAACTTTTGGGTAATTATTCCGCAGGTTGTCACTTTGAGTTGAGTCACAAGTTTTAACTTTTCATTAATTTTTCTTTTAATATTTTCCAAAAATACAAGTTATCATGAGCTTTAGTATGGAAAGGAGAATATAATAATGAAAATGTGTATACTTCGGTAATAATTTCATCTAGAAATGAACATTTCAACAAATATTATCTACACTTCAAAATATTAGTTGAAACGTTTATTTCTTAATGAAATGATTACCTAATTAATTAATACATAATTAATACCAACATGATTAAATCTACTCATTAGCCATAATTACATTCTCTTTTCCATACTAAAGCTCACAAAAACTTGTATTTTTGGAAAATATTGAAAATGAAACGAATAAACAGTTAAAACCTGTTATAACTCAACTTAAAGCGTCAACCGGTAGAACCGATACCTAAATATGATTTTCTAAACAAATATTTTTGCTTGAAGGGATAGTGTGGAATACTCGATTCCATAGTGATTGCAAGATACTACTATAAAAATATAAAGAAGTCAATTGCTTACCTGTGAATAGATCTGCAAAGGTAGAACCTCCGAAGAATTCCCTGAAGACATCTTCTGGATCCCTAAATGTGAACGGGAAGCCGAAATAGTCCATATCTTCGTCTTGGTAATGCCTTGTTCGCCCTCTCCTCTCGTTCAGACCTTCACGTCCATATTGGTCATATACGCGCCTCTTTTTCTCTAAGAAAGAATCATCGTTAGTTAAATTTAAACAAATATTTTATAAATATGAAACACTTTATCAGCATTAATTATCTCATCATGTATTATTAAGAATACAAATTTTTACAAGTTTACATAGCTTATCTTTGTAACAGTCGAAACTATGTCAACTGGCCTTAAAATTTTGAATTTTTCATTTTAGATGCATACATAAAAATCTAAAATAAATATTCATATTAACCGACACAAAATAAGATGGTAGGGAACTTTTTTTTTTGTTTTACAACACTTAGTCTCAACATCATAAAAAGATCATTTTAGCTTTAAAATCCTCAGTATTTGGCTACGTTGACTATTTCTTATTTTTGCCTAGAACTTGTACTATTCATTGAATTCAGAGAGTTATTGAACATCATCTTCTTGTGTTTTGTCAGGTAAGCCCGATACGAAGTGAAACAATGCTTTATTATCTATATCGTTAATATTATCACCAAGCTCTTTATTACTTTGAGTTGTCTCTTCTTCTCCATCGCTCAGTTTTAAGATATTCAACCTTGATTTCTGTATTTTTCCCTGTTGATTTTTGTCTAACCTTCACATATGTTTTATAAATGAATAATAAATATTGAGGTACCTCAAATTTTCAAACATTATAACTTTTTGTAATTTAGAAACAATTTGTATCTTTAGAGAATAAAAAAAAAAAAGAACATCAAAAAGAGCTCGTAAAAACCGAGTTATTCATTTAACTGATATCGCTTTACTTTAAAAAATAGCACAGGAATTATTTTGATCAATATTTACTTTTTACAGCAAACATTTTAACACCACTTGACGCTGTATAGGCTAGGTATCTAGGGTTTATTTTTTATTTTTTCTCTACAAGAGACTAACATTAACTAAAACCTTTTCTGATCCCTTGAGTAATAACCTATTTCTTATGCTATTCAACAATAGATTAATAAATTTTGGACAGGTCATTTAAATTTATTGAAGCTTAATAATATTTAAAATTCAACGAATAATAATAATAAAACACAAAGTGCAATTAGAAGAAGAGAAAACGTACGAGAAAATATTGATATTAATAAAAATTAATTAATGAGAAAATATTTCATCAAAGCATAGTATTCATATCCGTTACCAACACAGACAAAGATGGCCAGTTAATGACTAACACATAGATAAGACATTGAACTAACAATAAAATACAAAATGAAATATGAACAAAATAACATCAAAAATGAAATATGAGTGAACATAGCATCCTGCATAACAGTAGATACTTCATCATTTATTAACACATGCTTAGTAACTCAAAACATTTCAATGTAATGAAATTTTAAAAAAGTTAAAATTAATTAGTTTCAATTGACTATCAAATATTTAAATTGTCAGTGAAATATCAAGACCATAACTTAATTAATAATAAAAATTATGACATGATATGTTTATAACAGAGGAATACTACTGGTAACATTTTCCACAATAATGATTTAAAAATAAGCAAAGTTTAAACCATGATTTTTTTAAATATAACGAACGTCAACTGAACAAAGTTGATTTCTCTAAGATATTTTAAATTTTGGTTGAAATTTAATATATGCAATGAGTGTTTAGGTCAAATTTTGTCCAAAATGAGTTAATTGTACTGAGGGAAGCAGGATTATGATATTCCAATATTCCACAAGTAGCAAAGTCAGACCTTAGGTTGAAATGAAGATATTGCTTATATTGTAACTCGATCTCAAGCCTAAGACTATGAGAATGACACGATTCTGTTTTTGAGATTAACTGTCGAATAAGATTAACTCATTCTAGATAAAATTCTACTTAACCACTAAATCATAGGAGCTGAAAATAAAATTTATCGAAAAGTTTCATATTGTGAAACGAAATTATAAAAAACTTGAAATGCAAAATCTTTGAGTTATTGCATCATAATAAAAAATGATGAAACATCATTAATGAAATATATGTCATGATATCAATCATAAATAAATAAATATGATAACAATAATTTAATTAGAAATGTAGAAATAAAAACAGGATCATCATACGAACTGAATAAATCTATTTAATGATGTTATATTGTATTCAATTACATTTAATAAACCTCAGAATAAAAATTGATATTTTATTCACACATACTTAATTAACAAGAAAAATAAGATACATTAAAACACAGTATATAAATATAATAGTTAAGGCATTATAGTTAGCACATAGTGATCAAAATATAACCAATTACAGAAGTAAGCACATGTTTCAAAGGCGATTTGTATTAATAAATGAAACACATAAAAACAAAGCTCAACAATACAAATGTTAATTCAAAACAGGAACCTATTCTCTCACACCAGGTTCATAAGTTTTAATTTAGGAAAAATATTAATTACGCATTAGACTTACACCTTGAAACTGAGGCATTTATACCACATCAAAACAATAATACAGGTTATAATAAATATAATAATTAAAATATGATCTAAGAAAGCAAAATTTAAAGGTAAAAAAAAATAAGACTAAGAAATTAGTTTCAGCGAGGTTAATTGCCGCAAACTACACTTGACTGTTAAAAATTAATTCAGTAAATTAATAATTTGTTGTATGCATTTTCAGAAAGGATATAAATCCAGAAGAAAGATAATATTCTAAAATAATTTTGAGAAAATCTATCTGTAATGATTCTGTAAAAAAATAAATAATATAAAGTTGTTTATTAATTTTACATTACTTTATGCCGCTATGGCTAATCGGAATAATACAAGAGTGGGGATCATAAATTTGGCCTATCCAGGTATGGTTAGGATACAGATCTTTAACAACTGCACAGGCTTGGGAATGACATTTATTGTACAATAACAAATAGCCTGGCTGAAATAATACGACGTTTCAATAAAATTTTGACTGTAAACTGAATCCCTTGTTAACTAATTAAATTTTATTATTTAATAAATTCATATTTAAATTATTTATTTTATGGTTGTGGTTCTTTAATAGACAAATAACAAATTATCTCAGGCACAGTCATAAACATAAGATAACTAAATGAAGTATTTTTTTATTACAATTTTAATTTAATTTGATTGAACTGTATCCAACTTAGCTTGTTTTTTGTAAATGTTTTTATTCTAAGTAAGGTGAAATAGAAAAACAAAAGTACACCTGAAGAATTGAAAGGGCTTAAAACATAAAAAGACTGCTTAAAGAAGAGAAATGTCACTAAAACGAGGAATGATTATTAAATATATAAGATGAACAACGAATGATTTAACTTAAAATAATAATGTTTTATCACTTATAATCAGAACAATCATAATAACAGAAGAATAAATTTTCTTGTCATCCTCCAGCACGCAGTATATATTTAAGGTGAAGTTCTTTAACTAAGTCGACGGATAATAATTTAAAAACAAAATAAAAACACACAGACGAATCCGAAATGCATCAAACAAGACAGGGAGAAAAAAAATACAACCTACAGGGGCACAAATCTGGGTTAGATGTTTAAATAAGCGTGCAAGAATTGAAGCAGTCTCTTTCCCCAACGCATAAGAGTTATAAATACGGAGCGTACCGAAAAAACTTCTGAAGGGGTTGTGATGGAAAAAACTTCTGAACGAAGAGGCCCTCGGCCTAGGAAAGTGGTGACCATTAATATTACAATGGTAGAATCCTGTTTTTCCGGAGCTTGCACCACTTCTTTGTTCATCGTATATCCTCCTCTTAGTATCTGTTTAAATATAGTACATTCTATATCCATATTGGTATTTAAAACTCTCAATATTCAAAGCCCTAATATGTTACAGTCAAATGAAGTAATTACATTTTTTTTTTTCAAAACCTTAAATTAAATAAATATATTTATAGCACCACACTCCTTCCAATAATAAGAAAAACTTTATCTTTTATCTTTAAGAGCTATTTTTTTTAACACTTCACTAATGAATGCCACGTATTAGATTTCCACTACCCCAGCCATAACTGACAAATACCAACAATTTACTAACAAATAGTTAATCATAGCAAATAGCATAAACTAATAATCAAAATGAAGTATACTGCTCACAAACATAGAACCTTAAAAATTGTGTTTAAGCAATTTAAAAGAACAAATTTTTCAAAAAAGTCGACTGATTCGATTAAATAACTGCTCATCTTAATATAATTGACTAGACTAAGCTTCTAGCAATCAATTAAATATTGAAATAACTTAAGTAGCACCATAAAATTCAACGATGTGAGAAAAGAGAAGTAACACATATTTACGACATGGCATTAATAAATAATATTAAAATTGTGTACATAAAGTTCTTCAATTCCAGTACTAAACCTTCAAAAACTGTTCAATTTTGCAATACTCCTTTATTATGTTAAGATCAATAATTAGTGTATTTATGAGACAAAATGACCGTTAAATGAGATATTCAATCAACTACTTTTGTGATTATCTTCTAAAACTAAATGGTTATATCATCAATTTAATAAAATAACCTACCGAGATGAAATACTACAGAATGGTTTAAATAAATAATATGATGATCTTTAGTGAAGATGTGCCTTCACCTCTGATAATGGTGATTTTAAAATATATATATATACAATAATTACAAACATAAAACGGACAACAAAAAGGAATAAAATGCGATTTACCATCTGACAGAACTTCGTATGCTTCTGAGATCTCCTTGAACCTTTTATTAGATTCTTCGGCATTGTCTGGGTTTTTGTCCGGATGCCATTTCAATGCCAATCTCCTGTACCTGTTGGTAAAATTAAAAACTATATTATTTACAATAAATAAGCATTAAAATTAAAATTACATAAAAAATGATGACTATATGTTTTGAATAAATATATTTATTCCAATGCACCTAGCATGGGGATGTTGTATATGTATGTTTAGATAAAGGGTTTAAGAAAAAAATTTAAACTAATATAATTTTAAGCTTCTGAATTCTTTAGGGACTTCACATTATGGAAGAAGAAATTGTGCCCTACTACAATGAACAAAACACTTTTGAAGTTGAAGTTGAACTGTGAAAGAAGAAATAATACTATAAATTAACTATGGCAAGTTTGAAGGGATTTCTGTTCGGGAGAAGGTTGTATTAAAGGATTGAGGTTGGCTAACAAAATTCTTAAGCTTCAGGAGAAATGGAATGTGCAACCTCTATGGCTTTAAGAGGTATATCAAGACTTCAAAAAGGGCAAACATTGGACCGACTGAAGTGTGGAACTGGACTGGACTTATAAGTTGAGTTGCAGAATTGTCCAGTAATGGGAACCGTTAATAAGAGGAAAACCCAGGCAATTGAGTGAGATCTCGTTCTAATGACCTCCCTGCACAACTTTTTTGTTTCGATAAATAAAAGTTTATACTAAGTATTGAACACAAGACCTTCATTTTGGAAATGCAAAAGGTTCCACTGGTACAGAATCATTAAGTTGTCAAATGTAATATAAAAGTTTCCGCAGAAAGTATGCAAATACTTTTTTATTTATTTAGATTAAGGAAGAAGTTAACAATGTGTGATGTACCAGACTATAATTACAGTGATATTTCTAATATAAATTTCTCGTTTGTAATGAAACATAGAATTTTAAAATACTATAAGCATTAAGTTTAAAACATTTTGATTGAGGGTGTCACGTATGGAGCAGTGGTTAGAATAACAACTTACTCTGCCCAAAATCGTGAGTTCAAAGTCCGGCAGGTGACCTTAAGATGTTTTGAAAGGGTAAAATCTTGGTAGGGCTGTCCTTTTGCTTTGAAAAGGAAAATAAAATGCGAGTCTCATGGCTATAGGTATCCATGTTCTAGTTAAAGATCTCTATTATATTTATAAATAAGGACTTCTGATGTAACATTGTCCGATTACCCAAGGATCATATAGTGATGTTAAATGAATAAACAACATTTTCGTTAAATGAGTTAACATAGTTTTCAATGGGGGATAGGTTAGTTTTCAGTAGAAACTAGTATAAAACATCACAGTGAGCTGTTTTTTAATTTAATAGTTAATTTCTACAACGGAGTGGTAGTATGAAATTTCATACTATATAGGAAATGTAACAGGGAATACCAAAAAGAGTATGGTTAATATTATACTAATCTAAAGGGCGATGAAATTTTCCATAATTTGAATTTTGAAGAGCGATTTTAGTCTGATTCGACTTGTTTCTTACAGTCATAACATGATAGAAACATTTAGATATGTTTGAACTATTTCCAAAAATTGAAACAGGTACTGTAACACATTGAGATTTTTATTTAAATTAAACTAAAAATTGAATGACATGAAACACCATTGAACTAAACAAGCCTTAATTAACTTATGTATTGAGAAAAAATATCTTTTATAAGTAATATGGCTTAAGCTGGATGACAATTAAATTTGAACACACATAAACACAAGTAGTGTTTTCAACTTATCTTAAGTGCACATCAAGATTAGATTTGATCATTACTACACTGAATGACAGTTGAAAAAAAAAAAAAGGTTATGAAAACTTATATACACAGAAGAAAAAATTAACCGATCCTATACAATTAACAACTAAATAAAATATAATAAACACAGTGTACTTACGCTTTTTTAATATCGGCATTTGAGGAACCTTTATTGACTTCTAAAATTTTGTAGTAATCCACCATTATGTCTGCCAGAGCCCTAATGGGCAAACCTGGTCTGAAAAAGAAGAAAAAATTTAAAAATCAACTAAAACCGAATCAAGAAATAACTATTGTTTACATTGGGGCAGTAGTTATGTCGCCATTACATAAGTAAACGACTGCTCGTAATGGGGAAGGTTCTAAGCACAGCTCAGAGAACCTTCTGGAATCGGGCCATGAACAACTATTACACAATTAAATAAATGCAGGTTTTTAAATGTTCACTATTAATATAACAATAATTTTCAAGATTTTAAATTAATTAAACTTAAAACAAAATATTAAAAATATTACCAAAAGTTAATTTCTACAACTTAACATATATGGACAAATTACATGTTAATGTAACTGAATGACTGTTTTAAAACACTATTTAAATTTAAATTTTGAGTTAATTTAACAAGCAATAAAGAAAAATCAAGCAATCAATATCTATACTATCTATTATCACCAGATAATAATTAATTAATTTTTCTAAAATTAGTAATTAAGTATAAATAATAAAATACCACACAGATTTAACTTAAAAAAATTCAGACCTAATGAAACCTAACCTATACAACTCCTCGAGCAAGACGAGAAAAAATAATATCCCTAGTAACTTTGACATCACGAAAACTTAGTGGCAATGCAATTGTTTTTAAACATGCAAACGATTATAATAGTTTCTATGTACTTACCGTGTTGTTAAAAAAAATAAAATAACAAACGGACTAGAATATTTTCAGGGAAGCCTTAGAGGACAACTACTGAGGTTAGCGCGGCTTTAGGAATTGAATTAGGTTCACCAGCTGACTGACAACTAATCGATAGGCGTTGCCGGTGGCGCTCTCAACACTCTATTTGTCAGAATTAACAACCTGTCATAGTTGTACAGTTTAGTAAAATATTATTTACATTATTTTCTTTTATAACCAACATTATTTTTTTGGTTTAAATTTAAAGTAACCATCTAACACTTATACTATATTTAAACCACTTAATTAAAAAAAAAAAGAATACTTAAACATAAAAATATTCATTTCATTAATTAAAGTATAAGAAGTTAGGCTGTTGGTCACATTAACCCCCCTAATTGATTTTTTAAGTATACGATTTTTCAGTTTGTCAACATATAAGTTATGTAAATTAACTAATTTTTTTTCTTCAAGGTTCTCTTCTGGCCTAGATAGAAGAAAACAGAGTAAGTTCAGTATAAACTTTTCTTTGCTTACTATTTGTTCAGTAAACAAATTGGGAAAATCAAACAAGAAAACATCAAATTCTTTCTCATAAATAATCTTCATTTATTAATTTTTAATTTATATTAGACGGGTTTAAACATAGACAAATATGTGGCGATTTAATTATAACATAATATCACAATTTCTTTTTTTAGCTTTTTAAGATTTTTTAGTTAAAGGGGCAAGTAAAATAATCAAGTTAATCCTTTTTCTTTTATATTTTATTAGTGATGTGTTTTAATTTTACGTTATAGAATTTGAAAAAAAAAATCATAAACAAGCATTAATAAACATTTTTTTAAATAGACAACATTATTTGAATTAAATGCAACGAGACTCTAAATAAAACAATGCACTTTTTTTTGCAAGTCATAATCATGATGGCAATCAATATCATAATTAGAGATTCTACAAGGCCATCTGAATAAGACAACGTGCAAGCAACTTATTAAATGCATAATATATTTATATGTAATTACTACGAAAATGTATAATGGATTGAAAGGAAATTGATTTATTATGTAGCTAATATAATAGCATTAATAATCCGTTGAAAAGGAAACATGGAGGATGATGTAAATACTTGATATAACTATGCAATATTTCCTACCATAACGACATACGCACGTACGCCAGCTACCGACAACAAACATGACTCAAACGAGTTCAGCGAATAATCAACTATTGCGTAATTTGTTCTTCGAGACTGGAGTAATCGTGAGTGAGGCCGGCGGGCGACCCCTGAAGAAACGGAAAGTGGTTCGTGCAGCAATTTATGCAACAGTAGATGCCCATCGTCTGGACCTTATTTCAGGCCACCGTATCGCGGATCAACCAAAATCTTTTACCAAAAAAGAAATTACTCACTGAGCGGAGTAGCTTACTGTGTAGAGCACAATATTAGTATGCTGAATGTCTCCGGTTCGAACTCGGCCATGGCTGATAAACTATTTCTATATTTCTTTTTTTTTTTTTAATTTATTTATTGATATTTACAACTGTATTACAATAATACATCAAGTAAATAGGCTATGTAATACATAATGGCAAGTAGAAAAACTACGCACTGGTAGTACTCAAATCACTAGTTCAACTAAGAAGGTCACATGGCCATCTTCTTTTCAGACGCCTCAGAGGATTATCGGGAATTGAAGAGGAAGCTAGGTTTGAAACTAGAGGGTTTGAGTGGGAATGAAGTTTGTTATGAAAGGATGGATACCGGGTTCGGGCCAAATAAGCAATAAATGGGACATTAACGTCGTTATGGATGACTTTATTCTTAACAAAATAAGGAGTGTTGAGGGTTTTACGAAGGATTTTGGATTGTAGGGATTGGATACGAGAGGAATTCGATGGCTTAGTAGAGCCCCAAAGCTCTAATCCGTAAGTCCAAATAGGTCGTATGATGGTCATGTATATGGGTCTTTTGTAGTTAATTGGGAGGTTAGAGCGTTTGTCTAGTAAGTGTAGAAGTAGCCTGAAACGGCGAGCGGTTTCTTGTCTTTTCAGTCTAGTATGAGGATTCCAGGTTAATAGTTTGTCGAGAAGCAGCCCTAAGCATCGGATTTTTGAGAATTTATTTTAATTAATAAATTAAAGGGCTAAGGATACTACCTTGAGGAACTATATTTCTTAAACACATCAGTTTGTTACTCTGGAATCAGTAGGCCCTCTTGATCTCACCCCATCCCACCAAAGAGGTGATAGCACAGTGTGTAGAACGCAGAATTTCTCTTCAGAACCATATATCGATTACATAGCATTTCCAGACGCTCCTAGGGCTTACCCCTCTGTAACGTGGGTACCGTTATTGGGGGGAAAACCTGGCGGTTGTGTACGATTCCACCAAATTGCTTCTCTTTACAACCGTTTGCTTAAAAACAGTCTCTACCACTTACTGAAACAAGACCTTTGATGGGTAGTAGTGGTACATTGCTTTTTTTTTTTTTATCGCTTCAATACTTGAAAATCAACCTTAACGATTAGCGAAGAGTGAAGAATAGTGGCTTTGTGATTTGCCCATTTTTCCCAATGTAGCATCTTTCGATTAGCCATAGCAGCATAGAGTGAAGTTAAATGATCAAGCTAACAAATAAACTGATGGAGTACTATCTGTTGCTAGGAAACACTGATATTTTAACAAGTATTTATTCTTGGCCCCTACAATTGAAGTTGCCATGATATCATTGGAATACAACTCCATCCTCTTCTATAGCTTTGTTAAGAAAATGTTCTATACAATTTTTTTTTCCATTAATGATATTTTAACACATTTTAGGAGCGGAGTGGCTCAGTGGTAGAATACTGAGTTGCCATGCCGGGAATCCTGGTTCAAATACCGCTGCAAGACTTTTATTTAGTCTGTATGCAGCAGGAGAGGGATAATATAGGATCTAGGACCTCCCTGGGGCCCACCAAGCATCTATAAAATATTATAAAAATAGGGTACCCAAAATAAGGGGGGGAATCTGGCGGTTGAGGGTGACCTAGGAGAAGTCACCTCCTTGCAGAACCGATGTCCATGAAACAGTGCAGTCTCTACCATGTACTGAACCCCAGACCCTTCATGGGTTGTAGTAGTACAGTTTTTTTTTATTTAACACAGTTGCAGAAGAAATTTAAAAATTTGAACTTAATAATAGGACAAATATAGAAACTATTCGGCTATAATATCATATTTAGAATTAAAGTTAAAATAACGAAAACAAACTAATAAGAGGAGTAAATAAACGAGTGAAAATGCGCGATGCCCTGTCAATTAGAAAACACGAAAGCTTCTGACTATTTTGGGAACCTTAAAAGAGCCTTCGAGTGTGAAATCAGGGTTAATGCCCTAGGATCACCGCCACCGGGAGTTCTGGTAGGTATGGCAAGGACATCAACCACACCAAGGATCAAAGAAAGGACGAAAAAGACAACGGGAAAAAATTATTTATTTATTAAATTGAAGTCATTGTTAAACAGTGAAAATAGTCTTGGATTCAGTACATGGTAGAGAATATGTTGTTTCTAAGCCAATAGATGTGCATGGACGATAGGTGAGCTCCTGGAGGTCAGCAGATCGTATAGGGTCCATCACTAATTGTTAACGGATTAATGAAACTGCCTTAGCCGGATTTGAATCTAAGATCTGGAGCAGACCAACTTAGCGCTCTATACACGGAACTAACCACTTCCCACGTTGTTTATAATATTATATTAATAAAAAAGACGGGGACAGCTTCAAGTATCTGAGGGCTTTAGTGACACGAAAGAATGACATCATCGCAGAAATTAAAGCAAGAATTTCAGCAGGGAACAGATATCTCTTTGCATTGTGAAAAGCATTAAGATTTAGGAACTTGTCACGGGAGGCAAAATTATTGATTTATAAAACAATCCTAAGACCGATTGTTACGTACGCTGGTGAATCGTGGGTCCTGACCAAGGAATGCGAAAAGATGCTGCAGACCTGGGAGGGGAAGGTTTTTCGGCAGATATTTAATGAAGGCCAATGGAGGTCAAGAAATAATAGAGAGCATCAGGACCTATACAATGAAAGAAGGCTTGGCCACGTAGAAAGAATGGGAGAAGATAGGTACCCAAAGAAACTATTATATGGCAAACCAGGAGGCAAAAGAAGAAGAGGAAGGCCCAGGCTGCGATGGCTGGATGATGTAGAGAACGATCTACAGAGAATGGGGATCGGATAGTGGAGAGGTCGAGCTGCTGACAGGGAGGACTGGAGAGGCCTGGTAGCCCCAGGGCCCTGCAAGGGAGCTAGAGTCATGGGAAAAAATAATTTAAAAAGATGGATGACTACATATAGATTATAAATAATATTATAATCAGTTTCCAAAAAGGCTTAAATTTCTTAGCTCAACACCCAAATATCACCAGGAAACAATAAAAAAATCAATAAACACATAGCACATAAACAGTTTCAAAATTTCCCCTAAACTAGAGACAACGCATAAATTGAACATGGATTTACTCTCTACAAATTCAAAGTCATCGTTATTTTAAGAAAAGCAATTAAATATATATCAGTACCCCCCCCCCCCCCATGATGGGGTTTGGTTCAGTACTGTGTACATAATAATAAATAGCTATAGATGGACCCTGTGAGTTAGGCAAATCCTGGGACTCATTCAGCCCTACAAAATGGGTACCCTTAAATTGGGGGAAAAGCTGGATGTTGATTCTGATTTCGGCCAAATCACCTCCCTGTAACTATTACCTTTTTTTTTTTAAAATATATATCTTGAAATTTACAACTGTATACAGAATACATCAAGTAAATATTATGAATGAATACATTGACATGAAAAGACGAGTAGAGAAACTACCCAGTGGTAGTACTCAAATAAAAAGTTCAACTAATAAGGTCACGAGGCCATCTTCTTTTCAGACGCCTCGGAGAATTACCGGGAATTGAAGAGGAAGTTAGGTTTGAAACTAGAGGGTTTGAGTGGAAATGAAGTTTGTTATGAAAGGATAGATAGCGGGTTCGGGCCAAATCAGCAATAAACGGGACGTAAAGGTCATTATGAATTACTTTGTTCGTAACAAAGTAAGGAGCATTGAGGATTTTCCGAAGGATTTTGGATTGTAAAGATTGGATGCGAGTGGAATTCGATGGCATAGTGGAGCCCCAAAGCTCAATTCCGTAAGTCCAGATGGGTCTAATGATTGTCGTGTATATGAGTCTCTTCTAATTAATTGAGAGCTTAGACGCGTTTATCTAGTAAATGTTGATGTAGCCTGAAACGGCGAGCTGTTTCTTGTCGTTTCAGTCTAGTATGAGGATTCCAAGTTAAGCGTTTGTCAAGGTGAAGTCCTAAGTACCGGATCTGTTCTACATGACTTAGAGGGGTGTTATTAAACGATACAGGTGGGCAGGAAGTCGCTGGTTTACGATGATGAAAGGTGATTTGATGAGATTTATGGGAATTTATTTTAATCCACCAGTTTTGACACCAATTTTCTAGATCAGTGATGTGGGATTGAAGAGTACGGGATGCTATAACTGGATCAGTGTTGTCATAAGATCAGTCACCAGTCCATACGTGGTAAGGATAGTATTAGGATGAGTTGGGATGTCAGCTGTATAAACTGTGTAGAGAATTGGGCCGAGGATACTGCCTTGAGGAACGCCGGCAAATTGAGGAAAGAGGAGTGAGTAGACATTATTATGATTTACTGTGAATAACCTGTAGGAGAGATAGGATTGGATAATGAGAAAGTATGTAGGAGGTAGGAATTTACGGAGTTTGTAAAGCAAACCGGGGTGCCAGACTAGGTCGAAAGCCTGTTCGACACCAAGGAAGACCGCTGGACAATACAATCCACGTTCCAAAGCTGAGGAAACAACATCCACCACACGATGCCATTGCTGGATAGTGGAGTGGGATGTTCTGAATCCAAACTGGTGATTTGGGATAATAAGATTTACATTCAGGATGGGATACAGTCGTTTCAGGATGAGCTTTTCAAGGATTTTACCCATTAACTATTACCTTAGGAAGAGTCTCTACGTTTTACTGAATCCAAGACCCTTCATGGGTTATAGCTAGCATTCTTTCTGGTTTTTCCTCACCTAGGTTTAGGTTGCTTCGCGCACTGAGCAATATCTGCTGTCAAAGTTATTTATTTACTTTTTAATTAGTTTTATTTTCGGTTTTCCCGGGAGCTCTCAAGAAGAGCTTGTTGATGATATACTGAGTTGAAGTGTTTTTTTCACCTCTTTTTGAAGGTGATATTTTCTTTTACATGTCATTATTAGAACCAAAAATATCTCTGAATCCTTGTTCTCCTTCTTATTAAGTTACAGCCATGCAGGGTTGGACCAAGTGAGATGTGCAGGCCCTCCTGTGAGATCTGCAGGCCCTTCTGTGAGATCTGCAAACCCCCTGGGGCTCACTCAACCTCTATAAAATGTTTTTTTTTTTTATCCAATGCCAGCACGCATACGCCGCCGAGCGAGGACACGGGGATATAGGATCGGTGAAGAGAATGGATTTGTCTGGGTTACGACCCCTGGTAGCTCAGTGGTTAGAACACTGCATTAAAGATGCAAACGATCCGGGTTCGAATCCCGGCCGGGACAAATCTCTTCAAAATAAAAAGAAAATTTAAAAATAATCACCATCAAAAGAACAATAAATAAACATATATAATATTTATATTACGTAAACAAATAATTATTGATCATTTCCTGGTTGCGAAAATCAACAAACACTTAAAAAGTAATGGCTCATTAATATACTGAATGAGATAGAGCCTTTATAATAGTAATAATAAATCTGAATATAATATTATATAATATAAATATATAAATAAACATTTACCAGTAACCGAGCTGTTAGTAATTTACGCTGTAAAGGTATCGACTACACCCAACCTTATCTCCTCCCAACCTTTCTTATCTATTATATCAGCTGATCCAGCAATACCACAGTCGCTAAACAGTACAGCAAATATACATTTCAACTAAACGTCGTAGTTTTTCTCTCTACAAATTCAAAGAATACTATACAAAACCTAGCCATTTAAATTTTCTGCAGTACTTGTATATGGTGTAGGAGATAAATTACTTCTTATTGATATACTGTATCCGGAAGTTGTTTTCATATCAAATAACAACATCTAACTTTTAATAAGTTAAGATTGGTTTGAAGGGAGCCGGTTATGTTTGTGTTTAAAGCGATAAGTTTCAAGGTCAAGGCTTCCCAAATATCAACTTGCAATTCTTTCATCCCTTGAAGACAATCCCTGATAGTAAATTATATAATAGTAAAAAAATCCTCATATCAACTATAAAAAAAACACTACAGGGGTGTATATAGTACTACAAGGGTCTATAGATTCAGTACATGCAAGAGACTTCGGTACTTTTCCGTTATCCGGCGCAAGCGAATAAATCACCAAATAATGTAGAATTCCACCAAATTCCTTACAATCATAAGGGGAATGTTCTCTATTGTCTGGATTCATTCGAAACAAACCACGTTTTCCTTTTTTTCTTCAGTCATAATTTTTGTAAATAAAAAGAGAAGAAAATTCGGGATTTAGCTAGAATTGAAAAAGTGCCAGTCTGTTTTTTTCCCAAGAGAAAGTTGATTGCCAAAAAATGCAACGTCCAATCAGAATCATGAAATGAAACTGTTTTTTTTTTTTTGTGACGGAGTACATTGGCGGTGCAATCTTTCAACATGGCGTACGAAGAAGAGCATTCGCAATGGTACGTTGTTCGAATCGTTCAGATTGAGTTTTCTAACATCTTTGCGATTTATTTACGGCGGGAGCGAAGAGATGTCAAATGGTGTAAAAAACAACTGGGTATGAATCCTAATAAAGTTGCCGATTTGAAAAACTACCTAAGAGAAGTTTGTGTTGAAAAATTAGCGGAACGTAAGAAAAAAAAATCGGTGGTCCGGAAAAAATAGTTTAGATAGACGAGAACTTATTTACAAAAACGAAAGAACAAAGTCGCCCGAATCGCGTTTGGTTCACAATTGACGATATTTACGCACGTACAGTGGAAAAGTACTAAGACTTCTTAAGCCAAGTCTTGCCGAATCACCTGGCCGTGGTTACACACAATATCAACCTCTGGTTTTTCACCCAATTTATAGATTCTGGGTTGGTCCCAGAACGATCTGCATATGCCAACGGCTACGTCTTTAGCGGAATATGTTATTTATCTGTCACTTCTTATTTGAGACAAGGAACCTTCAGCACAGATATTTAACTCATGACAGAGACTTAACTCCTGTACTCTTACGAAGACAACGGTTGTTCCAGAAGGTGATGTGTTCGATATCACACTCAAACTCCAGGTTTTTTGTTGCAAGTGGCACGCGTAATTATTTAATTTTTAAGGTTTTATACGAAACATCACACTACTAGCGTCGAGCATGTTTTCCCGTATCAATAGATACTCATACATGTCAATTTTGATACAATAAGAATCAATAACCATCCACTTCCTTCACTATATCAGGAGTAGTGGATCTAAAGATCAGATATTATCATGTTATCAGGCCCCAAAAGTACTTATAGATGGAGGGTTTTGTGTACATTTTCTTCAGCAATTCGATGAATATTGATGATGCGGTGATTGCCATAAGTTCAATGAATTGTTACGACACTATTAACGTTTAACGTCACAACTAATCATAGAATAATCTCTTATGTTCTCTCGGTTGTTAAGAACATAGATGATGATTGCAAACAGGAACTTGCAAGATGTCTGCTTGTTCCTACACTATCGATTATGTAGCCGGCGCCGACTATTCATTCGATCGATAGTAATACAAAGAGAGAGTTTGCACACATATGGCAATCTACATGGCCAGGCCTATGAAATATACATACCTATAACAACGGTTGTACATGACAACCCGATATATTTGTAAAGATCTAAAATAAAAAGCCTGCAATACCGCGACAAAGGATCTAACCATGTTACGATTATATCTAACAGATAGCGTGTCGATGGCAAACATTAATACAGAACATTCAAGAGTTAATCGACCTTCTGGATCTGCATACCATCAAAGGGCTCACCCGGCTTCACAAGTAAGGACAATGAAGAAAAGTGCTGTAGGATATAAGGTGGATTCCTAGGATTTATTGAAGGACGGTTATGGATTTTCATGAGATCTTTTTTTTTTTTTTTTTAGTTTATTTATTGAAATTTACAACTGTATACAAAATACATCTAGTAAATATTATGAATGAATACACTGACATGAAAAGACAAGTAGAGAAACTACCCAGTGGTAGTACTCAAATAAAAAGTTCAGTTTAGAAGGTCACGAGGCCATCTTCTTCATGAGATCTAAAATGAAAATTTGTCTGGAGTGATTCTGATCCGATGTCTTTTTATAGTTGGATGAACGAGTCTATTGAGGTAAAGTAAAGGATAGTAAGGTGACTTTGTAGCTGCTTAAAACAGATTGGGTGCCCCGCACATAACATATTATATAAAATATTATAGATATTATCTATATAGAGTCCTGAGTATCTGTGCTGAAAGTCCTGGCTTCATTCCGGGTATGACAGTTTATATTTAATACATTTAATCTGTTAACAACCTCCTGGGGCTCACCCAGCATCTACAAAAAGGGGTTATCTTAATCGTAAAACCTGCCGGTTGAGCGTGACCTCAGGAAAATCACCTACCTCCACAACTATTGCCCTAGCTACAGAACAGGCTCTAACATGTACTAAGCCATAGACTCGTCATGGGTTGTAGTACAATTTAAAAAAAATATTATTGAATATGCATAGACTAGCCTTAATTAATGAGATGAGCGTGATCTCAACCAATTCGGCCAAGAAACGGTACAAACTCTACCACATACTAAGCCTGTTGTTCATGGATCGTATTGGTACAGGTTGTACAAGTTAAAAATCGAATATTTTTATTTTGAAGAGAAAAGATTTGTCCTGGCCGGGATTCGAACCCGGGTCGTCTGCATCTCTAGTGGAGTGCTCAAAACACTGAGCTACCAGGGGTCGTATCAAAGCCAGACAAATTCATTTTCTTCACCGATCCTATATCCCCGTGTTCTCGCAATATACTTTGAACATTACTTTAATTGGGATCTTGTTGATTTTAATTTGACTTGAGTTGTTGATGTTAATTACTCCAAATTAAATCATGTATACATCGAAAATATCCGAAAATGTATACATCGCAAATATTGGGAAAACACGGGGATATAGGATTGGTGAAGAGGATGGATTTTTCTGGCTTGGATACTACGCCTAGTAGCTCAGTGGTTAAAGCACTGCACTAGAGATGTAGACGAGCCGGGTTCGAATCCCGGCCTGGACAAATCTTTTATCTTCAAAATAAAAATATTTAAAAACAATCACCATCAAATGAACTATAAATAAAAATAAAAATCGAATAGTTTTGAATGATACAAACTTACTACGATAGGATCAAACAATCCGTTAGCATATTTGTTGTCAGACAATGCAACACAATTAACCTAAACTAATAAACCACTCATCCTTAGCAATTGACAAAACCCGTCAAAACTCGAGAGTTCTCAAAGATAAGAAGATATATTTAGCCATGTTGTCATTTCTAAACAACATTATAAAGATTCGATATAATAGGCCATTATCTATGGGGAGGGGGAGAGACGCACAAGTTCAAGCGACCGATAGAGACTATTGACCCACCGGAAGTAGTTGACAAAGAGGTTGAAATCTACTAGTTAAAGTACTTACGAAAGTTACTCCGACAGGCTGGGTCTCAAATCGGAGAGATATTGCAAAATATAGATATCGTAAACAATTAATCTATTATCATTCCATCTTTCTAGTTACATTACAAAACCATATGAAGTAGGAACATGTGTGGAAAGTCTTCTGGAACATTGAGGTTATTTCAACAGTGGGAAATTGGTAAAGGTATCTAATGACGTCACAAGTTTTCACGTCTATGTTGTATTGGTAATTTACACCTCTTTGTTTATCGTTGCATATCACTCTGTAGGAATGTAATAACGTTTTTTTGTGTGTTATTTTTTAGAAAAAAACGAATCGTTATGTTTTTTTGTTTTGAATTCAGAATTTATAAATTTAAATTAGATAATATGTAGGGCTATAATTATTTAAGAATTTTATTCGAAATAAACACATGACATTTAAATACAAATTAGATAAACTATTGTTTATTGGTCGTTACCCTAAAAAGAGAGAAATCCACAGCAACGGATTTCTGCATTAAATAAAAGTTGAGATAACACTTATCATTGCAAAAAAATAAGACTACTACAGTTGAATACAAAACGATTTGTTACTACAAATTTCGCTAGATAGCACTAATGCAGCGTCCTGAATTGATAACAGAACTGCATTCTGGAGCTTAAACGTAATTTCAAATAATTTTAATTTAAAACAGTAACAAACCTTAATGATTCCAATGAATACTACCTGCACATCTCTTAACAAAGTAGTTACTTATCATGAATTCCACTAGACAGCGCTGGTACAATGGCCTAAACTGATAATACGGCTGTATTCTGTCAAAAGTCTATCGAATTCTGGAATAAATGGAAGTATCAAGTGTGCATCTATGCTTTTCATCGGTTCATCCAATAACTTATACGGTCCATTGGCAAGTCAACCATTCAATAAATCCACCCAGAAGAAGTCGAAAACATCAATAAATAAATAATAACTAGTTAAAGTAGTAATAATTCCAATAAATACGAACTTTATAGTTCAATAGAAAGCATCAATAGTCACTAACTACATCGGTAGGTAACATAATTGGGCCTTTCAGAAGTTATACAAGGTGTCCCATTTCAAGTGGATCAAACGTTTTTAATTTTTAAACCAAACAAAATTCAGAAAAACGATTCAGGTAAAAGTTGTAGTTATTTAGGCCTAGTTTGAAGAAATAAAAAAACATTTTTTTTCCACTTTAAATGGTCAATAGCGACCATCAAAATATGTAGATTCCTCATGACCCCCATTTATTTGTATTTTTCTGAAATGTACAGTACATGTATATAACATTTTTTCCTATCTTTCATAGGTTAAGTAGAAAAATCATTCAAAGTTCACTACTTTAGTATACCTCCGTTACGAGGAAACGTAATGTAGCATTAAGTTATTTTATTTAAGAGTTTTTAGTCGTAATAACTTCCTAATCAAGGTATTTTGAATCTTTCACAAAACTTCTGGGCATTTAAAAGCCTTAATTTTAATTTTTTTAAAATTATATAAAAACGTCGAAACAGATATTTATTTAAATTAAGGTTTTTTAATGTCCAGACATTTTCTAAAAGATTCAAAATACCTTGATTAGTAAGTTATTACGACTAAGAACTCTTTAATAAAATAACTTAATACAACATTACGTTTCCTCGTAAAGGAGGTATACTTAAGTAGTGAGCTTTGAATGCTTTTTCTACTTAACCTATGAAGGATAGAAAAAAATGTTACATACATTTTTTCCATGTTTTGTATTTTACATTTCAGAAAAATAAAAATATATGGGGGTAAGAGGAAGCTACATTTTTTTAAGGTCGATATTGACCATTTAAAGTGAACAAACAAAAAATGTTTTTTTATTTCTTCAAACTAGGCATGAATAACTACAACTTTTACCTGAATTGTTTTTCTGAATTTGTTTGGTTTAAAAGAAAAAAACGTTTGATCCACTTGAAATGGCTCACCCTGTATATAAGACACTGAAAAAATACATTGATATTTTATTTTTTTCTTTGCCGTGATGATGGCTTCAGAGTAGGGATGGGAGATAGTCGATAATTACTATCGATATATCGATAGGTCTTGCCTATCTATGGTCACTATCGCTAGTGGTGACCTATCGACAGTTGTGATCTTTTTTACCCTCAAGTTTTGAAACTCTCGGAATTATGGTGATCTGTCTCTGACCTGTGTCGAGTTCTTTTGAAATTGAACTCGGAATTCCTAGAGCTCAAGGGTTCTCTATATAACTTTGATGTCGTCATTATTTAATTATCCGAAATTACTAATTACATTATGTTGGGTAGTACACGTAGCCTCACATTTGTCCAAACAAACCAAATTTGCGGTATTGAACATTGGCTCTACTAGGTTTTTATTACCTTAACTTCTTCTTAAATTAGGGATCTTTTTCTACAATTCCTATATGTTCAACTAGAAATCCTAGTTTTTCTTTCTAGAAATATGTGGCTCAAGGAGCACACTTGACTCTTGAAATTAACTATTTCGTTATTTTTCTTTTCTGAAGATTTGATTTGATCATTGTTATTGTAAACATGTAAATTGTAAAAACCTTTTTAAAATTCAAATAAATTAGTGTTTTTTCTCTTATAATTTGCAATGCTGCAACTTTCAAATAGTAGGTAGGTAATTAAATTTAATTAAATCAGTTGAAATTCTTTATTGAATAGGTTTGAAAAAAAATAAGCAGCTATCGAAAAACTAGCGATAGTATTCGATTGTTTTCAGCCGATAGTATCGGCCTATCGAAAGTGCCAACTATCGAGTATCGCCAAACCCTAGATTAGACCGAAGTTAGACCGAAACGTTAGAGACAACCGAGTTTGGCTTATTTGTTTACAATTTACTAACCGCACCCCATATTTTCAACAGATAACTACGGCCAACCATTTCCTCTTTTTGATAAATTGTTTTATTTATTTGCCTTATTAAACCCAAATTTAAGAAACTAAAGAGTAATAAAATACATTGTTAGCAAATAGTGATGTAATGTTTGATGGCAATAATAAAAGCTGAGTATCCTATTTTCGTAGCTATGTCAAAACTTCCGAACAAACCAGTTAATTGTGCAAGGATTTGCTTTTTTTACAAGGACGTGAGAACTCCACGATCTTATGACGAAACGCTAAAAGAAAAATGGTGTACTATTATATTTGCTATAGCTTCTTCCATTATATGTGAGGCCACGGCCTTCATGATATCGCTTGGGGGTCAATGTAGTCGCTGAAGGAGGCACTGGGTCAATTGGCGGAACTGTCAAAGACGGTGACGTCATCGTCATGCCGATTTGGGCATCTTGTCTGACGCCTTCATCATTACGTTGGAGTAAATGCCAACATGATTCAATTAATTACGTCATTTGCAAAGTTCACAGCGGTAGAAAAAAATTGATGTATCAGTTCCGTAGGTTCTCGGTTCATGTTGAGTAACAACAAACTTTGAATGTTCATTCGTTTCATTTCAATATTTTCCAAAAATACAAATAATCTTGAGCTTTAGTATGGGAAAAGGAATGTAACTATGGCGGTTGAGCGTGGCCTTCTTGCAGAACAGTTGTCCATGTAACAGTACGGTCTCTACCATGTACTGAACCCCAGACCCTTTCACGGGTTGTAGTGGTACAGGTTTTTAAATTATTTTTTTAAACTCATACATGTGGGAATCCGACCAAACATTTTATGTATTGATCCTCTTCTTCAAATAAATTTAAGGAACATATCAGTCTTGGAAACCAGACGAAAATTAAGGTAATTAAAGATCACACTCATCCGCTAAGCACCCTTCCTATGTCTTCAAACGTCCCTTCATGGGTTGTAATGAGAGTGGACATTTTTTTTTTTGTAGAAGTAATTAGGAGTTGTTAAGTAGTTCGAAGTTTATGTACCAGTAAATGCTACAAGGCTTGGAAGGATTGTAAGTTAGGATTTGGAATGCCTTGGCCTTAAATCAACTATGTCCTAAAACAAAGGTTGTGCAGGGAGGTGATATGCTTGACCGCCAGGTTTTCCCTAATTAAGGTTACCCATTTTAAAGCGGTTGTTCTGCAAATCCCACAGGGTTCGTGTTAACAGATTAAATAATTCATATGGCACATCCAGAGATTAGAATCTGGGATCTTCATCACAGACACTCAGCACTCTACTTACTGAGCTTAGCCACTCCCCAAACTGCGTCTTTTAATTAATTAATTAATTATGTAATTAATTTCTTTAAATTAATTAACTAGAGATGACAAGTTTCGCTTTTATCTTAGATCTTGATATTTAGGTTAATCTGAATAATCCCCTGACCTCAAACTGTTATGATTCAGCCACTTAGCGACTTCTAAATTTGCGCTACAATCGTTAACCGTTATCAATACATAGCACATACATTCCCGAACGAAGCGATTGACTGACGCGATACAGAAAGATTTCGAGCGTAGGCAGCGCTGACTAGTGGCTCGAGGTGTAACGACCCTATCGTCTAAGGTCTTTGACTCTTCTTTCAATTGGTAGTTGAATAATTTATTGGAAAATTTAAATCTTGCAGCGTAGAAATTGACACGCTTCAATTACACCAAAAATACACTATTAATCCAAACTTAACAAGTGCCAACATTCCAGCCTAACTTTAAGGTTATCATTATGGCTGATAAAGAACAAAATAAAAACTTCAACAGTGAAGTACCAGAGACGATAAAACAATTACTAAGATTGCAACAAAAAATAATAAGCAAGAGATCGACTATTATAGAAGAAACGATTAAAAATAGAACTGTAAAAATGAAATGAGCTTAACTGAAAGTTAGAAATCTACGGAAAGGAAAAAACAAACATTTAAAGCTAATTGAGACATTACGATGCAGGTGTGAAACCAGAACTCTTCTATGGTGCAGGAATTTACAATAATACAAGAAAAATGACTTTAGAAAGTCTTTAGAAGAGGAGAAACAAAGAAGAATATTAGGAAAAATGTCCAACGAAGAACTAGGATGGAATAAGGAAGAGAGCTTTGGAGGTGCTTAAAACTGATAGGATGGGGGAAGGCTTATATGTATAGTGCTCCGAGCTGCTGTGCCAAAGACCCCAGGTTCAAATCCAACTGTGGTAGATTATTATATCTGTCAACCACTACGAATGGACACTCTGAGATCTGGAGTCCCACCAAGGGTTCAGTCAGCCAGTATAAGATGGGTACCTCTGATTGCGGAGAACCTATCGGAGACAAAACACCTCCCTGCACAACTAATCTCTTAGAAACAGTATAGTCTCTACCATGTACCCAACCCAAGAACTTCCATAGGTTGATGTGAATAAGGATTTTTTAGTTATTTTACTAACTACTTTAGTTTCGTTGACCATATCAATGACTGAGTAGCAGAGATGAGAATATATCGATTTCGATTAATCGATACAAAATCGATATAGTTGGGCGGAGATTATACACTACAGAGCGAACATTGGTTAGGCTCCATTAGTTCAAGGACCGGCGGCCGAATTCGGACACGCTTCAAGGTTAGGCGCCGAAAATAAAAGAATGGGATAAAACCAAGAGGGGGCGACCTGTGGTCTAGTGGTTACCTTAACAAACTACTAAACTCAAGATCGAGGGTTCGTAGCCCGGCAGGTGGCCCTAAGATTTTTAAAAATCCTAAAGTTACGCCGTCCTTCGGGAGGGACGTTAAATGGGGGTCCCGAGCCTATATGATGTCAGATACTGGTTAAAAATCCCTATCCTAATTAAACCTGGATAGGGAACATTTAGAGCTCCCACTGTAGCATCGTTCGATTAGCCACAGGAGCATAATGTGACATTAACTGAAGAAACAAAACAAAGAGGTGCAGAACCTAAATATAGGTGCTACCAGTGGGGAACTAGCAGGGTGTTCTCGCAATTTTGAACACGGGGGATACGGGGTCGGTGAAGAGAACAGATTTGTCCTAGGTAGGGAGCGACCCCGGTGGCTCAAATGGTTAGAGCGTTGCCACGGTGAGGCGGAGATCCGGGTTCGAATCCCGCCTGGGCAAATCTATTCTCTTCAAAATAAAAATATTTTAAAATTAAAGCAATGATTAAAAGATTATAATAAATTATATATATATATATATATATATATATATATATATATATATATATATATATATATATATATACTTAACCGATTGATGAATTATTGTAAATATTTCTCACTCATAATGACATCATATTTTATATTATTAGATGCTGTTATTTATGCATAATTTTTCTATAATTTTTGAATTGAACATTTATATAAATAAATGTTATTTATATAATTATTTTTCTATAAGCCTATTTCTTTGTATTGTGAATTTGTTTGTTTTTTTAATTTCATTTTGTATTGCATTTTATAATTCTCTACCTAAATATACCTGTTAGTTATTTACTTTCAAGATATTATGTAAATATTGTTTTATTCTAATATTGTAGTCCTTTGGCCAGATATATATTTATTTAATTTTGTGCATTTCTGTTATTCTTAAGGGACCTGGTCCCAGAAAATAATTATTTTTCTATTATATTATATTCTACAGGAGAAAAATGCACGTAAAAAAAAAAAAAAACATTGAGGAAGTATGAAACATAAAAACGATTCATTATTTTTAAATCGCAGTTGATTGTAAAACACGAATATTAATCCACGGAAGCGCTGCCATAGAGATCTAAATCCCATGGTTAAATTTAAATTTGTGATTCTAAAATTTGGCGCCTCTTCATTTTATTATTCACATTCTATAATACCTGTTTATATTTAGTTTGTTATTATTTTAGAAATTTGCATCACAGGAACGGAGGATATTTAAATATATATTTCAATATTTATAAAGGTAACACCAGTGGTTCTCAGCGTTCATTAACGAGGCGTACAGAATCGATTACCTCCAAAGAGGTTCTTAAACGCTTATAAACATTCATAAATATTATTTCATACACTTAAAATGTAACACTATTCTTTGTTATTATATCTTTCCTTTATGCTAAGAATTATATTACTCGTATTTAAAAAAATTGAACAAAAATAATATTATGAAGGCTACAGCGTTGCCAGCTAAGTATTCTCTAATATTTTTTAAGTGTATGCGTTATTTTTAATATTTTACTGATTTTCAGGGGAACATTTTAATAAGTTGAAGGCTAATTTTTTTTAATTTAAGAGGAAATTTAGAGACGTTTATGGTTTCAGTTGGTGGATCTAGTAAGGGGGGGGGGATAGAGGTCATAAGTTGAAGAATGAAGTTATGGGATGGGGTAGCTGAACTCAAGGTATGGTTCGAATCTGCCTTCAGCAGGTAAATTATTATATCTGTTAAAAGCCATAGATCGACCCATCTTGGGGCTGACCTACCCTCCATTAAGTGGTAAAAAATCCTGACTTTTGAGGATGATCTCGGCCAAATAACCTTTCAGCACAACCGATGTTCTAGAAACAGCACAATATCTACCAAAGGAGCCCAAGACACTTCATGGGATGCATTGATACAGTCTTTTTTTAGTTACGAAAAACTGTCATACGTATATGAAACCATCAAGATGAAAATAAGAAAATATAAATCCTTTTATTTCCTTTGGAGACACAGGGATAGGAATCCCAACACAACCAGAGGAAACTATTTGAGGCCATCGACTTCTGTTACGAAAGAGGAATCCTTGGCTAGAGGAATATCAACCGCATATATGAAACGTGACTCCGCGGCCAAGGGAGTGGTTTCGGTTCTTTAAACGAATTCTCGCAGATAGTAGTTGTGAGGAATATTCATTATATATACTGAAAAAAATAAAATATTTTACTAATTGCATTGTTACAGCTATTTTTTTATTCATTAAACGTCACCTCATGCAGGTATGCCTAATCGGACGATCCTAAAATGGTAGTCCTAAATTCTACCTATGCAGGTTTACTTAGGATATGGTACTTAACGAGTACCTGGCACCGCATAGACTAGGGATTCCCATTTACGTCCCTTCCTTAGGACGGCATAACCAAGGTTTTTTTACTCCCTTAAAAAATCCTAGGGCCGCCTCTCAGGCTCCAAACTTGCAATATTGGGCATAATAGGTTGATATGCTAACCCTTTCCGGCATTCATCAACATTACTGAAGTTAATTTTAAAATTTAAGAAGTAATTAAGTTTACAATAATATAATACAACGTAAGATGAAAACATTAAGGATATGTAAAGGTTAGTAATTGACATGGCAGGGAACGGACGCAGGTATTTATTTATGAAGAAGGCAGTGTTTATTTCCGGCCAATGGTGACAGAAATAGATCTGCCTTCTTAATATAAACATCTATCGTACCGACCGCTTTTGGTTCTTTCATAACAGTATCTCCGTCTGTCTTGTTCCACTCGGAACTAAATCAGCTGTGTATGTATTAACTAAATAAACAGAGATGTAAATTAAACTAGATTAATTTTTATTAACAAGAGAAGGTGTAAGGTCAGTACATACCATGTATGATTACACTGTTGCTATGCCAACGATTGTGGAAGGAAGCGACCTTATCAGGATCATTAAAGAGCCTGGGTGAATCCTAAGATTTAACATAGACGGTCAAGTAATCCGGGCATTTCAATCGACCACCAGGCCCGAAAGAAGACATGTAACGTGCGTAGAAACGTCTACTTCTAATAAGCAGTTTCAATAATAAAAGAATTATTTGTTGAGCTCCAACCAGACCCATTTTCTTCATATTTATATAATCAATGAACAAATCAAGATCATTATCAGCTATATGATTGTTAGACATTATATTAATACAATCAATAAAGTATTACATTACGTAAGATCTTTGTAATATTTTTGTTGGCTAATTTCGCTGAATTTGAACTAAAAATGAGAAAAACTAACAAGGTTTTTTTTCTTTTCTTTCCCTCGCCCTTGTTCGAAATCATAACTTCACACGGTTCAGGCTAATGATTTCCTGAAGGTCTTCTCGACCACAACCTAAGACCTGAGACCACCAGACCGTATACCTTCCGGAAACCTGACCAGAAAACAGAATTAGAGATTTCTCCTCAGAGGAAGGCATTGAGATGACAATGTTCGAAGCTCTTGTACATGTCGAGCCCGCATCCTGATAATAGCAATATAAACCGGGTCAATGCTCAATCTAATTCGACAACAGTATTGAGGTTATGATATAACCCTCTGTGTTTTAATTAAAATTATATTTAAAAAAAAATTGAATATTAATGTTAGAATGTGAATATTAATGTTAGATATCTTATATATATATTTTTTTTCTCCCAATAAAAAAATAGGGTTATATTCCATAAAGCCACATCTGAATTATATGAAAGTTATATTCTCAGTAAGCTCAATCACTTTGTTGGTACTGCTATAATTTATTATTTTTAATGTCTTTGTTATTATATAAATTTTTGCACCACACATATGCATAAACACATATGTATATACATAAACACACACTCACATACATAATACAAAAACATATAAATGGAAAAAAATATATATCTTATATTTAGTTATTAATTATTGATAATTTTAAAATATGAATGTTAAATATATCAATATCTAAAACTAATTATTGATAATTTAGAAAAATATATGTTTAATTAAATTAAATTAATATATATATTAAAAAAGGTTAAGTGGCAGGAATTATTGCCGAACTTGACTTGCCAAAAGAGCTGGTCACTCCGGGAAGTTAGGCCTTACTCCCATAAGGGAACGCCCATAAAGACCAAATATGCATATATTTGGAAATATTAGTAGTTTTTTATAAACTATTTGATTTTATTTATATTTATCTTTATAATAAAGGCTTAATTCATTCATTCAAATTAAAAAAAAATTAAATTAGGAAAAACAGAATGGGATGCAGGTTCATAAATGGACAATACCAGTATATTGAACCAGCCAGAGCTATTTTTTTGCTTTTAACAGTTATTCTATGACTACTATTGTATCAAATGTAATTACTAACAATGTCAAGGCAACGTGGTCTAAAGATAATAATCCATGAAAGAAATGGGACAAACATAACTCATTTCTTAATTTAATTGGTCGTATCCTAGCAACTGCATCATGACTACTGACGTCACTTATTCAGTTATGTATTGATATATGTGACACTATCTAGAACATTAGGAGTACCTAAGTAAATAAGGTAAGGGGCGTCCAACAAGTAGCATAAATGTCCCTTGGGGTCGGTATCTTTACTTTTAAGATACAGAACAGACAGTTGTAGGCAAGAAGTCTCAAGATGTAGACAGTAACATACAGTTGTAGGCAAGAAGTCTCAAGAAGTAGACAGCAACAGACAGTTGTAGGCAAGAAGTCTAAAGATGTAGACAGTAACAGACAGTTGTAGGCAAGAAGTCTCAAGATGTAGACAGTAACAGGCAGTTGTAGGCAAGAAGTCTCAAGAAGTAGACAATAAGAGAGAGTTGTAGTCAAGACGTCTAAAGATGTAGACAGTAACTGACAGTTGTAGGCAAGAAGTCTCAAGAAGTAGACATTAACAGACAGTTGTAGGCAAGAAGTCTCAAGATGTAGACAGTAACAGACAGTTGTAGGCAAGAAGTCTAAAGATGTAGACAGTAACAGACAGTTGTAGGCAAGAAGTCTAAAGATGTAGACAGTAACAGACAGTTGTAGGCAAGAAGTCTCAAGAAGGAGACAATAAGAGAGAGTTGTAGTCAAGACGTCTAAAGATGTAGACAGTAACAGACAGTTGTAGGCAAGATGTCTAAAGCTGTAGACAGTAACAGACAGTTGTAGTCAAGAAGTCTCAAGAAGTAGACATTAACAGACAGCTGTAGGCAAGAAGTCTCAAGATGTAGACAGTAACATACAGCTGTAGGCAAGAAGTCCCAAGATGTAGACAGTAACAGACAGTTGTAGGCAAGATGTCTAAAGCTGTAGACAGTAACAGACAGTTGTAGTCAAGAAGTCTCAAGAAGTAGACATTAACAGACAGCTGTAAGCAAGAAGTCTCAAGATGTAGACAGTAACAGACAGTTGTAGGCAAGAAGTCTCAAGATGTAGACAGTAACATCCAGGGGCCCTCTAATTGTAAGTAGATTTATAATATATCTTGTAATATAACTATATAACTATGAACAGTATACAGCACTTATAATGTTATTAAATTAAATGAAAAAGGATTTTCAATTAATAACCAACTCCTGGTCAGCCAACCTTTGGAGAAGAGAGGAATATGTCTCTTATTCATTAATGATATAAAATTACTATACATTAAGTATAACGATCTCAGGGGTTCCATCCCATTATATTATTTAAATATTATTCATATCAAAGGATCTGACTTTTCCTTAAGATCATGGCTTGGGCCAATATAGCAGTTGCGTAAGTATAAAAAACTATACAAAAATTACTAAATTTGAACATATGACACTTTTGCTTTGGACTGACAATATAAGGTTATAAACATGAAAATAGTTGGAGATGAAACTATACACTAAGTATCAATGAATAATTTCATAACCTTAATACGTCAGTAGAGCTATTGTTGCGATTCCCACACTTCTTGTCTTGCCATATGTATTAGGTTGCATCATATATGTAGATGAGAACGATAATAAGAATAGAATCGATATATACGTCAATGTCGGCTTTATAAAATTGTGGACACCCAATTAAACAACCTTAACAGGGAACAAATGAAATGACATTTTTTTTCTCCAAATCTTCATCAATCTTTGAGTTTTGGACCGTTCCTATTATTTGTTTGTTAATATATTGTGGGTTGGACTGGTGGATGTTTCTATGTAAATTAAAAACAAATTTTCATTATTTTTAAAACGAAGATGATATATTAAAAGTGTTAATAACGCGAATGCCGGTACCATTAACTTCTGCTTACAAACTTCCGTCCACGCACCAAAACCCAAACTCAAATCCATCCAGGTAAAGCTTAACGCAATTCTCCCATCTAAGCATACACATCTTACACACATAAAGAACAGTTAGAAGAATGAGAGGTTCATAAATTCTTATTTTTAAATTTCGACAAAATGTCCCAGCTTAGTGTCGTCGAGACAGAAAACTGACAAGCATTTCCTGTCCATAACCACACATTTATTTCTTGTTTGATTTAGTTGTTTATACTTGTAGTAGTAACAAACTCCTATTCCCTCCTACAATATCACAAAAATCACCGCCGTTTCTGTTTCTAACCATAAATTCGTCTTATCCGAATTTACTATAATCTCTATTTCGTTAACTGCTACCTTACATCAATGTTATTGTATTTTTTTTATTTATTGTTTTTTTATGGTGATATTTTTAAATATTTTTATTTTGAAGAGAAAAGATCTGTCTTGGCCGGGAATCGTCTCTAGCGCGGTGCTCTAACCACTGAGCTACCAATCTTATCCAAGCCAAACAAATCCATTATCTTCACCGATCCTATATCCCCTTGTTCTCGCAATTTTTGCGATGTTTACACGGGGAAGAATTTTCGTGAACATTACTTTAATTGGGATCTCATTGCCTTACGTAAATTTATATTACTATAATTATTTATTGTTCTTTTTATGGTGATATTTTAATTTAATGGTGATTCAAATATTTTTTTTTAAGAGAAAAGTTTGTCTTGGCCGGGATTCGAATCCGGGTCGCCCGCATCTCAGTGCGGCGCCCTAACTGTTATTGTTGTGCTCTGCTGCTATTGTAATTAGTTTTATAATTTCCACGTTCTGTCAGTTTCACACAACAGAACCAATTGGACCGCAAACCAAAGCACAAGTGATAATCTGTCTAGAATGATAACTTAAATAGTACACGTAAAACAGAATTATTTAATATATTGTTACTACCACTTAATTCCGTCTTAATAACACATCTAAAGCAGGACAGATTCAATCTCACGACAAATGGTCAGGAGGATGTTAAAAAGAAGGCGTGAGTAGAGGATTGTACGTCGACCTACGCCACAGAGGACAGCTCTTTGGCAGAAGGTTGAATGAGTCACAAGTGAACGAGCGTCCTCGATAAATTTAAAGTCGATCCTTTCAAGAGATCAAGTGAGCATTGTATTGTGTCTGCCTTTCAATCATAATGGGACTGATGAAAACATTAATTGCCAATTGTTTTTTAAATTAATTATTAACGTCAGGATATACAAGAGGCGATGAAGTGAGAATAGTATTTTTTTCATTTCGAAGTAACGATCCAAAAAAGCACACAGTATTTCGATACTTGTGTCTTAGCCGGCCTGCAGAAACTGTTATCCGCCGTACCTGAACACTGATAATTCAAATACTTTTAACACCTACCTTCTAAGTCATATTACGGTACTTGTGTATTAAATCAACCACCTGAAAAGCCAATGTTGTACGCATGCGCAAGCAGTTACATTTTATAATAGTTATATTTCTAACAGTAACAGATACATTGTTTACAGATTCATTGTTCTTTGTTTCTTCCTGTGTTCTAGAGGTGTTGTTGTATCCTTATTTTTGTTTGTTGCTGATTTGTTGTTTGGTGGTTAGGGGTGGTTTTTATATTAAATTGTCGATGATATATTCCATTATTTATATATGTTATATATTTAATATATTATCTATATATGTTATATATTCAATATATTATCTATATATGTTATATATTCAATTAAATTATTATTACTTCTATTTATTTATTTCCATTATTACTAGATTGCATTCTAACCCTAATAATTTGGATTCTAATCCATTTGGATTCTAATTAATATTTGTAATAAAATTTGTAAAAAAATAGGGAAAAAATGAAAATAACAAGCTAGAGTTGAGGATCCTCAAGGTAGCATCCTTGGCCCAATCCTTTATACAGTTTATACAGCTGACATCCCAACTCATCCTAATACTATCCTTACCACGTATGCTGATGATACATGTGTATTATCTGTCAACACCAATCCAATTATTGCATCCCAAAGCCTCCAATCCCATATCACTGATCTTGAAGAATGGTGTCAAAACTGGAGAATTAAAATAAACTCTCAAAAATTGCATCAAATCACTTTTACCTTACGTCGTAAACCAATGACTTCCTGCCCTTCAGTGTCCTTTAATAATATCCCACTGGTGCCTGTAGAACAGATCCGATACTTAGGGTTGCATCTTGACAAACGATTAACCTGGAATCCTCATACGAGACTGAAAAGACAAGAAACCGCTCGACGTTTCAGGCTACTTCAACACTTACTAGACAAACGCTCTAAGCTCCCAATTTATTACAAAAGACTCATCTACATGACCATCATACGACCTATTTGGACCTACGGAGTAGAGCTTTGGGGCTCCACTAAGCCATCGAATTCCTCTCGTATCCAATCCCTACAATCCAAAATCCTTCGTAAAATCCTTAATGCTCCTTATTTTGTTAAGAATAAAATCATCCATAACGACCTTAATGTCCCATTTGTTGCTGATTTGGCCCGAAACCGCTATCTATCCTTTCATAACAAACTTCATTTCCACTCAAACCCTCTGGTTTTAAACCTAGCTTCCACTTCAATTCCCGATAATCCTCCGAGGCGTCTGAAAAGAAGATGGCCCCGTGACTTCTTAGTTGAACTTGTGATTTGAGTACTACCAGTGGGTAGTTTCTCTACATGTCATTTTCACATGTCATTTTGTATCGCTTAGCCCATTTACTAGATGTATTTTTTTTTTATACAGTTGTAAATATCAATAAATAAATTAAAAAAAAAAAAAAGAGTTGAGGATTCTTTTCGTTATTGAGCGGAGTGGGTCAAAGTTAGAAGAAAAAAAAACGGGAGAGGGGATAATAAACGGAAGTAGAGGCTGTCATTGTGATTGCAATTGAGTTTAAATTACAGGTTGTGCCTCGGATCGAGGTGGCTATGGTTCCCAGCCTCCACGATAGTAAACAACCAACTCTTTTATAGGTCAATGAAAACGCTAATAAACTAGGTATTTAGATAATATTATTTAAAATTAATAAACCCATGTTTAAAACCTGCGAGATCTGTAGACCACTGGGGCTCATCCAGCATCTATTAAATAAATTTAACAGGCGAAAAACATGTCGGTTAAGCGTGATCTTGGCTAAATAACTTTTTTCCACAACTGTTAGGTTAGGAACAGTACATTCCTTACCATGTACTGACCCCAATACCCCGTTTTAATGATATATTTTTAGTCAAAAGTCTATTGTATTACGAATTCGATCAATGGGAAAACCACCAACTTCTAAACTCATGGATGATTTTTTTTTTCTTAAGAAATAAAAACCAATAAAGCATAAAATCAAACATCATTTTGTGGTAAGAAGATGAAAAATTTCTTTTTTAATGGAGCAATTCAGCTCAATGCGTCGAGTGTTGAGGGTCCTGGGGATCAAGTCCGGCTATAGCAGATAAATTACACAGGCCAGCGATGAAAAAACTTTGGCACTGAAAATACCTTATTCCTATAGTTTTTAGGGTGCTGAATCCAAATATGATATTAAAAAAAGCTGTATCACCCACAATTTCTTCACATTTTATAGTTAAATTTATTAAATTAAGCGATTTTTAAAGAATTGAACAGCTTTAATATTTAAAATAAATATTTACTAGGCCTATTGGTGTGGATGAAGTTGGTAGCAATACTGAAACACATTTGCTGGCCAAAAAAGATTGATTCTTTGAAAAAAAAACTGCATGCTCCTTGGTCAGCAAGGTGGTTTTACCAAATTTCTTGTGTGAATGGGACAGTAGGGCTAGGGGGATGGATCAACATTGGTGCAGAAAGAACTGGGCTGTGAGGAAGTCTTTAAAACCTGGTGAGAAGAACATTCTACGCAAAAACCTCGTAAATCCAAAAAAAAACGTGCTTCTACCACATCTTCATATAAAGTTAGGCCTCATGAAACGATTTGTAAACGACCATGTTTCAAGTTTCCACGCCTTTCAGAAGCTAAACTAAAAGAAGATGTCTTTGTCGGGCCTGGCATTAGAAAAATAATGTTTGATGTTAACTTTGAATCCACAATGACCTTAAATGAGAAAGAAGCATTGGTATCATTCAAGCAAGTAGTTACAAAGTTCTTGGGGAATGAAAAAGACCCAGAGTATGTTTCTGTAGCTAACATGTTACAGAAGTTTAAAAAGTTAGGATGTTTGATGATCCTAAAAGTTCACTATTTGAACCTTGATTATTTCTCGGACAATTTGGGAGATGTTTGTGAGGAGCAAGGTGAGCGTTTTCACCAGGACGTTAAAGTGATGGAAAATTGCTACCAGGGCCGCTGGAACACCAACATGATGGGGGACTGTTGTTCACTTCACCGAGAAGTTCAACAAGCGACTCATCGTAGAAAAAGCTACGCAAGAAGCTTCAAAGAAAAAAGAGAAAGAAATTATAGACCAATTCCAGTTGACGAGTGAAACCTGTATTAGCACATTATATCACTGTTTTAAGTAGCCACATTAAATACAAACCATGGTTATGATGTAAGATAGTGTTTCATTAATTCACCCATAGACCGTATAGGGGTTTGGATAGGGGTTTATACTATATAATACAGAGCATATTGCTGGAAAACTATGGGTGATACCAGATTTAGAATCGGCACATACAAATCTATAAAGATCAACTATTAAAGTTAAAAAGTTTTCAAAAATTTTGTTTTTGTTGGCCTGTGTTATTCAATCAGTTAACAGATGGACGTCCAAGAATGGACGGATGGACCCTGTAGTTCTGCAATCCTCTCACTCAGTCTGTCTAAAGTAGGTAGAGACAGACTTACTTTTGGGAAAACCTGGCAGTTGAGCGTGATCTAAGGCAAATATCATACCTGAACACACGCGTTATGCTAGAAAATAACAGTCTCTACCATGTATTGTATCGAAGATCCTATGCCTTAACATGTTCCCGCATCTTCATCTCTGCGCCCTCTTTATCTTCTTCACTTCATAGTTTTCTTAGTATTCATCCTGTTTTCCCTTTTGTTTATTTCCTAGGTTTAACCCCCCCCCCCTACCCTCTACTACCCTCTTCTGCGGTGTTTTATAGGTTTTCAGCGATTTTTCCCTTTTGGATGGAGCTGTTCGCTATTTGATTAGGACCCTATTTTCCCTTGGGAACTTCACTCGACTGGTCCTAGGAGACATCGCCTTGCGACGTAGCGGACCAGCTTGCTCGTACTGAGAAATACGGTTATCTTTAATTATTTTATTTTCACGTCTGTTTTTTTATTTTGGTCATAGAGACTGTGCCTGCTGTCAGCGACTTTTTTTTATTTGCGATTTATTTATAAGTAGTTGTCAAAAGTGTATTGTGTCGAATATTCCGATCAATGGAAAAACCACCTTTCCATGTCATGGATGAATTTGTTTTTATAAAAAAAACAACAACACATCAAACCAAAACGCATTTTCTTCTTCTCATGAAACGCTCTAAACACCCCCAGCTTTTTTTTTTAGTTCCTTCACGCTACAATTGAAATCTGAAATCGGAAATAGAATTGACCACGCATCAACTACTTTATAGTGGTTTCAATGATCGTAGTGTCTACCTAGTTTTTTTTTTTAATATTTTTGTTTTGAAGAGAAAAGTTTTGGCCTAACTGGGATTCGAACCCGGGTCGCCTGGTAGCTCAGTGGTTAGAGCACTGCATTAGAGATGCAGACGACTCGGGTTTGAATCCCGGCCAGGACAAATGTTTTCTCTTCAAAACAAAAATATTTAAAAATAATCACCATCAAAATAACAGTAAATAAAAATAGTTTTATTTTTTATTTTGCTACCTTTCTCATTCATTAGGTGACAAGCATAGCAATATACGGAAATATGGGTTCTTGTGTATTAGCTGGTCTCCAGGAACTGTTATCAACCATTGCCTATCACTTTGATAATTCTGACTCTAATAACACATACCTTCTTATTCATATTGATGGAAATTAAAATATACAATATGTAATGATAAAATAATTATTTTTGACCCATCTTGCCACGTTCCTAACGTGCCACGTATATAAGTACTTTTCTTATACTTTAGACGAAAACAACTCCATTTCTATTCTTGTCAAAATCTATTTGATTACTTTTTTCACATAATTTCGTTTTTGGAATTATTCGGAAATATTGGAAGTATATTATAGTTTAAAGTCGGCTATTCCCGTAGTGTTGCTCTGTTAATTTTAAATAGGCTATACAAAATAATAACAATAAGAAAAAACACAAAATTAAATTTAATAAACCATACAGAAATTTATTAGAATGCAAATGGAAAAAACCACAAGCAGAGCCTTATGTTTTAAATCTGGTGTAAAAAAACAAACAATTATCAGTGGACGTTTCGCCTATTCAGGCATTATCAAGACACAAAAAAGAGTAAGATCAATCACATCTCAAAACAGAAGTGCAATACATCCCAACGAATAATCGCTCAAATAGGCTCATAATCTGAGACCGCACCTCCACCCCATGACGTTCAACCCAAAACTGAAAAGCAGGTGATATGCAAACAGCTGGGAAGGTTATAGAATCAGCTGATCCACAACATACATCAAGTAATGTTAACCCATACACTTTTCTACATATTACCAAAATTAGCAAGATTTAACTTTTAAAATATTCAATGCTTCAGAATAAAATTGGTTTAAATTTCTACAATCTGTTTTAAAATTAACTGCAACGTCAATCTTATCCGCAATCTGCATCGCCTCGAACATTTTTCTTCTAGAGTTATCACTCTCCTTATTACAGATTGTAGAAATTTAAACCAATTTTATTCTGAAGCATTGAATATTTTAAAAGTTAAATCTTGCCAATTTTGGTAATATGTAGAAAAGTGTTTGGGTTAACATTACTTGATGTATGTTGTGGATCAGCTGATTCTATAATCTTCCCAGCTGTTTGCATATCACCTGCTTTTCAGTTTTGGGTTGACCGTCTTGAGGTGGAGGTGCATTTCTCAGGTTATGAGCCTATTTGAGCGATTATTCGTTTGGATGTATTGCACTTCTGTTTTGAGATGTGATTGATCTTACTCTTTTTTGTGTCTTGATAATGCCTGAATAGGCGAAACGTCGACTGATAATTGTTTGTATTTTTACACCAGATTTGAAACATAAGGCTCTGCTTGTGGTTTTTTCCATTGACGTTCTAATAAAATTTAATGTTTCGTTTTGAGTTTTGGCTCTATTTTATTGATACAGAAATTTATATGTACAATAAAAAAATTAACAAAACGAATACACTAAAAACAAGACAGAACACAATTTAATAAAGAAAGGGTTCTATGAAATAGGGAGGTAGGTTTCATGCAGACCGGCTAATACACAAGTACCAGAATATGTCTCATATTTTGAATATAAACATGCGTTAACCCTCATCCCCAGCCATCATTTATATAAGCCAATTTCTAGTCTAGAAATGTGCTATGTATTTGAGAAAAATAGAATAAAGAACCATAATAAATAATAAAACCAAATACAATACGGTCATTATATTAGTGAGTTTATTGTATAGAGGAGTTCCTGATCATAAAAAGATGTGCTAGAAAGATAAGCGAATTGTTTTCAGACATCCTCGCATCTCTCATTGTATTCCGAACCGGAATACTTATATCCCCATTGCCCTGGAAAGTACATTTATAAATAGTCCGCATGCGTCTGGACTACGTATGTATCACGCAAAACGACTAAATTAAAAATGTCTCACCGTTTAAACACGTATAACCTGAAAAAACCCCAGGAATTACTGACCAATGAGAAAAAAATGTTATTAGGTTTGAAAGAATCCACGACCAGATGAGGTGACGCATGTTAAGATTCAAGGAAATCCACTGGTGACTGGAAGGTGAACAACTACCGATATCTGGTGTTAGTCACGAAAAATAAATCTCACAGCATAATATTAGTTATTTAAATATAAAGCTTTTCCGGGACGATCAATTTTGATATTTTACGGATATAGCCTTCCTGCACTTGAATGGAAGAAAAACGCTTTAGGGTCACTGAAAATATAGCATGCTCTAGAACATACTGATGGTAAAAATAGTCATCAATAGCTGCAGGGTTTTAGGGAGAGAAGTGGTTAACCTAACTTGCCGTGCCGAAGGTCCTGGGTTAAACTCCCGCTGCTTGGTAGAGTTTTATTGAATCTGCTAGCGGCCGGAGATGGATCCTATGCGATCTAGGATCTTCGTGGGGCTCACCCAGCCTCTATGAAGTGGGTACCCAACATGAGGGGGGAAATCTGGCGGTGGAGCTTGATTTAGGACAAATGACAAATCACACCCGTTGTCCAAGAATAGGTACAGTCTCTAACACACACTGAACCCAAGACCCTGTTAGGGTTATAGTGGTACTTGTTTTTTTTTTTTTTATATTACAATCGAAATATTAGTATTGTAAACTTAAATTGTAATATAGGGAACTTAAATTCCAGTATTGCTGATATCAGGAATTTTAATAGCCATAACACCCAATAAGAAACATGTAATAGGCCAAACTAAGAAGCAGTATCGGAGCCTCTGCGTTCTTAAAACAAAAAATAATTTTGAGTTTGCGATAAATTCTATTCTGAATGTACAAAATTAGCATTACTAGGCTTTCAGTACTGATTGGCTCATTACTATAGTAATTTTAAAAATTATTACTATAATGATACTCTGTAGTAAAAATTCTAATTTATTATCATTCTAGATTATAATATTTAATGCAATATTAAAAACTATTACTTACTAGAATTGAATTAATTGGGATTCCAGTGAAAATTACACTATTGCAAAAAAAAAAAAAAGATTAGTTTTATTAGGGAGCGTAGTGGCTCAGTGGTAGAGCACTGAGTTGCCATGCCGAAAATCCTGGTTCAAATCCCGCTGGGGGCAGTACTTTTATTTAGTCAATTTGCAGCAGGAGATGGATCATATGGGATCTAGAACCCTCCTGGGGTTCACCCAGCCTCTATAAAATATTATGAAAATAGGGCACCCAAAATAAGGGGGGAAAGTCTGGCGGATGAGCATGACCTAGGACAAGACACCTCCTTGCAGAACCGTTGTCCATGAAACAGAACATTTGAACAGTGCAGTCTCTACCATGTATTGAACCCCAGAGACGTTCCGGGTTGTAGTGGTACAGGTTTTTTTTTATTTTAATTTATTATAATATCAATTTAGTATGTGACCTGAGATTATCACCAAAACAAGATATCTCGTTACCGGTCACGAACAAATGTCTAATGAAAACGAGAATTCTCGTTCCCTGGCGTCAATGTGTTAAGGGTAAAACAAATTTAAATCAGATCATTCATAGGAAATCGTGAAGACTTTCTAAACTGTTAACAGGAGCAAGCCTTTCCTTTAAGGAACTAATGACTCTCACAAAGACCACCAGATCCGAAACGTTCCGCGAAGAGGAAGCGGTGCAGAACGGACAGGACAAAGAACTATTGAATAGCGAACTAACTAACAGTATCCCTATTGGGTCCCTGCCCATTGGGTACGGTGAGCAATTGACCCACTGGGCCAAGCGGGTTTGCGTGCCAGCCAGCAGTCGATATCGCTCCAGACTTCCCGGACCTAGGACAATACGATTGCTCAGGGGGGAGGATCGTCTTGAGACTATCTACAATGGTCGGATGTCAGTCCAGTAAATGCTGTTCACGGTCAGAGAAAGTAGGAGCTACGCTTTCTGCACTGATTCTTTGAACAACGAGGTAAGAATCAACTTCAAATAAATCTGTATAAATACATACATATGAAAAAAAATGAATCATTTGATATGCTCATGTTCAAAATTCCATGTACAGATAGAGTTACTAATCTGGAGATTTAGTACAGAATAGGTAACACTGAACTAATACCTACAGCCCCGGTGAATAAGCGATTAGGTCGACTTTTCTCCAAAATTAGTTTCGTTTTTAGATCAAAATTATTTTCTAAAATTTTTTTTATTTTTATAGTAGTATCATCTATCCCATAAAAACTGATAGGAATGCTTTAATGACAGCTGCTTTCTTACAGTTAATACGATGATCCTGTAAACAGACCATATTTACTAAGGAATTGAACTAAAACTCAGCTGATCGGCTGACAGCCATAAAAGGCTGGACGTTACAACTCTAAAGCTTGAAGCTGTAATCGTCCTTGCAAAAACGCTCTGTTCCTGTCCTCAATAACTAAATAGCACATGGTGTTATTGATCTCTGATATAAACTATTACCCTAGCATATATACAATAATATATATTATAGAATAGAATAGAAAAGTAACTTTATTCTGGGACTAAGTCCCTTTAGAATAACAGATGTGAACAGGAAAAAAAACATAATATTTATCTGGCCATAAGGCTAAATGTTACAAATAAGAAAGCGTGTAAAAATGACAGAAAACAATTTAAAAAGAAATATATTGTTACGGTCAGAGCGGGAAGGAGGACCGGCTGAGAGGATTAGGCAAACAATGGGATTAAGCGGAAGGGATTACAGAATGGCGTAGAGCCTACTGGATCGGGCTAGGCGGTTCTCGGTCTTGTTCTGAGAAATGCCCCACCCCGACCTACCTTGCCTATATAAAAAGGCCAGCTGTTCGGCCGGCCCAGTCAGTAATAAACAGTGAAGTAATAAGCAGTCGTTAACTAGTGGCAGTGCGTGTGAGTTACTGTGAGTGAGTATCAGCCTGTAATAAGTGCTTAGTGAGCAACAGTGACAATTAGTGGCCGTGTAATAAGTGTAATAAACTGTGTGTCAGTTTGCCATATTTGGAGAGTCTTACGGTCGGTGGACTTTAGTTAGCGAACTGTAAGTGTTAATTTGTAATTGTAAACTATAGTGTAATATTATTGTATTTGTACAAATTTATATATAAATAGTTTAGTTATTTAGTAGTAGCAATATCTTATTATCTTAGAAATTAGATAACATTTAGTAGAATATTGTTATTGTAAATTGATATTAGTTTAATAATTTAATTGTTTTAAATAATCTCATTGTATACTTTTTAATTTGTTAATAAATATTAGATTCTTGAATTAAGTAATAGTTTAGTCCATTTTACACCCAGTAGCCCGTAACAATATAAACAAAAATAATAGTAAGTAAATAAACAGTAGAGATCTTGACAAGATATTAAGCAATTAAATAGAATAGACAAATCCATAGCTAAATGCATGAGCTAGTATTCAATAAATTCTTTACATGATGTACAGCTTTTCAAAAAGCAAAATTAAAAGAACTAAATAACACAATGAGTTATTCTATACATTACATTCTAAGCAAATGACTAACCTGCTTAGAGAGCATCCTTTTGGGAAGCTAGGAGGTGTTGAAAAGGCAAGATTTGAATAATGATAGATAGGGAGTATGTCGGATATTGGGAGGGATTGAGTTCCACACTGTGGTGGAGCGGGCAAGAAAGGAACGTTCGAATGCTTTAGTTCTGTGTGGACGTATATAGAGATCAGAAAGGCGGGATCTTGTTTTATGGTGTTGAACTGAGGATTTGAATTGGAGGAGACTGTAGATATATGAAGGGTGTTGAGAGTGAATGGATTGGTATAAGAATGAACAGAGGAAATATTGTCTTCGGAAGGGAGGGAAGAGCCACTTTAACTCATCATAGAGGTGGGAGACGCGCGATTGTTTTGGAGTACCAAGCACAAATCTTAGAGAGCAGTTCATTATTCTCTTTAGTCTGTCTTCAAGCATTTTAGAGAGGCCTTCATATACCACGCTACAATAGTCAAAGTGGGGGAAGATGAGGGAAGATACGAGAAGCTTACGGGAAGATTGTGTAAGGAGATGACGAGAACGATGGAACAACTTCAGGGAACTAATTGACCGTCGGGATATCTGGGCGATGTGGGATTTCCAAGAGGAGGTGATCGTGATAGGATGATCGTTTAGGATTAATGTTGGGAGTGTGTGGATGGATGTGAGGAGGGAATTGGAACCTAAAACAATGGCTTGAGTTTTCATTGCGTTCAATTCCAGGTTGTTCAGCTTTGCCCAGGCACAGATCCTATCTAGGTCTTCCTGAATACTAGCGAACGCAATAAATAGCTCGGAAGGAGGAAAGGACAGATATATTTGGAAGTCGTCAGCATATAGATGATGGGAACAGTGGTGAACAGATTTAGGAAGATCATTGATATAGCAGTTGAACAGAAGAGGAGAGATACTTGAGCCCTGTGCCACGCCTCAGAAAAGAGTGAGGAAAGAGGAAAGGGGGTAATTAGGTATGGATATTATACATACATATGTTCATATATAAATGTAAAAATAAGCCGGTAATAAGTAAGGGTTGAAGAAAATCGGAAAAGATTAAGTATACGGTATGTAGAAGAAACGGTGGTGATTTTTGTTAAAATAAAAATTAATTGGTTCGTTATTCATTCGACTTGTTATTTTATTCCATCAACATTACTTAAAATAAACGTCACTTGTTGTCTAGTGGTTACCATAACAACCTGCTGTGCTAAAGATCCTGGGTCGCAGTCCGGCAGGTGGCCCTAGGATTTTTCGAAGGGAGTAAAAAATCCTTAGTTACGCCGTCCTTCGGAAGGGACGTTAAACGGGGGTTCCGAGCCTGTACGATGCCAGGTACTCGTTAAAAATCCCTATCCTAATTAAACTTGGGTAGGCAAAATTTAGATCTCCCAATGTAGCATCGTCCGATTAGCCATATCAGCATAAAGTGACGATAAATGAACAACTACTAGGACCGTCCTGGGGCTCACCCAGCCTCTATAAAATGTTATAAAAATAGAGAACCCAAAATAAGGGGGGAAAAATCTGGAGGTTGAGCGTGACCTAGGACAAGTCTCCTCCTTGCAGAACCGCTGTCCATGAAACAGTACAGTACCCCAGACCCGTTCACGGGTTGTAGTGGTACAGTTTTTTTTTTTTAATATAACCAAAAACTCCTTTTTTAGCCAGTGCCTGACTTAGGACCTTATTCTATAGGAAAATAACACGAACCCGCTTCTAAAAGTAAACGAAATTCCGACCATGAACCACAATGAACCACCTCGTAATCCCACAGGGAAAAAAAATATTTTTTTTTCAGAACACAGTGGATGAGTACGACACAGTGCCTCCCGATTCGGAACGATCTGGGTTCGATTCCCATTTGGGTCAGTTAATATTTATTGTTTCGCTTTCCGGTGAAATTAATCTTGACACACCCACTGCGGTTAGTGCTCGGCAGTAACCCAAAGGTCAGGGGTTGATCGAATTGACCACAAAGTTCACTAGTCCGTCTAGTTCAGCTTCAATATTAATATCAATACAACATATGGATAATTTAATACAAATTTAATGCGTCCGCCCTCAGCGTTTTTGACCCATACATACCAACTTTTGATATATAAATTTGGCACCAAACTAAAAAGAATAATAGGTCTCCCAATGACTAAGTCTCGTAAACGAACGATGATTTGTGGATTTGGAATTTTTTTTTATAGTAGTATTTTACCTTTGATTGAAATGTGCTTATTAACCATACGAAATAACTTATTAATTATTAACCATTATGTTTCACAGGGGGCAGTCCTCCAAGATGTGGGTGATAGTTAATTGCTTGGGAATTGATCGAAAAACGCCGACTATCGTGGGTGATAACGCCACAAATATAGAATTTGTGTTAACTTTTCTTAAACATAATAACATGTTCAGTAGCATATAATAATTATATAGAGTAAGTGGAAATAAATTCTGTACCAAAAGACGCTAAATACCATGGATCTTGTGCGTCCATAAACAATAAAACCTAACCTAACCTACAGACAAAATCTGCACCTCTACAAACCATGAAGGGTTTTGGGTTCAGTACATGTAATGGACTGTACTGTTCTTAAAGAAAACAGAGAGGTGATTTAACAGAGACCATTCTCAACCACTGGGTTTTCTCCCAGGATTACATTACATTATTGGCGCGACAGACTCATAAAGAAGTCCTTGGCCTGCTCAACAGCTCTACCCCAATCGTCCCGATCGCCTGCTCGAGTGATGGAGACCTTGCTCAGCCTCAGATCTTCACAGGCGGCATCCTTCCATCTAGCTTTGGGCCTTCCTCGAGGTCTTACTCTATCCGGACTTCCTTTATACAGCTGTTCTTTCCTCGTCCATCCTATATAAGTGGCCCAGCCACTTGATGCGTTGAATCCTGATGAAGCTCGATATCATTAGGTCTATATAACTCACTTAGCTCCTTGTTCCTTCTGATTCTGAGTTTTCTCGAACTGGGCCGAATATTTGCCGAAGAACTCTCCTTTCGAATCTATTCAGCTTTTCCACGCTGGATTTATTCAGTGTGAGAGTTTCGCCAGCGTATGTCGCTACTGGCCTAATGAGGGTTTTATATATCATCAGCTTGGACTTTAGGCTAAGGAGTTTACTTCTCAGGAGCTTTGATATCCCAAAACATGCTTTATTACCTGATACTATCCTGGCTTTGATTTCCTCCTCCTCATCCAAATTCTCGTTTATACGGCTTCCTAAATACTGGAAACTTGATACTCGTTGGAAAGTGTATCTTCCAAACGTGTAGCTATGAGGTGGTCGGTTTTGTTTACTATTCTTTATCACCATGACCCTGGGTTCATTCACTCCTCACCTGCAACCCCATTTTTCCAGGTTCCACTTCAAGCCTCTCAAAAGCTTCTTTTAAGATAATCAGCGATCTTCCTACTAATACAAGGTCATCAGCATATGCAAGAATACCCAGACTACGGTTAAAGATGGTTCCCTCCATCAGTAATCCTGCCCTTTTTAATGACACTTTGCATTACAATATTGAATAGTAGAGGTGCCAGCGAGTCTCCCTGCCTAAGTCCTGTTTTGATCTTAAATGTTTCTGTGATTGAACCATTTACCCTAACACTGCCATTTACCCTTAATCTCCCAGGATTGGTCAGTTGCAAATTCCATGGGATTCATCTACGCTGTTGACAGATTTGATAATTTATCTGTACAGACGGATTCGAAACCGTAATCTTCACCATTGCTACAAAGCATTCTATACATGGAGCTATCCCGTTCCCGAACATACGTAAACAATAGAAATCCATAATAACAAAATTTCTTAAAGCCGAATAATTAATTTAAATAGAGGTCACCTAAGATCTAGTGGTTAGCATAACTACCTACTATCCCTAAGATTGCGGGTACGGAGCTTGGCAGGTGTCCTTAGAATTGTTTAAAGGAACTAAAAAAAACCTTAGTTATGCCGTCCTTCGGAGTGGACGTAATACGGTGCTCCCGAGTCTGTGTAGTGACAAATACGACGGTTAGATACGCCTAATTCTAATTAGGCAAAATTGAGGACTCCCACAGTAGCATTTTCCGTTTAGCCAAACCTGCATAAAGTGACGTTGAATGAATGAACAGACTGGACCAACAACAAACAAACAGGATCGTGCTTCACATGACCTATGTAAAAGTCATAGAGTTGGAGGCCGAATAACTTTCTTGCACAACTGTCAAGTTGTTTCTGGTCCAGAAACAGAACACCCAAGTAGTGATCTCAACACAATGAGTTTGGTGATGAGTGGTGTTTTTATTTATTTATTTTATTTTTCTTGAAATAAATAATTTATTACAGACCAAATTATTTTTTTTCTTCAAAAAATGCATTACGTGATTACAGACACATGGACATCCACCTTCAACAAAATACTAAATAAATGTACTAAGCACGAGGAACATTCGCCGATCGTAAGAAACGCACGAAAAATCGATGATTTATTTAATGAGTGTGAAATAGTTTTTGGATGTTTGTCAAGGTCTTCGCGATGGTAACTATTTATCATGATGCCTGCCAGGATTCAGGAGGCTTCGGCAAACGGCGAGAAAAGCCGTTCTAATAATAGGAAATGCAACGGCCAAACCAGGAATGTGTTAAAAATGCCTAGGTTTCTTCCTTTCAGTCTGTTTATAACAGGAGGATAAGCAAGTAGTAAAATACATGCTAGACGCATGCAACTATAGCATACGCCAATCACTAAATCGCAAAATCAAATTAATGTACTCGCTATTCAGGAAAAAACTCAAAATTAGATAGACAGAAATTAAATACGTACACTTACCTACTAAAACCAGTTTGGACATGTGCATTACAAATTTACGGGATCGTTAAACAGACTCACGGAAAACGACTCCAAACTTCTCAGTCAAAAGTACTTAGACTAATCACCAAACACCATCAATATCAAAACATTGCATACGGTCTTAAAAATACAAACGGTTGACGAACACATACGAACGTACTACAAACGCTTTCAAGAAAAACTATTCGGACACCCAAACCCATTAATACAACAAATGGCCACGACTCTCATGCCTGAGAACACCGGGAGGAGACTAAAAAGAACGTCCAAGCCAACGGAGAGGTACTGCTGGCTACTGTTCTTCGTCATGCCTTTCATGTCATTCTGTATTATTTTCCAGTCAGCCAATCCGCTGATTGTCAATTACTTGTATTTGACAGGTGTGGATGAAAATTTTGTATTTGTGAAGCCATCAAGATACCATGTAAGGTTCGAATCATGGAACCGAATTAATTTTCAAAGAATTTATAAAGTATTAATTAGGATAGTTTTTATGTTTTTTATTGATCATGAAAAATGAACGATCTAAAAGGAAAAAAGGAGCGAAAGATAGTGGTTAGTAACTTTTTTGGCAGCTAACATAACAGGTTAGGCTGAACGATTAAGAAATGGTGACTTTAATTCGCAAATATAATTGTCATTAGTCGAAAATAATCTTGAAATATATCCTACTAAAAGGAACATTAAATGCGAAAGAACATCCCGGCATTACTAATAAGGAACAGGTGAAAAGTCAAATATATTTCATCTCAACTATTTATAAAAACTTTTTCGTTACAAAATAAATACTTTATTTTTTTTTTTGTAAAGAGCCGTCTAATTGAGGCGTTCTATTTTTGTTTTTTAGCGTAGTGAGATCACTACTTTTGCTTGGCAAAAACAATTTTTTTACACTCGCGAATTTATATACGCGCCATGTTATAAACAAAAAATATGGCTTAAATCCAAAATTGTGTCAAGCTCGAACTATACAGTGCCCTAGTAGCGCTCATTCTATCATTCCAAATGGAGCGAAGTAAGTGAATTGGTGAATCAAAGGTTCAACTAAAGATGATTTCACTATATAAGAAAAATAAATCGTATTAACATGCGGTCTTCCCCAACAAGACTCATCAATTGACTTACGCGTACGCATACAAAAAGTCTAGTACATCTCACCATGGATTAACCACGTCTATTTTAAGTTATATCCGAAAATGCCAAGTGAGGGTGGACAAAAAAATGTTTGGGAGCAAAGTAGAAAAGTATAGTGATTTCAGAGAAGGAAACATTGAAGGAAAAATGGACAGAAGAGAAGAAAAGAATGCTTGGAGAAAAGCTGAAGGAAGTAGACAAGAAATTTCGCGAGAATGCTTTGTGTAATCCTTATGGGTGCATTCGCAATATAAAAATAAATATATGCGTTTTACTATTGCAAAGCTTAAAAAGAATATTATTAATAAACTTTTCTCCTATTTAGCATTCCCTGACTTTTCTAGTTCAACCGTTGAATCATTGCGCTCAGTAATAGGGATGGGTAAGGTTGTATCAATCTGATACTAAAAAGTAGTTGATACAAGTATCAGATACAGTCAGATTGATAGAACCTTACCCATCCCTAGCTAGAAGCATCAGCTATTCAGTATTCACGAATTCATTCCCTACCTCATGCTACCTATTAATTACTATAACATACGAATTAAAACTGGTATATTATTTTTTTATGCGTTCATTAATGGATATATCTATACCATAAAGTAAAGGCAATTGACATAAATGATTGAAATCGGGTGCAAAAACAAAAACAAAACAGCTATAGCGTGCGGCGGCGGACAGACATATTTTGTATTATAACCCAAATTCTACGTGTCTTGGAAAGTGATAAGCAAAAGTTTGAGGTAGGGTTAAAATCTTTGTTTTATTGTTCAATTCCATAGCTTTCAAAAAATAATTAACCAATAAAAAGCATGATTTTAATCATTTGATGCCTTGTGCAGGTTAATATTACGGCGAATAACTCTTTTTCCTTTAAAAATATATTTAAAAAACTAAAACTGATGCCCCAAGAAAGGCTTCTGTAGCGTATGAGAAGAGAAACACAAAAACAAAACACTTTTAATTAAGGAGAAGTGTTTATTGGAAAGCCAACGTTTCGACCCACATTGCAGGTCTTCTTCAGGGCTACATATACAAGATACGAATAAATTAAAATAATATATGGCAAAGAATAACAGTATATGTAGTATATTGATAGAAAAATATTATATGTAGTAAGTAGTAGAAATAATAAATAGAGGCGATTGAATTATTTATTAACAAAAGGTACTTAATATTAAAAAGTTTTTTTTTTACCTCCACGGACCTTCTTTCTCATATATATAAGCTCAACTAATATTATTCAACATATATTTATTTAATTATTATATACCTATAATGGGATGTAATTAGTTGGGGGTGCAGTCAAGAAAACACAGCAAAATAAGTGAAACTATTGTATTTTATGTGCCGACGTTTCGACCTACTGTGTAGGTCATCTTCAGGGCTATGAGAAAACAGACAAAAACAGAATAGACTGTAAAAACAGGTATATGTTATATTATAAATATAACATATACCAACCTATACTACTATAGCCTACGAGGAGTCATGGGTTCAATTACTTACTAATATATATGTATTAATACTAATACATTAATGTAGTAAATACTAACTGTTTCTTAGCTAACGATTGTGCAGGGAGGAGATATGAGGTAAGACAACACCCAATCGCCAGAATTAAGTGCTTTCATTTTGCAGATAAAAACACTGCCTGTTAAAAGTTTAAACAATTTATCTCCCACAAACGGTTTCGAACTATACATAACCTTTATTCTACGAAATCTCGCTAAGATCTTGTTGAGGACAGTAAAAAAATAATAATTCAATAACGGGCTGAGTTATCTTGTCTATTTCAGGTACCTACTTTATAGGGGCTAGGAGAGACTAAGGACAATCTCCAGATCCCATAGGAACCATACCATTCTGTCAAAAGATTAAATAAATGACCGGCCAAAGCTGGATTCGAACCTGGAACCTAGGAAACTCAGCGCTGTAACACTGACCCACCCAGCTCCCTTTGTATATTTGACTAGACATTAAAGCTTCTAAAAGGAGAACTCAGAAGAAAGAAGTAGAAAACTAGGTTGTAGTTAAAGAGGCAGAAAGGAGAGGTAAATAATCCCTAAGAGGGGCGAAAGCTGACCATTGAGAAGAAGATGAGGAGCGCGTCATCAATAATTCATGGCCTCAATGAACGGGGCTCGGACCCGCATCTCAATTAGATCTGATTCTGTTTTCACCTCTCCTCTCTTCCCTAACCAGATAGCGTTCCTGTCGTCTGTTTATCAAAGGTCTCTAGAGTTGGCTTTCATCTCAAGGAATATCAAGTCATAATATTTACAATTCCACTTGTTGAAAATAAAACATAACAATTAAAACCAAGCCCCAGAGTCAGAGGTCATAGAACAATTTATAAATTAGATTTACAAATATTTATTTTCGTTAACAATGGGCCTAGTGCCTTCGTTACGTTTCAAAGCATTGAACATTGAATAAAATTTACGAGCCTGGTAGCTCAGTTGGAAGATTTTCGGGTTCGAATCCTAGCCAGGACAAATCTTTTCTCTTCAAAATAAAAAATATTGAATAAAATCGTTCTTGTTTTTTTCATTTATCATCATGCTGGTATGGCTGATCAGGCGATACTACAGTGGAAGTTCCAACTTTTCCCAATTCAGATATAATTAGAATGGGTATTTTTAACGAGTACCTGATACCGCACAGGCTCGGGACAGCGGCTTTACTTTCGCTCCGAAAGACGGATGTTTTACCATAACCAAGGGTCTTTTACTCCCTACAAAAAATGCTTAGCCAGGCTACGAACCCGCGATCTTGGGCATAGTATGCTAACCACTACACCACAGGGGACTCTCATTTTACAGACATTGACAATCAATTAATTCTTGTAGTGTCTTGAAATAAATTATATGTATAACAAATATTTGAAATTGGAATTATTTTGAGATAGCAAAAACCTTATATTGCATCACAATATTCTATGAAAAATAGTATGAAAAGAAACTCACGTAATTAACTCAGTAAATATGGAACGTGGAATCACCTGTAAAGAAAAGAAAATTAAAATTAATATTGTACAAAAAAATGTATGTAAATTAAAAAAAAAAAAATTGTATTAAATTTCAATTTGGTGATGTTAGATCAATAATCTGAAAATGAAATTAAGCAGTACTTTGACCAAAAATAAATAATTTAAAAAATTGATATTGTATATTTACTTATTACACGACTTCTTGAGTCTTTATGAAGTGGGCCAAAAGAAATTCCCAAATATTACTAAACTAGCAACCCACCCCAGATTTGCTCGGGTAATAAAGCCCATTATACCTGCATAATTTGTCTGTGTAATGTAATTTTTTTTTTGGCACGTACCGGCCACTAAGGACCACGTGAATATCATTGGCTTCTTTGGGAGTCTTGATTTTCTTTCTTCCCATCTCAGCTAATGTACTTTATTATATAGAAATTATAAAAATAAAAACAAAACCAAAAATTTCTTTATATACGAATTTATTATCTTGCACGCTAGATAATTGCACAAGATTATTCCAACCCATTTACATAAAACCTCGACAAATTATATACCTAAACCTTCCTGGTGAACCACTCTATCTATTGGTGAAACCTTCATGAAAATCCGTGCAGTAGTTATTGAGTTTACCGCGAACAAACGCGGCCGAGGACTTTGTTTTATAATATGTATAGATGTATTAACTAACCTAATATGTTGTCAAAAATTATCATTTTGATTCGAAAACTTTAGCTTTTCATTTTCTCTAAGAATTCAAATTTAGACTGTTATGATACTACTAAGTATTGACAACTCTCTATGCATAATTCGAATTTAAATAATGAAAAATCGATTTAAAAAATTATCAAATCAGAACTGATAGTTTAATGGAACACGTGGGATATCTGGTAAGTCATGTCTCTTTTATAGAACAGTAATACATATAGGAGGTGCAGTGGCATTTTAAATCCAATGAAGTTCCAGTTACCCACTTTTCATGTATTTTTTAAAAAAGTATTACAAAAGACTAAAAAAGACCTGGATCCAACGCTGAGACACGCAGAGAGAACTCCCATGACCCTCGAGAAAGTGGGTTCCTGGCCATGACCTTGAAATAGTACGTCTCAGTTCTTGTCTATCTATCTCTAACATCGAACCCTTTTTGGTGTTACTAATCGATATGGAGATCGAATAAATCCAATTACGATGGGAAGAATATTAATAAAAAACAGCTGTTACAGGAATCTGTTACCATGGAAACCGCTTTTGAGCTATACGGCATTACTAATGAAAGTGTAGTAACAACGGAAGTAGTCAAAAAGAGATGTTGAAAAGGAATTTATCGTACAGGGAAGAAAACAAAAAACGTACCAACACAAACGTCGTGGTTTCAGTAAACGGTAGAGGCAGGCAGTACTTATAATTATTTTTGGAGTTCTGAATCATGAAAAAAAAAGAGTTGAAGTCGTAAATCGTAACAATAACAGAAGGGATGGGTTTTATTCTTTATTCAAAATATTATAAATGTAATTTTCTAGCATACTTTTCCAAATAAATATATATTAAAAAAAAAGTCAAACGGTACCACTACAATCAACAAAAGGTATTGGGCTGTATCTGTATGCTGTAAATCTGTATCAGAGCTACTCATGAAGAGTCATGGGTTCAATACTTGAGAGATACTACACTGTCTTTTTATCTCAATTAAGATTACCCACTTTATAGAGGTTTGTGAGCCCAAAGAAGCGTCTGTAGATCCAAGGCTGCCAACATATTAAAAAAATTATCTGCCACAACCAGATTTGTAGTCATATGGGGCACCACTGGTAACTTGAATCGTATCAAAGGAATTTTTTTTAAATAGATCGATTTATCGAATTTGGAACAAACGATAGTGAACAACTGGCCCTATTTGATAGCTTTTATAGCAGTTTTATCTCCACTTCCAGCTTGTTGCCTATGATATCAGCATGAACTGGTAACCATAGAAACTACATCATACAATCAACCATGTGCAATGATTCAGCGACTCACATACTTTCTTTACGATCTCACTCTCTGTATAAGTATATATATATACATTTAAAGTATATTAATATCTACTTAAACAAGGAAGTGAAACTATTTAAACAATTTTTTTCGATTGTAACTAATGGTCTCCATTGAATACCTCTTCCTGAAGAAGCCATCTTGTATAATCGATAGTTGTTATCAACTTTGGACAAATTATGTATTAATTTTATTTTTTCTAAATTACTCAGCTCTTTGTTGTCATTTCAACGCACAAATTTATTGAAATCTTTATATATAATAGTACAGACTATGCAATGATAGATATAAGCTTATGTAAAGAATAATGGTAAAGCCTGCGAATTTTAGAAAAATGGCTGATATACAACAGCTGACTAAATACTTGAAATTAGTTTGTCACCATAGAAACTAAAGTATCTAATATTTATTACATCTTAAAGAAAATCTAAATAAGGGAGAAAAATCTGGCGGTGATATAGGACAAATCACCTCCCTGCATAACCTTTGTCCTTGAAAAAGCACAGTCTCTACCATGTACTGAGTTATTCCATGCTATAATGATTAGCTATTGAGTCTGAAACTTTTTTATAGGTTTTTTAAAATTCTAATTCGTTCTTCCACTGCCTTACATATTAGATGCTTCTTCTGTTTTATACTCTCATGTTTACAAAAGCCTTTACCGTTGTGAATACAAATTCAAACTATCATTCTTAGAGACCTGGTATGGATTTTTATTTATCCAAGATGGCGGTCTAAAACAGTCGTATATTGGCCTATATCCCCTGCCATACATTCGGGAACCCTTGATGACTATAATAATCCCTTTTTTATCCCTGTCCCGATCTGGACTTATGCTAAATCCACTCTTATCTACCAAAGAGGTTCTCTTATCAGGTAACCCGATCGAGGAACACAACTAGTGGTTATTTATATATCTTTTTAACTATCTATTCTTTCTTTCTCTTTTATTTTTGTATTCTAAAAAAAAAAATTAGACCATTCTCTTTTATGCAAATATCTTAGTATGTATCTGGACTAGATTTATTTAGTAAGATACAGGACCTTTTGATCTCAACAGTATTTTCAAGAGGTTATTTACCTTTGAAACATAGTTAATATTTACACAGTGAGAATGGATTCTCCTTAGAAATATTCAGCGGAATCTTGTCCTGTTTCCTGCCAGAGAAGAACAAAAGACCCGCATCCTTAATAAACAAAGCGTTGTCTCTATTCTTCATGTCCGGACCACACATCATTATTAATCAATTTTTATATTACTAAAGATGTATTAGATTTACTTGTGTTCTTAAGGCCATTTAGTTAATAATTGAAGGAGTTATAATCTATTAAGGATAAAATGTGGGATACTAAACATACTATATTTTTCATGAGAAGCGAGGGGATGGTTGACTGGAAGATAGACGTAAGGAAGAAAATAGTTGGGGGTGCAGTCAAATAAAAACACTAAATAAGTGGTTAGTTATTTAATTATGTGCCGCCGTTTCGACCCACTTTGTGGGTCATCTTCAGGGCTAATAAAGAAAAACAGACAAAATAACAGAACTATAAAAATACATTGCAGACTAAGTATATGATAAATGAGAAAAAATATATATGTAGAGAGGTAGAAATTTATAACAAAAGTGAGGGATATATATGAATAAAAAAATTACAGAGAAAATGTACAGAACGGTGATGCCAAAAAGATTTTTTTACAAAGATAAAAGAAGGAAGTAAACAGAAAATTATTTAAAAAAAGAAAAGGTATAAACATCAGACGTGAGAAGTAAAATTATGGAAAAGGTAGTAGAATATATATAAAATGTAAGATAATAGACTCCTAAATACTATATTTTTGTTATCAGATATTAAATTTTATCAAGCTTAAAACTTTCAATGCGGCGAGCGTTATAATAACGCAATACAGGATTTAACATAGATGATTATTTAATGCTCCCGTATTTTTACCTTCAAACTGACGTGGTGGGGGCTCCGATTATCATTATTATTATCTATCATATATCATCCGATTATCATATATCAGTAGCATTTTGCTTCAAACTTTCGGCCAAGTCAGTTGACGAGAGTGAGCGGTTATTGCCTTTTTAAGAGCTTATCTAGGTTCAAACTTCTAAAGGTAAGTTTACCTTTAGAATATTAAAATGCACTTGAAGTGTAAGTACTTATAACTTTATGTTTCATATTGTTTTATGAATAATAACTTACAACAAGAAATGATTCAGTTTTGAAACACACACTATATTTATAACCTCCCCGCCTGTTTCCATCAATCCTCCTGCTCATATGATATATGACTCTTTGATAACAAATATCTACTATTATTTATATAACATCTTCCCTTTTTTTTTTTTTTTTTTTTTTTTTTTTTTTTCTTCTTCTACATACTATAATCTTTAAATCTAGAAGGCAACTGTCTCCGTCTCTTGGGTCTCTCTTCCCCTCTATCTAGTTGTTGATCTTCTCTTTTCTCTAAACCACGTCCAAATCTTTTCCAAAGATGTCTTCTGTTTCTCCGAATCAATTGTCCTGTATCTTCATCCAATACAATATACGATCTTGGGACGCAATCGTGTTTACTGCGAATAATTCCAGCATGTTTTTTATCTTTACCAGGATACTCTATCCAGACTTTATCATTGGGATACAACTCCGCCAACAGTCGAGCTCCTCTATCGAAGTACCGCTTGGCGAGTTGCTGTTTTTGTTGTAACTTCTCTGCAACATTACAGTTTTCCATTGGGCGCAGGCTGTCACCGGTAGATGGTAATCTCGTCCTACAGATCCGATTCATTAGCAATTGCGATGGTGATAACTTAATGTGCTTTAACGGAGTATTTCTGTATTCCAACAAGGCCAGGAATATGTCCCCCTTCTCCTCTTCCACTTTTCTAAATAGGTTTTTCATTATCCCCACTCCTCGTTCAGCAAAAGAATTTGATTGGGGATGGTTAGGGCTACGCGTTAAAATTTCAAAACAATAATCTTCCGAAAATTGTTTCCATCGTTCTGACGCAAACGGTACATTATCGCAAACCACAACTTCTGGTATACCAAATTTTGAAAAAATTACTTTTAATTTTTGTATAATCTCTTCTGATGACTTATTCTTGAGTGATGCTACTTCAATCCAATTAGAAAATGAATCAACTGAAATTAAATAATCAACGCTTTTGTACGTCATTATATCAACAAAAAGTCTTACCCAGGGTCTCTCGGGTGTGGGGTGACTCAATAACGGTTCCTTAGGATGTTTCCTTGCAAATTTCTGGCATGGTTCGCAACTCTTAATGTAATTTTCTATGTCTGAATTTATCAACGGCCAAATTATGGTCTGTTTAGCTCTCTCTCTACACTTCTCCACTCCAACATGACTGGCATGAAGCAACTGCAACATTTCTGGTCTAAGACTCTTTGGCACGACTATCCTGTTATCCCAAATCAACAGCCCTTCACACATAACTATTCCATCTCTGGGGTATCGGGCTAACCCCTTAGACACTTTTTTTCGGCCATCCTGTCTCAGCATAATTTTTAATGGTTTGTAATTCTGCATCTTCCTTCATTGCCTCGAGAAATCGCTCCCTTTGCCGGGACGAAACTGGAATGGATTTCATAAACGTATGGACAACAAATTCCAAGTCACAAGAGGGTTCTTCTTTATCTATGGTCAGCCGTGACAAGGCGTCCGGAAAGAACATTTCCCGTCCAGGTTTGTAGATCACCTCAAACTCATAGTTGACCAACTTTAACTGTATCCGCTGTAACCGTGGACTCAAACGATGCAGGTCCTTAGAACAGAGATGAACCAATGGCTTGTGATCCGAAACAACAATAAATTTTTTTCCATAAAGAAATTGGTGGAATTTCTGTATTCCAAAGTATATAGCCAGTAATTCCTTTTCAATTATCGCATATTTCTTTTCTGCTGACGATAATGTACGAGAAGCAAACGCAACTGGTCTGTTTTCCTGAATTAAACAGGCTCCCAATCCATGATTTGAAGCGTCAACGTGAAGTTCAATGTCCTTTTTATGATCATAAAAAGCTAAGATTGGAGCCCTAACAATCATTTCTTTGATATTATTGAAGCTTTGTCTCTCAACACCTGTCCATTTCCAAACACTATCGTTCCTAGTCAATTCTCTCAGGGGAGTAGACAATTCCGACAAATTAGGCACGAACTTCGAAACATACTTAACAATTCCTAGAACGCGCAAAACCTCAGCCTTGCATGTTGGTTCAGGAAGCTCTTGAATCGCCTCAACGTAATGTTTATCGATAGAAATTCCTTCCTTTGAAAAAATTTGTCCAAGATATTTTACGGACTTCTGTTTAAACTGCATCTTAGAGCTGTTAAAACGAACATTAAACTTCCTCGCTCGATCAAATACCTGCTGCAAAATTGAATCATGCTCTTCTTCACTAGTTCCTGCGATAAGTAAATCATCAAAATAAACGCAAACCCCCGGAATATCGCCAAATAGTCTTGCCACATGCCTCTGAAAAATCTCTGGGGCTGATTTAATGCCAAATGGGAGTCGTTTGAATTTATATCGCCCAAAAATTGTGCCAAACGTGCAAAGATCAGAAGATCGTTCGTCCAACTCAACATGATAATATCCATCCTTCAAATCAAGAACTGTAAAAACCACTTTGCCTTCTAAAGTCCGTGTTATGTCATCCACAGTTGGAATCACGTAATGCTCTCTCATTACTGATTTATTTAGGCGCCTCATGTCTAAACATATTCGTAAATCCCCATTTTTCTTTTCAACAACTACAACTGGATTTACTACAGCTGTAGGATACTGAACTCGTTGAATTATCCCTTCACTCTCCATTGCATTCAATTTCTCTTTCAACCGATCATGCAATGCAAAGGGAACTCTCCGCACATGCTCAACAAAAGGTTGAAAATCTGGAGACAACCTAATGGAATGTACAAACGGGAACCTCCCAAGGCCTTCAAAAATATCTTTGTTTTCTGCGAGAACGGGACTAGAGCATATATTAAAAATTTCCAATCTCTTGATGAGACCTAGCTTGATACATTCACGCAACCCTAATAGCGGCGGCTTGTCTAAGTTCACAACACTAAATTCAATTTCATGAATTCTATCTCCAATTTTACAATTCAAACGAGTATTACCAACAATGGGAATGTCCTGACCTGTGTATGTAACTGCTTTACACTTACATTTCTCAATGTCCGCTTGCAAAACAACGGCAAGCTTTCGGGGAAGAACATTTAGATCTGCTCCCGTATCAATTTTAAAGTTTATAACCCTATTACCAACACTTACAGGTTGCATCCAGCGAGTTTCAATGGAATTTATCACAATTTGGTCCACTGAGAATTGTTTGATGGCTCCAATTTCTTTATTGGGAGGAGGCATTGTCCGATCTATATTTTCTTCTTTACAACACGCCGCAAAATGATTAATATTCCCACAACGGTAGCATGTCTTTCCCCACGCTGGGCATGATCTGATCCGCTGACGTAAGCCACACTTCAGACAGTGCTGAGTAACCATCCCCTGCCTACTGGAAGCTCTGCCTTGAATAACCCTTTGAATTTCTTGAGGCATGGTCCCCGGTAAAAAATCGTCTTTACGAATTACAACTAGTTTGTCCAAAAATGTAAAAAAAATGTCAATTTCGGTGAAAGTAGTAGTATCATCCTGTAATTCCCACAACTGCCTCGCATCCTTGTCAATCTTGGTCAGTAAAATATATAAAAGTATGGGTGTCCACGTAGAGGTGTCAATGCCACAACTCTTTAAAGCGTTCAATACTGACCTGGAAGTATTTACTAATGTTTTCAGTTCATCACTCGTATGAGCAACTGAATGCTCCATAAAACGTCTGATGTGGGTGTAGACTACTAGTTTTCCTCTATTGTATTGATTAATTAATTTCTGTAGTGCAATATTATAGTTACATGATGTGATATCCAAACCTGCTATTAAGTTTAATGGTTCCCCTTCTAAAGACGATTTTAAAATTTGAAATTTTCGTACATCATCCAACGTTTGATTTGTATGTATAACTGACTCATATAACTCATAAAACGAATTCCATGAACAAATATCGCCCTGAAATACAGGAATTTTTATTGGGGCTACTTGACATTTGATATCGACATGAGAGCTCCGTGAAGTCTGTTTACTACCTTTACGTTCATCAATTATTTTCTGTAAGCTAGCTCTTATATAAAAATAATCATCTTCAAAAGAACTCATGTAAGCATCATCAATCTCTGATTTTATAGCCAAATTGTTAAAAGCTGTAAATATTTCACTTACATTATCACTGCGAAGTTGTAAATCTGAAAGTTCAGCTGCACTCAGTTTCTCAGAATCAACAAATGTCTTCATTCGTGTAAGTCGACCACGCAATACAGCTCTAAGCTTAATATCCTCCTCAGACATGTTGTTGGCACTATACTTAATTGTATTACTTTGTAAAACAACTCAGTTTACACCTGACACCATGTTTTATGAATAATAACTTACAACAAGAAATGATTCAGTTTTGAAACACACACTATATTTATAACCTCCCCGCCTGTTTCCATCAATCCTCCTGCTCATATGATATATGACTCTTTGATAACAAATATCTACTATTATTTATATAACAAGTATTGGAATCTTAATTTAAATAAATAAAGCATTTAATACGTTTTTAAATTATTTTTTCTTTTAATTATTTAGGGGAATATTTATCAAATGGATGTTAAAAAAAATGCTAATTGCTTGAAAATCCTTGAGGCAAGACTCCCAAAAATGTACCAAGAAGCGAAAGTACATGACAGTGAATTGTTAACGTACAAATTGCTTTTTTGTTCTTCTTCACCCTCAAAATCCCATAAAAGCTCTTAAACAGAAAACTGTCAATATAGAAGGCACTTATCTCTAATGTAGCACTCTACGTAGAGTGTACATTCTGCTGATAGAGTTAGTTAACAGGCTGCCAACTGTGTCCGGATGGAACAAGCGACAAAGAGAGTAAGAGCTGACTGACCCAGATTCCTGACTCAGGTTGGCAGCACTGTGTAGACCATAATAGAAAATATATTCTCACCTTCTGTCCAGGTACGTTCTAGTTTTAGCTTTCAGCTTAAATACATTTCCTGGCTTTTTTAAACAGAGTTTACCTTAAAGTACTATGAATGAATGAATAAAGCCTTTTATTCAGATGCTATATACAATATTTATAACTTATATACGTAAATCGTGAATTCAACGACTTAACCAAGAAGGTGAATGGAATAAAACTCTGTGGATGCAGTGAAGAACTGTAATTAAAAAAACATATTTACAAACTTATAAATAACTATATAACTCCAGGTATCTTTAATTACAAACCTGAATCAACACAATTGTCAATATTCCATTATAACACAAATAATATTAATTTAACAAATGTTCACTTCAGCGAGGCTCTCAGTAAGCAGATACTATCATAACCTTCCTCACATCTGTCCCTAAAGGTTATCTTCACGTCTGTTAAGTTTGGCGTAAATATTCAAACTTACATATAATATTATAAACTTTTTTTTTCCTGTTAATTTATGTAGGCCTTCCCCTTGGAGAGTGATGGTCTAACTTCCCTGGAGACCAATTCCTACTGGGGTTCGTCGTTTCTCTCCACAGTCCCTTCCATGCTTCTTTGTCTCTGGCTGTCCTCATCCAGTTTGGCCCTGCAATGGCTCTTATGTTGTCATTCCATCGCTTTCTTTGCCTTCCACGTTTTCTTTTCAAGTCATAAGGAGTCCATTCTGTTGTCGATAAGGACCTCCTTCTGTCCGTACTTCTAGCCAGATGGCATGCCCATCTCCATTTAATTTCTTTTACAGGAAGATTTATGCTTTTGAAGCCTGTTCGTCTCTTTATGTCCATGATTTTGATGTGGTCCTTTTTCTTAATCTTTAGCACACTCCTTTCAATAGAATTTTGTCAGACTATTAATTTATTTTCTAATTTCTTTGTTAGAGACCATGTTTGACAACCATAGCTTACACATGGAAGTATGCAACTTTCAATAATAATCTAATTGGTGGTAATTTCAAAGTTTCCTTTCATAACAGGCTTGAGGGTCCAATATTTTTGCCATCCCAAAGTGGTTTAAAGTACTATACTAAACCACCTTAAAATACTATACCGGAAATCCTGGTTAAAATCTCGCTGCAGGCGGTACTTTAATTAAGTCTGTATGGGATCTATGAAACTCCTGGGGCTCACCCATCCATTATAAAATAATATAAAAATAGGGTTCCCTAAAAATAAAGGAGAAAAATCTGGCGGTTGAGCGTGACCTAGGACAAGTCACCTCCTTGCAGAACCGTTGTCTATGAAACAGTACAGTCTCTATCATGTGCAGAACCCCAGACCCGTTCACGGGTTGAAGTGGTACAGGTTGTTTGTTTTTTTTTACAGATATTATCGACACAGTGGGATCGCTATTCGAGGGGAAAAAATGAAGTTAAGCGTGATCTCGGACGAATCACCTCCAGCAGAACGGTTGCCTTAAAAATAGTAACAGCCTCAATATGTTGGCTTTTGAAACAAAAGTTTCTAGCAAACTCCTCATGGCTTTTGGTGGAACAGTTCTTTTTTTTTTTTGTATTTTTAATCGAACTATATGAAAACAGCTAGAGACTAAAATATAAATCAGCTAAAACAGTTGATTATAAAAAAAATAAGACGATACACAAACTATACAACCAAAGATGATAGAGAGGCGATGATAATAAAAGAAATAGTGCAAAAATAAAAAAAGTGAAGTAAATTTATTTTTTACTGTTAACATTTTTTTTGGTGGACCACTTTCGCTATTTAGGAACCCTCATTAGCAGGTCTGGTAAAGTAGATGAAGAAGTAGGTAATAGAATCAATAAAGCAAATCAGATCTATAATAACATAGTTGGCCACCGAAATGTAGGGAAAGCGACGAAACTTCACAAATACAAAGCAATATGCCTCCCAACACTTACATCTGGGAGTGAAAGTTGGGTCATGTTTGACAAGCACATCAGCCGGACAACAGGAGCTGAAATGAAATACCTTCGCAGAATGGTCGGTTAAACAAGGAGGGACCGAGTGCGGAATATAAACATAAGGGATCAGCTGGAAGTGGCAGAACTGAAGACCTCCATCGAAAAAAGACAGCTATAGTGGTTTGGCCATGTCTGTCGCATGGACGAAGAATGGCTTCCTAGAAATGTTATGGACGCCCGAGAATCCTCTATGAGGATTATATCCAAAGAATAGGAGGTAAAAGAGGAAAAACCCTGGCTCAAATGAAGAGGAGTTGTCGGGACCGGGAAGAATGGCTCCGATGGATTGAGGTCCCTCTACGCTAAATGGCACAAAAGATGTAGCGAAAGAAGATGAAGAATTTTTTTTGTTTACATTATCCTATAAATAACAGAACATTCTGAGCACTAGATGCTAGTGAACTAGTCAACTATAAGTTAAAAAAAAATACAAACAATTATTGTGTCTGGAAGAAAACACGCTCAACCCCGAGATTTCCCCCCCTAATTACAGGTTCCCAATTTATAGAGGCTGGATAAGCCCCGGGAAGATCTTCAGATCCCAAAGAATCGCTGCACTACAACCTTTATGGTACCCGAGACCTTTTAATCAGAAAACATTGTCTCTATGCTTAATAAAATGTCCCTCCTCCAAAAAAAAAATAATTCAGCGCTTTAGTTGTAATTGATATACAGTTCCTGTTACACTATCTTTAAAAAAACCCAGTATATTTTCATGTTTTGGTGGATTATTTAACTGCATTCCTTTTTTTGGAACTGAAACAAAACTAAAAAAGAGAGAAGATCGTATCAACTTGTTTAAAACAGTTATAAAATAATCTCTCTTGTACTCCTCCAAGATTAATTTCATTTGTTCTTTCTTTTATTTCTACTTAAGCCTAAACAGGACACTACGTGTCCGGCAACTATCTGATCTGAGATGAACGTTTCAGATCTGAAACTATATTCCATCCTCATCAAGATAACACGATACAAAACAAACAAAGACACGACACACAATATACAAAGAGCATTATGTATAATGGTCTACTGAATATGATGGATGTGCGGTCAGCTTCGAAGATAGCCTTGAACCGACCACAGCCTTCTCGATCATCCGATATTAAATGATGATTCATTATTCGTCAAGACGTTTATGGGATAATAAAAATAGTAAATTGTTATTAATACAAGTATATCGTACATCCACATCGTGGCACGTAACCCAAAAAGAAACCGAGATGTTAACGACCTGAATATCATTGGAACTTCGCCATTTGAATTAGAGATAATGATCCGGCCTGTGTGAATCTACCTCAGCGGTATATCTTTGTCTTCTTCGCGATAAACAAAAGGAATGAAAGATATATTTTTATAAATATATATATATATATATATATATATAAAAATATATGTTTTGTAGTTATGTTAAATAGTATTGAGGGTCACCTTTGGTGTAGTGGAAACCTTACTGCTTGCATTGCATGCCGAAAACCCTGAGACATTTCTTTAGTCTGTTAGCAGCCGGAGATGGATCATATAGGAACTGGGATCCTCCTGGGGCTAAAGTGGATACCCAAAACAAGGGGGGGAATCTGGTGGTTGTGCGTAATCTAGGACAAATCACCTCCCTGCGCCACCGTTTTCCTTGAAACAGTACAGTCTCTACCACGTACTGAACCACAGACGCGTTCACGGGTTGTTGTGGTACAGGTTTTTGTTTGATGTAGTGGTAAGCATAGAAAACATCTATACCCAGGCTTGAATTCCGGGAGGTGGCCTTAGGGATTTGTTTTGAAGTCAGTAAAAAATTCTTGGTTATGTTACCTATTTTTTATACACCCATAAAACATGGTGGTCAAGAGCCTATGCGGTGCCAGATACTCAGTAGGTAATTATAATCGTGCAAGGTAATTATAATTGGATAGGCAGATTTAGGACTACCCCTGTAGCATCGTCCGATTAGCCATAAAAGTACAAAGTGGTTTGGCCTCCGGACGATTTTTTTATAAAAATATATATTTAAATTGCAATGGCGCAGTGTATTAAACAGTCGATGTTTATGAATAACTTAAATATAAAAATGCTTTACTTGAAACATTAAAATGAATAATTCTTTATGGGTGGTTAATGACTCTCCAAAATTTAATAATTATCAACTGCCGATTTGTAGTTTGTAGGAGCGTAAATAAATCATGGGATTTCCTCCCAACTAAGGGTACCCGTTTTTTTTAGGCTGGATGAACAGTAGATCCCACGGATTCCATTCGTGACTTTAAAATAAAACACTACTTCTAAAATTTTCAATAAGTAAATTCGATAAATGGTTATAACTTGTAAAGAAAATATTAAAATAAACTTGAAACGGCTACAATGTGCCAAGAAAATCACGCACTGAGAAACCATCATCGGTTCGTTCTATTTATAACAAGCTAAGTTAAAAGAAAAACAAACAGTTTACGGAGAGGACTAAGGACATCTTTAACGGCACGCAGATCTATATTTATTCTCAGCTAATTTTATTCCTGACAGGACACACGAGTGTCCTTAAATTGTCTTTGCTGTTACGTTAGTAGGTCCTTTTCTATTACTGCTGCAGTTTCATCATACTCACACGAGAGAGGATGAATGGAGATTGAAATATGGGAAGTGGAAATAGAACGGTGTTGATAGGAATAGTCATTCCGGTGCGATTAGAGTCCGAGCTAAGTTAAAAATAAAAAGCTAAACATTTAGTTATCAACAGAAATATAATAAACTAACTTGGGAGGAAAAAGAAAACTTGTCGGTAAAAATACTTTACACAAATAAGTACAATTAATTTTATTCTGTGTCAACGTTTCGGCCTAATCTTTATGCCATCATCAGGGCTGACAAAAAAAAATAGAATAACAAAATCAACAATGTAGTACCATAAAAAATAAAGCAGTTATACGAAATGACAATTAAAAAAAAATTGCAGAAATTTTATCTTTTTTGGGTTTAGATCATTCTCCATATTGCTCAAGATACATACAGGCACATTTCCCGTTAAATAATTAACAAAAAAAAATGTTTATTCCATTTTTGTTGTACTTTGCATATCCCTAGATAATACTTTACTGTTTCCACGACAACGGTTGTACAGGGAGTTGACTTGTACCCACTTTGTAGAGGCTGGATGAGCCCCGGCAGGGCCTTTAGTATAAATAGATAGTTTATCTGCCACAGCTGGATTCGAACCTGGGACCTTTAGCATCGCAAACCTACCCCGCTCCCTTAATTAGTTGATAGAGTCGAAAAAACAAACTAAATATTTACAAACGAAAGCGATATTGGACATCGTTCTATCGATTGAAGTAGATGTCGAACAGCCTGTTCAATATTACAGTTATACAAGATAAATCGACAGACAATTATTGAAATATAATTATAATTGCTTGACTATTTATAAAGATATCCAAATGGTGGAAGTTACAAAACATGAACAAATATATGTAAATACTATTTTTTTTATGCAAACCTACTAGTGATTTTTAAAAGACCGAAAAAAAATATTCACAACTCGATCACCAGCTTCCATTGGCGTTTAAGTGACGGCCCAGTGACAGTGCTGGGAAAGGGCGCAAGGGCCTCCCGGACTCTTGCTTTGCCCCCATTCCTGAGGAAGAAGCTTAGTTCGGGGACCCCAGGTAAATTATAAGTAGTGTAATTATGGTATGAATGTGAGAAATTATTTTATTTTAATTATCATTTTCGCAAGTATTTATTTTGTTTTTATTATCAGCATGTATATATTTTTATTTTCATTATTAATATTTATTTATTTTATTTTATTGAATGTAGTGTGGCTGTTAAGCGCTATTACTTATTGCCCAAAAGTGGCAGATTGTAATATCTCAATAAAGTAAAAAAAACAAAAAAAAAAAACTCGATCCAACAACAATCCTCAATTAGATATTTAAACGACTATCTAAACGTTGACGCTGTCCGTTTGTACGTAAGTCAACATTTACGAGTATGGATTCAATTCCGCAGGTTGTCGCTTCGAGTAAAGTCACAAAACGTTTTAACTCTCCATTTATATATTCTCCAAAATAAAAATAATCGTGTATTTCAGTATGGAAACAGTTCGTTATGGTCAATGTGAATATTTCCCATAATTACAATATTTTTCCATGCTAATGCTCATGATTATTTATATGTATTTTCAAGATATAAAAAAAAGAAAACGAATGAACATTTGAAACTTGTTGTGACTCAACACAAAGCGACAATCTGCGTAACTGATACCGCTAAGAAGTCACGTTAGTTTCAAATCCAATTATTTTGCAACAAATTGAAATTACCTACCCAGGAAGAATCCTGCACACTTATTAAATTTACCACCCAACTAGCGAGCCCTACAAACCGGATGCGGACAAGATGCCCTGTCCCACAATTTCCAGCCATCCACTTTATATATATCATTCCAATTTACGAGATTGACGAGACGACCTGGAAGATGGAAGGAATGTCATCCTGCTATGCAGTAATTGCAGCTATTACTGTACTTGCAGAGATGCATCGGTGCAGTCCCATCCTTCATGAACCGTTAGCTCTTCCGAACGAACACGTCGAGGATCCAGCTGTCGATATCATCTCCAGGAGTCGAAGAACCGGTTATAAGGGTTGTCCTTGATTTCTCAAGTGTTTTTCAATATATACATTCATACATACAAACATATGTATAAATAAAAATATACATAAAGCAAAAAACTGTACCGAGAAGAATCTTCGGTTTAGTAAGTAGTAGAAGAAACTGCTGTTTATAGCACAACGGTTATGTTGGGAGCTGATTTGTCCGAGATCACGCTCAATTTCCAGATCCCCCTATAAAGGTTCTTGTGGAACTTGAGAGAGAGAACGCTCGGGAGGAGGATGAACAGAAGAGCGAAGGTCACAACACTCTAAATGAATGGAGGAAATGGGGAAGTATAGAAAGAAAGGAAACAACAAACCTGTACCACTACAACCCGTGAAGGGTCTTAGATTCATTAGGCAGTTAAGACTGTACTGTTTCTAGAACCTTCGGCACGGCAACTCATCGCTCTGCCACACTGCTCTCTAAATACATATGTGTGTATATGCATGTATGTAATATCTTAAACTGATTCTATTGATTTCACCTCGAGGGAAGAGAATCGAAGTCCGTTTTACGTCCTTTACGAAGGATGGCATAGCAAAGGATTTGATAAACCATTAAAAATCCTAATGCGACCTACCGGGCCGTGAACCCGCGACCTTAGGCAAAGAAGATTGTTATAGTAACCACTATACTGCATGTGATCCACATCACTCAATAATTAAGTTTCATTTAATGATTTCAAAAAGTTTTTATGTTAAAAATAAAAATTTCTCCGGTTTTTCTTCAGCGAACATTTACAATCATCTAGAATACTACATTTCATTTCAGCTATAAGATCATGTACATCATACATAAGTCAAGTACATACAAAGACCAAAAAGATGTTTAGTAGTTGTGCTCTTTTTTTGTTTACAAATGTCCCTAATTTACGTACAATGTTTGTCCTTATCGTTCTTGTACAACAACAGTGGTTTTTTACCTCTATCTTTCATAAAAGGAAACAAGACCATCTGTTAGAAAATATGACAGATGGTGAGTTACCTTTCATGAGGACATTGTATAGAGAAGAGGAAGGAAGGTCAAGAAAGAGGATGTCGAGAGCAAACAGGTCAATTGATGGGAGGCGTGCCCAAACAAACAAGCCGGCGACAATTGCTACCTCTATGGGCACCGTTATTCCTACCTCTATGTCTTTCTTCTTATATCTCCTTCTTCTATGCCTAATGAATCTATTTATGCTGACAACTTCAGGCTATATAGTTTTTGTGTTTTTTTATATTAATAAAGCACTGAGGTAGTTCAGTCTGCAGATTTGGTGCTCTGAAGGTCGTGGGTTCAAATCTAGCTGTGGTAATTAAAATATTTATTTCGGTTAGCGTATTCATTTCATATTAATATATCGATCTTACGCCTCAATTCAGAAATGTCGCTTTGTGTTTTAATCTATTATGACCTTGAGGCAAAGTACCACTTCCGGAGATAAAGTTGTGATATTAAAAAAAAAGGTGACTTCACACATAACTACGTATCACATAACTTTTTTTTAAAAAGTGTTTTTTGAAATTTATTACAAATTTTATACTTTATTATAACAATACAACAAGTAAATATAATGGCAGAAATGATACATAATGGTATGTAGAAAGTAAAGTACAGAAACTACCCACTAGTAGTAATCAAATAACAAATTCAACTTAGTCATAAGTCACGAGGCCATATTCTTTTCAGAATTATCGGAGGATTATCAGGAATCGAAGAGGTTTGAAACTAGAGGTTTGAGTGGGAATAAAGTTTGATGTCGGGTTCGGACCAATTCAGCTACAGATGGAGCATTTAGGTCATTATGGATATCTTTATTCCTAACAAAGTAAGGAGCATTAAGGATTTCAAGGAGGGTTTAGGATTATAAGGACTGGATGGAAGAGGAATTCGATGGCTTAGTTGATTCCCAAAGCTCAACCCCATATGTCCATATATGCATTATAACAGTCATGTGTATGAGTCTTTTGTAATTAATTGGGATCTTAGAGCGTTTGTCTAGTAAGTGCTGCAGTAGCTTGAAACGGCGTAAAAAAGTCTTAATTTTAACTAAAAAGAGACAAAATTTGAACTTCGTACTGTTTTTGTGTCAAAATGGTATAATACCATTGATATTCGGGACTAAAATACCTTTATGTCTAAAAAAAAAATTCCTTTGCAAATAAAAATTAATAAAATAACATAAATTATAATAATTATAATGACGTAAGTCAGCAAGATCCAAATTAAATAAATGTTCAAAGAACATTCTTCTCCTCGTATCAATCGCAAATTGCGAGAACGCGGGGACATGGGATCAGTGAAAAGAAAGGATATAACCATGACCGGGGAGCGAGCCTGATGTAGCCGGGATAGCTCAATTGGCAGAGTTCCAAACTAGCGATCTGGACGACCCGGGTTCGAATCCCGGTCCTGGACATATCTCTTCTTTTCAAATAAAAATATTAAAAGAAAAAAAAAGTTAAAGCGAAAAACGTAATTAGTAAAATGATTGTGGGATGTTAAAAATTGGCCAGTTTTAGTCTATGATAATTTTCTTTTTGTTTCGTAACGAGTTAGGAAAGACGATTGTTTGAACGGACCGTTACAACTCATTGAGATAAATATTTCGTCAGCCGCTGAATGAGCCCTGATTAACGTAAACAGTTGTTAGTAGCATTCTTCTAAGAACAATGTCTTCTTCACTACAGTAAGGCGTGTCCGTTCGGTAATGAGTTGTTCGATTTACAACTGTTTGATTACAAATTGTTTTAGTAACAATTCATTTCTATGTGGGAGGGGAGTAGGCCTGTGAATAGAGCGTTCAGTTGCTGCTCTGAATGTCCATCCTATTTCAGATAAATTTATAAATAGAAATATAGAGCTCTTGGGCTCAACCAGCATGTGTAAAATTTTGCCATTAATTTTAAGAAAAACTTTACTATAAGCGTGATCTCTGCCCAATCATCATGAATAACTTAATTACTTTTTTCTTTATTTCTTAAATGTCAATACTTTTTTTATTTATTTTTATTAATTATTATTTTGATAGTGATATATTTGAGTTTGATATTTTCGGTTTGAAGAGAAAAGATTTGCAGTGAGCGGGATCGTCTGCGTCTCCGTTGCAGTGCTCTAAACCACTGAGCTACCAGTGGTCGTATCCAAGTCAGATGAATCCGTTCTCTTCACCGATCCTTTATCACTCTGTTCTCACAATTTTGGGAAGGAATGTTCATTGAACAATACTTTTAATTAGGATCTTGTTTTACTAACGTCAATATACTATTTATAATTTATTTTTATTAATTATTATTTTGATAGTGATTGTTTTTAAGAAAAAAGATTTATCCTGCCCGGGATTGGGACCCGGGTCGTCTGCGTCTACGTTGCAGTGCTCTAAGCCACTGAGCTACCAGAGGTCGTATCGAAGTCAGACAAACGGCGTAATACTTTTTATATTTCTTTTTATTAACTAACCTTAGCCATTAAATTTATTCGTAAGCATAGTTTTAATTTTTATTTATGTATGCACATTCCATGTTTGGGCGCCAGTTTACAGAGACCTGTCTTGTAAGAAGAAAGTCTATTAATTGTCGAAGAGAATTGTATTACCTAGACATACACAGAAGAACTCCTTGATACAACTAACATGACTATTAACTTTAGACCAGCATTATAAATTATCATATTGACTAATCTACTCTGTTGTCTATAATCTCTTCTCATCTCTCTAACAACATTTGAGTGGCAGTATATATACATATAAAAGAGGAAGTTTACAACGCTGGCCACAAAGAAGCAATGAGATACCTCGCTGGGGTAAAAATCCATATTATAAACAAAATAACTGTCATATTCCTAAAATATACAGTCAACACTGGATGTATCCATGGCAACCAGCCCTGGCCAGAAGGTCCCAGCTGTTGTTAGACTAATTTAGATGCTTATAACCTTTACTTCATTTTTATGTTCAAGTGTTGTAATTGCTATCAATTTAATATAATGTTCAAAGTATCTGGAGTGATTTTCATTTCATAATAATACCGTAAATGTTTGCACAAACATTTGGCTTAGAAACCATATTCCCAAGACACTTCATGGGTTGCAGTGCTGCCTTATTATTTTTTTTTTTTAAACTACAATATAAGAGACTGGGTAAACCCGAGGAGGGTCGACATTTCCCACAGAATCAATTTATGACTGCCACCTGATTAAATAATTCATCTGCAAGAGCCGGAATTGCAGCCGGGACCTTCAGAGCACCAACTCCGCGCTCTATAGAGAGTCACAGTTGGCCCCGAATTCCGTCATTAAAACTAGATCAAAATAACAGAGAATATAATAGTTTTAATAATATTTTTATAATTAAAGAATAAAATGCCCACAATATTTAGCAAATTATGAAAAACAAATAACTGTACTAAAACCGAAAGGATTATTCTATCATTGAAACAAAAATAATAAATTAACACTCTAAAAGTTCACAAAGATTCGACATAACTCGAACAACTTCTCACTGCCACTTAGATACAATTTATTACAAAGTCGACACCCACGAACTCTTCAGGAAGAAATTATAATTACGAGAGCACGAAGTAGGCGGGAAGCATTAAGATGTAAAAAAATATGCCTGAGAGAATTATTTCTTAGGTAATTAATTATTTTTTGTCAGGTTCGATCATTACTTTTAAATAACATAGCACCTATTGAATATTTTAACTGAATAAGATTCAATATATCAATGAAGAAGATGCACTTCTTGAGGAAGACCTGGTAAACAAATTTGATAAAATCCTAACGTTTGGTTGCAGAAAACCTCAACTTTGAGTAATTCTCAAGGAAAACCAACATGTATTAGTAACATTCTGATTTCTTTTTTTTTACTTTTCAGTCCATTAAATTCATAAACTGAAAGGTTAGGAATATGAAAATTGCTGTATAAGAAAAGGCGTGAAAATTTGCATCTATAAATTTAAAGTACGAACAAAGTCTTAAGGTTAAAAAAAAATGGTATATTCGATCAAAATATATATATGTGTGTGTGTGTGTGTGTGTGTGTATTGTGCAGAGAGGTGATTTGTCATAGATCACGCTCAACCACTAGATCACCCCCCAGTTTCAGGTACTAGATTAATAGAGATTAGGTGATCTTCAGGAGGGACCCTGAACCTAAAGGATCCATCTTCGGCTGTTAATAAAATAATAAAATTTGCCACTGCCGGATTTGAACCCGGGACCTTCTGCATGGCAACTCAGCGCTCTACCACTGAGCTACTGCCCTCCATTTAAGTTATTACTTAGTTAGATAAATTAGTTATAAAAATTAGATATACCAAATTACGATTTGTTCTAAAACTATTAAGTAATAATGCCAAAATGTAAAGTTGCCTGCAAAATGAGGCAGGTAACTGAGTAACCGACTAGCAATTCGTCCAAGTCATGAACAATTTAATCAAACAACAAGTTGACTCAACCTGCAAAGTAGAAAGTGTTGGAATGGTAAGGATTTGGCAGGAGTACTCTGCCGTCATTGGCCGCCCTGAACCTTGGTATATTTACCTGTCTGCCGTCACAATGGGTATTTGTGGTACACGGGTAGGTGCGATTCGCCAGGCCAACTTATGCCAAGGTTTTAGCGGGCTGGGAGAATTGGGACTTGGGGGCTTGAATAGAACCCTTCAACAACTTGCAAAACCGTTAAGAAATTTAATTCGACAATATTGGTAATTTTAGGAAATCATGTTAATATATTTTACAAAAAAACTGGACAGAGAGCGATTGATTATGACTAAAACAATAGCTACAGAAGACTAACCTCGCACTATTGAGAAACATAACAAACATTTCCTGACTCACTTACTAGAGATCCAAACTTTTAAACTGGACACATTTCCATAGAATCGAACAAAGAGACAGAAACGTACACCGGACAGCAGAGATCAATACAGAGAGATGAACCACGCTAACGGGAAGTTTCTCCTTATATTACCAATATTTTTTTAAGTTGCGAACCGGCCAAACCAATCGGAAATACCAATTCTTCCTTCCCCATTAACCTCGACATTTCTTTCGTAATTTCTCCTGTGCAGCTTCTTGGCATGAGCTCACTTACTTTCACAAGAACCCTTACGCTAGAAATTCACTCTCCAAATTGCATTTCGACTTGACAGTCCTAACCTCATTCGTTCTTCCTTCATCTGCTTGGTATAGCTCCACTTGGTATAGCCAAATGGCCACCATGATCTCCGAATTTAACACCAGATTATTTTGTGTGGGGATGGATGAAGTGTATGGTTTATTCTGCGGAAGTTGGCACGCAAGAAGAGCTAAGAAATCGGATCGTGGAAGCCGCAGTAACTATCAAGGACCATCCTGATGCTATACGAAGAGCCAGAGAAGCATGGATTCGTCGTGCTGAATGTTGCAGTCAACAAAACGGAGGCCCTTTTGAACAATTACTCTAAATGTTGTAGTAATAATACATAAATAGCAATAATAAATAATAAATCTTCAACCTTTGATATCTGTTTAATAAATGAGTTTGAGATATATGTTAATATCAACTTTTTTGTTTATTTTCTGAAAGAGAACACATACCTAATACAGTCCCGTGCATTTCAGGAACACCCAAACACCCTGTACATATATATTATATGTATATATTGATACATGACGCAACTATCGTATAATGAACGAATCATTTATCTAAGAAGAATATAGAGTCATTCCTTAATTAATATAATAAACCTTGAAACAAAGAAGGTAGGATATAATTGTTCCTGGAGAATCAGGAAAAGTAAATGATGAACTCTGACATCATTGGAGAGTTCAGTTAAATGCCACTAGAGGTCGGCATTCTCACCTATCCCTTCCATATAAAAAACAAGGCACTTGATCTCAGACCTTCGAACAAGAATGACCATCTCTCTCATCTGAAGCCTTCATACAGGAACACATCTTTCTACCCACAGAGCAATCTTCACAAGAACTTTACAGCGAAAGGATTACATCTTCTATTAAATGCAAGTACTAGATTTCAACATTCTGCAGAATAACGTTGACAAATACAATTTTTTTTTAGAGCTCATTAAAATTAAATTAAATATATTCAAAAGCGCTATATAAATATAATATGTTAGTGTGTTATATCTTGATTATAAGGAGATTTGATAGTAAATATATTTAATATTTGATATATGTGAATTTTCTAGATCAATTTCTCTTGTTTGTTCATTACATTGTTTTTAAATTGAAAACAATTTGTTTATTTATTGCTTTCAATTGGGGTTAATAATAAATCAATGTTAACAAAATGTATTTCGCCTTATCTATTGATTTCTTGATGTTGATCCATATTTAAATTCAAATAAATGGTAAAAGATTAATTAGTAATTAATAAAAGTAATTTATCCACTCGAGGTGAATTTTCAATTTAACTTAAATAATTCATTCCAGTTCTTATCAGTGAATATAGATAATTAAAGCCTGCACATTTAAACCCGTAAACACCCTAGAGAAGCGAAACCAAGTTAGTATTGATTAAAAGTAATCAATATCAATTTATTTAATATATATAAAAAATGTTTATCACTGGTGAGAATGGAATAATATATATATATATATATATATATATATATATATATATATATATATATATATATATATATACATATATTCCATATATAGATATTTTCATGTCAGATGGAATAGGTACAAAATATAACTCAATTCTATACCTATAAACTAAAATAAAACTTTATTCTGAAATAGAAATGACGTGAAATGAAAAAATATAACTGGCCATTTCTCTATTTTAGAATGGACTAAACTAAGGGGAAAGGATATTTCTGAATTCATCTATTTCAGCGGGGCCAGCGCCTACACTCCACCTTCTTGCACAATTACCTCGACAGGTAGGGTAATTAATTTGAATTAATTAGTGTCTAGAATTATTAAAATTCTTCAATATTATTAGAATATGAATCTATCCATGCCCGATTAAGAACTAAAATTGAAGCATAGTTCGTTAGATATACGAATATGAAGCTTGATTTCCGGATAAAAATAGTATTTGCTCAAGTCATTCTGTGTAAATCTGACCTGGTTTCTTCTGAATTAATTTTCTATCCGACATAGTGAACCATATTTATTGCGACTCTTTGAGGCAGAGAAAGTAAGTGTATTTATGGATCAATCGGTCGATTTTATTTTTTTCAATATGTTTTATAATTAAAGTATAATTTTTTTCTTACATTGTATATATGATTATTTATAGATACATTTAAATTTGTACAAGTTTTTGAAGTTTGAGACTGGCCTGTTTGGTACGGCATATCATTTTTGTGAATCGTAGCAAATTATATTAGAAATAAATATAATATATATACAGGGTGTCCCATTTCAAGTGGATAAAACGTTTTTAACTTTTAAACCAAACAAAATTCAGGAAAACGATTCAGGTAAAAGTTGTAGTTATTAAGACCTAGTTTGAAGAAATAACATTTTTTTGTTTTTTCCCTTTAAACGGTCAATATCGACCTTCAAAAAATGTAGTTGCCTCTTGACCTCCATTTATTTTTGTTTTTCTGAAATATAAAATACAAAATATGGAAAAACTGTATGTAAGATTTGTTTCTATATTTCATAGGCTAAGTAGAAAACGCATTCAAAGTTCACTACTTTAGTATACCTCCTTTACGAGGAAACGTAATGTAGCATTAACTTCCTAATCAAGGTATTTTGAATCTTTCAGAAAATGTCTGGACATAATTTCTATAAAGTCGTCGAAACAGATATTTATATTTAATAATATATATATATTATTAAAGTTTAAAAAATAAAATAAAATAAACCATACTACTACAACCCGTGAAGGTGTTCATTACATGGTAGAGACGGTACTGTTTCTTGACAAATATTGTGCAGGGGGGTGATTTGTTCTAGATTTTCCCCCTTATTTTGGGTACCCACTTTATAAAGAATAGGTGAGCCTCAGGAAGATCCTAGATCCCATAGGATCCATCTCCAGTTGCTAACAAAATAATTAAAATTGTATTAAAAATTCCAGCAGCCCAATTTGAACCCGGGACCTTCGGCATGACAACTCAACACTCCAAAGTATACCAAATAATTATAAATAATATTTTTGTAAACTCCCCAATAAAAAGCCTCAACAAAGGGGGATATCTCGCAACATATCATTAACTCGCAACATCCTTCATATATCTACAGTCTCATCCAATCCAAATCCTCAGTCCAGCACCACGAAACAAGATCACGCCTTTCCGATCTCAATACTTCAAGCGTTCCTCCATCGCAACACCATCTGGAACTCCTAATATCCGCCATTCGTCTTCCTATTCCATATTTAAACCCTCGTTTTTCGAACATCTCATAACTTCCCGAACATATAAACTTTAGGTTTAGTCATTTATTTGCTCAAATTGATCAGAATTTAATAATGGCTTTTATTATTTTATTAATTGTTATTATTTTTAAATATTTTTGCTTTGAAGAGAAAAGATTAGCCCTGGCTGGGATTCGAAACCGGGTCGCCTGCTTCTCCGTAGCAGTTCTCTAACCAACTGAGCTACCAGGAGTCGTATCCAAGCCAGACAAATTCTCTTCACCTTTCCTATATCCCCGTGTTCTCGCAACTTTTGCGATGTATACAGGGGGAAAATTGTTCATTGAACATTACTTTAATCAATATATTGTTGGCTTACGTCAATACGTATTCAAGTCAGACAAATCCTTTCTCTTCACCGAGCCGATCCTAAATTCTATATATCTGATCCTATCCTATATCCCGATACGACCCCTGGTAGTTCAGTTGGTTAGAGCACTGCTACGGAGAAGTTCGAATCCCGGCCAGGGCAAATATTTTCTCTTCAAAACAAAAATGGCTTTTATTGTTTATTATTTTTTCTTGGAAAGGAGGTAATGTTGTTATTACATATTAGCTTACTTTTTGGCACTTTTGTAATTACCTTATGATTTGCCTCATGTAGCCTTCAGGCCAGATGAATATTATCTTTCTTTTCCTGTGCCATTCTAAAGAGACTTAGTCCCAGAATAAAGTTACTTTTCTATTCTGTTCTAACTCAACGCAATACACACTCAACTCTCCACTCACTTACTAAAGCTAAGATAAAGGAACCTTAATTTATATGAAACCGCTGGCAGTGCTGCCAACTGTAGCCTAGGCCTAGTGATAAATAATACAGCGTCTGTGCTCCTTCCCAAGCTCACCCACGCGTCCACTATTCCCTAGTATAGTCCTTATCTCTGTGTACATCTCCTGCTTCTATTTCCGCTTTGAAACATTATATGTCTTTTAGTGGTTTTACAGGAACATATGGAGAGCTGTAGGTCCCAGATTCGAATCCGGCTGTGAAAAATAAACTGTTAACACACAGAGATTGATCCTGTGTGGTCTGTTTCTGAGGCTCAAACACCATCAATTCACAATACTACTAATACACTCCCTGCAAAACCGCTTCTACAGACAACAAAGTCTCTACAAAGTACTGAGCATGCTCGAATTTAATTAGATTAAAATAACCTGACTACCATTGCTAATAGTTGCAGTATAATAAACCTAGGCATTTAAAAAAAAAAACATAATTATATGTATGGCAACAACTCCACCACATTGACTACAGCTACCTCGTATGCTTCGGATAACTTAGACTAAAAAATTATTTAATGTAATAAAGTAAGAAAACATCCATTATCCAGTCATACTTCATTATTTATTAACTCTTTATACAATTCCAAATTTAGTCATTATCAATTGTTAAAATTTATGGTTTTATGCATCTAACTACAGTGTATATAACCATATAATGTTATAAGTCAATTTTTCTTTAAAATGCATTGCTATAATATTAATTTAAAAGATTTTCTTCATCTAGGGAATACTTATCTCACATGGTCAACTCCAAGTTTAAGAAATCATTCCAAGATGAAGAAAAATTATAGGAATGCATTGTAGAGAGAAATTTACTTATAATTTTATATAGTTATATACATTATAGGTTGATGCATAAAACCATAAATTTTAACTTATTATAATTTTTTAATCATTGCTTTAATTTTTAAATTTTTTTTTTGAAGAGAAAAGATTTGCCCCCGGCCGGGATTCGAAACCGGGTCGTCCGCCTCACCTCGGCAACGCTCTAACCATCTGAGCTCCTAGGGTCGCCCCCCCCCACCCCACCTAGGACAAATCTGTAAAAGTATGAACTAAAATAAAATGGGTAATTTAGTTCTTATCTTTATTAACTTACTCATTATACCTTATTATTCTTCAATTTCAACATGTCCTGTTCTGTTTTATTATTATTTTAATCTCTATTATGTATTTCACTACCTTCCTGTCACTTGGTTATTAATACTATACACTCATTCATTTTAATCTTTATTATGTATTTTCCATACTTAGAAAACAAAAATTAAATTTTACAATTTTTTAATTTTCAATTGTCTCTATTTTGCATAATCAGCCCTGAAGAAGACCTACAAATTAGGTAGAAACGTTGGCTACTGAATAAATATTTCTTGATATTCAGAGAAATTTATTGACCTCTACCCGGACCATTTTCTTCCACAAATTTTAATTTTAATTTTATTATGATTATTTAAATATTTTTATTTTGAAGAGAAAAGATTTGTCCTGGCCGAAATTCGAACGCGGGTCCTCCGGATCTCTAGCGCGGCACTCTTCCAACTGAGCTACCAGGGCTCGTAACCAGGTCAGACAAATCCGTCACCGATCCCACATCCCTAGCACTAAATCTTATAACTTCCAGGGAAGAATGACAAGTTGCCCCATTATCCGATCCTCGTCACTTTGGAACTCTATACCTTCTTGCATTCGTCGTTCCGATAATCTTTCAACCTTCAAATCCCGTATATTGAATCGTCTTATATCCTTACAATTCCCAAAAAATCGGAAATAACATACCCAGTTTTCAGATTAAAATTTTCTGATAAATGAATAATGCGTTTTTATTTATATATAAGTATATTTATATCATTATTTATAAAAACAAGTTATATTAGTTGATATTGTCCATATTTTTGTTTTATTTTCTGCTTTGTTTGTTTCTACATGAAATTGTGATTTGCATACATATGTAATTATCTATTGTTTCTCTATATATAGTTATTGTAATCTTATTTCTATGTTATTATTTATTTCTTGTAATCGGTTTTTTTTTTATGTTTTCGCAACTTTTTTTCTCATTAATTCTTTCTCATTTAAGACCCTGTATTAATATACTCTAAGACATAATAATACCCTGTATGGAAACCTGTATTGTTATTCTAAAGGGACATGTCCCAGAATAAATAAAGAATTTATTACTATCATTAAAAGTGAACAGACTAACGCTTTACGAATTATACCACTTCTATCCAAGTGTTCAGAAATTAAACTAAAAAAAATTATAGCAACTACTTACTTCAACAATTGCTGTCAGAGAAACGGTATTGCCAAAAATGGCTCATGCCAAAAGTACCATAGTGCATGACTAACCAAACCTTACATACTGACCTGGACCAACCAACAGTATAGGAGCATGCAGGGAATCATTATCAAACATCATATGGTCACTTACAGGGACATATAGACATGTTTATCAGAGACATGACAACATCCGGCATGTCTATAACTACATGAATCTAAATTGCTATTCGTAAAAGGTTAAAATCGTGCATTTGGCGTTTAGTTAAGAACCGTTCTTGACGGCCACAACATTAATCATTGGAACAATCACTTAAAGTTATAAATTACTTGAAGGTAATTAATCTTTATCAAAACTTAAAGAAAAAAAGGCAGTACCATTACACCCAAAAAGAGCTTATTATATCTTATCACCATGTTTTTTTCCAATTAAGGGTGCTAAATCTATAGAGGCAGGATGAGATCTAGGAGTCTGCGAATCGCATAGTAAGCAATCCATGTTAATAATGTTTTAAATTATATATTTAAAGCCTCCAATCCCATATAACTGATCTTGAAGAATGGCCCTTCAGTATCATTTAATAATATCCCACTAGTGCCTGTAGAACAGATGCGATACTTAGGGTTGCATCTCGACGAACGATTAACCTGAATCCTCATACTAGACTGAAAAGACAAGAAACCGCTCGACGTTTCAGGCTACTTCAACACTTACTTGACAAACGCTCTAAGCTCCCAATTAATTACAGAAGACTCATATACATGACCATCATCCCGATAATCCTCCGAGGCGTCTGAAAAGAAGGTGGCCACGTGACCTTAGTTGAACTAGTGATGTGAGTACTACCAGTGGGTAGTTTCTCTACTTGCCATTAACTCATGTCATTATGTATCACATAGTCTATTTACTTGATGTATTATTGTAATACAGTTGTAAATATCAATAAATAAACTTAAAAAAAAAAGAAATTATATATTTGTATTTAAATTATAATGTATGTGTCACAGTCGGATTCGTATCTTATACCTTCAGTTCAACAACTCAGAGCTCTATACACACTGAACTATCCTGATCCTTTATGAATAAAAAAATCCTAAAAAAGTGTAGGTCTGTTCCCTCTTTCCCAGGATGAGATCATTTGATGATTGCCGACCTACTCTTGACACCTACAAATTAATTTTTGCAGATTTGATGAAAAAAAAAATATTCCATTACACCCATAAAAGGCTCAATATATCTAACCGACATTTTTAGTACAATTTAGATTACCCATTCTCTAGAGATTAGTTGAGCACTAGGAGGGCATTCAAATATCGATTCGATATCGATCTAGGACTGATAACAGATTAAGTAATTTATCTGTCAAACCGGGACACTTAGTTGAGAAACTCAGCGCTCTACCACTGTTTTTTTTACCCTATTGTATATTTTATTTCACCATCTTTTTGGAATACTCAAACAAAAAAATAGAATAAACTCATTTGATCATTTTATGTTTTTTAGATTGAATAATCGTTATAGAGTGTATTTTTTTTAAATAATTACACAGTCAACAAATCACATTCTTGTCTCAAAGATTAAGCCTTTTTGGTCTAGCACAACCTTTAGTAATTGCCACGAGACACTTCACATATGAAAAATCTCTAATAAAGATTTTGGTCAGTATGACGAGACAAAAGAAGTGCCCGACAATCAAATTTAAAGATTCCGTCATATACATATCTACATAGATGTAGCCTCTACATATATAATAGCCCCGGTAAAGAAGTGGTCAACTTGAATTTCCTTCATAATCAGTTTCTTGTACTTAAACAAGCAGAATCCTGTTATTTCTGAAATGAATGAGGAGCTAAGTCAGGATTCGGCTTGAAAAGGAATTAGTGCTTATAACTCCATTTCAAGCCAAAAAGTACAATATGGAAAGGACCCCCCTTCCCTAATTAATTAACTCATAAAAATAATTCTAAACACAATTAACTCTCTCTGGACAAAATCCGACTTAAAAAAAAAATCGATTGATACCCGTATAAACCCAAATAAAAGGTAGTCCCCAAATAAAAAAAGAAATCCTTTCATCTACGTCGCATTAACCTGTCGGATTACACTTTTAATGATTTTTTTTAGGACTCCTTATTATGATGATCAAGCAGGACATATTGTATGTTATACATTGAATCCTTACCTTCTCTATCTCAGCACCACCTTCTCCTGGACCACAATAAGACACTAAAGACTCACTAACACAAGGACGACATGGCTAGGGAAGACACGAGACACAAGGACACTAGAAGGACTATCGACTACTAACAGACGGGGCTGCCTGGTGGAGAGTGCCTATTCTGGACGCGGCGGGCTAAACATAGAACTCTCTGGGTTCGAGGATATTTCTGTGCAGTAGCGGGTCACCACACTTTACAACCTTCCCCAAACGAATTATTATAAAATGCAATAATAATATTGTGTTAAATAAATATTTAAATGTTCGAAAAGTTACAATGTACCAACCAGACACGAGGTTGGCAGAGTTTGAGAAAATAGTTAAAAATACCTGCACCACAACGAACCGTGGAGGGTTCAGCACGCGATAGACTGCAATATATCTTGGACAACGGTTGTGTAGGAGGGTAATTTGTCCTAGATCACACTCAACTTTTGAGTACTCTGAGGCTGGATGAGCCCCAGAAGGATCCTAGATCCCTCAGAATCCATTTCCGGCCGCTAACATATTAAATAAAACTTCAGCTAAAGGATTTCAGCTCAGCGGTCTAACATTCTGCCAATCCTCGCTCTCCATTTATAAAATACTTAACGATAATAAATGCGAATGATGATGTATATCGTAATTATTGATAAAAGAAGCATAATCAATGACGGTATGAATAAAAAGTATATCAAAGTATAAACAATTTTGCTGTAGTAAGCTTTGAGGCATTACTTCATTTCTCTATGTTTCATCATCATCATCATTCGTGGCGCTACAACTCCTGTAGACCCAGCTTGGTTCGCCAGTCTTCTCTATTGGTTGCCACTGCTCTCCAATTGCGAATTCCCAAGATGGACCTGGCATCCGCCGCCACTCCATCGATCCATCGGAGCCGAGGTCTTCCCATTCTTCTTGTCCCATAAATCCTTTCGTCTAGGACCATTTTAGGAATCTCATCCTGGGTCATTCTAATTATATGACCTGCCCATCGAAGCCGGCCTACTTTTATTACCCTTAAAATATCTGGGCTCTTGTAGAGTCTTGCTAGCTCAGCGTTCGTCCTTATCCTCCATATCCCATTGGTGCAAACTGGGCCATAAATTCTCCTCAAAATTTTCCTCTCGAACCTTAGGAGAAGGGCTTCCTGAGAACTGGGTAATGTCCAGCATTCGGAGGCAAAAGCGAGAACTGGTCTTACTAGGGTCTTATACAAATGCACCTTCGTGTTTTGGGAAATAGCCCTGCTTCTAAAATGCTTCAGTAACCCGAAATAGCATTTATTTGAGGACATAATTCTCCGATGGATTTCTGCTTTTATGTCATTATCCGCGTTCACCTGCGATCCAAGGTACACAAATTCCTTAACCCTTTCAAATTTAAACCCTCCAGCCATAAAATGCGATGGTTCATGCACATTCACTTGTGGGCCTGCATGCATATATTTGGTTTTTGATTCATTGACCTCTAAACCTAATCTAGCTGATGCTATCTGGAGACTGTTAAAAGCATTTTCTAAATCTGTAGGGGTTCTTGCCACAATATCTATGTCATCGGCGAAGGCCAAAATCATAGAAGATCTATTGAATATGGTTCCCCCAATTTGTATTCCAGATTTCCGCACTGCACTTTCAAGAGCCAAATTGAAGAGAAGGCATGCAAGGCAATCACCCTGTCTCAGCCCTTTGTGAGTTTCGAAGCTTTCAGTCAGGTCACCTTGAACACGCACTGTGCATTGTACCTTCTTCATCGTAGCCCAAATCAGTCGTATCAGCTTCGGTGGTATTCCCATTTCCAGCAGCTCCTTGTACAGCTCGTTCCTCTTTATACTATCATAGGCCATTCGGAAGTCAATGAACAGGTGGTGTGTGTGGATATTATACTCCCTGCACCTCTCCAGAATGCTTCTAATGCAGAATATCTGATCCATGGTAGACTTTCCTCTCATGAAGCCCGTCTGGTACTTTCCTGTATTCTGCTCGGCAAAAGGAAGCAATTTTTTATAAAGTATTCGAGAGAACACCTTATATGCACATGGTAAGAGGGATATACCACGATAATTATGGCAATCAAGCACTTCTCTATGTTTGCTTTAGTAATTATTATTTTACTTGTATTAAATCTTTATTTAAATCCTTTTTTATAGAAGTTTATTTATTTATAATAATACAAGCTTGTAGCCAGTTACAAGCTTCACCTAGCCGCGACTCCTTCCAATTGCCCTGAAGATGAGCTACAAAGTAGGTCGAAACGTCGGCACTATCAATAAATAAGTCTCACTTATTAGTCGTTTATATTGACTGCACCCCCAACTATTTCCATCCTAATTAGATCTTCCAGTCAACGATTTTTCTCTAACTATAATAATATCATATTGATAATATTCGCATTAATTCTTGATATTATATAATAATGTCACATTGGAAACATATAGGACAATCAGCCCTGTTATATCTCTTTTATACGACTAATGTGAGTCAACAGAAAATATTTAAATAATAATAACGCACTTTTGTTTGATCAAAGTATAAGTTGCAAAATCACTTTTATTCACAATGGAGAGAACAAAATAGGGAATACAAAAATAGGCAGGTTCTTCTGTTGTTACAAAAACAATAGACATGGAAAACTTAGAACACAAACTAGATTACGTCACAACACGTCTCCCCCCCCGCAAAAAAAACACACAAATCACATACTGGGCATCTGCCAGGCACTGGTATTTACTCGTACCTAGTCCTGCTGAAAGTGTAGAGTTTTGTTTCTTTTTGATGAGGCCTACTTGTCTCCTGTTTGTCCCGGTAGCAGACTGGGGTGATGAAGTGGCGATGTGGTCTCCAGTAGGGGAAGGGCAGTCCTGTGTACTTTGAGGAGAGGGAGGGCTCTCATGTGTACTTTGAGGAGTTCTTACTGGAGTGTTGGTTGATGGAGAGTTTGCAGATGATGGACTCCTAGGAGTTTTCTAACAAAGTCCGAAAAAAGAAGTTGTAGGCATTGTTGTGCAAAGCAACGGACGATTTGTCCGAGATCAAATTCAACTGTCATATTTTCACCCAATTGAGGGCACCCATGTTACATAAGCTGGATGAGCCCCAATAGGGGAGAAGGGGACCCTCATATTAACAGCTAGGGACTTTACACACTCAGTAATCCCTCTCCCTAAAAAAAAAGTGAAATAAAACTAAAAAGAATAGCAATCATGAGTCACGATAATAGAATGAAATAGTTTTGCTGCCGAAAGATAAATGGCTCACGAAGGAGAGAGAATTAGAGACAATTCGCTACGGGCAAGAAGGGGAAACCTAATGGACCTTCCAATTAGCAGGCAGGATCGCTGTGTCCTTTAAGGAAGAAATGTCTTGGGATGTTAAGGACCCGAGGATACCTGAGGAGTTACGTAGGTCGAGGAGGCAGTGGGCGGATGCCGTCACCGCCTTCTATAAAGAAGAGTTAATAGATATCGCGATTTTATTGCAATGGTCGGTTTTATTGTGCTTGCCTATGCCGCGGCCTTTATAATATTTTATTTTTATATGTCATGTTATATTAATATTTAAATAGGAATAAAAAGAATATTCTTTAGAATATTAGCGAAATAAAACTCTCTTAAACACCAGTCAACACCTTTATCAAGGCGATCTGAGGGCAGAGAGAGATCAACAAATAAATCAATTGCACATCTCAAATCAATAGTCCTAACAACCTAATTAAATGCCATGTGACTTATTTGTTGTCTATTCATTTAACTTCACTTTATGCTACTATGGCTAATCGGACGATGCTACAGTGGTAGTCTTAAATTTTGCCTGCCCAGGTATAATTAGGGTATGCATCTTAAACGAATACCTGACATCGCAGAAGCTTGGGGAACCCGTTTTACGTTCCTTCCAAAGGACGCAATGACTAAGGATTTTCTACCCCTTTTAAAAAAATCATATGGCTAACTTCTGCCATAATGATAAGAGAGATATATCATTCACTAACAGCATGTATGTTTTGCATGAATTCTAATCATGGAAAGGTTTAATTACCTTTCCCCCTACCTAAAATTTAGTCTAAGAAATTATGGTAAATTTCAAAAGGAAAACTACTCCAGGAAGTAACCAATCTTCCATCCATTTGACTTGTCAGTTACATTTTTTTGAGCAGCCACTCCTATTGGCCCTGAAGATGACCTACAAGTAGGTCGAAACGTAGGCACAAATAAAAAATAAGTATCCACTTATTTGTGTGTATATTTTGACTGCACCCCCCAACAATTTCCATCCTCTATTAGTTCTTCCAGTCAGCTATTTCCTCTCTAACATATTATATTACGTGGCTTCTGTTTTTGGATTTTACAAACTATAAAAAATATATGTGGAAGAAAATGGTCCGGATGGAGGTCAATAAATTTCCAGCCAACGTTTCGACATACTTTGCAGGTCTTCTTTAGGGCTAAATATGCAATTGAAAATTAAAAATTGTTAACAATTACTAAATATGGTAAATATTAAGGTTAAAATGTATGAGTGTTAACAATATTAATAGCCAAGAGACAGGAAGGTAGTAAAAAAACGTAACAAAGAATTCTTATTCTTCTAATTTTTATTCTTTGTTACGTTTTTTTACTACCTTCCTGTCTCTTGGTTATTAATATTGTTAACACTCATACATACATATAACATTAATATTTAGCATATTGAGTAATTGTTAACAATTTATAATTTTAAATTGGCTGTATTTTACATATGTAGCCGTGAAGACCTGCAGAGTAGGGTATTTAATAAACGTTAAAACGTTGGCTACTTAATAAACATTTCTCCATATCTAAGAAAAATATATTGACCTCCACCTGGACCAGTTTCTTCAATATATATTATCAATGTCAACTATTATCATTCAACATAAACAATATAATATTAAATAATTTATCTGTCCCAGCCTGGATTGAAACCGGGACCTTCAGCATAGCGTCCCAGCGCTCTACACAATGATCTATTTTTTGGACAAGAACATAACCAATCCCCTATTACACCCTCTTCATCATAAACAAATCCTCTCTGGTACGCCAAAGAGATAGAAGACAGGTGTGGTGAGTTACCTGAAGAAGTGAGAGTAGAGATGCTCATTAGCGGAGAGCGAGGCCGCCCTCTGACCTAAATAATGGCATTGCCTCTCCGCTCCGGCTTAATATGGCAATGTTTGGCTTGTGCGGTTCTCGCGGTACCCAACAGTGTTCTTCTATCAGCTGTTTTCCTTCAAAAACAGCTGTTATGCTTTAAAAATAAAACAGCTGTTCCTGTTTAAAATAGATTTAAATGGGCAAATTTAAAGTAAAAATTTATAAAATTTGAGTAAACTACGTAAAAAATCATTTAGTAACATGGTTATTGTTTCAAAAAAAAAAAAAATGCTTTTGTAACTGTCAAAACTAGGATAAATAGAAATAATTCCCATCTAATTTGTTTTTGTTATAAGTAAATTAAAAAACATATTTTGGAAAAGTGTCAAAATATGCTTAGGTGTTTCTATAAAACAAATTAACATTAAAATTTACGATTAAAAAAAGGCTAAAAAAAATTGTCTAAGGAAATACGATTCTTCATTTCCTTATACGATGTTGTAATTATTATTCCTGATCAACTTATTACTATTAAGATTTTTTCTGTTCATTTTGATATATTAAATGAAAAGCACAAAATTTTACTCCATGTAATATTATTTAAAAAGATTTTTATTTGTTGTAATTATTATTAAACATTATTAAATGAATTTAATAAAAGAGCCCTCCAAGCAGAAACAGAGGAGGAAGCTATAAACACAGGTAAACACTCTGAAAGAAATAGCTGAGAAAACGGGACTACAGATTTCGTATGAAAAGACACAGGTTATGACAACGGACGTCAGCTTTAGCAAGGAAATACTGTACACAAAATATGGGCAAATAAAACTAACAAAAAAGTTTAAATACCAAGGGGAGATAATATGTAACAACGGAACAGATAAGGCATCCGTGGAAGAAAGAATAGCCAAACTGGAAAGACTGAACTTTGTCACTAGACGCATATACAGCAAGATAAATTAGTCCTCCAATGCAAAAACAAGGCACTACAGTAATACAGTAGTAAGACCAGCAATACTGTATGGTATGGAAACCGTGAGGCTTCCGAGTCTGGAGAAGGTCCTGAAGATTGAGAGAAAAATTCTGAGGAGGATTTATGGACCCAAAGTCTTGAAACAGTCATCAGGAGCAGGAGACTGAGGTTCTACGGCCACATGGTCAGAATAGACAATAAGAGGTTGAACAAAATCTTTTAGGTTCTCTTTTAGGTGGATATGTGAAACAAATAAAATAGGAGCTGGATAGGCTAAAAATCAAGGATAAGGACTGCTTGGATGCTTTTCGGGAAAAAATTAAAAGAAGGTGGGGTTCTTGCAGGAAGGAAGGAGAGAAGAGGGAGAAAATGGACTAAGGAAGAGCGAGAGGAACAGTCCAGGAAGATGAGAGAGTATCGGAGTAGAAGGAAGGCGGAGAGTGTGAAGAAGATTTAAGTGATATTAGCGTGGACCTTAGTGGCCGATTCGTGTAAAAAAAAAGAGTTATGTTTATAACAGCCTTATAAACTATAACCGTAAAGTATATATACAAAAACTATTCGGTTAAGTTAAAAAACTTTGTATTCGGCCGTCCGTATCCGTTCTTAGACCCACTAAACCATCACAAGCGTTGAGTGTTGCCGGTACTGTATAGCCTACCCCGTAGAATGCATACGTTTAGATAACTTTAATCTATGAAGTATGAACTAATATGGATACGTAAATAATACATTGATACATAAATTAAATACTATCATCAGCAAATCCTCACATCCTTTCTATACCTAGTTATCCAGTCTCGCCGTCTGCACCTATGTTCATTCCTTTTTCCTTATCCGATTTCCTCTTCCCTATGGACCTACCTTTCCTCTTCTATTTGTATCTCCAACACCAATTTTCTTCAAATTTCACCTATTTATTTACTTCCATATCCATACCATGCCCAAAATCGCAAGATGTTCCAATTTACATTCGATTTTTTTAAATAGACTGATGGATAAAAATGTTTTAGTAATTTTTTTTTTGTACAAGTTCTTGCCCATTTAGTTTAAAAATGCAGTCTTCATTTACAAAACAGTTAAAATATTCACTATTTATTCTCTTTTTAAAATTATAATTACTTCAATTTTTTCGTTGATTACTATTACTATAAGAAATTACTCTGTTAATTGAATTTAATATAAACCGTAAATATAAAATATATAATATATTTGAATTTAATAAAATATATATACTCGCATTTTTATTTTCTGTAATATCATTCTAAACAGTCTAGTACCAGAATAAATAAAAAGTAAATAATTGTTAAATATTATCCCTAAAAAAGTGTTTGGTTTTTGACTTTCCCTCCAGTTAACTAATAAGTAAAAATTTAATTCAACTTAAGAATATTAAAAAAATTTATTTCTATTTTATTATACTCAATATGTAAGTATACCAACTTTTTTAAAGGTAAAAAAAACAAAAAATAAAAATAAATAAATTCATGAATGTTGTGTAGCAGAATTGGACATTCAGATTGGAGTTGTCCTAGCGCGGAACTGAGAAGGTACTGGCGAAACGCCAGATCGTATCATTTGGGCGACTTCCCATTCTAGAGAGGGCAGTTGGGGCGCCATTATTTTTGTTTACGATGATCCTAAAAAGGGGTTCGATTCCCGCAAATGACCCCTCGACTTCCTCATCATGACCTCCGCGCCGTCGGCGAGATCAAAGCTCACCAGTTCCGTTAGTCCGGGAACCCTTATCGTATTTCTTCTGCCCTTCTCTGGATAATTAACGTGGTCTTCGAGATTACCATGAGCTTTAGGAGTTTGGAGAGGATGTATGCGGTGCTTGCGGGGGGAATAGGAAACTAGGTGTCGAACTCTCCGAGAAGTTATGGAACACGAAATATTGAGAGGAAATCGCTTAAGGAATTGGTTTAGCGAAAGCTCAGAATAAACTATTCTAACCTATTAGTAATCTGAAGGAAAACATCGATAAATCTCAAAATTGAATCCAGTGCGACTGATTTAGATTTAACACAAATTTTTAAGTACTATAGAAATTATTAGTTATTTAAAAAATATAAGATTCCACACGTAAAAGCCTCTTAAATAAAGGATACAAGCATACACTACGATCTTTCTGCAATCTAGTTTTCTATACACATTAATGTTGGAATGTGTATAGAAAACTAACGCAGAAAAAAAAAAGATATACATATTAACCAAATGACTTCTTATAGATTAAATAACCATTATATATTATCTTAAAGAAGTGAATTAGAAATAGAGTGACAAAAGTAATATCGGATATGAATTTTTTAAAAATAATTTAGTCAATGTAATTTACAACTGTATTATATTAATATATCCAGTAAATAGAATGAATGTATACAATGACATGAAATGACAAGGAGAGAAACTATCCAGTAGCAGTACTCAAATCACTAGTTCAACTAAGAAGGTCACGGTGCCATCTTCTTTTCAGACGCCTCGGAGGATTATCGGGAATTGAGGAGGAAGCTAGGTTTGAAACTAGAGGGTTTGAGTGGAAATGAAGTTTGTTATGAAAGGATAGATAGCGGGTTCGGGCCAAATCAGCAACAAATGGGACATTAAGGTGTTTATGGATTACTTTATTATTAACAAAGTAAGGAGTGTTGAGGGTTTTACGAAGGATTTTGGATTGTAGGGATTGGATACGAGAGGAATTCGATGGCTTAGTGGAGCCCCAAAGCTCTACTCCGTAAGTCCAGTTGGGTCTAATGATTGTTTTAGAGCGTTTGTCTAGTAAATGATGACGGCGTGATATTTCTTGTTTCAGTCTAGAATGAGGATTCCAAGTATATGAAAAATAACCGCCAATCAGTAAAAATTAATGTTTGAATCAATTCTATGTTTTTTATTATGCTACTTGATGAATACTGTAAACTTACAAACATTTCAAAACCATAAGTATTAATCAATTTAGACTGTAAGGTAAGTTATCAAAATTGATATACATATTTTAAATTAGTTGTATTCATAAAAATAAATCAAAATTTAAATGATGATTTATTAATATAAAAAATAACTTTCAGTAGACATTTTTTATTATCAAAAAATACTACTTCACAGACATCGCTTTTCGAAATTATTTTTAAAATTATTGCTATTTTTAACTTAATAAATTACAAATATGGATGCCTTATTTCACATATGTGTTAAGTGTCGAATACAAGATTTTACAAGACTCAACTTTGATAATAATTTAACTAACAGTTCAAGTTTAAGCACACAATATATTTATGTAACCTTTACAGCTTCTCAATTAATTTTATATCAACGTATGATCTATGACTTCCTGATCACAACTTTACAATATTATTTATAAAACAAAACCCATTTTTGAAAAATTTGCACTTAAACACATTTCTGAACTAATGCATCGATATATTATACACATTTTAACTTACAATATTTTAAGCTATAATTATAATAATGACTATCTCACCAAATGGATGTTAAAAAGAACAAGTACCTGAAACAACAAAAATATGCATTAGTCTTAAAGACTTAATTATTTAATTAAGATAAACTGATTGAAATAAAAAATATATACAATTAATTAAATAAAAATAAATAACATAATTGAAATAGAATGAAAGTAAGGAAGAACATAGTTGGGGGTGCAGTCAAATAAACACACTAAATAAGTGGTTACTTATTTAATTATGTGCCGACGTTTCGACCCACTTTGTGGGTCATCTTCAGGGCTATAAGGAGGTTGGAGCACCAACAGACGCGGTCTAACCGAGTCTAACCGCGAGTTAGACCGCGTCTATTGGTGCTCCAACCTCCTTATAGCCCTGAAGATGACCCACAAAGTGGGTCGAAACGTCGGCACATAATTAAATAAGTAACCACTTATTTAGTGTTTTTATTTGACTGCACCCCCAACTATTTCCTTTCTTACGTCTTTCTTCCAGTCAACCATCCCCTCGCTTCTCATTAAATAGAATGAATTAGGAAAAATCCCGAAAAGCAAATCCTTAAGTCACTAAAATACTGGGAAACGATTTAATAGTCAACGTTTGGCCAATTCAGGAATCATCAGAATTACACCTAAATAAAAATCACATCAAAGATGGCAAACAACACAGTCCAAACAGCCTCATCAAATAGAGGCGGCAACTTCACTCAAGACAAGTAGTAAATCGAACGTCTTGGAATGAGCTTGATGTCTCTATTTGATTTGCGATGTCCGATGGCTTCCACTTCTTCTTTGATGAGATTTTTATTTTGGTCATTGTCCTGAAGCAGACGTCTGACTTGGCGAAATGATGAGTAGTTTTTCCTAATAGTTTAGAAACTTATGAATCTAATATTTCATTCACACAATAAAAACCTTTATCCAGTCTATCAATTATCCTCCATGGTTCTTCCATGTAACTTTTTCAAGTTGTTGACAAAGAAGAAAGTTTTAAAACTTATGAATTTAATTTTTAGCATTTCAATTGTAATTTATCTCACTAGCGACCCATCGCTTTGCACGGGTAGTAAGGCATATTACGTCATGTTTTGTCTGTCTAATGTATTTTATTATGTAGATATTATAAACATAAAAACAAAACAAAATAGTTCTTTATATACGAATTTATTTTCTTGCGCATTAAGTTTTTGCGATAATCCATTAGATACTCATTTAAATTATATGGTATAAAATATTCTAATAGTGCGCATGGAATGCTTAAAGTAACTAAAGTATATAATTTGATAAGGATTAATACTGTACTCGTCTAAATAGCTTTCCAAATACCGCATTGTACCTGATCAATTTTTTAGAAGATAAAATGGGTATAGTAAGCTTACCTAAAAATATAGATATATATGCTTATCACTGATTTTTTTGTAGATCAATAAAAGAGGAATATTCCACCGTGCATTGTTTCGTTATATGACCAAGGCATTAGGCAGCGTCTTCGATGAAACCTCCCAGGCGGCTATACTTTTTCCAACATTTCCGCAAATTATCGTTATATTCCAACACATTTACACAAACCTCGACAAATTAAATACCTAAACCTTCCTAATGAATCACTCTATCGATTGGTGAAAACCGCATCAGAATCCGTGAAGTAGTTATTGTTTCTACCGCGAATAAATGCGGCCGAGGACTTTGTTTTATCATAGCATAAAACAAAGTCCTCGGCCGCATTTATTCGCGGTAAAAACAATAACTACTTCACGGATTCTGATGCGGTTTTCACCAATCGATAGAGTGATTCATTAGGAAGGTTTAGGTATTTAATTTGTCGAGGTTTGTGTAAATGGGTTGGAAGATATGTGTATTAGGAATATTTGCTCATTTTTATTGATGTAATTGAAATAAAATATTATCAACATCTAGCTTAAAATACTACCAGACCTAATAATTTAAGGAGCGGAGTGTTCAGTGGTAGCGCGATGAATTGCCGCGCCGAAGGTCAAGGGTTTAAATCCCGCTGGCTTGCAGACTTTTATTTAATCTTTAGACCTGTGGCAGATGGTGGATCCTGAGGGATCTAGGGCCCTCCTGGGGCTAACCCAGCATCTATAAAGTGGGTACCAAAAATAAGGAGGAAAATTTGGCGGTTGAGTGCGATCTCGGACAAATCACCTCCCTGCACAAACGTTTTCTAAGAAACAGTACGGCCCATACCCCGCATTGAACTCAACACCCTCCATGGATAGTTGTGGTACAGTTTTTGTTTTAATTGAAATAAAATATTATCAGCAATTGGTTTAAAATATTATCAGCCAGACGAATTCTTCCTTCAATTTCTAGGTTATTCCCTTAAACATTTGCCTATCTTTTCTTCGATAGTTTTATGATTTATTGAGTTATGGTGATCACGTTAATAATAGTGAACTCTCAAAATATTGCCATATAATGGTAAAATTCAGAGCAGCAACTATTTCATATTTAATGACAAAATTTGTTCCCACCCTAACCCACTACCTTCTAACCTAGCTGAAAAAAAGATGGCCTCGTGATCTTCTTAGTTGAACTTGTTATTTGAGTACTACCACTGGGTAGTTTCTCTACTTGTCTTTGTTCCTACCAATATTTACCATTTCTGCCATTTACTTGTTGTATTGCTATAATACAGGTTTAAATTTCAATAAATAAATTATTAAAAAAAGTTACGTATTTCCCGTTCGTCCCACTGAGCGTTTGCAACGGTCAATGACATTCGTATATATTTTTTTTCTGGACTTGAGTAGGTTGATGGATAGCTCTCATTTCATTTTATTTATAGTTTTGCTATTTTCTAAATATAAAGTGACAATACATATATCTTATATAAAGGACCCGAAGATCCCACGACTCCTTTAAATCCTGACGGACAGCAACAACACCTTTCTCCCGCCCAGCCCTTCCTGGATCGAGAATAGCCTGATGGCCTACACGTGGCCGAATCTGGACCTGGGTTCGGGAACAAATTATCGTCATCGGATTCTGAGGAGCAGTTTATCCCTAACCACTAACGATCGAGAACAGAATGTGCCTGGGAGGTCCATCATCGAAAGTAGGATCGATATTGAGAGCTTGCTTAGAAGTCGTTTAGAGGCCAGGATTACTATCCTGTGACTGACTGAAGAGGATATGTGACTTGTAATGTGTCAGTAAACTATCAATATCAGAAGATCAGCAATCAGTACAATACCTTATATAAAAATAATATTGACAATTATTTCTGAATAGCTTATCCCATTGCTTAGCTATTGCCGAATTTGACTTTTTTAAATTTTTTATTGAACTATATATACACATGCAATTCAATAAATATATATATATATATATATATATATATATATATATATATATATATATATATATATATGAAAATTGAATAAATATTATTATTATTAGTCGTAAGGCTCCCATAGTGGAAGACGCTAAGAAAAGGCATATTAATAATAATAATAGACTTTATTTATTCTGGGACAAGCCCCTTTAGAATAACATTACAGGAATAATGTATAACCAAAATGTCTTAGAGTAAAGTAGATTACATTTAGTTAATTAATTACAATTAAATTAATAAATGAGGAATAAATAAAAAAATAATTGAAAACAATTATCAATTACCTCCTAAAACAAAATATATATAGATAACTATTTCCTATAAAGGAAAATTAAAATTAAATAAAATAGCAATAAGATAACAATGATTATAGATAGAGAGAAACAATTGATATATATATATATATATAAGTTATGAGTAGGAGCAGGAGAGTATTATTACTAATACCATTCATGTAAATGTAAACATTGTAAAACAGATAAAAGCAGGATTATCAGACCAAATAAAGCAGTGTGTTTCCAGAAGTCAAACAGTGAGTTTCTTTACAACCTTTTTATTCTTTTTTTTATTATTCTTTGAGTGACATCGCTTAAGTTATATATATATATATATATATATATATATATATATATATATATATATATATATATATATATATATATATACAATTTTTTGAAAAACAAGATAATAACAAAACAAGGAATAAAATAATGAAAGAAAAATATAATCAATACTTACTATGATAACTATTAAAGCTATTATAAATAAGTAAATATAAAGATATGTGTCTGGAAGTGTGAACGGCCAAATTATCAGAGAAAGCAAATGTGTAAATATACATATATATATATAAAATAAATCATTCATCCATCATTTAAAAAACCTTTAAACCTTTAAGGCTATACCTATATTGGGTCCGGTGTGATACGATGAGACGTCGCTAGCAAACCAAATGACTGAAATATATCGAGAATTATAACATTTGGTTCTTTAAATTTATAAAATTAAGATTATTTATTAGTTATTTTTAATACATTTATATTTTACTATAATGTATGGTAAAATATGTATAATGTATTCACCCCAGCATCGTATGTGATAGAATCACGTCGCACCGAATCCAATGTAGGTGTAGCCTAAGGCTCAAAACTAAATGTCCGATTTTTTGGGGATTCTAAGGAAATTAGGTGATTGAAATACGGGACTTAAAGGTTGAAAGGTTATTGGGATGACGAATAGAATAAGGTATAGAGTTCCAAAGGGACGAGGATCGGATAAGAAAAGCTCTGTCAAAAACAGTTGTTCGGTGGGATGCTGTATATAGGTCTGAGGACCGAGAACGGGTGTAATGGTAGTGGACCGAGGTTTTGAATTTAAGGAGATCGAAGATGTATGATGGTCGGCGGGATTGGACAACTTGGTAAGGAAAGAATGTCAGGAAGTACTTATGGGGGTAGGAAAGGTAGAGCCACTTCGTAATATCGGTTGACCGATTATGTAAATACAGCGGAATTACCCCTTAGTTTCAGTGTACAGAGGGATAATTCCGCATGGTTTTTCTTATAAATATGTGTTAATGGACTTTATAGATTTTCAGGAAGTAATCCAAATCTCAAAGGGTCGAAATACGACTATTAACAGAATAAATAATTAGGGATCATTTGTGGGAGAGTAGTTAAGATAAAAATCTAGCATGCCCAAGATCGTCCGATTAGCAATGGGAGCATAAAAAAACAAAAACCTGTACCACTACCACCCGTGAAGGGTCTCTACATGGTAGAGACTGTACTGTTTCTTAGACAACGATTGTGCAGGGAGGTAATCGAGATCAATCCCAATCGCCAGATTCCCCCCCTTTTTTTGGGTACCCACTTTAAAGAGGATGGGTGAGCCCCAGGAGGCTGCTAAGTTGCCATCTCCGGCTGCTAACAGATTAAATAAAAGTCTTTTCGGTAAAGGGATTTGATGCCAAGACCTTTAGCATGGCAACTCAGCGCTCTACCAGTGAGCCACTCCATTAAATAAGCAGCATAAAGTGACTTTAAAAAAAAAAAAAAAAAGAACAAGCAAAAAGGGATATAGAATGGTGAAAATGGACATTAATATTTCTAATTAACATATGTACACAATATTTACTTAACAGCATACAAAAAAAAAAAATCACAAAATTCAATGGTAGTGCAGAGAGGTAATTACCGCCAGGTGTATTTAATTCAGTATGCCCACTTGATAGAGACTGGTTGAGTTGCATGAGGGTCTCCTGATATCTAGGCTCGATCCGCGCTTGTTAACAGATTATATTATTTATCTAACCCAGCGTGTCTTGAAACCGGAACTTACAAATCAGCAGCACTGAATACACCGCACCTACTCTACTGCGTGTAAGGAAGAAATATTCATCATTCCAGTTTCCCAACCATCGTGTTTCGCAAAATAACCGGTATTATTCTCATACCACCATTTGTAATTTTCCAAAACCGCAAAAGAAGCCATGATCCGTTTGAACACGCTATACAGAAGGTGCGTTGTTACTGGAGTTCGCGTGTCTACAGTTATTCAGATTGGATTAAACTTTTCTTTCTCATCGAACTTTGATTAGGGCCTGTCGAAGTCGATTATATTGCTGTTCAGGTTAGGTAAAATCATTTCATGAAAATATTATTATTATACTAGTATATTTATTTCAAGATATTAGCTAGCTGTATATTCGCTTTATTGAAATTATACAAACAATACCTAAGTTAGAAACCAAGTGTTGATAGATAAAACAGCTGATAAATACGAAATACAAAATGCAAAATATATTCATCAAACTTCAAAAAGCATAACGAGAAAACCATATAATCATAAACAACTTTTCTATATAATAAATTGTTATATTTAGTATTTATCAGCTGATTTTATCTAACCTTTTCCAGCTGGGATCTGGTAACCTTCCTTATGAGTCAGTAGTTGGATTTGGACCTTGGAGGTGGTGGGATGTTTTCAACAAGGGGTGTCTTGCTGCATTTTGAGTTTAGGATACGCTTTATTGGATTTTTCCCCTTTAAAATTAAACTCTTTCTGTCCTGGAGATGCTTAAAATGGCGTAATATTGACAGGTATTTTTGTTTCCTCTATTAGTTTAGAGACTTAAGGCTAATTGGCTGGAATTTTTCTACTAATGTCTTAACATGTATTTTATGCCTCTTCTTAGCTTTTTATTTTTAGTATTCGCATTATTATGTTGTAGTAAATTAATTACAGTCTTTATAGATTCTTTTCACACCATTACTTTAAGTTTGGGGGAGCAGAAAATACAATAGATTTTCTTTGTACATAAACTATTTGTTCAAAAAGCCTAACAAAAAATTTTATTATAAGAACTTAATTAGATAATAAATTTTGGTAATTAGTATTTATCAGCTGATGTTATCTAACCTTTTCCAGCTGGGATCTGGTAACCTTCCTTATGATTCAGTAGTTGGATTTGGACTTTGGAGGTGGTGGGATGTTTTCAGCAAGGGGTGTCTTGCTGAATTTTGAGTTTTGGATATGCTTTATTGGATTTTTCCCTTTACAATTGAACCACTGAGTGTAAAAAGGGCAAAAAAAACTGTCTAAATAGATTTCTGTTGATTTTACGAAATAACATTAAACATGAAAAATATACTTTCATACATGGCCAATCTTAATATACATCTATTACAACATAATTATATTTATACTTTTGGGACGTAGGGATTATATATTTATTTAAAAGTTATTCCCTTTTTCCACGCTCACCACCAGACAGACAACCTCTTCATTTTAAATGGTCTAGAGCTATTGAGATATTCCCTTTTTCTGCTTTGTAAATGTGCCTACACATGATAAGAAAAATGGCTACCTCAGTTTATATTACAGCAAAAATGGAGTTATTTCCTATTTCCACTGAGTGGTTCAATTAAACTCTTTCTGTCCTGAAGATGTCTGAAATGGCAAAATATTGAGAAGTATTTTTGTTTTATGTGTTATTTTTTCAGGCTTATTAGTTGGAATTTTTCTACTAATATCTTGACATGCATTAATTTGCAGCACACACATATATTTATATCCGCATTCTTATATTGTCGTAAATTAACTACAGTCTGTATAGTTTCTTATCACACCGTTACTTTAAGTTACAGGAAGGAGAAAATATAAATAATTTTCTATGTGCATATACTGCTCATTCCTAGCAGGGAAATTTCTTACATTTTCTTTTATCGATAATAAATATCATAAGGAGCGGCTCAGTGGTAGAGCACTGAGTTGCCATGCCGGAAATCCTAGTTCAAACCCCGCTGCAGCCAGACTTTTATTTAGTCTGTTTGCAGCCGGAGATGGATCATATGGGATCTAGGACCCTCCTGGGGCTCACCTAGCCCCTATAAAGTATTATGAAAATAGGGTACCTTAAATAAGGGGGGAAATGTTGCGGTTGAGCGTGACCTAGGACAAGTCACCTCCTGGCAGAACAGTTGTCCAGGAAATAGTACAGTCCTGCATTGAACCCCAAACCCGTTCATCCCAAACCCGGGTAGAAGTGGTTCAGGTTTTTTAAAGTATTTATATCCGGTCTACATTAAAAAGGATAAAGAAAAAGAAAAAAAGTCGTGCGATAGGGACTTTCCTTTCGCAGAACTGAGAAGAAAACGTTTAAGACTAATTCTGTCCGAATGACGTACTGAGTTGTTTTGAAAACTTCGTAGGAGTCAACTTAGGACGGTTGTGGGTGTACCGAGTGACCTATCAGATCTTGTTCATTTTTATTTAAATAATTGATTTCGAATATCTATTTAAAAATTAAACTGATAACAACAGACACAGTACGTGTCCCAAATAAGCTATCATAGATATTCACAATCAATGGTTTGGTTATCAAATGAATCGTTATCAAAGAGTTTTAAAGATTAGACGCCCGCCTGATATCATGTTTTATCTTTTTATCAACATAGTCATGCGATTATTTTCATTTAAAAATAACTTCAACCAGACATAAGATAAAACTGTATTTTTATCCTAGAACGAAGCAAAATATTGAAATAAAGAACTTAATACAATCATAAATGAAATAATTAATATAAAGTATATAAATATAATATAAAGTATATCTATAAAGTGTATAAAGTGTATGCGTATGATCGATCATAACGATTAAAAACTAAATATATAATGTTCACGTAGGCTTCCACGGTCATTATTATTCTTCTTATATTCAACTTCCGGGATGGACCATGTCTTGTTGATGTTATGAACCAAGCTTTCGCTCATCGTGCTGTGAGCTTCTTCAGGGTTAGTCAGTTAATGAAGAGCGGATGGTTGGAGTCGGGGTATTTATACCTGGGGGGCGTGGTCTGGATCGAAGTCGGCCTTCCCATTGGTTCGCTTGTGTCGGTCGTGTTGTGTTCGGGTGTGTTCGTGTGTGTTCGGTGGGGTGGGGTTCATCTGTATGTGGATGGTGAGGTAGTGTATGGGTCTTGCGTTGGATGGCCGGATACCAGTTTTTACTGAGCTTATAGCCATCTTCCCTATTGAAATTGTTGGGTTGTTTGACAATTTCGATAGCTTCTCTTATCAAGAAAGAAAAATCGGCTGTAGCAGAACACTTTTACAACACCAACCACCACATACCCTTTGAAAACACTACCATCCTTACTAAAGATTCTAATTACCATCTCCGTAACATAAGAGAAGCTATCGAAATTGTCAAACAACCCAACAATTTCAATAGGGAAGATGGCTATAAGCTCAGTAAAAACTGGTATCCGGCCATCCAACGCAAGACCCATACACTACCTCACCATCCACATACAGATGAACGCCACCCCACCGAACACACCCGAACACAACACGACCGACACAAGCGAACCAATGGGAAGGCCGACTTCGATCCAGACCACGCCCCCCAGGTATAAATACCCCGACTCCAACCATCCGCTCTTCATTAACTGACTAACCCTGAAGAAGCTCACAGCACGATGAGCGAAAGCTTGGTTCTTAACATCAACAAGACATGGTCCATCCCGGAAGTTGAATATAAGAAGAATAAATATATAATATTTTTATTTGAAAAGAAAAGATATGCCCATTTAATTAAATTAAATGTTTTATAAAATCAATAACTAATAAAATAATGGGCATATCTGTTCTTTTCAAATAAAAATTTATAAAAATTAATAAAATCAATAACTAATAAAATTAAATATATAATATTTTTATTTTGAAGAGAAAAAATTTGCCCCCAGGCGGGATTCGAGCCCGGATCTCCGCCTCACCGTGGTAACGCTCTAACCATTTGAGCCACCGGGGTCGCTCCTTACCTAGGATGAATCTGTTCTCTTCACCGATCCCATATCCCCCGTGTTTTCGCAATTTTGCGATGCAAACACGAGGTAGAATGTTCATTGAACATTACATTTAATTTTAGGATATTTTTGATAAACGTCATTATATTATTTATAATTGAATCCCGGCTGGGGGCAAATCTTTTCTCTTCAAAATAAAAATTTTTAAAAATAAAACCAATGATTAAAAAATTATAATAAATTATAAATATATAATAGTTTAAACTAAATAACATGCTTTTAAGCAAATGAAACTAAAAAGTAGAAAATAATTTTCAAAAAGTATTAAATAAGAATTAAGGGATGAACTAAAAATTTCATTTTGTTATAAAGAAGCGTGGAATGCGTTTTTAGATATTTCCAATGACTCAACTTTTACCTGTATCAACAATTAATATCAAGTATCCCATAAATTTAATTTTTTTGTTCATCACTCTATTATTTATTTTCATGGAACGGCCACACGAATATCATTATTTTTCTAACCCTTCTCTTCTTCCCACCTTTTCTCATTCATTCCATCTTTCCTAGGTCCACGCTATTCCTTTTCTCGCATCTCTCTTTCCCACAAGGACCTTAATTTCTTTGAGTCTCTTCCCATAATCGTCCCTATCGAAACAGTCTTGTTCTGTTATTTCAAGTCTCTCGGTTTCTTCCTTCATCTGTTTGATGTAACCCCCAGCAATCTTGTATCATCCCATTTTGTAGAAGATTTCTCTATTTAATCGCTTTGGGTGCATCCTCACCAAATGTCCGTAGAACCTTGATCTAATTCTTATGTTTCCAAATCATTTACTTCTTTGTATATTCCCTTATTAGGTCTTAACCTATAGCCTTCCTGTTTCTTCCTAACATTCTTAGTTAGCGGTTTCCGTTCCGTACAGTATTCTTGACGACCGTATAGTAGTGTATTATCTTCGCGTTTGTTGACACTCTATTATTATTTTATTATTTCCTGCTTTATAGTTTTGTTTCCTATAAAATAACGTTCTTAATACGCACAGATTTATTATTATTCCTGGAGGAGCAGGACGGTGATTTGTACTAGATAAGGCTCACAAGGTATTATTATTTCACTATATTTTTTTTAACGTATCTTGTGGTGGTAGTTATACCTCCCCCCCTTCTAAGTACGTTAGAGAGTGATGTGATTACAGTTTGGACGGACATACCCCCCCCCCCACGAAAGAAAATTTATTCTATATTTTTCACTAATTTACCAACCCCCCCTCTTCTCCATTTCATTTTCTTTCTCTCATAGCCATATACATTACAAAACACATCACACTATTATTCTTACTATTTCTGTAAGGCGTTTATTCATTTCCCACCTTTTATAATCATTTTAAGGACTTTCATCCGCGTTCATCTGAACTCACTTTTTTAATTTTAATTATATCTTTACTTAACCACATTGTTTCACATGTCCATTTTAATCTTGAAAAAATCATTAGTTCTTCTAAATAGTTTTAATAATTATCATTTTACAATAAAATTCAACATGTGTATAGCGTTAAAAACACCACTCTTTCCTAATTGTTTAGTCTTAAAAAAAAAATAACGATTTTAGTCCATTTTACTGATACATAAGGGCTTGCTTTTAAATTAGTTACTTTTAACTTTGAAAACTTTTAACACTTATCATTTAGCGAAGAGAGATGTTTTTAACACTATAGGCTATCTACAGATGTAAGCTCCAGCTGGTGATTTAGCTAGCTGTGTTTTTTTTTTGTAAGGTTGATTTAAAGATAATACTTATTTTTAAATAATATTTTTTATTTTATATTGATTCTAATTTGTTATGAATATTCACTAAAATATCTGATAACGTGTAAATTAATTAAACTTTACAGGTATATTTATTTCGGTTATTATTAATTGTTAATTGTTTAACGCATTAACATTAATAAAATCAATTATTAAATACCAACTTACAAATTTTATTATGAAATAATAATTATAAAAGTTATTTAAAAGAAAAGACGTTTTTAAAAAATTCCAATTGTACTTATACCACTTTCAAAAATGAGCTCATTTATTTATAAACTCAAATTTGATAGAATAAATAATAAATGCTGATTTTTAAGCATGTATTGTTTATTGTATCAAATTTGAGTTTATAAAATTAAACATCTTTAATTAGGTTAAAAATATACATAAATGGAATGCTAATTCAAAAATTAAATACATTTTACGCTTTAGATTTCATAATAACCTATTTTAATTAATAATCATCCAATTACCTACTTATTTTTATTTAAAAATATTAAAAATCTTTCATAGAGCGCAATGATTCAATTGATTCATAATATATTTATAGCCGAAAGTAAATGAATAGGATAATATTCTTTTTACAATTATTATTATTATTTTATACCATTTTACATGTAAATTTAATATCTACTATGTTCTCCTTTCTCACTACATCTTACCACTTGTTACATATTGTACTACATCTATCCTTTATACTAATTTCATGAACATTTTGTATACATTATCGTCCCCATTGCTAGTAAAATGTACTTCTCACTTCTATTACTTATGATCATTGTTTCTAATCAACATTTTCATTTTTATTACACTATGCCGTATTTTTATTACTTACTTTATTTATTTTTAATTTTTTTTTTACTTAGTGTAGTTTTATTTATTTTTGTTTTTGTTATTTATGCTCCACATGATCATCCTTGCTGTTTATTGATATATATCACATGTTCTCTCCCCTCGCCCATCTTTATTGTTCACCACTCAGTTACCTGATACTTTAGTATGGTAACTTTAATATTTACACTTTAATTTTTATCTTTATTACCTTATTCTTTAATTTTTAACACTTTCTGTTTTATTCCTATTGTATTCTTTATTACTACCTTATATTTAGCCCTGAAGAAGACCTGCAAAGTAGGTCGAAACGTTGGCGAATTAATAAACACTTCTCCGCATCTAAGAGAAATTTATTGACCTCTACCCGGTCCAATTTCTTCCACATATTTTTATTTTAATTTTAAATATTGGAGTGCTACCGATGGGTAGTTTCTCCACAAGTGTTTTCATGTCATATTCAACATTTTTGCACATTTACTTGATATAATACCATTATAGTTGTAAATATCATTGAATTAAATAAAAAAAAAAAAAAATTTAAATAATAAACCTTTGTGATGGAGCAACAAGTTTATTTTATAAGTCGTTCCAAAGACTTTAGAAAGCGCCTGTTTTAAATTGCTGACTCAACTATACATTCGATTTATCATTTTCATATTTTTTTCTTTTCATATCCTTCAAGAAATGTTGTTTCCTCATCGTACATTACTTATTTATTTCCAAGACTTGTTGCGAAACAAAACATCATCGATAACGAATGCTCAAAGCATAAATTATATCTAGAGGTTTAATTTAAAGGTCGTTTCGAGAGCGCGCTACAGTCGACTTTAATGTAGTGTGTCGTGCAATTTCTAATTGACTCTCGTCATTTGTTAACTAAGACTGATTGCCGTCTTTAATTGGAGGATGTGCACTAGCGATTTGGCAGCATCATGGAGAATATGCCCATCATCAACTGGAAGAAAAACAAGGTTATGGAAAAGGCGGTTGAGCACATTAGTAATCATTAAGGAGAAATGGTCCCACAAGGGTAAACACTAAGACTGGTTAAAATTGGTATAAAATACTAAATAGTTAAAATTCTAATATAGTAATAGTAATAAATAATACGTGTAGCATAAATACATAAGTGTAATTATGTTTAAAAAAAGCCTGTACCACTACAAACCGTGAAGGGTCTGGGGTTCAGTACATGGTAGAGACTGTACTGTTTCATGGACAATGGTTCTGCAGGGAGGTGATTTGTCCTAGATTACGCTTAACCGCCAGATTCCCCCCTATTTTAGTTACCCTATTTTTATAACATTTTATAGAGGATGGGTGAGCCCCAGGAGGATCCTAATCACATATGATCCACCTCTGACTATATACATCTTAAAATATATAAATATCTATATTTGTAACAACAATATAAAATATTAAGTATAAAACAAAGTATAATAGTAAAAAAGATTAATATATTCTAAAAATAACTTAAGTATTAACCTCAACTAAGAATAACATGAAACAAATGTTATTTTAACTATTTTTATTATAATTATAGAATGGGAAAATTAAAAAAAAAACAAACTAAAACATTAAGTCTTAAAAAACTGGGGGAAAACAGTAAATTTTTCAATAATTCTGGTATCGTCACGACATACAGCAGAATAAATCAAATCAGTAAAGCTCAAATACAGCTTTAAAAAAATCTAATAAATTTATAGAAATCAGCAACAACTCAATTATTTAGGCACCTTAATAGTAAATCTTATCACACACACACAAATATGTACATACATATTTATGTACAAGAATATATGTAGGAAAATCGACATATGAGTACATTTTAACGTCAGAGTGCTTTGTGTGTTCCCCCTGGTTCCATTTGCAATGAATAGATAATAATATGTATATATCTTATTAAAAAATCCATGTCATTGACAAGTATTAAATATAGTAAATAAAACATACGTTATGTTTACATCCAGAATATGAAATTACTTCATAAATCAAGGTCGTAGTTTATTTACGAAAGTTCTACTAGACAGTGATAAATTATATAAAATTAATTCAAGCCTTAAATTGAATCGGTAAATATTTAAATACATGAATATATTTTTCTGAAATAAATTTATTGCCGGACGACTGCTGGGCCTCGTGCGTGGCGGCGAAGCCTGCCAGGTTTTGGGGACCGAGGAATCTGCACGACCAGGAAGCCAATTCTACTGACCTATTTCCTCCAAGAGGCTCCATTCATTCCTACTTTATTTACTTTTACCAATTAATTAAGACAAAAATAATTATAAATTTGATAACAATATTTTAGTATTTTTTTAAGACCGCAAAACATTTGATTGATTTATTGATGTTTACATCTTTATTATAACAATAAAATAAGTAAAAAGTATGAATGATACATAATTGCTTGGATATGCACATAGTGTCCTGTATACTGGTAGTACTCAAATAATAGAATTTTTTTAAAAGCATATTTATGGAAATTGACAATTTTATACAGAATACCTCCAGTAATGAAAAAATAAATCATATCCCGACATAAAGACAAGTAGAGAAACTACCCCGTGGTAGTACTCAAATATAAAGTTCAACTTAGAAGGTCACGAGGCCATCTTCTTTTCAGACGCCTCGGAGGATTATCAGGAATTGAAGAGGTTGCTAGGTTTGAAACTAGTGAGTTTGAGTAAAAATGAAGTTTGTCATGAAAAGATTGATACCGGGTTCGGGCCAAATCAGCAACAAATGGGACATTGAGGTCATTATGGATGACTTTATTCTTAACGAAATAAGGAGCGTTGAGGATTTAGGAAGGATTTTGGATTGTAGCGATTGGATACGAGATAATTCGATGGCTTAGTGGAACCCCAAAGCTCTACTCCCTAAGTTCAAATAGGTCTTATGATGGTCATGTAAATGAGTCTTTTGTAGTTAATTGGGAGCTTAGAGCGTTTGTCTAGTACCTGTTGAAGTAGCCTGAAACTGAGGGAAGTTTGTACCAATTGAGCTACCAGGGGTCGCCTCACAGTCATGATAAAGCCTTCTCTCCACCGATCCCATATCCTCGTGTTCTCACAATTTTGCGATGTATACACGAGGAAGAATATTCATTCAACATTACTTTAATTAGGATCTTGTTGACTTATGTCATTATATTATTAATAATTTTTTATTAATTGTTTTAATTTTTTAATATTTTTATTTTGAAGAGAAAGGATTTTCACCCACCCAGATTCGAACCCGGGTCGTCTACCTCTCCGTGGCAGCGCTCTTACCAGGGGTCGCCTCACAGTCAGGACAAATCCGTTCTCTGCACCTATCCCATATCCTCGTGTTCTCGCAATTTTGCGAAGTATACACGAGGAAGAATGTTCCTTGAACATAACTTTAATTAGGATCTTGTTTATTATACTATTCATAATTTTTATTAATTGTTTTTTAATTAATCTACCAAGTTACATACTTAAGTAATACCAAGTTATATATTTAAGTTATATACCAAATAGCCTGTGTAGTTAGGATAAACGATCTACTGCTATATTAAAAGCTATACAAAAACTTGGATGAGAGCCTAAGATGTTGAAGTTGGCCCGGATCTTAAAAGAGGAAAATAGGGACAAATTTCCCAGTTTCAGTTTTAATTTCACTAATGGTTCTTAGTTTTAGGAGTGATACTTCCTTATTCTGTTAAAAAATTGTTATGATTCCTTTAAAAAAATTATCTGCCATTGTAGTACTACATCGACATTGGGAAATTGCGGCATTGCGGCAGTGCCCTCCTAAATGCCCAAGTAAAACCTGTACCACTCCTACTCTTCTAATCCAGAATTTTTTTTTGTTCATATTTCAATGAGTATTTCCATTTTCACTATCCCTTTTCCCATTTTGAACATGGGAACAACTAAATGTACAAAGACGTCAAGTGTAGACCAAAATCATGTAGTTTTTCTTAATCAGAAGTTCGACCGATCTTATAAATGCCGGTTAAGAAGGGACTGCTTAGCATAGTCCATTTCCAATAAGAAGTACTTATAAACCTACTGCAACCCTTGAAGAGTATTAGGCTTAGTAAGTGGTAAAGACAGTACCGTTGTACAGAGGTGATTTGTCCGAGACCACGCCCGAGACCTGCAGGGTCCATCTGTAGCTGTTAACAGATTTGATAATTTGTTTGCCATTGCTGGATTTGAATCAAGACCTTCAGGATAGGAACTGACCTCTCTATATTCCCAGTTATTCCACTCACTTCAATAAAAACCTGTACCACTACAACCCGTGAAGGGTCTGCAAGGAGGCACTTGTCCTAGGTCACGCTTAACCACCAGATTTTCCCCTTTATTTTGGGCTCCCTACTTTTATAATAATTTATGGAGGCTGGGTGGTCCCCAGGAGGGTCCTAGATCCTATATGATCCATCTCCCGCTGCAGACTAAATAAAAGGCCTGCATCTGGATTTGCAGGCATTTGCAATTTGCAGGATTCCCGGCACGGCAACTCAGTGCTCTACTCCGCTCTCTACTCACTTCAATAAGAAGTACTTAAATAAATAAAATAAAATATAAAATATACAAAAAGTTATTACTGAACACTGTAATATTAGGAGGAGTATAGTTTAATTTTTCAAGCTAAAGACAACAAGTGTTAAATTAAGAACTAAAACGCAATTTATACGAATTGACGACCTTATTCCTGTAAACAAGAAACTGTATTAAGACCTAGCCGTGAACTGAATCCATTCCTCTGAATCAGTCTGTTTGCGTTCCAACTTATTTTAAGAACAACCATTTCTTTTTTTCTTGTGGAGGAATGGAAACCGCAGGGATTTCAAGATCGAATACCAAATATTCACTTCCACAATCACTATTCACTGTGAATATGCATTACTGAACGATACCGACAAAGCACCAAACAGTATTATTAAAAGACTAGAAATAATGGACAACATTGATGTTTTGTATTAAATTTAGGGACCACCTGTGGTGTGTTGGTTAGAATGAGAACTCATCAAGACCAAGGATTCGAAGCACGGCAGTTGGCCCTAGGAATTTTTATCGGGAGGAAAAAATCGTTGGTTCTGCCGTCCATTGGAAGGGAGATTAAACGGGGGTCCAGAGCCGATCGCAGGTACTCGTTAAAAATCTCTATCCTAATTAAACTGGATAGGCAAAATTTAGAGATCCCTTTGTAGCATCGTCCGATTAGCCATAGCATAATAAATTGACTTTAAATGGATAATTAAATAACTTTATTCCCACTCAAAGCCAATATAGTCCAGGATCCATGGTCCATTTTTTCACTTCATTAGTATCAAGCTGAATCTTCGCGAATAGCTTCGTTTCGATGAGACGCCCAACAATTTCCTGTGCGAAAATTCTTTATTGTGGTAGCTAAAAGAGGTAGCAAGGATAAAATATGTCGATTTGATGATCCTCAAAAATTTATTACTAACTGGGTTTTTTTGTTAAATCTCAAGATAATTATCTAAAGTATCTGAAAAAATATTTGTCCTACAAAATGAATGGTTTGATCAATGAGTGCCCTACTTCCAACGTGTATCGATAACGAAGTCATCAAAAATGCTTACTAACCAGCTGTTTTTGTTTTTTTTACTTCCTTTTTTCTGACTTCGTTATTGATACATATTGGAAGGAGGGGACTCATTGATCAAACCAACATTTTGTAGGACAAATATTTTTTCAAATAATTTAGAATATTATCTTGAGATTGAACAGAAAAAAAACCCAGTTAGTAATAAATTTTTGAGAATCATCAAATCGACATATTTTATCCTTGCTACCTCTTTTAGCTACCACAATCGCACAGGAATTTTCGCACAGGAAATTGTTGGGCGTCTCATCGAAACGAAGCTATTCACGAAGATTCAGCTTGATACAAATCAAGTGCAAAAATGGACCATGGATCCTGGACTAATAGTTTCAAACATGCTTTTCAAAAATACGTTCAATTGCTTAAGAGCAATAATTTCAAAAAAGCTCTTCAATCCTACGAGCCATCTGAAAATAAGATTCCCTCTCGTCCTTTAAAGTTGAATTTGTTATTTGAGTACTACCGCAGGGTAGTTTCTCTGCTTGCCATTATGCATCATTCATTCTATTTACTTGCTATATTGTTATAATACATTTTATTTATTAAGGATTTTTTATAATAATAAGGCTTAGCGAACCCGAAGGTTCGGTGCCGATACTCACCAATCTCTGCTTACAAACTTCCACGGAACACTACCCTAACCCAATACCACCATATTACTCTTAACGTAATCTTCCCATCTACGCCTTGGTCTATCCCTCAAACGTTTCCCAGTCAGTAGAGGGCTTTTTAAGTATTCTTTCGTTACTAAGCCCAAAAAATTTACAAGCATATAAAATTCACGACCTTATCACTTAATATTATCACCCGGGTGCATGCTTCGAAATTTTGCATTGTGTGATCTCCTGAATTCTCCAGTATTGATTTTGTAAGTAGACTAAATAATCTTTAGTTATGCTGTCCTACAGAAGGGACGTAAATTAGAGGTCCTTGACCTTTGCGGTATCAGGTACTCGTTAAGTCAAAGCAGCACCATGTGACTTTTTTTTCTTCGGTATTTTTCAATATTTATCACGTACCGTTCCCCAATACACCTTTCAATATCTCCTGTCCTTGCAGTCATCTTCAGCCAGACCCCTAGCTGCCATATTTTCTCTCACCTCCTCAATCCTCTGCTTTCGAGGTCTTCTTCTCTTCTCAGAGCGGTATATAAGTGCTCGGAGGGTCCACCGCGTCTCATCCATCCTCATGATCTATCCATACCATAGCAATCTATAAACGATATAGTGAAGTAAAACGAAAAAACAAGTCTCGAAACGTTACTAAAATATAAACAAGTATTGAGTGTATCTTGTGAACCGAAGAAGAAGAAAATATCTTAATCATTTAAAAATCAATACACTTAGATATCTCCAATTACTTAAATTTACGTAGAAAGTAATATAATTGATGGAAATTGTTTAACGATGGTTGGAACAAATGTGAATTTTCAAATATAGAATATAGAAAAAAGCGGTATCAATATTTTATTTTTTGTTTGTTGTGTTCCCACCGGGTCGAATACATCTTGAAAGAATAGAGATTTACGCGACAAAACTAAGAAATCTTTACCCACCCCAAGATCTGGGATAGTTTTTAAAATGCATTAAAAAACCCACAATGCGTGTCCTAGTTGGACTATAAAATATAGTTGCATTGCTGAATAAATAACAAAACGTGGGTAGGCAAAAATCCAATAAACGGAATAAAAAGCAAATCCAACCCACGACCCAACACCAACAAGCGACAGACTATTACAAATTCAAACTTGAAATATGTGCATTCAAAATAGTGCGAATTTGAATATAAAACAACACTGTAATAAAATAACTCATACCGTGGTACCGTATAGTGTGGTGAGATACAGGAGGCCGTGGACAATACCACGTAAATAGTTCTCACAAAATGGCGATGCTATCAGAACACAGACCGTCGGGTTTAATGGCGCTAAGTGGCTCCTAGACATCTTGAACTGTTAAAGGAGCGATTTAAAACTAATTAATCAGAGGAGATTGGATCTGACAGCTGTGGAGCAATGCTACCCTGATATCCGGCAATCAGCTGTTCTCATCCAACTCTACTCTAACTTCCTTGCTTCCTTGATTAGATCCAAAACTTATACCCGACAACAATAACACTCAGTGTTGTATCTGTTTTTGTAATAAAAAGGTTGTCAAGACCAAAACATCATATACAACATATTTGAACTGTCCTCGTCATATCTTTTCTTTTCAAATAATATATATAAAAATATTAAAAAAATTATAACATCTAACAATAAAATAAAAGAAATAAATTATAATAATGTATAATGACGTAAGTCAGCAAGATCCGAAAATAAAAGTAATGTTTAATGAACATTTCCCCGTAGATACTACATCGCTAATTGCGAGAACACGGAGATATAGGAGCAGTGAAAAGAAAGGATATGTCTGACCGAGAAGCGAACCAGGATGGCTGAGGTGGCTAGGCCCCACGACGGTTACGTGGAAAACGCGGGTTCGAGTCCTGGTCCTGGTCATATCTTTTCTTTTCAAATAAAATATTTAAAAAAATTATAACATCTAACAATCAAATAAAAGAGATATGCAACTGTATTATAACAATAGAAAAAGTAAAAATAATGAATGATATATAATGGCATGAACAAAGGCAAGTAGAGAAACTACCCAGTGGTAGTACTCAAATGAAAATTCAACGTAGATGGTCATCTACTTTTCAGACGCCTCCGAGGATTATCGGATATTGAAGAAGTTACTAGGTTTGAAACTAGTGGGTTTGAGTGAGATTGTAATTTGTCGTGAATGAACTGGTATCGGTTTTGGGGCAAATGAACAACGAATGGGATATTCAGGATGAATCCATTCGTAACAAAATAAGAAGAATTAAAGATTACACATAGGATTTTGGATTGTAAGGATTGGATGAGAGAGTAATTGGATGGTTTAGTGGAGTCCCAAAGCTCCGTAAGTCCAAAGTGGTCATATAATAGTCATGTACGTTATATATGAGTCTTTTGTAATTAATTGGGAATTTAGAACTTTTGTATAGAGAGTGTTGAAGTAACCTGAAATGGCTAGCAGTTTCATATCCCTTCATTCAGGTCTGAGGATTCCAAGTTAAACATTAGTCAAGAAATCGGGTAATCCTGAGTATCGGGTTGTTTTACAGGAGTCAGTGGAATATTATTAAATGATACTAGAAGAATCAATCCTTCGGGTACATAAAATACTTTATTATTATTACTAATATTGTTACCTGAAACGCCAATATGATTACAAAACTATTGTTATATCAGCTTTTTTTTTTGTTTAAAGGAACATTGACCCTTAGGTATATTATATATCAGATTCAACGAGCTTAAAATCGAAACAAGCAAATGATGCTTGGATGATGATGGTGAGTACTGATATAATAGGGTGTATACAAAAAAAATGACCGTTTTATAAAATTCCAGAGTTCAAAAGTCAGTAAATAATGGCGACTAACAGTATCTTTCGACACACCACACTCCCTGGCAAGTGAGTACTTGTGGACGGATTTGACTCAACAGCTTCCTTCAGAGACTCATCAATATCCATTAATGGTCGCCCGGAGTCCTTCTTCCTTTCCAACGTCGTATCCCACCGCTAAATTTTTCAAACCAACGCCGCGCAGTGCGCTGGTCAAGGACACCTTCTCCTTCATATTTAATAATTTCACGAGTTGCTTCAGCGGGTGTGAAATTTTGTTTCCAGTAATGTATAAAAATTACGAGAATTTCGTAGCACACTGTCATGTTTCTTTGAAATAAATAACTAAAGTGAATTTTTTTTTAAGAAGCCCTGTGTTAGTAAACAAGCTTAGAGAATGTTCTAAAGGGAATATTAAGTGGTGGTAAATAATAAATAGCATTAAAATATTTACAGACTTTTTAACTCTGGAATTTGATAAAACGGTCACTTTTTTTTTTTAAATTGCACCCTATTACTATACCATTTCCGAAATTCTTTCTTTTTTTGGGAGGAGGGCTTATACATTAACAGTTCGATTTTTGAGGTAGATCCACGAGATATGGGCTATACCTCCGATATACACCACAACCCCTTCGAACAGTTGCATAAAGGCTGCAAGAGAAGAGCGTCCTACACAAGAAGACCAGAGTGCAGGGGCCCGGAGCCCCTCCTTTTAGGGCCGCTCTGACATCACCCGTGGGCACAGCCCCCGCAGCAGCTGGTCCGTTAGGAGTCCTGTCGGCTCTCGTCTTCGGTTATTGACACCTTGGCAGCATCATCATCTCTTTGGGGTTGGGGTTATCCTGAGCAGGAGGGTATGCTACGGCGGAAGATCTGTTCTTCATTATATGTTCATTTGTAGAACATAATACAATCCATGGTTTCCCATGAATTATGATACAAGTGAAAATCGGGAATATTGACGAAATCGTGCAATTAGACTTACTTGATAAAATAAATCAATGAATAAGCCTGTAAAATTAGAATTGCTGGAATATTCACCTATATATATGAAAATTTTCGCCGTGTAACTTTGGGACAGTCCCAAAGTTACGCAAAGTATCGATTTTTCTGGTTTTTATTGGACCATGCCTACAAATCATATAAGAACTCGTGAGGCAAAACCATAAAAATATTACAAGATTCCTCACTTGCAATAGCAAATAAGAAACTCGATCGGTAGTGAAGAAGCCCAGAGCATGTTCATAAAATAAATTTTGTTAAAAATGTTGCTTCGCAGATGATATACTGTTATTTGGAAGGAATGGTAGAGACCTGCCGTTCAATCTTACGATCCTACTGGAAGAACTCGACCATATTAATATGAAAAGAAGTCCTAGAAGCAAGAACATGGGAGCCGAATAATCAGCGTAGAACTGAGTAAAGTCAAGAACTGGAAACATTCAAATAGCTTGGAACATACATGACTGAGAATTATAGACTTGGAAATTAGAGCGAGAATTGCTGCAGGCTTAGTGAATTATTTAATGCCTTGCGAAATTACTTTGTAGAAAAAAAAGTCTCGAAGCGCACAAGGAAGATAGTTTACAAGACTCCATTTCTGCCTACCCTAACTTTTTTTAAATAGTTATGGTAATCCTTAAACAGTAAAACAAGCCAACTCCAGACCATGAAGATAACGTTCCTCCGGAAAATGAAGGGAAAACTCGCCTTAGGCAACACGATAAGGAATAATAGCGGCCAAAAATCACTAGAGGGAACTCCATAATCGTCTAAGATGATCACCTGACATGTCTCGCGTATGGCAGGTGAGAGAATAGCCAAGCTGAACTATGACATGAAGGTGGGTGGAAGAATCCTAGGACGCCAAAAGAAAACCTTGGAAGAAGTTGTCTGGAAGGAATTTGTTGCCAGGGAGCCTGGACTGGAGGAGACGAGAGATGAGACAGTACAATGGCTCCACAGAATGAACCCTCACACAGCATACCGGCGGTAGGCGAGGAGCGGATTATGAAGAAAAAAAAATTGACGTACATGAAACTAGTAGGGAGTTGCACAGCCTTCAGCAAGGTCGATGTGAGATAAAATCGATATTACGCTAGCGATATAAATCGATCAGGTTATCGAGATGGAGAGGAGGTGTAAGAGAAATCTCTGCCCACTAGATCTCCGATAACTCGGTCGAGATCTCATGATATGTTGTGCTCCCTGTGAGCCGCCTACTTCTATGGATCAGTCTGCCTTGAATAGAAACTGTGTGGATCTATTTTATATTTAGAAGTTATGTGTTCGCCGTGTTTATAATTAAATGATACATTGATTCTTATGTTGTGTTTTATAATCATTTCAATTTTCAAACAGGAAAATACAATTCCCGATGTAAGCTTATCCTCAATAAATGATATTACTCAGGACGTTCCATAAAATTCCGCATGAATTAAAATTATACAACTAGTTATTTAATTGTACTATTCGTTTCTCAAATTGTAATTTGCATGTATTCTGTTGTTCAAATTGCATTACTTCTTTCAATTTAATTAAATAAAGAAAAGAAGTCTGCCGGGATAAATAATTTTAATCGTACTTCAATCTAGCGCTTCTTCAAAAACAGTGTACGTTATGAATTCTTCCTCTAAATTTCTTTGAAGTTTTACTAAATATAAAGTGAACTCATTCTTAGTTTTCAATTCGCTGTACATTACGAAAGTTTTCTAACTATTTAGGATACAACCATTCTTCTTAAAGGATTTCTGCCATTCATACACGTTTTTAATTTTCCCAAAATGAGTTCTTTATCACTTAAATTCAATTGTTTGTGACACATTTTTATTATTCCACCTAATATAAAGTAAAATATTACGAGGGGATCACTAAAAACCTAAACAAAAGAATAGCTGGAACCTATGTTTTCATTTTCGTATAGTTTTACTTAATTTATTCAGGACATATTATTGGGCCATACGTGCGAAACTGTAGCTAATGATATATGCTATATATATTCAGGCCAATAGCGTAGATACCCCGCCAAATCTGGAGGACGTTCTTCGTGTCGCAACTGGAATTTAACTGCTTCCATTTCTTCTGATTGATTGTCCATTGTTTGCAAAATTCCTTCGTGAGTAAGGTTTCGCAACCTAAGTCTCGAGGTTGTTATGAAGACGTAACTGTATCGACACATGACTACGGTATTTGTAGTCGTTTCTACTGACAATGCACACAAACAGATTACCAAATACGGATGTAACTACAAACTACCATTGATATCTTCAATGGTGTCAAAACTGGAGAATTAAAATAAATTCTCAAAAATCGCATCAAATCACTTTTACCTTACGTCGTAAACCAATGACTTCCTGCCCTTCAGCTTCCTTTAATAATATCCCACTTATGCCTGTAGAACAGATCCGATACTTAGGGTTGCATCTCGACAAACGATTAACCTGGAATCCTCATACTAGACTGAAAAGACAAGAAACCGCTCGACGTTTCAGGCTACTTCAACACTTACTAGACAAACGCTCTAACCTCCCAATTAACTACAAAAGACTCATTTACATGACCATCATACGACCTATTTGGACTTACGGAGTAGAGCTTTGGGGCTCCACTAAGCCATCGAATTCCTCTCGTATTCAATCCAAAATCCTTCGTAAAATCCTCAAAGCTCCTTAATTTGCTAAGAATAAAGTCATCTATAACGACCTTAATGTCCCATTTGTTGCTGATTGCTGAACCCGGTATCTATCCTTTCATAACAAACTTCATTCCCACTAACTGGTGATTTGAGTACTACCAGTGGGTAGTTTCTCTACTTGCCATTAACTCATGTCATTATGTATCACATACCCTATTTACTTGATGTATTATTGTAATACAGTTGTAAATATGAATAAATTAATTTTTTTTTTAAGAAAAAGTAAGGAGAGTCGAGTTATTTTCGAAGTGAATAATGTGCTAAGTCAGGCATTGCGTTGAGAAGGAGTTATTGCTAATATTACAACTTTATTTCAAGCCAAAAACTCCGAGAATGATACAATTCCGGTAATCTGAAAGGAGTTAACTCTCTCTGTAGAAAATGCGAATTAACCACTTATTCACCGGGGCTGCAGATACTTAAACCCATTTTTGCTACCGAAATCAGTTTATATCTTTCCGGAAAATACCAAAACCTGATTTTTAAAATTTTATTTGATCAGATCTTATGTCATTTGAATATAATTTTTTTTATTATTTATTTATTGATATTTACAAGTGTATTACAATAATACATCAAGTAAATAGGTTAAGCGATACATAATGACATGTGAAAATGACAAGTAGAGAAACTACCCACTGGTAGTACTCAAATCACAAGTTCAACTAAGAAGGTCACGTGGCCATCTTCTTTTCAGACGCCTCGGAGGATTATCGGGAATATAAGAGGAAGCTAGGTTTAAAACTAGAGGGTTTGAGTGAGAATGAAGTTTGTTATGAAAGGATAGATAGCGGGTTCGTGCCAAATCAGCAACAAATGGGACATTAAGGTCATTATGGATGACTTTATTCTTAACAAAATAAGGAGCATTGAGGATTTTACGAATGATTTTGGATTGTAAGGATTGGATACGAGAGGAATTCGATGGATTATAAATGTTTTAAATCAAAAATAAGAATTTTTCCATTTTATTTTCACATATTTGTAAAAATGTATTAAGACGGCTTATGGAGAAACTAGATCTGTCTACAATTCCAAATATAAACTTTATACTTATAATACCAGTCTTAATTAATACATTATAATATTGTAAATAAAGAAACTAGTCAAAACTAGACGATATGAATCCAAGGATGGTCTTAAAAACCAAAAATATTATCGTTAACAATTATTATCTGTAAGTTATTTTATTAAGTATAAAACAGTGAAGAATCTGGTGTATGTTTTATAATTTCTGCTTATTCCTTATTCTATAAATAGCTACAAAGTGGCCATGGAAATTAAATTTACTCCTCATGCGAATATGAGTACTATACAATAGTTAATATTTATAAGGTACATAATTTTGATATCATCCAACACACGTTTTAGTAATTTATATGTTATAATAATAATAATGTCTTTATTTATTCTGGGACAAGTTCCTTTAGACGAACAATACAGGTGCTGTAAGCTATCACGCCTTAGGCTACACCTACATTGGATCCGGTGTGATACGGTGACGTCGCTAGCAAACCAAATGACTGAAATATATCGAGAGTTATAACAATTGGTTCTTTAAATTTATAAAATTAAGATTATTTATTGATTATTTTTAATACATTTATATTTTACTATAATGTATAGTAAAATATGTGTAATGTATACACTCCAGCATCGTATGTTATAGCCGCCGAAAACAAATGAAAACTCTTCACACACACTTGGTTGTTTGTTTGTTCATTTAACGTCACTTTATGCTGCTATGGCTAATCGGACGATGCTCACACACTCGGTTAGTATCAGGTTTGATCTTAATAAGCTTCACAACGTTCGACGGAAATAAAATTTTCAATACCTACGTACAGATATTTTTTTATGGAGTCGTCAAAATCTTCGTAGCCGTCTATGATTTACGTACAAACAGCTTTCCACGCTTCCAGCGTCTTAAATATATCTTTGTACTTTTATCTTGTTTTGTCCCACAGCACTGCACGTGATCGAACTGATGAAATCAGACGATCAATATCAATGTCAAGTGAATCACCCATTTTTCATTAAACAACCAAAATTTAAAATGAGAAAAGAACCGAAACTAAACCGTATATGTGTGAACGACCAATAGTTTTTGTGAACCTTGCACGCGAATAGAAATCGAACGATTAGTTTATCACCGTTTCACACTTGTCCGACAGCCACCGAAAACGAATGGAATACGCACCGAACCGAACCAAACCGTACAAGGGAGAAACGAGCCTTAATTAGCTATTACAAATAATTTAGTAAGTGAGAAAGAACAAAAAAAAAATGCGAATTACCTCCAATAACAATAGTTTAAAACCAGATAAGAAGAAGAGAAAGAAAATAAATTAACAATAATTATATAAGAGAAACAATTTATAGTTACATGTATATCAAATTTATGCCAAGCAAAAAAAAAAAATAATGAAGACAAATTTAAACCATTTCTCTTCATTATTGTAAAACACTACCAATGATTTATACTTAATTCCTTTATTTGTCTTCTTTTTTTTTTTAATACCTAACTAGATGATATTAATACATATGTACGTGGTTTATATCCCACACACTCATATATATACATAATCACACACATCATCGTACATTAAAAAAATCATCATTGAGAGAATTTTAACTAAAATCTGATCCTATTATTTCCCATTTTTTGGAAAGAATTTTTTGGAAAGAATTGTGATATATGATAATACATTGATTTTTCTAAAAAAATTGCCTTTTAAGTGAATTGATGGATTTGTAAATACATACCAACTAAAGATGAATATCTTAAAAAAAACTTCAGTCAATGTCCAATTTACCTGAAACCGAAATAAATATTTAAAATTTATTCATACATAATAATAATATTAGATAACCTTATATATATATGAGGAAGAAAATGGTAGAGGTCAGGAAAATTCTCTTTAATAAGGAGAACTGTTTATTTTTAAAGCCGACGTTTCGACCCACAACGGACTGTCAACTATTTCCTCACCGACCTAATAGCTCTGAAGAAGACCTACTATGTGGGTTGAAAAATAAACAGTCTTTCTTACCAAAGAGAATTTTTTCTGACCCTCACACCCGTACCATCTTCTTCCTCAGTAATAAAATTATGTATGACCTGTGTTCTATTATAATCATAATAATACGGCTTAGCGAACCGGAAGGCTCGATGCCGACACCACCATCTGCTTACAAACTTCCGTCCACGGATCTTTACCAAACCCTAATCAGATCAGATCACTTTAAAGCTGATGAACGACTCCGTTGTATTCTAACTTTTTCTCTAGTATTTAGCCTAAGGAAAATATTTGAACGATAGTTGAACGGTTTCGTTTAAAACCACATTGATAATCTCCGATCATTTCCGCGGCGGATTCCGTAAATCTACTTGTTACTGTTGACGATAATATTGGGTTGTAACATATGAAATGTCAGTGAAGGTGTAAATTTAAATTATTAGCGAAAAAATTATTAAACAATACTTTTATTAATTAAAATAGGATCCTTCACTTTTAGTACACTTCTCCAAACGTGAAACAAGCATTTCTATCCCCGCCCTGTAGAAATTAGGTTTCAAGGAAGAAGCGAAGTCTTGGAAGGCCGATTTCAGCGCATTTTCTTTGTCAAATTTTTTTATTTCTTAAAAAATTATCCAAACAACGGAAAAAGTAAAAATCAGTTGGAGAAAGGTCCGGAGAATATGGAGAGGAATGTGCTCCTCATTTCTGTTTTGCAACAGAAGTGAGGAAAACGTTTCTAATCGGGTGAGCTGCTGGGTCTCGGTTAATTCACGTGGTACCCATATTTCCAGCTTTTTTGTCTTGCCAAGCTCCTTAAGGTGCTTGGAAACAGTCATGGCACTTGCTCCAAGTTGTAAACCTAATCCACGAGTGGTTTGGGAAGGGCCATCTTCTCCCAGCTCTTTAAACTTCTTTTTCCCCAGACTGAAATTTTTCAAACCAACGGAAGATTGTTCATTCGCTCACTGTATCTTCACCGTAAACAATATTAATGCTTCGGAACGCCTACGTGACGCTATGGCCATGTTTAAATTCTTAGATAAAAATTATATGAATTCAGCGGAAGACATAATTTTATTCTTATTTATTTTTAATTCGTTGCTTCACTTTCAAAAGGAAAAGTTAGACTGATTATGAAAAAGGATTAAATGATCTTTAAAACGGTATACATAACATAATTGTTTGTGTACAAATGATCTAAACCCTAATAAAATAAAACTGTATATAAACGTAACTGACATTTCATCCGTTACGAACTAATACTTTATAGCTAGTCGGTAGGAGTGAGTTCCCTTTTAATGGAGGATGCCGATAATAATAAAATATAAATATATTTTTAGAAAAAGGGAGAGATATATTTGTAAGTTATAAAAATAAATTAGTAAAATAATAAAAACATTGAATGATGGTTGTATAATTTGGAAATAGTACCTGAACAAAACACTCTAAAGCTACGATATTTAACCTGTGAAGAGAAATAGCTTAAAAATATCCAGGCGATGCATCGTTAACATCTACGTAAATACCACAATTCCTTCATAAAACATCTCGCCTATTATTTGGAACACAGCCATCACTCATATAAATATTTAATATTAGTTTGTAAGCGATTTGTCATAGGCATCAAAATAAGTGAAAAAAAGTATAAAGAATTTATCGTTAACAAAAAAAGAAATAAAAAAAATACTGGCTTCTGCCCAAACTAAAGATTTTTTTCATCTTCTAATCTTTCATAATAGATTTATACCGGACTTTATTTTACAACTAGGTATTAATGGATACTATTAAAGAAAAAAAATGTTTTTCTGTTCATATTTTATAAACATCTTTTATTTCATTTGCTATGTAGATTTTATATTAACCAGGATATGTTCCAAAGTAATGTAATATGTTGCATTTTCAACTAGAGAGGCGGGTGTAGTGTAATGGAGAGAGGTAATTTGTCCGAGATCACGCTCAACCGCTAGTTAGCAAATCAAGTCTCCCCACTTAAGAGAGTAGATCCACAGGTTCCATTCGATCAAATATGTATAAATAAAATAATTTTTTTCCCACAACCGGGTTTAAACCCGTGACCTTTTACACATCGAACTATTATATATAGAACAAAAAGTGAGAAAACTCAACTCAACAGTCTAAAAAGTCATCACGATCATGGACAGTACCTCACTATAAGACCTCTGCACACACAATGAATGAAAAGGAAGGTGATGTTAAACAGGATTATTAAAAACAGCAATAAAAATAAATCAAAGTATAAAAATAAAGTTACAAAAAAAAAATCCTCCCACCTACACCTCGGTCTAATCCTCAGACCATTCGGTTCATTGCCTATCAAATTTTTGGAATTAGTTCTTTGTTAAGCCCAACAACTTTACAAGCCCCTATCAATCTTCAAGACAGATCAATATATATATATATATATATATATATATATATATATATATATATATATATAAACCCGGTGCACGCTCTGCAATTCTGCGTTGTGTTGTCTTCAACAAAAGTATCCACTGGACACCTCCTTTTTCGGTCCGAATATTCAACGCAATACCTAATTTTCAGATAACTGGAGACGTTGTTCAACCTTTAGCGGTGACAAACATAAAGAAAAGTTGGAACGATGATATATATTTTTTCTTATTGATCACGTTACAACTTTATTTCTCTTCTACTGGAGTTTTCTCTGTCTCCAATATTCCTTCATGCGTTTACTGGCATGTTTCTTTTGATATTCTGTACAGCTTCGTCCAAATTTTTATTCGAAATCCACTTCCTTCAAGCATTTCCTGTGAATAATCGGGTTTTATTTACTCTTAAATTTGTATATTTTTAGTTATCTGGTACAGTAAGTATTTAAACTTCTTGACATGTTCAACTTGACTCCCTCTGATAATTAAAAAATCAAAATAACTATTTCTGCAACTAACCATTAACTTCTACTAACTACTAACCGTATACAAATAGCATTCGCTTTATAGGTCAAGTCATAACCGATTTTATCATCGTTGGTCTGTCCATGAAAACCGTTGATGCATGTCGATTGCGAAAGGTATCGATATTTTGCATTTCTCTACTCAACACGCTTCGATTCCATGTTTCCGGTCTAGTTGCTATCCAGGCATCAGTGATTTGTGCAGTTCCGTTGGTACATAACCATGTACCAACCAACCGGTGGTGAAAGAGCATTCCGGTCTATCGCGATTTGGGAAAGTGTAGAATATCTTCACGGCCGTGCCAGGAGTGTCTCGTTCACTTGTGATCTTTGGATATTGTAACAGTGAAATAACCTACCGGTGCGCATTTTCAATCACAACAGCAATATCTCAAGCAGCTTGGCGAAACTGGGTGGGTTCGTTGCTGTGATGTAAGGCAAAAGGTGGGTAGCCAACCCACGGGACAGATATAAGCTCATTTCAGCACGGTCGTGTTGGCACCAGCTTCATAGTGACGTATGATATTATTCACGGGCATAATAAATAGAAATAACTTCTTTCACTTACTGAACGAATAATATAACGTTTTAATCGTTCTTTAAATTTTGAACGGTTATTATTCAGTTGAGAGATATATTACGAATTTGCTTATTTTATTTGCAGTTTAAGAAATACATGTTTCGTTAAATAAACATTTCGACATCTGTATTAAAAATTGGCATATCACAAGGCCACTGCTCCCGAAATCTTTATGCCGTAAAAAAAGTTATCACTTTTTAAAAAAAATTGTATAGTAATAAATATTTATTGACTGAAATTATACAGATGGCATTGGGCATATAAACACATTGGGGATCTTCTTTCGAAAACCTCCCCTAAGGGATTAAAGTGGAAACCAAAACCTCGTATTGAAGGCACTCCTAGCGTGTTTTATCTCTCTGTATTTTGTTTATTTAGCGTCACTGGCTGAAATGGCTAATCGGCCGATGTTACAGTGGGTTTACTAAATGTTGCCTATCCAGTTTTAATTAGGAAAGGGATTTTAAAGAGAGACTAACATCGTACAGATTCGGTATCTCCGTTTTAACGTCCCTTCCGAAGGACGGCATAACCGAGGATTTTTACACTCTTTAAAAAATCCTAGGACCACCTACTGGGCAACAATCCCCACAGGTTGTCCCCTCCTTTGTAACGTTTTAATCTTTCTTTTATTTTGGAACGGTTATTATTTAGTTCAGAGATAGAATATTACGAATTTGCTTATTTTATTCGCAGTTTAAGAAATACATGTTTTGTTAAATAAACATTTCGACATCTGTATTAAAAATTGGTAAGCAACAATGCCACTGTTCCCGACACCTTTAATCAGTAACAAAAATATACCACCGTTTTTCAATAATAATATTAATAATGCTTAGGGAACCGGAAGGCTCGATGCCGACACCCCCCCCCCCAATCTCTGCTAACAAACTTCTGTCCACTACCCAAACCCGCCAGATCACTCTTAACACGATCCTCCCACCTACGCCTTGGTCTACCCCTCACTTCCCAGTCGGCATAGCGCTTTTTTTTTTTTAAATAATAATAAATATTTATTGAGAGGAATTGTACAAATGCGATTTGGTACATATCTGCGATCTTCTTTCAAAAACCTCTCCTAAGAGATTCACATGGAAGCAATCTCTCTTTAATAGGTACCAGCTTCAAAAACGTTCCAGTCTCCTTGTCAGACTCTGCAGTAATGTGGCTGTCCGAACTGTGTAAATTCGGGTGTCCAGGAAGTGAGTCATGAAATTTTTCGTAGTTTTTCTTGTTTGGTTTTTAATGGAATGTATTGATTTTTTTTATTTAATTTAATGATATTTACAACTATAATGATAGTATATCAAGTAAATGTGCTAATATGTACAATATGACGTGAAAAACACTTGTGGAGAAACTACCCATCGCCAGCACTCCAATAAAGTTCTATAGTAGATGGTCTCGAGGCCATCTTATGTATTGATTTGAAAATTAAATAAGTTGCAGTGAAAACTTTTATTATACGTAATAAAATATGTAGTTAATTAATTATATATATGAATAAAGGAAGGATAGTTGGGAGTTTAAAGAAGTGAAGTGACGAACAGATCAATACTGCTCTAGGATTTGCCGCAGAGGTTGGATTCATACAACGTTGAATACTGATAAAAACAAAAAAAATATTGGAATGAAGTTAAAAATATGAACAAAAAATTAAATACATTATATAACTCTGTAAACAAAAACACAAGAAAAAAAACAAACTCCAACGTGAAAATAATTCCTAGTTGAACAGCTGTTTCAATATTTAAATAGTTTTTTTTTCCTATGAATTTTGCTAGGTGAAAGCACATCTGTTAAAAAAAAAAGGTACATCAGAAAAAAAAAGATTGAAGAGAAACCAAAATGAGACAGTTCGAAAAACTTAACAAATATTCTTTTAGAAAATAAAAAATCCGTAGGTTTAATGTCACTACCCACAAACGACCTACAGAATGAAAAACTGTATAATGGCCGAATCGAATTATATACAACAATACATAAAAAAATCTGTACCACAACAATCCATGAAGGGTCTTGACTTCAGTACATGGTAGAGACTGAGGTATATGTATTATGTGACTGAGGTATATTATTATTATGCAGGTGATAATCCATTTAAGGGTTAATAAAAAAACACTTAGCTATTAATAAGAATACTATTTACTAATCTGAAGCCCCAGAGTTCGAAACCGACTATGGCAGATAAAATTATTTATTCCTTTATCAGCAGGCTCCAGGGAGCGGAGTGACTCAATGGTAGAGCACTGAGTTACCATGACGGAAATCCTGGCTCAAATCCCCCTGCAGCCAGTACTTTTATTTAGTCTGTTTGAAGCCAGCTATGGATCATATAAGATCTACGAACCGCCTGGGGCCCACCCAGCCTCTATAAAATATTATAAAAATAGGATGAAAAATCTGGCTGTTGAGCGTGACCTAGGACAAGTCACCTCCTTGCAGAACTGTTGCCCAACAGTACAGTCTCCACTGATGTACTAATGTACTGACCCGCAGACCCGTTCACGGGTTGTAGTGGTACAGGCAGGTATCAGCAGGCTCTACTAGAAACTCAAGTAGGAATCTACGGAACCTACTGTAAGTCTCCTGGTCTTTATAAACTGGGTACCCCTAGTAGTATAGTTGATTAATATTTAGAAGGCCAAATATTTTCATCAATGGGGTCAGTTTCGGAAAACGCATACAGATTATTTTTTAGATACCAGTTATTTACGCTATTAAATAAAATACTCATAACAAAACATGTGTACATTTATAATTAACCTCAAAATAAAACAATTGCAATTAAATTTGTGAATAAAATGCTTTCTAAAATTTTAGTAAACAAACATTCTTTCTCGTACCTTCTTCTTCGTATGATTTCGCGTTAATATGAATCAAACATATTTCTACTCGTTCCAAATTCTTTTTCGTTTCTTCGTTTGACTGAAGCCCAAAGTAATTCCACCCTCTTGGTATGATCACCTGAGTTTAAGTCAATTTTTTGAATGGTTAACAGCCTAATGTTTATAACTCAGTCCTTCAATTTGCCCTTATAGGTTTTCCAGCAATCAGAATATATTATTGTCACAAGACGTATTGCAGCTTTAATGCTTAGAAGTCATTAATGGGCCAAAAATACTCCCTAGTTTCCCTGTATAGGCCTCCGAATACCCATTGTTGCGGGTATATCCCTACTATATTTCCTTTTGGAGAACCAGGATTCATCGATTTCAACACTCCAATCATTATAGGCTTTGTTAATATAAGTAATCATAATTACCGAATAAGTATTCTGCATGCGTTTTCCGAAACAGACCCCATTAATGTCCATAGTTCAAATCGAGAGAAATGTGTCATAGGCTAACTTGCACCTCTACTCCCCATGGAGGATCTTGGGTTCAGTACGTGGTAGAGAATGTAACGTATCTATGACAACGGTTACGCAGGTAGATAATTCCGAGATCAGGCTAAACCCTTAATTTCCATCAGTTAAGGTTTGCATTAGCTGTATCACTGAGTTACCGCGATCCCGTAACTTAAACACAGACAATACTTCTTAAATACAATGGATATCATTGTATAAAAATAATTTTAAAATTATTACTCGCATAAAACTTCTTGAAAACGATTCTTTAAAGTTTTAGATTGAATGTTTAGTATTACACAGTACTGAGCGCGAAACGCAATGGTGAAAATTCTAAAACTGTAAAATGTCCTAAATTTTCCAGGAGTATCCATTCTTCCGAACATTCTCCACCATATCTTATTTTCGAATACCTTAATACACCAATCGTCCTTTTAAGGGCGAAGTTTCACACAAGAAAGAACAAGGTTAGTTTCATAAATTCTAATCGTTTAAGTTGCTGACAACAGGAACGAGCTTAGTATTACCCAAACCAAAATTAGATGTAATAGATTACCCTTAATGAAATCCTCCCGCCTACGCCTGGATCTATCATCGCACATTTACTAGTCTGCTCAGAGCCTATTAACGTTGTGGTATTCTTTTGTTACTAAACTCAACAATATTACAAGCCTGTCTCATTCTTATGAAATTATTATTTTGGTGGTATCCAATTATCTTAACATGATACAGGCACTGGTTTCAAGACAGCAGGAGCGAACTTATTTATATCAGGGCCGAAAAATTCACAAAAATGACCTTCCATTGATTGTGCTTTTATTTCCTTGTGAACTTCTTTTTTTTTTTAACTATAATTTTAAAAGCCTGATTAAAAGTTTAAACACTACTAAATAAAATTAATCAGATATAACGGAAAAGTGGATGAGGACACGTTTCACGACGTGCCTTCAGCCATTTAGGCAGATCTCAGATTTGGAACCGTTGTGTGATAATTATCCGAATCAGCTGTTGGGGCAGTGACGTGAAGAACACGCGTGCCTCCGATCGTGAACTGACTCAGATGAACACTGAAGCCTCCTTATCTCTCTGTCACGGATCGTGTTATCCGAGAACTCGCGTGCTTATCGCCTGTCAGCCAATAAGGGCTCCTTTCTAATCCGTCTCTGATTGAAGAAATTTGAGAATATCCCTGACGAAGATAGCGCCACATTCTTCAATCGTGTCCGATTTAATCTGTTTTATACGGCCTTTACTCTATCGGTAGGAGTAGAGAAGCTCAGTTTCAGATCTATAGTTTCTGGCTTTGAATCCGGATGTGACATATAAATTCTTTAACCTATTAACCACCACAGATCGACCTCGACTTAAACTTCAACTTATGTATCTTCTTTCTTTCTTCAGAAGCAGGAGTGGAGTGGCTCAGTGGTAGAGCACTGAGTTGCCATGCCGGAAATCCTGGCTCAAATCCCGCTGCAGGCCATGACTTTTATTTAGTCTGATTGCAGTGGGAGATGGATCATATAGGATCTAGGACCCTCCTGGGGCCCACCCAGCCTCTATAAAATATTATAAAAATAGGGAACCCAAAATAAGGGGGAAAATCTGGCGCTTGAGCGTGACCTAGGACAAGTCACCTCCTTGCAGAACCGTTGGCCATGAAACAGTACAGTCTCTACCATGTACTGATCTCCTGAACCGTTGACTGGTTGTAGTGGTACATGCAGGTATCAGCAGGCTCTACTTAGAACTCAAGTAGGAATCTACGGAACCTACCTGTAATGTGGGTCGAAATGTCAGTTTCTTAAAAATAGTTGTACTATTAAAGGAATTATTTATTTAACCCGGACCAATTTCTTCTCCATATTTATACCGTCAACTTTTATTTTTATTATTTTAGTATGGTTTTATCGTGCCAACTTTCTATCATCTACAATCTCTACCATGTACTGAACCCCAGACTCGTTCACGGGTTGTAGTGGTACAGGTTTTGCAATCGTCCCAAACTATTGTCTTGGAGACAAGATATCATTAAAGCTGGAACTAAGATATTTGCCATAAATTCAAGGTTAATAACACTATTTTAACAGATACATTTCCAAATAGATATCACTATCTCATAAAATTAACTATCTTTATTGATTAAACTAACCGATTACAACAATTGTAGATAGAATATATTTCTTTCTGCCACGAGGAATTATTTCCATCTTTCCTGTATATCCGGTCATTATTAAATAAACAATATTATATGGTGAAATTTTATTTCTATTATTAATTTTTTACGAATTTTCCCTTTCTTATGTTAAGAGTTTAAAATATGAAAAAAAAAATCATAATACTTTAAAATCAGAACAACTGACCTTTTAACGTTTAATAAAACCTTAAAACTCAACCTAGAAGTCATTGGCATTAAGCTTGTATATTGAGTAAGTTATGGAGAGGATTCTCCAGGTGTGTTGGACTGGAAATCTAAGAGGTCTGAGTCAGAACTGCATCAGAGAACTGACTCCAAAGGTCAGGCAATTATCGCCACAAGATCAGAGACTGCCTGTCTTCTCAGTATTTCTTTTGTTAAATATATAATCTGTAATTTAAAAAGAACTAATATAACACGAACAAATTAAAATATAAAAAGTTATGAAGTAATAATTAAAAATGAAGGTAATGAATTGTCTAGATCAAGGCCACTCGTAGGCCCACCTTATATGGCCAATAACATTGACTCAATATAGTAGAAGCAATATTATTATCGGTAGAATATGGTACAAGTACTCAAACATGTTTTTTTTTTTTTAAGCTTGTAAAGGATTTTGTGTGAGTAACGAAAGAATTCCTAAAAGCGCTGTGTCGACAGATTGACGTTTAAGGGGTAGAACGAAACGTAGATGGGAGTATTTGATGTTGGATTTGGGTTTGGGAAGTGGCCCGAGGACAGAAGCTTCTAAGCAATGGCGGTATCGGCATCGAGCCTTCGCGTTCGCTATGACTTAATTTTATATTCTTTCTCACTATAGCTGATAGAATTTTTGAGGTTAGAAGATAAACCACCTTAATATGATTTCTTTCAAATATTTAAAAATCTTCGGACAATACTAGCTAAGTTTAAGAGAAATCAAGCCAAATTGTGGATCCATACTTCATACACTATCGTTATCTTATAAATAGTACAGTCTCTATCATGTACTACTGATCCAAGACACGGATCATTATATCACATACAATGATCATATCATGGATTGTAGTGGTAGAGATTTTTTTTGCAATGTACAAGGTTTCAGGGTCCACGGTACATCCCAATAGATCATATCTTAGATTCTAATTCCATTTTTATGAAATATTATTTATTTTTTCTTAAGATTTATATTCCGTTTAAACAATACATTTTGTGATCGTTTATCCAGTTAAGCATTAATAGTCCAGAATCAATGGTCCATTTTTTCACTCGATTAGTATCAAGCTGAATCTTCGTGAATAGATTCGTTTCGATGAGACGCCCCACAATTTCTTTTCGCAAAATTCTCGATTGTGGTAGCTAACAGAGGTAGCAAGAATAAAATATGTCGATTTGATGATTCTCAAAAATTTATTACTAACTGGGTTTTTTTGTTAAATCTCAAGATAATTATCTAAATTATTTGAAATAATATTTGTCCTACAAAATGTATGGTTTGATCAAAGAGTCCCCTCCTTCCAACATGTATCAATAACGAGGTCATAAAAAATGATTACTAACCAGCTGATTTTTTTTACTTCTTCTTTTTTGACTTATAATACTTGATATTACTTTACAGAAAAAAAACAAAATTTGTAATTTTTATCTTTTTTTTTTTAAATTTTTTTTCTAAATCTCGGCCTAATCACTTCCTTCCACAATGGTTGACTAAGCTAAACTACAATCACTCGTGCATAATGAACCCAAGACCTTTCTAATATTGTAGGTATATAGGTTACTCTGTTTTAATTATCACTAATCATTTCGTATGTTGCCATTACTGTAGAAATATAATAGATTTATCGTAAATTAGAATGACATTCTGCACTCAGGTTCTACACCACGTTAGCCCGATTGCCAAGCAACCATCCGCTTCAAGTTTTTCGGCAGATTCACTTGAGGTATCTGCCACTATTCATATGAATTCATCAAAAACGGGTATCCAGAAGAGATGACAACAGGAGAGGGAATGTAGTAGTTAATTTATAGTATGTAATATAATCTCTAAGTTAGATCTAGAGTAGTCCATAAGTAATAATGTTAGTCCATATCAATAAGTCACCTATTCAGTTCAAACAAGTAAGTCTCTTGTACATCTTTGTCGTACAACGTTTATTAACTCTACGCTATTAGACAATTACTCGATTGAGATAATTACTTATTATCAACAACTCCAAACACCAAACAACAGCAGACCTTCGTAGCATAATACTCTCCTTTTGTATACTTCGCTTTCCGGAACCCTTTCAAAGTAGAATTCCCAATTAGCATTCAGATTGACAGATAGGTCACGCGTTATATTTTTTGCACCTTCACGAAACAACAAACGAAAACAACAAAATAAAAGACGAGAGGACAAGGTCAAGGCCCGACTTCCTTCCTCTATCGAACCCTTAGCCTTATAAGGGCCGAATAAGTCTTCCTGGAGCGGGGTCAGTGCCGTCCTGATCGATTAAGGAAACCCGCCGGACTACAGGCGTCGCTGAGTATGCAGATTAGACGTAGCGATGGCGGAGGTCATGTTGGGAACATGTTCGAAATTTCGTGTGTATCTGAAAACTGAATAGGATTGAATAAGTAATCAAGTCTTATCCGATCAATGTCGCTATTAATCACATGGATGGAACGTTATTTAATAGAGATTATAGAGTAGTTATATTTATACTAAAACTGCCATCTTTGAAGAGTCTTTAGTTCAGTACAGTGTAGAGACTACTGCTTCTGAGAGAAGGGAGGTAATATGCTTGAGATCATGCTCAATCGCCAGGTTTTTTTTTCAGTTTGGATGAACCCCCAGATCGCAGATCCATCTCCAGATCGAACAGGGTCCATGTACAGCTGTTAACTTTTTAAATAATTTAGCATTCACAGTTGGATTCGAATCCGAGATTCCTAGACACTGAGTTAACCCGCTTAATTAAAATTATTATCAGTGAATATTCCATTATAATTCAATGAAATTATAAAATGGCATTATTTTATTCAATTTTTTTATTTTGAAGAGAAAAGATTTGTCCAGGCCGGGATTCGAACCTGGGACGCACGCGTATCTTGCGAGGTGCTCTAACCAACTGAGCTAACCAGGCTTGGAACACGGCTAAAAATAAACATAAAAAATAAATACAATAGATTAAAAAAAACAGTATACTTTTTGGTAAATTAAACTCAAGCGCATCTATAAATCAAGAAAAGCCGATTGGGCCATCCTATACTAGTACCAGCAGCCTTTAAAACAATTAATCCTACTCCTAACATACGAAGGCGGAAAGTGCTTTAATTGGGGCATTGATTAAGAAAATTCCCCCTGATCTTGGTTTGGCAATATGATGGAATTCCTATATATCCTGAATATACACAACAGAGGATTAAAAAAATTATGTATTAATCATTTAATTCTTTACGAGTTAAACTGAGTAATCCCACTGGCATGATGAATGAAGTTTTAATACCACATTTTTCATAATTAGACAAAGAGAAAGTTTCTAGTAAGTAGAGTTTCGAATAACTCACTGGACCAAGTTTCGACCCAATCTCCTATAATAGCCTGTAACAGTACAAACCAAGAAGAGACCTTAGGGGTTCAGTGCATGGTGGAGACCGTAATGCTTCTAGGATAGTGTGTAAGGAGGTGATTCGTCCGAAATCACACCCAAACGCTAGGAATTTATAGAACCTGTGTAAGCTTTAGAAGGATATCCATAATCATCACAATTTTGCTAAATGAAGTTATTTTATAATTACTTAAGTATTAAAAGCCAAGGTTTTTTTTTTTTAAATTTAATTTATTGATATTTACAACTATAATATGATTATAACTAGTAAATCAGCTGATATGTACATTATGACATGAAAAACACATGTGGAGTAACTACCCATCGGCAGCACTCCAATAAAGTTCTATAGTAAATGGTCTCGAGGTCATCTTCTTTTCAGACGCGTCGGAGGGTTATCAGGAATAGTATGGGAACCAAGCTGAGAGACTAGCGGATTCAAGTGCGTATGGAGCTTGTTATGGAAGGATAGGTATCTAGTTTGGGCCAAATCAGTAACATATGGGATATTAAGATCATGATGGATGAGTTTGTTTGTGACATAATAAGGAGCATTGAGGATTTTACGAAGGATTTTGGATTGTAAGGATTGGATACGAGATTAATTGGATGGTTTAGTAGAGCCCCAAAGCTCAACTCTCTATGTCCAAATAGGTCTGATAACTGTCTTGTAAATGAGTCTTTTGTAATTAATTGGTAGCTTAGAGCGTTTGTCCAGTAAGTGTTGAAGTAGGCGAAAACGTCGAGCAGTTTCTTGTCTTTTCAGTCTTGTATGAGGATTCCAAGTTAGACGTTTGTCCAGATGGAGTCCTGGGTAACGTATCTGTACGACAGGGTTCAGTGGAATATTATTAAAGGATACAGTAGGGCAGGAATTCGTAGGTTTACGACGAAGGGTGAAGGTAATTTGATGGGATTTGTTAGGATTTATTTTAATTCTCCAATTTTAACACCATTCTTGAATTGAGATATGGGATTGAAGAGATTGGGATGCAACAAATGGATCCTTATTTACTGAAAAGCCAATGTTAGAAAAAAAAATACACTATTTGTGCATCCTTATACTCATATGGATAATTTATAATTATTACAATGCACTTTTAGTATCATATTTCTTATTATACTTATATTTATGTAAGAATAGTAGTAAACACGATAATAATTACACAATTTTTACTCCCAAAAATTTTAATAGTGGGTCTAAATCTAACATGGGTATCAATAATTTAATATGGGGCACGATAAGTTCTGATGAATTTTCTAAGAAATCCGCATCATTAGGTTGGACTCCCTTAATTAAACAATTCGTCAAAGCTGGTTTCGATGTACCTCATTATTTTTTTAAAATATCGAATTTCGACTTTTCTTAAGACTAAAAAAAATAAATAAATAGGAATTTATAAAACATAATTAGAAGTATTTAAAAAAAAAATCATATTTGTTTTAAAATATTAAATGTAATGCAGCTGTAAAGGTCCTCATGTATCATTGGCCAGTTATGTTTCCAAATATCCAAAGTAAATAAACACATAGTTGTTATTTTTTTTTATAAGGAAGTATCATTTTCCCCCAAAGCGAAGAGATTGCGGATGTGAAAAGATCCTCCGCTGTTGTCAACAATAGCCGACGAAATGACTTAATTTCCTGTGATATCCTTATCGCCTCCTTGCACACCCGTTAAAGGACCACACTCGCGCCCACAGGTCGGATTGATTTGGAGTGAAAGCTTTGATAGGCACTTTGGGATCGATGGGCTCATTCTCACGCGTTCTGGATGTCATGATGCTGTCGATTGAGATCTTTAAAAAGAAAAGTAATGGAGGTTTTGAGATTGTGATGGAGTCATGGGACCGCTAAGTTAAACAGATAAGTGTTCCTATTTTGTTCGTTTATTTAACGTCACTTTATGCTGCTAGGCCTAGTCGGACGATGCTGCAATGAAAGCTTTAAATTTTGGCTATCCAGATTTTTTTTTTTTTTTATTATTTATTTATTGATATTTACAACTATATTACAGTAATATAACAAGTAAATTGGCTGAGTGATACATAATGACATGATATAATGACAAGTAGAGAAACTACCCACTGGTAGTACTCAAATCGCATGTTCAACTAAGAAGGTCACGTCTTCTCAGACGCCTCGGAGGATTATCGGGAATTGAAGAGGAAGCTAGGTTTGAAACTAGAGGGTTTGAGTGGAAATGAAGTTTGTTATGAAAGGATAGATACCGAGTTCGGGCCAAATCAGCAACAAATGGGACATTAAGGTCGTTATGGATGACTATATTCTTAACAAAATAAGGAGCATTAAGGATTTTACGAAGGATTTTGGATTGTAGGGATTGGATACGAGAGGAATTCGATGGCTTAGTGGAGCCCCAAAGCTCTACTCCGTATGTCCAAATAGGTCGTATGATGGTCATGTAGATGAGTCTTTTGTAATTAGTTGGGAGGTTAGAGCGTTTGTCTAGTAAGTGTTGAAGTAGCCTGAAACGTCGAGCGGTTTCTTGTCTTTTCAGTCTTGTATGAGTTATCCAGATTTAAATAGGGATCTTTAACGAGTACCTGACATCATACAGGTTCCCCCGTTTAATGTCACTTCCGAATGACGGCATAACCAAGGACTTTTACTACCTTTAAAAAATCCTAGGGCCACCTATTGGGCTACGATCGCTTAGTAGGTTATTATGCTAGCCACTATGGCACACAGGTACACAGGCATGTCCCCTGCCTTTTTTAATCTTTATTTTATTTTGGAACGGTTATTAATTAGTTCAGAGATATAATATTACGAATTTGTTTATTTTATATCCAAAATAAGGGAGGTAAATCTGGCGGTTGAGCGTGACCTAGGACGTCACCTCCTTGCAGAATCGTTGTCCATGAAACAGTACAGTCTCTACCATATACTGAACCCCACTTATTCACGGGTTGTAGTGGTAGTTATTTTAAGGGCGATCTTGGGCTTAGTAGGTTGTTATGGTAACCACTAAACCACAGGTTGCTCAAGTGCTCCTATTCAATAATTGTTAATTAAAACATATATGGATATATCAATATCCTTGCTCAATAAGTCGTTAAGTCGTTCTCCAAAATATGTTTCTTTTACTTATGGAAGCGGAATTGTCTTATTTTCGTCGATAATAAGGGACAAAGTCAGGCATTGACTTGAAAAAGATTTATCGCTTACATTACTACTCCATTTCAAGCCAACAACTACGAGAACAACACGATTCCGCCTCCCTGAGTCACTTTAACAAACACTTACACACGTTTGTAAATGTAAAAACTGCGATTATGGTATATATATTTAGTAATATTTGATAGCTTAAAGGTAACTGTACCACCAAAATGCATTTTCCAGCAAACTACTAATAAATATAAAAATACAGAAAAGTTTTTGATGGATCACTTAGAATATAAACGCTTAATGAAGTTGGGAAGACCAACAAGGTATCTATTCCCACCCTATCACAGCCGATCAAGTTCCTGATAGATCCGCGGATGAAGTTGCCCGTTGTCCAGGACTAGCGGTACTTCGGCAAGTCCGTCCTAGAGGTCTGCACACCCTGACCCTTCCCGTATTGGGTGATGACCGTTACAGCCATGTTTGGAAGCTCACGTTTGTTGGCGATGAATGGTCGCCGATGGATCTGTTGGGAGTGAGGTCAGTAGTACGCGACGGTTTAATCACCTATGAAGGAGGAACTCTGAACACAGGTAGGGTCTTGGATTCAATACATTGTAGAGACTACAATTTTTTAAGACAACTGGGAACTTGTGACTTAGCCCGTACCCATGAAAACTAACTCGTTATCTCGTGCAACATCTTCTTATCATTCATCTCATTTGAATTATTTGTGTACGCGATATAGTTTTTTTGGGTTGTTAATTTTGTTTGTTGTCTATTTAATTTTCTGCATTTTAATTACTCGTATTGGCCAACTAAGGACCATGTCATTTCCTTTTCCTTCTTGATAGTGGCCCAGTGCTCCTTCGTTCGTCGCCGGTGCTGCTCCCTACTTTCTTCTTCCTATCTATTTCCCGTCTTCAGCTTTGGCTTTTCTCGATCCAGATTCACCCTGAGACACGATTGCTTTCCAGAACATCCCCGCAGGTAATCGCCATCTCCTGTAAATCTCTTTCTACCTCTTCGAACCAGGCAGGTTTGGCCAATATTGTTTATTTACACGTTGCCGCAAATGACGGCTATAGCAATATAGTCACATTTTAATCAATAAAAAAAAAGAACAGCGCTAGTACAAAGTGTCCTGACGCATTCACTTGTTAATTATTGAGTAATACATCGAAAAAAAACGTGTAGCATCCCAGGCACCATATTTATTGCCTTTTCTTTTTTACTATTTTATAAGCAAAATAAATTACAAATAATAATTTTAATTTTACAAAAGAAGAATGGTGTCAAAACTGGAGAATTAAAATAAATTCTCAAAAATCCCATCAAATCACTTTTACCTTACGTCGTAAACCAATGACTTCCTGCCCTTCAGTATCCTTTAATAATATCCCACTGGTGCAGGTAGAACAGATGCGATACTTAAGGTTGCACCTCGACAAACGATTAACCTGGAATCCTCATACTAGACTGAAAAGACAAGAAACCGCTCGACGTTTCAGGCTACTTCAACACTTACTAGACAAACGCTCTAACCTCCCAATTAACTACAAAAGACTCATCTACATGACCATCATAAGACCTATTTGGACTTACGGAGTAGAGCTATGGGGCTCCACTAAGCCATCGAATTCCTGTCGTATCCAATCCCTACAGTCCAAAATCCTTCGTAAAATCCTCAACGCTCCTTATTTTGTTAAAAATACCGTCATCCATAACGACCTTAATGTCCCATTTGTTGCCGATTTGGCCCGAACCCGGTATCTTTCCTTTCATAACAAACTTCATTCCCACTCAAACCCTCTAGTTTCAAACCTAGCTTCCTCTTCGATTCCCGATAATCCCCCGAGGCGTCTGAAAAGAAGATGGCCACGTGACCTTCTTAGTTGAACTAGTGATTTGAGTACTACCAGTGGGTAGTTTCTCAACTTGCCATTACTCATGTCATTTTGTATCACATAGCCTATTTGCTGGATGTATTTTTTTTTTTATACAGTTGTAAATATCAATAAATAAATTTTTAAAAAATTTTTTTTACAAAATTATTATTTGTAGTTTCAAACTGATTTTCTTGTGTTAAGTTTTCATCTAACTCTCTTTTATTCATAGGAATCATTTTGAATTAGTAAAGCAAATGCCGTATGGTCGTCACGACGGTCATAGCCGTCATTTGCTCCGGGAAGAGAAAAAATTACATGATGAGCAAATGACGGTTATAGCAGTCGACAGTTTTTTTGGAAAAACTGTGCCCAAATGGTGATAATTTTCACTTCCAAACATACAATTAACTCTCGATTTCATCTGGCAGTCATAAACAATTGAAAAAAAAGAAGGTGTTTCTGGGGACGATCGTCAAATTAAAAGTGTGCGGCAACTTGTTAATTTTGTATTTTTGTCTTATTCCTTTTGTTATTGCCTATTTAAAATGAACAGAATAACACTTTGGGAATAGGCGCCTTTGATAGAAGACAACTTATAAGCGTAGGAGATAATAATCACCACAAAGCTTTCAGTTCCGTATTTGCTTTAATGAAATGGTGTTATTAATACTCAATACATTTTAACTATGTAATTACACGATATTCTTGAACCTGATATATGTATCACAATTGCTAATACAAATCAACCTATAATGTCGTATGAAAAAATTAATGTAACATAGATTGCAATATTATAAAATAACTATAATATTCGTATAATATAACTACAAATTGTAAATATTATATGATGATTATGAAATATTTACAATTACTTAAGGGGTAACTCAGTTGTAGGACGCTAAGCTGCTGTGCAGAAGGTTCGAATCCAGTAGTGGCAGATAAATTATTTAATGTGTTAACAGGATGGACCCTATGGGACCAAGAGACGTCCCAGGGACTCATCCAGCCTCTAATATCCTACATAGGGGAAAACCTGGCGGTTCAGCTTGATCTCGGAGAAAACAACTTCCTACACAAGTGCTGTTGTTTAACTGCAAAGAATCAACTATGAAATGAACACAAGACCCAACAAGGATTGTAATGGTACAGTTTTTCAAATAACAACCAAAATCGATACATCGTTCGATATAAAGCTCAAGAGCTCACCCAGTCTCTGTAAATTGGGACTCTTAATTAAGAAAAAAACCCTGGAGGTTGAGCAAAATGTCGGGCATATCACCTCCCTACATAACAGTTGTCCTAGAGACAATAAAAACACTACCATGCATCCAATATCATGGGTTGTAATGGTACAGTTGTTTTTTCTCATAAGAAATGATACTAGATTAAACCAGGAATTTCCTATGAGGAAATTCACAATACATACCGCCATCGGTCGAAGTTTATTTATAAACGATGATAAATCTTTGTTGGTGCACCCATCTTGTTTTGTTTATCTTTCTTCTCCAACTTTCCTCAAACTAAGAACTATTTAAAATGAAAATGGTATTTATCAAGGCCATATCTAACTCTGAACAGAAGATGGGAGACAGAGACTATCTTAATATCTAAATTTACCCTTATAGAAACTAATTTATTGTACAATTTATATATATATATATATTTTTAAAGATAGAAGCAATAATTGATAAAAGTGATAGTTGACCATATAAATAAGGAAAACGAAAATGGCCCGATAGAGAATTAATTAAAAAACGGACGTTTTGAAATCGTTGGAAGTCATTTTCAATACTTCATGGTTACAAGTATAGTACTTGTATTGAGGTAACTCAGGGTGTAGTGCCCAGGTTCAAATCTAGCAGTGAAAAATAAATTATATAATCTGGTATTAGCCATGGATGGAGGACAGATTTGATATCTGTACACCCTCACGGAGCTTACCCAAAAAGTGTAAACCCTCAAATCTGGCGGTCGAGTGTAAAGCCTCCCTGCACAACTTAGAAACAGTACAGTCTCTACCAAGTATTGAGCCAGTCTATACATAAGTTATAGTGGTAAAAATTATAATTTTTTATTTAATAAGTGGACTTTTCGCACTAACTATTCGACAGCAATATGTAATTCCACCCCAAACTCGATTTTTCTTAATAAAAACAAACAAATGAATTATTATCTTAAAGTAATTGGAAAAACACTTATTCATGTAGAAATGATTGAGTAGATAGTTCTTAAAAAAGTGTAATGGAGGATGGAAATAGTTGGAGGGTTCAATAAAAAATTAACACCAAATAAGTGAAGACTTATTTTTTATTTGCGCTAACGTTTCGACCTACTTTGTAGGTCATCTACAGGGCTATGAGAGAAAAAATAAACAAAACAAAAATAACTATAAAAAACATTGCAGTACCAAGAATACAATAACATATAGAGTAATGTATATTGGAAAGTAAAACAAAATAGCGAAGGATATATGAATACAAAAATTACAGAATAAATGTACAGAAGGGTGATAATGCAAACAAAATACAAAGAGAAAGAAAAATGAGAAGGTAAACAGAAAGATAAAAAAAGAAAAAATATAAATATAAAATTATGGAAGAATGGAAAAGTGTAAATGATCAGGGGGCAAGGGCGGATCTTGGATTCTTTTCTGGGGGGGGGGAGGTACAATGGGCAGGAGGGTAAAAAAATCAAAAATAACTTAAAAATAAACTTGCAATATTTATAGAAAGGTTTCAAAGGTTTATTAAAATATCAAAACAATAGTTTTACTGATGTTCTTTCTATTATTTTATTAATATATATTTTGACAACTATTATCATGTAATTTGCCATTAAGTATGTACTGTAATTGATACTTCACCGAACACGAAAAACCATCTGGGGAGGGGCACGTGCCCCCGTGGATCCGTCCTTGTCAGGGGGTGCAGTCAAAAAATTACACCAAATACGTTATACTTATTTTATTAGTGCATACGTTTCAGCCTAATCTTTAGACCATCTTCAGGGCTTAGAATAAAAGAAATTGGAATAACAAAGAAGATATGGATGCCTTAGCTGACAAATGTGTTAAGTGCAAGTTTTTCAAAAATGAGTTTTGTTATATAAATAATATTGTAAAGTTGTGATCAGGAAGTCATAGATCAAATGTTGATATAAAATTAATATAGAAGCTGTAAAGGGTACAAAAATATATTGTGCTTAAACTTGAACTGAATCGGTCATTTGAGAAACACCTCATGTCCATTTTTGGACAAAATTGAGTTAGACATATTAAATTGTTATTATATTAGACAAATCCAATACGCATGTTTGGATCAACTGTATTTCTTGTGTTAAATTAGTATCAAAGTTGACTCTTGTAAAATCTTGTTTTCGGCACTTAACACATTTGTGAACTAAGGCATCGATATAAAAGTTTATATAAAAAGAAATGATGGGAATAAAAAGAAATAGAATTAGATGAGAAATAATAAGAATGGAAAGAAATAGAAGTAATAATAAAAAATCGTTAATGAAGATAATAAAATATAGTAAAAGTACAAGTGGATGATTTGGTAGTAAAATATAATTTTTATCGTCTAATAAAATTGCAAAAAATAATTTTAAGAAAATGTGTAAAATAATAATACCAGAGGAATGAAGTGCCCATCTGCAACTGGCAACAATAAACTATTCTATTTAAAGGTCTATAATACGTAATAATCAGTGTTGCCAATCTACCAACTAATACTTTAAAAACAAATAATTAATAATTCTTTGAAAAAAAAACAGTTAAAACATACTCAATTTATTCACCTCGTTGTCTTAATGAATATTCTTTGATAAACCTTTCACCGAAAAATCGATTCACGATTACAATTTTTACGATCGACAACGAGCTGTTTTGGCTAAAGTAGAATATTTTCACATTAATGATAATGCTAACCGATAAGGCTTCCATCACGATTCGATATATCGAATCTTAACAAGCCTAAGAGGCATTCGATAGCAGACAGCCTGTCGCCCTGACCAGGATTCTGCCAATCAGCTGACCGCTTTCTTACAACTCGGGTAGTTAATGCCAGGTATTTTTTTCTTCTTTTTTTTTCTTGCCTCTTGGAGCAGGTATTGGGAACTCGTGTTCGGTTTAGTATTAGAGAGAAATTTCAGATCCGCAAGAGATTACAAGGTTTTTATATATAACTGCTTGTTAATAGTTTTTTTTTCTTTCAAGTCGGCTTGCGATCTTTATGTCCTGGATTAAGGAGAAATCGTTTTGGTCTAGAATGTTCGGCATCTTAAGGCGGTGGTTCTTTTGGTATGCCAGGGTTTAAATTATTAATTTTAAGCCTTGATGAAAAAAATATACAAAAAAAAAGCAAACCTGTACCACTTCAGGAAGGATATTGGGTTCAGTACATGGTAGAAACTGTAATGTACTAGAACAACGGTTGTGATTTGCCCTAGATCACAATCAACCTCCAGATTTCTCCCCAATTAACGGTACCCACTTTATAGAGGCTAGGGTAAGTACCGGGATGGTTTCCACACCTCACAGGGTCCAAGTCCAGCTGCTGACAGATACAATTAATTTTCTGCCACAGCCGGATTTGTACCTCGTACATTCAGATAGGCAACTCAGCTACTCACTATTATAGTTTATATTATAAGGTAATTATATTAAATATATATAAATATAATTATTAATAAGTCGATACAAGCCGTTTGTTTGTTCATTTAACGTCACTTTATGTTGCTAAGGCTAATCGGACGCTGCTACAGTGGGAACTCTAAATTTTGCCTATCCAGGTTTAATTAGGATAGGGATTTTTGACGAGTATCTGACATCGTACAGATTCGGGATCCCCGTTTAATGTCCCTTCCAAAGGACGGCGTAACTAAGGATTTTTTACTCCCTTTAAAAAGTCCTAGGGCCACCTGCCGGGCTACGAACACGCGATCTTGGCATTTGTTACGCTAACTACTAGGCCACAGGGCGCCCCGGTGCGGGATGGTAGTGCCATAAAGTCTCAAGCGCCATAGCACTGGAACACAGACAGAGGGTAAAAACCTCAAAAAGCTACTTAGACCTAGTGAATTCTAGGAAAAATCACCTCGCTCTCTCCCTCTCCTCCCCCTCAAAATTAGCCTATTTTGTTAATATTCTGGTGCACGTCTGAGTGGTCCACCGATACGTAGATGGGGAAATTGTAGACAGATATTTACATACAATTATTTGTAAATAGGGATAGATGTTATCAGCTTCAAACCTTTGCCTTCATTGTATTTTATCCAAACTAGCCTTTAAAAAACATCTTAATTTATATTGAATATCCGATTTATAATGAATATTTACTGGTGAATATGTATAAACAGATAAATAAATTGTCTCCGGTAATATCCTTCTTCCTTTGTTTCCTCAATGTCCTGGTCCTTTGTATTCTCAACGAGTCGGATCTTTTGACGCAGGTCCCCCCCTCCTTCTAAGGATACTACCCGTATCCATTACCTGCTCAATGGTCCTCACGAAGAATACATATTATGTATAATATTCCGATATGTTGAACTGCATTCAATTCGGTACAGGTATCTTGCCATATTAGGGTAATTTAAAACTAAACTTCATTGCAAAAAGGTAAAGTCTTAATTTGTACCACTTTATCAGGGTTCAGTACGTGTTAGAGACTGTGCGGTTTTTTGGACAACGGGTAGTTTGTCATAGATTACGCCCAGACGCCACACTTTTCCTCCTACTTCGGATTCCCACTTTATAGAAGCTGGCTGACCTCGGTTCAACCTTTTTTATTCTTTGATTTTGAAAACCAATTTATTTATATCAGCATACAAATAAATAAATAATAAATTACAAATAAAACCATGAGAATCCTCGTAACTTGAAAAAAAAGGACGTTTTTCTTTTATAAATAAATTTGAAAACAATTACGTATCAGATATATTTAACCAACGTCTAGTTGAGACATAAACAATCATCAGAATAGGTGACTTTTTAATGTTGATAAGAAAGGGGCATGCCTGATATTGGCAGAAAGCTAATTCTAGAGTAGAAGAATGGGCAATAAAGGAATGTTGGAAAGACGCAGATTTATTCATAGGTGTAAAGTTGGGTGTGTAAAGTGTAAAGTTAATAGGACCGAGAGCTTATCAGCAGCGAGTGAATAGAGGACATGTATTTGAGGAGGTTGTTAAAATATATTGAAAAATAAAATATGTGACAATTGGAGATTCAATATGGAGTTGTTTAAAAAACCCACACCAGTGTGTTTCCCTTATGACTATATAAAGAGGGTATCTCTTACGGAGGCTGTTGCTTCGAGTTGAGTTACAAATTTTAATCGTTTGTTCATTTCTTTTTTAATATTTTCCAAAAATGGAAGAAAAGAAAAGAAAATATAATTATCACTCATGTTAATTGTACGGTAAAGGAATGTGGAAAAAAAACACATCCTAATTCGTCATCGAGGTGGAAAACCTGATAAATAGGATACAAGTCAAATATGGAATAGTGATTAGAATAAAAACAACGTTACGGTAATTTTATGTTATTTAAGTAATGAATGAACTAGCAAACAAGCCTAATATATAGATATCTTATATTGAATATAGGAATACATTTAAAGTACTAGATATACAAGTTTAAAGTACAATTCATTTAAAGCTCGTGAGAACCTCAAGGCGCACTCTCCATCCTGATGATAGAACCAGATGTGGCACTGGTTCCGTGAGAACGAGAGAAGCGGCGGAATCTCTGAGCCCCGAGCGCGGAATAAATCAGCTGGTCTTTAATTATATTGTCTTTCTGAACAGCTGATAGCCCACTTCTCCAGTGAGCAGGAACTCTGCAACCCATGTAGGGTACAGGACAGAAAATGTGCTGCTTACGGTTGTCAAGGGAAGCGATTTGGTCGAGATTAAACTCAAACACCAGGTTCTTCCCTCAATTTTGAGTACCCACTTAGTATAGGCTGAGTGAACCACACAAGGGTCTACTGATCCCGCAAAGCGTCCATCTGTAGATGATAACAGATTAAATAATTTCTCCATCTTATATATTAATCAACTCCATAATGATTAACTAATGTTTTATATGGTATAAGACTACTTGTCCTTCACCTGTTCTTGTTATGTTTTATTAATTAGTGAAGAGGTGTCAAGAGGACTGCCTGTTTATTCATTAGGAACAAACAATCCATTTGTAACCTTCTTTCTACGAAACAATAGCAACGAACAAATTAATTATTTTTATTTTTATTTACCTTTTCATAATTAATTTACCATTTTCATCTAGCTGTAACAGATAAACCATATGCTCTGTTAGCAGACACAGATTGATATAGTGATATATGGAGACTATACTGAATTCGTAGGAGGCATAGTTGAGTAGGACTATAGGAGTTCATATAGAAAAAGTGACCGTGTCCTTTATCTGCTTGCTTTCTCAACTTTAAGAACATCTGCAGTTACTTAATTATTATTGCCAACAGTATTTTCTCCGTAGATATCAGGTGGAAAAAAAATATATAGCTTCACATTAAAATTCGCTAAAGATAATGAAGGAAATATCTTTAGCGAAAAGTTATGAGTAAATTTAATGAAACTAAATATAATATATATGTGTATATATATCCGAGAAATTATTTACATAGAAAGGAGAAAATTATCCAAAAATATCGCATTGCAGAAAGTAAATTAAAACAAGAAAAGTAAACATTAACTTTGTTTAAAAAGTGTGCTGTATATTGATTCAATTGAACATCCTTCCGTTCAGTTTAGATCAAGCCGGCGCTTAAAGCCAATGGTGCCTGGATCGAATTCCCGACCGGTCTTGTCCAAGGCCTTCAGGATCCATATTGCAACCGCTTCCACTTTCTCACGTCGCCTATATATTTTTTCTTTTTATAAATAATTTGGAACCCGGTAACATTGTAGAGAGCGCTAAAGGTTTCGGCTGAGATCAATAAATTACGTAACCTGTTAGCAGCCAAGGAAGGGCCCAGTGGCATATGTAAACCATCCTAGGGTTCACCTAACCTTTAACAAGTTGGAATTTAAGATTTCCATCACCGCTTAATCACGTATTTTGCACCTAAAGAGAGATTTTATCCAGTTTCATTCAGCCTTCGAGGGAAGAATAGAGCTAACAAGTATCTTCTACAACTATATTGCAATGTCGACTTGTATTACATTGTGTTTATTTATATAAATTAGTAAAATTAGAATGCAAATGGAAAAAACCACAAGCAGAGCCTTATTTTTCAAATTTTTTATGTAAAATACAAACACTTATCAGTCGACGTTTCGCCTATTCAGGCATTATCAAGACACAATAAAAAGTAAGTTCAATCACATCTCAAAACAGAAGTACAATACATCCCAACGAATAATCGCTCAAAAAGGCTCATAATCCGGGAACGCACCTCTACCCCAAGACGTTCAACCCAAAACTGAAAAGCAGGTGATATGGAAACACTTTCAAGCTTATAAGAAGGTCCCTTAATATTATTTACAATCGGTCTGAGTGGTTTGTTATCTTTATGCAATTTAATCAATCCATATATTCTAGGATGCTGCGGGGCATAAATAGTTAATTTAGTTTTGGAAGCCTTATCCATATATTTATTCATGTATAATTTTTCAACATACTTATTAATTTTATTGGTTATATTAACAAGTGGTTCTTTATTGAACATTCGATAAGTGCAGGGATCATTGAGCAGCGAATGCATCTTATCTATATACCGTTGGGATGTATTGTACTTCTGTTTTGAGATGTGATTGAACTTACTTTTTATTGTGTCTTGATGATGCCTGAATAGGCGAAACGTCGACTGATAAGTGTTTGTATTTTACATAAAAAATTTGAAACATAAGGCTCTGCTTGTGGTTTTTTCCATTTGCATTCTAATAATATTTAATGTTTCGTTTTGAGTTTTGGCTCTATTTTATTGATAAATTAGTAAATTTACGTAAATACAAGTAGTAATGCGTATTGGTATCCCATATTGGATAACTTAAATTCTCTAGTGTATGTTATAACTATAAACGATATTAGGTAAGCATTTATATCCGTACAAACAAAAAAAATGAATCACTACAAGCCATGCCAATCACTACAAGTCTTGGGTTCAGGAAACGGTAGTGATTGTACTAATACTAGAACAATGATTGTGCAGGATTGATTTTTTCGAAATAACTCTTAACCAACAGGATTTCTCCAATTCTATCTCCTTAATAAAACATGGGTGAACACCAGGTTGGTCTATAGATCCCGTAAAATCCACAGCTGTTAACAGATTATATTATTTTCTCTGCTACAAACGAATTTGAATCCGGGAGAGAGTCACAAATTTCAATCCAAATCACAAAGACACAGCACAAGCAATATAACATTACTGAGTTACTAAGCAAGTAATTAACATACTCAACGCGATAAGATTTCTCCAGTTTAACTATTAAACAATAATAATTATTATAAATTGGTATTATTCATGTATAATAATAACTTCACAATATATTTGTAAATATTCGACCCGTTTCCATGGCAATAGGCACTTTAACAAAATGTTATACAGCTAGTATCAACCTCCCATTTTTTTTAATTCTGATCCATTTTCCCGAGAAATTTCCTTTCAATTTGGTAGCATACTCGTAAATTTTCATAACAATTATAATATAAAAGTGATTTATTAATCCTGTAGTAGATACTAATGAGCTAATTTAGTACAAATAAGACTGAAGAAACATCATAATCATGTTCATATTTTTAGATTTTAATCTGAATATTTAACAAGAGCTATAAACGTGTTTTATCAAGTTTTATTACACAAATGTGCAAAATTTATCGCTTGATGACACAACTTTATGGCCGACTAACAACTCAATTAAGTTTATCTACTTTTGAGGCTAAATGCGCAGTTTGCATTCGTTTCACAGTTTGATTTCAAAGCTAATATTAGTTGATTCATATGAAATGCTGGTTTTTCTTTACATGTCTCCATGTTTTCGTGTTGTTTTTTTTAAACCTTTTTTTGAAGATATTAAAGTACTAAAATCGCTGATCATAGCATGTACATGGTTGAATGCAAAAATTAAACAGAAACCTTTAAAAAAAAATTAAATAAAAATAAACCTAGCTTTAAAAATTAAACCTTATATTCCTATATTAAATAAAGCTTAGTAGAATCTAACGTGTATTTAACTGCCCAGATGGCAATCATAATAAGAAATTATATAGGATGAAATTGTTATATAGGATTGAAATCTTTATTTAAGAAATTCCTTACACAATCATGAAAACACTAAGATGAATGAAGAATGTTGCAAACCATTTACTGTGCATGTCTGTAATCCTGACCTTGTCCTAACAAACAGTAATATGCATACAATGCAGGTCACGTATACAAGTACTGTTCGGTTCTTCGATTTTTCATTACCATTAGCATTTTTACAGGATATGAGGTAATTAAAACATCAGGAAGAAGACATCAGTAAATATCAGCACATATTAGATCAATAGTTCAAACAAGCTTTGGCTGGGTGTCGCGAAGTGAGTTCGCTGCCTCAGGCTAATGAGTTTGTTCGGACTGTTGATGTGAGATGTATGAGATGACTGACTGGTTATTTTCTTCTCTTTTAGGGAGTTAAGGCTTTTTGGAAGTTCTCTATTGAATTCTTGTCTTTGTTAATAGTAATATATTAATATTTTTGATAGGACAGAGAAAAAAAAAAAGAACTATTCGCATTACATTGACTATAAATCATGTATTCTTCTAGATATGGCGACACTAATACAAAACTACACCTGAAGGACACACTATTAGAAATAAATAACCACATATTTACATCTATTTGCAATTCAGATGCAACGAGGTACAGTTACTTCACCTGCTGGCAAATTATTTATTGCATACCTTCTAATCTCGATGGTCAAAGATGTATTTTCAATGCAACAAGGTAATGGAAATAATAGAAAAGAAGATAAAGAATAGTATACTGTTATTAATTATATTGTGATATTTCCTATTTATTCATTACTAATAAATTGTAACTGTAAACGGATATAAAAGATAAGGTTAAGATTTGTTAATCATATTTATAGAATTGATGGCATTAGGCGGACAAAACAAACATTCATCGACTTTGATAAAAGAAAAATCTAACCTAATTAGTTCATATAAGAATATTAGATCATGCAAGTTTAGGAATCACAGAAGGTTGAACAAAGAAACAATAGATTTCCAAAAAACAAAAACAATCCGATCCTGATAGAAAACGGATAAAGAAAAGAGGGAGTAGCCAAAGGTCAGAATGAAAAGTTTTTGGAAAAGAGGTATCCAAATTTTGCAAGACATAATCTTTTCTCTTAAAAAAAAAAAAAATATATATATATATACAGAGAGAGAGAGAGAGAGAGAGAGAGTGAGAGAGAGAGAGAGAGAGAGAGAGAGAGAGAGAGGGAGTTCCAGGGATTCCTCAAACATCCATCGGGAATCGCGTTCTGGAATTCTAAGATGTCAAAGGCCATCTGGATCCTTGCTTTGCTTTGAGGGAATAAATTAAGATACAAAAGCGCCTGCTGACCTCGAACAGACATAATCCATGGATCCAGGTATATTCGTCACTGATTTTGAACACGTGAGTATGTCCGAGGAAACAAGGATCTGTGTATGTGTGTGAAAGGTGCTTTGAAATCAAGTTGATGGTAACTAATATTCCGGGAGTGACCACCGAAATGTATGCCAATGTTAATTTTATCCGAAAAAGAGATCCTTAGATTCCATGGAGTTTACAACTGGCCAAATTAAATATATATAAATATTTGGGAATTCGGTGGCTCAGAGCACTGAGTTACGAAAGCGAAGGTCTCGGGTTCAAATCCGTCTGTGGCAGATTTTATTTAATTTGTTAACAGCCGGGGATGGATATTTTGGGATCTGGGACCCTCCTGGGGTTCACCCAACCTCTATAAGGTGGATAGCCAAAATAGAAGGGGAATCTGGCGGAAAAAAATATATATATATACACACACACATGCATTCCATTTTAAATTGATGAGCATGACATGACAGGACGAAAAGGAATTGGCAGAGGTCCAGAGGGCAAAGTGGGAAGGGATAGCGCAAGGTAACTTGCTCAGGACCTTGACTCCCTGACAATGGCTTCTCGTCCCGGCAGGATACTTCTAATAGCCACTCAGGAAGTATCCTTTATTTTGACCTTTGACAATGTCCTGGCTGGCGTATATGAAAGTAACAAATTACACATGAATATATTAATTAATAACATATCACTCCTTCAAAAGAACAACGTCATAACTAAAAATTGCCATTTCTGAGTAGCGGTAGTAATTGTATTGGTTGAACCTTTTTTTATTCAGAAAAGACATATCTGATATTTCATTTCCAACATTTTTTTTTTTTAATAAAGTCATATAATGAGTTTTATCGTGTTTGAACTTGAGGTTTTATGAGAATAATGACATAAGTTAAATCAAAACAATATCAAGCTTTTAAAAATTTTCTAATGGTTAAAAAAATAATTTAAATACAATTACAATAGAAATGCTCTGCATTACCAATACCCAAATATTAATTTTTTAAACTCGCATGGAACTTTTAAATAGCTCTAATGAAAAATTAGGTTATTTGACTCTATGACGTTCTTTTATAGCAGGGATATATAAAGCATTTTCTTGTTGAGAAAGCAATGTTTAAAATAACAAAAATAAATCCTTGACCTCGTTTTATATAATTATGGACTTCTGAGCACATGAAAACACTTGTATAAACAAAACAATACTATGCTATTCTTCCAGGTTCAGAAATAGCAGGCAGTAAAATACCAGTGCAATAAAAGAAGATTTGATCCTCTGTTATAAGCGGTTATAATAATAATAAAAATTAAATGACCAAATAAATTTTATTAATAAAATAAACTTACAAAATTATGACCAAAATGATAACTTGAAATGTACCTGAAACAAAAGAAAAAAATAATATTAAAAAAAGCTGAAAACAATATTTAATGAGCTATTTATTCAAATTCAAATTCAAATCCCGCTGCAGGCGAGAATTTTATTTAGTCTGTTAGCAGCCGGGGATGGATAATATAGGATCTTGGACCCTCCTGGGCCTCACCCAGCCTCTAAAAGTGGGTACCCAAAATAAGGGGGAAAATCTGGCGGTTGAGCGTGATCTAGGACAAATCACCTCCCTGCACAATCGTTGTCCATGAAACAGTACTGTCTCTACCATGTACTGAACCCCAGACCCTTCACGAGTTGTAGTGGTACAGGTTTTATTTATTAAAATAATTAATATAAAAAATAAAATAAGCATAAACATAAAAACGGCATAAAGATTTCAATCAGACTTTTAAGTTCGTGTTTATTTAAAAACGGCCAAAATCATTATTTAATAATCTTGATGTTAAATATTAAAATATTTAATTTCAATAAACAGTTAATTTATTCAGTAGTATTCACTAATAATCTGTCTTTTATTAAATTAAATACTACAACATATATTAAATTATTAATTATTAAATTAAAAAATTATTGTTAAATTTTTTATTAATAAATTTCATTTCATTTAGTTAATATATTTGCTAAATATTAAAATTTTATTATTATTAATAATTATATAATATGTAAAATCTTTACTATTATTATAAAATATAAATAGTTATTATTTAATAAAAAGCAGTATACTAGTACATTTATTCGAATATTTATTATTACTTTAAATTTATTTAGTAATATTGAGTTAATCCTATATTGAATAAATAAATAAATAATATATCTTTAGTATAATCAATAATTAATTAAACATATTAAATCTTTATTATTATTAAATCTAAATAAATATTAATTAATAGACAGTCATTAACATTATTTATTAGTCATTCAATGGTTGTTATTTAAAATATACTAATATTATACATAAATAAATAAATTAGTAGTCACTAGTCCAGTCACCAATAATGGAAATAAATAAAAGCTTTTAATTGATTGATCCAACAAATGCTAGGCGACAGTAACAGATGGTATCTTGTGCGATGATATCATCAACATCAAAGAAATAAATCTCCTCATTTATCTAATTATGAAGGCTGTGTCTAAATAAATATTCCTTGTCGTCTCACTTCTTGGAGGTCTTCCGGGCGTGAAGAAGAGTTAAGGATCTCATCAAGAAGAGATGAGAGATCGAATTTTGATTAATTGGACATCATCAATTACTTCCATATTTATGTTTCATGTTTAAAACGTTTGGATTATTGGTTATTATTTAATTTTTATCCTGCTAAAATTGACAAATTTAACTGCGACATTTGGAAACCCTCCTGTGGTTACCTACTTGCATAACCGATGGCTAAGGAGCAGTTAAGCCCCAACATATACTTAACGTAATTGGGACTTTACTGTTGCATCATGGATTGTAGTGGCAGTGTTTTTTTTTATTTTCTTTAATTTATAAAATCTAACCAATTACCCCTCCAAAAACTAACTGTAAAACTTCTCTAAATTTGCTACCCTATATTACTGATTTCGGTAAAAATGAAAACAGTCCAAGAAACATGTACCATCACAATCCCTAGACCCATTATGATTATTTTTTAAATATTCGCACAATATATATTTTTTAATGGTTATTGATTGAATGTATAAATATGCAGAAGAAAACGATCCGGATGGAGGTCAAAAATTTCTTAGAAACCGAATAACTCGTTTATTGTTCTGGGTTCAATAAACAAGTTACAACAATTATTTATAACTTTTTATATATACATAAAAAATAATATATAATATAATAGGGCAGAATAAAACCTGAAGAAGGCCGGCGAAGTGGGTCTAAACATCGGCGTGAACATGTTTTATCATTTTTTATGTATTTTATATACATATTTGTTTTTAAATTCTATATATTCATAATTTTTTTTTTTTGCTAATATTTGTAGTGGATTAGTTACTGATTTTTGTGGAACGTAGAAAATCGATTATTTGACAAGAGGCTGTAAAAATATAATAATCAAAATTTTGTTTTTAATAATTCCCTGGCGAAGCCAAGTATCAGATAAACCATTAAACTACGTTAGAAGCGTCTAGGAAAGGAAGTCTAGGTTATAAACATAAGGTTAAGACATTAGTGGAAAAACTGAAACCAAAAAGCAAAAAGTCTCTCAACTAAAACAAAAATACTTGTCAATATTTCGCTTATACAGACATCTTCGAATAAAGTACATCCTTAAGTAACCTCAAATTGCAGCAAGGCACTAACCAAAAGACCACCTTCAAGTCTCAAAAAAATTTAAAGTTGGCTTATTTCTGAGCCTAAAGATGTCAAAATCGATGTCGAGACGTCGAACATAAGATGTCTGTTCGTAGAAGTGGTAGAATATAACAATATAAAGAATCTCTCTATCTGAGGACACTATCACGTACTTCATCTACAAGAAAATCGTGGGTAACGGGTAACGACTAGACGGTATACAACTTCTACTCTTTACAGTTTTCTCTTACTGCGAAATTATAGAAAACGCAATCAGGTTGCCGCCATGAGCGGATCTATCATCAGTCACGAAGGATGGTTCACTTCTGACCCGGTAGCATCGACTACTATAATCGATCTTCACACCTTTCCCTCAGAATCCGTTGTCATGACGATCGGTCACGAACGAGGGTTCACCTGCGCGCTCGTTAGCCGCAGGTGGATTGGGAACCATGAGCGTGATCCGTAGCGGTGCAATGGTGACTGTACATTTGTACCAAAGTGGTACATAGCGTTGCAATCTTGACTGTACACTTGTATGATAGTGATAGCTACACCTTGAGCTAATTGAGTAAGGTGTCAAAGCAGTCAGGTGCGAATGTAGGAACAGGATGTCCGATGGTTATAAGTTTTAAAAGAATAACTGAAGGAGGAGGGGGCAGGAGGATGGATTATTTGTTCGTTCACAGGACATTAAGGACCACGTTTGCATAATTTGAGAAAATGTTTTATATTATGATATGAATATAACTTCTCGTAATCATAAATCCTGTAAATACTAGAGCGTAACAGCATAAATAAACATTATTTATTTAAAATATTACATAAAACCAAGAAAACAAAGGTTAAAGGAAATTATAAGAAGTTAAAATAAAACACACAGAATATGAGCCAGGCAATACAATTTAATAGCTTACGGTAACATAAATGCACTGTAAACAGAACTATATAAAAAGGTTGTACCACAACAATCCATGAAGGGTTTTAGGTCACTACATAATATAGACTATAATGTTTCTAACCCAACGGTTGTGCAGAGGGGTGATTTGTCAGAGATGCTGAAAAGCTTACTTTCTAACTTCCAGAATTTAACCCCAATTGATGGTTCCTACTTTGTAGAGGCCTCAGGAGTTTCAGTAGATCCCACGTGGTCCCTATAGATAGATATCAAATCCTGTACCACTACAAACCATAAAGGGTATTGAATTTAGTACAAGATAGAGAGAGAATGAACTGTATCCAAGCAATAGCTCTGCAATGAGGTAATTTGACCGAAACCGCACAGCTGATGTTTTGAGACACATTTGATGTTAGTAACAGCGGTTCTTCGTAGATTCTTCAATTGCTGGCAGGATGATGTCCAACAAGGCAAAAAAAGAGATGAAAGAGTTCAAAATGGCGGAAAATGATTGTTCATACACAGGATAAACAAGTTTACCTCGTTTTCCTAAGTAGTCTTCTTAATCTGAATAAAATATAAATATATATATATATATATTCAATGTATATGTGTCAAGTATAATAAATAATAAACATATAGGACAGGTCAATCATCATAACCATCTCGTCGTAAACATGGCGGCTGATGTACGGTCCTGCGAACCGCTAGCCTCGTAAAGGAGTGGCAGGCGAGACCATTAAGGGAGTTCGCGGGAATCCTTCAACTTCTTCGTTTCTCTTCGTCAAGGATTGGCCCGAATTTCTCCCTCAATTAAAACCTTTTCTAATTTATGGGTCGGCCTTTCCGTGCCTTCAGCTCCTATCTATTTCATTTTACGCAGTAGAAAGATATTTTATGTTACAAGGCTATTAATTTCCTAGATCTCGCGATCTGGAGACCAGAGGTTCGATGCCGACCCACTTCCCTCGCTAGCTTTAAGGTGTTGACCTCTGCTTGAACCTTCTTGTAGCTACGAGGATCCGAAAAGATTATCAACCGATTTATACTTTCTCTCCAAATATATTTCCCTTCGCACAGAATTTATCATAGCCATTTGGGTTCATATTTTGTACAACTCCAAAAAGGGAAATAAATTGCCTAACTAGTTATGCTAAACATGTTCGAAAACTTTTCGTAAGTCAATAGCAATTTTCTTTATTTATTTAATTAGGATAGTTGTCTCGGTATCTGTTCTGAAAGATGTCGCTTCGAGTTGAATCACAACAATTTTTAACTTTTCACTTTTAATATTTTCCAACTATGGGGCTCCACCAAACCATCGAATTCCTCTCGTATTCAATCCTTGCAATCCAAAATCCTTCCCAAAATCCTAAACGCTCCTTATTATGTCACAAATAAAATCATCCATTAAAACCTTAACGTTCCATATGTTACCGATTTAGCCCATTCCAGATACCTATCATTCCATAATAAACTCCAGCCCCATCCAAGCCCACTAGTTTCTATCGCTGCATCCAATTCCATCCCGGACAATCCTCCTAGGCGTCTGAAGAGAAGGTGGTCTCGGGACCTTATATAATAGAAATGTAATTAGAGTGTTGCCAGTGGGTAGTGCCTCTGCATATCCTTTCATGTATATAGTTAGTCATATAGCCCTTGTACTAGATGTATATATAACAGTTGTACAATAGTTTTAAAAAAATATATATATTTTCCAAATAATACAAGTATGAAAAAGAGAAAATAATTATGGGAAATATGTATACTTCAATAATCATTTCAAGTATAAATGAACGTTTCAACATTAATCACCAATATTTCGAGGTGTTAGTGGAAACTATTATTTCTTGATGCAATGATTACCTAAATCTATTGTTGTTTGTTCATTTAATGTCATTTTTGCTGCTATGGCTAATCGGACGATCCTACATCTGTAGCTCTAAATTTTGCCTATACAGATTTGATTAGGATAGGGATTTTTAACGATTACCTGACATCGTACAGGCTCGGGACCCCCGTTTAACGTGCCTTCCGAAGGACGCGGTAACTAAGGATTTTTTACTCCCCTTAAAAAATCCTAGGGCCACCTACCGGGATACGAACCAGCGATCTTGGACTTGGTAGTTGGTACGCTAACCACTAGACCACAGGTCGTCCCTAACAGAATCTACTCATAAACCAGAATTACATTATGCTTTGCTCAAAAAAGTTCAAGATAGGTGTTCATATGTTAACATCGAAAAGTGTTCATATGTTATAGTAATAAAAATTTATTTTAGTTTCTTTGTTTATTTATTTAACGTCACTTCATGGTGCTATGGCTAATCAGACGATCCTGAAACTGAAACCTATGTAAGGTGTAATTAGGATAGGGAAATTTAAAGAGTTTACGTCCCCTCTGAAGAATGGCATACCCAAGGATTTTTTACTCCATTTAAAAACATACTAAGGCTACCTATCGAGCGCTGAACTTTTGATTTTGTGAATGGTAGGTTGTTATGCTAGATATTTTATGTTTCATTCATATTCAGCATAAAATAAAAATGGTAATGAAGAGTGTGGTATCTTCGTTGCTAAATCATGATACATCAGTTCAGCGGTTTCGGAGAAATATCTTGATTTTTAGCATAATATAACCTTTAATTAATAAAACTATTAGACATTTATGGTACAATTTACAGACTAATATCCATAAATATCTTCTCAATCGTATTTCACAACCCTAATCATCTACTATATATATATTATATTGGCTTTGTGCAATAGAAGCCAGATTGGAATGAGCTAAGAGGTGTGTGTGTAAATGTTAGCTTAAATGGCAACGTAAGGGTGCAACATTAAATGCCAAGAGAGCGCGTTTGAGTTAACTTTGACGCTTTTAAAACAAATAAAATAGTAAAATTTTATTTCGAAATAATGAAAACAAAATTATATTTTAATTACCTAATGGGTATTAATTAAGTGAGGAAATTTATTAAAGAAATAGTAATAATTTCTGTATCTTATGTAGTAGAGGAATTGCCTTTCTTAATATGTCCGTTCTGTAACGAGCGTTCGATTCAGATATTAGTGACAATATTACTGTATAATCGTAAACTGTTATTTTTATATACTTAAAACTCTAAACCTGATTTATTTCATAAACTTGTATGTATCTACCGTCTCCCCATCAAAATTTACAAAACAAAACCCTTCTTTTGTTCGTGGTGTATAGAGGTTAGGGTTCATTTAATCTTCTATTAACGACGAATGTAACCTGTGGGATCGTAAAACCTCCTCGGAAAAATATCCCAGCACAACCATTCTCCTAGAAACAGTACAATCTCTACCATGTACTGAACACGAGAATCTTCAGGGGTTATAGTGGTACAAGTTTGCCTATGATACAGAATATTAGACCTCTATCATGAGCATAATAATCACAAGAATCCCATTGCCTCCTAAATAATAGAGGCATGCACTATGACATGAGTAACCACTTTATACAGTTCCAGTGAGCCCCAGTATAGTATACACGCACAGTGAGGCGAAATCGCTAAAAACCGCTTAAAAGTGTTGTTTTTTTTTAATATATTCAACCAATTGAGGATTAGTAAATTTGTATAGACCTAACCTTTTAGGCTATCAGAACTGAAATTTTAGAACCCTTTGTCCATTACAAAGCTAAAGGGAGCCTTTAGAAGGTGAAGAATCATCCCGGAATTTAAAATAATTGCTTTTAAGCAAATAGCCTATAATTTTTTTTCTTATTAAAGGCGGATAAATTTCTCTCCTCCAGGTATTGTCCAAATATAGTTATAGGAATAATATAGAAACCGAATAACTCGTTTATTGTTCTGGGTTCAATAAATAAGTTACAAAAATTATATATAACTTTTTATATATACATAAAAAATAATATATAATATAATAAGGCAGTATAAAACCTGAAGAAGGCCGGCGAAGTGGGTCTAAACATGTTTTATCATTTTTTTATTTATTTTATATACATATTTGTTTTTAAATTCTATATATTCATAATTTATTGATTTTTTTTTTTACTAATATTAGTAGTGGATTAGTTACTGATTTACTGATGGTAGAAAATCGATTATTTGACAAGAGGCTGTAAAAATATAATAATAAAAATTTTGTTTTTAATAATTCCCTGGCGAAGCCAAGTATCAGATAAACCATTAACCTACGTCAGAAGCGTCTAGGAAAGGAAGTCTAGGTTATAAACATAAGGTTAAGACATTAGTGGAAAAACTGAAACCAAAAAGCAAAAAGTCTCTCAACTAAAACAAAAATACTTGTCAATATTTCGCTTATACAGACATCTTCGAATAAAGTACATCCTTAAGTAACCTCAAATTGCAGCAAGGCACTAACCAAAAGACCACCTCCAAGTCTCAAAAAAATTTAAAGTTGGCTTATTTCTGAGCCTAAAGATGTCAAAATCGATGTCGAGACGTCGGACATAAGATGTCTGTTCGTAGAAGTGGTAGAATATAACAATATAAAGAATCTCTCTATCTGAGGACACTATCACGTACTTCATCTACAAGAAAATCGTGGGTAACGGGTAACGACTAGACGGTAGACAACTTCTACTCTTTACAGTTTTCTACTTCTACAGTAGTATCCTTTACAGGATGGAAATGACTAATATAATATTCAAACCGAAAATTGGTATTGATCAGCACCGAAAAACTAGGGAATTCAAGGACTTCAATGCATTTTTTCTTTTTAAAACACCCTACAAAAAATGATCTTTTATGTACTCTTTGAAATAAATATTAATTAGTCATCAAGGGTCTAAATGAAGATCCTGAAAGGAAATTAGCTGCGTAAACCTGCCAACTTTGGATCCTGAACCCAAATAAATCGAAAAAACTCGCTAATTCAATGCCCGTGTAAACAAAAAAATGAGAGACAGCAAATGGTAATCCTTTTATTCTTTACTCCATTCTGATATTTAGTCAGTTGTCGTGCCTGTGTTCGATAAAAGTGAAAATCCGTATCTTTGTGGAAGAATTATTCAAGTCAATAAAATGCGCACAATTTATTTAAATATTTAATGGATGAATTTCACCGGTCCGATCTTCATCAACAGTTAATTGAAGATGGGTTAAGATTGAGTATTATTAATAAATTTAAAACAAAATGTTCCCGCATTTCTACGAACGAGGATGGAATGCACAACCTCCTCATCTCTTAGTTTCGTCCTTACGGACACAATGGCTACCAATCGCACTGGATCTTGAGGATGATGCTAAACAGTTAATTTCTCATGTTGAGAGAGCATCAGATGAAATTAATGAAACTGCAATGGATGTAGTTTAGTTTTAATGTAGCTTTTTTTTTGTATATAAATAAAATAAAATGTCTTTCATATAAATTCTTACATTTATAAATACCTATAAAACTTTCATTTGTATTACATGGCCTCCCACACAAGTTAATATAATATAAATTTATTTATTGGAATGATACATCACTCAACTTTTTTGAAAAATATTTTTCTATTTCTTGACAATTGTCTTGAATACTGAACATTCTATTATCCTCGAATTCGTTTCATAATATATACTATCCAACTACTAGTTAACACAAACAAGGCTAATTTCTAGGCTATACTTCAATCTCCTGAGGATTTAATGGTTTTTTAGCGTTTTCGCCCCACTGTGCGACGCCCCGATGAGGTCTCGTGTGTCCCGCCTTTACGTTGAGTTAAAGTGGCTCTTCCCTTCTATCCGTAGACTTTATTTCCTAGGTTTTTACTTATATCAAACCATCAACTCACAACATCCATCTTATATCTATAGTCTCCTACAATTCAAATCCTCTATCCGATCCCAGTTCACCTAGTCTCGCCATTCCGATCTTTATATTCGTCTCCATAGAACCAAAACTTTTGAGAGTTCCTTTGTCGCCCGCTCTATCTCTCTTTGGAACTCACTCCCACTCGATATCCGTCATGCGTCTTCTTTATACATATTTAAATCCAAACTTTTCCTACATCTTTTAAAAACAGATCCTCTCTAATCAATAAAAATTTAATAGCTACATTCAACATAATCGATTGATGAATTACTGTAAATATTCCTCACTCGTAATGATATTATTTTTTATATTATTAGATGCTATTATTTATTCACTTATTTTTCCATAAGCCTATTTCTTTGTATTGTGAATTCGTCTGTTTTTTAATTTTATTTTTGTATTACATTTTCTAATCCTCTACCAAAACATACCTGTTAGTTGATTACTTTCAAGGTATTATATAAATATTGTTTTATTCTAATAATGTGGTCCTTTGGCCATATATATATATATATATATATATATATATATATATATATATATATATATATATATATATATATATTTAATTTTGTGTATTTCTGTTATTCTTAAGGGACCTGGTTCCAGAATAAAATTATTTTTGTATTCTAATCTATTCTATTCTATAGTCTACAGATCTTACAGATTCGATCCACGGTGTTATGGGCCATAAGATTAGTAGACAGTGCATCAACACAATGAGCTACCCCGTTCTGTTATAAACAATAATATCTTATGTAACCTTTAACAAATTAGTAACATATTTCTCGTTAGTATTATTATATAATTATTAGTAATATACGACAAAAAAAGTTCCTTTTGTTAGCGGTGTAACGGTATTTTGACACACAATCGGATGAGAAAAAAGACGGCCCAACCCAAACTCTCACCTGTCAGTAGAGAAAGGTAAAACAAATTTCGGTGATAAAGTGAGTCGCTAAAACATCTGACGAGAGTGTGCTTGATGAGAAGGCGAATTCGCGAGAGTAAAATATGGCCATACCCATCAATATGGATGTCATGGTGAAACTGGTTGCCATGGTATCAAATGTGTCACTATGGCAACGAGTTTTACAAATGTCTGCCAAAAATCGCTTTTTTCCAAACTTCTAGTCTCTGATTTATGGGTTGTAAGTTAATTTGCTTTTATTTTTATCTATTGAAGTAATTTTTAAAAAACAACTATGTATTCCCAAAACATTATTTTTTAACTTAAATCATAAAAGTTTTTTTAACTGTTATTACAATCCATTTACTCAAAAAAGTTTTAATGAAAAAGTAATCTTTGCAGGAAATGCCAAAGTTGTACCGATAATTGTTTACATTTATATTGCTTATGTAAAGAAGAATCTTAAATTTCTTACTAAACAGAAATTCTGATATGCCATCTGAATAACAGACGATACTAACAAAGGGTGAAACTGAGTTTTAAAAAAATAAATACCATTTCAATACGCATATATCATTTACACTTCGAAACGCTAGTTAAAACGTTCATTTTTTGATGAAATAATTTTCCGAAATCTACACATTTCCCGTTTCTCCAACCTTTTTTCATGGTAAAACTCACAATTATTTTTATTTTCGAGAATATAATAAATGAAACGAATAAAAACTTGTTGTTACTTAACTCGAAGCGACAACCTGCGGAACTGATACCAAATCCAATACTAGTTTAGTTCTAATTTTAACATTGATTCAGTGAATTTGCAAGGCTTCCTAACAAGTACTTAGTGTACAACAAAGGCTTCGGTCTGATCCTATCAGATCCCTTATCAGCCAGTTGAAAGGTACAATAATTTTATTGTATAAAAGATCTGTAACGAGATATATTATACATAATAATAATAAAAACTAAGAAATGTATGATATGTTTAAAAGGATTAACGTTATTATGATTGGGGACCAAGAGCTACATGATTTATTATCATTATTGTTAATACTCATATTCTTTTGTTTTAGTTCAAATAATACCTTCATTTTATTTTATAATTATAATTTAATTTGTTTGTATCTTGTAGGTCCAGCCATGAAGAAGACCTACAATAAGGTTCGAAACGTCGGTTTAAAAAAATGAGTTCATCTCTATTTAAGTAATTCTTTGATTGGCCTCCACCCAGCAGACTATTTTCTTACCCGATCAAGGAGAGGTTGGTCAAAAAAATTCTCAATCTTTAACCCTTTCAGTGCGGAGGTAATTTTCACATATGCATAAAGTGCGAAAGGATTTTTCAAAAAAAGTACCTTATTAATAACTGCTATGACACGTCCGCACAGATCGATACCTAAAATCAAACTGCACAATAGTCGATATTCCGACGCTCCGCAATTTATACGCGTTAATAGAGAGTCGATTTATCGACGGTTCGCACTGAAAAGGTTAAGAGAAATGGAATATGCAACCTCCATTGTTTCATATGCCTCCACAAGATACATCAACAGTTAAAAAGGGAAAAAATCCGACCGGAGTGTGAGTCAGGATAGGACTTAAAAGTAGAGTTGCAGATGTGAAGGATCGCCCCAAAAGAAAGATCAACACCTTCTGCAGAAGAGACATCGAGAAGTATTTAGAGGTTGAAAGATCTACGGAAGACGTATAAAATAATAATAATAATAAAAAAAAAAATTAAATTACCGTAATATATTTTTTAGATTATTTTAAGAAATAAAAGACAACTAAACTGAATGTGGTTATGTTTACATAAATTTATCTTAATAGTATCCCGTTCCTGTCAGCCGAAAGAACCACAATATTTCTCTGAAATTATCACAATATAAAAAATAAATGATATTATGATATCTAACCGCATTAACCGTATGATGGATCCAATGTTTGCTTAAAAAAATAAAAAAGATAAAATGAAAACACATTCGAAAAATACTATACATATATATATAAAAGAAAAGAAAAACGAAAAAAAAATTCGTGACATCGCCTGTCACGTGATTAATAGCGGAAACGAGGCTGTTTCGCGCCAAATCTAACAGCTCTTCCCGCCAACTAACCGGAAATAGACCCCTCTCTAAGAAAACTGATGTGAGGTGTCGGATCTCATTCAATTCTCTTCTTTTCGAGCCAACATTCTCCATATTTATTCATGCTAGGAAATTTTCTTGTCATATATGAATTTTATTAACTAGCAAAAAATTCAGCAATGTGTTCACTATTATAAAGAAATAGACTTAGCCCAAGATGGCGGGTTCGTAGTCCATCAGATGGCTCTAGGATTTTTTGAAATGAAGGAAAAAATCCTTGGTTATGCCGTCCTTCGGAAGGAAGGTAAAACGGAGGTTGAACGACCCCAGGTTCCTCGTTAAAAATCCCTATCCTAATTAAAACTGGATAGGAAAGATTTAGGTTTAATACTCTAGCAGCGTCCGATCATCCATAGAAGCATAAAGTGACGTTAAATAAACAAATAGACAACTAGACTTAGGTGCTATAAAGAAGCCAAAATTGGAGTAGATAATATTACAACTCCCTTTGTGTCACTACCATAAATCTCATCAAGTACGTACATATTATTACTAACGTTAATTTTTTTAAATTACATACAGGTATTTTTTCAACATACGGACTACTTAGATTTTTTTTTATATCTACGCGGTGATTCTTAGTAATTTTTGTTGGTTGGCATTCGCCTTCCATTAAGAGAATTTCAGTAATCCGAAGTTTCGATTATGTTGTTGTTTAAAAGCGTAAAAGCCGTATGTCATCAACGCCTATGATTCGCTTAATAAAATGTTGGTATATAATATTGATGGAAAAAAATTAGATACAATTTGAACTATTGCTATAATTTAGACAATAAGTGATGTTCTTTCATAAACTGGATGACCAAGGCAATGATAGCTTCGTTGTCACCAACTACCTTCGATAAATTTTATTTATTGTTGAAAGGTAATGATTACCTTGAAAAATGTGTTTACTTGTTAGAAAGGCGTACAATATTGACATGAATCTGCTGGAAGTTTTTTAATAATATATGAATGAGTGAGCCAAGTGTGGCCTATGCTCAAGTGGCCCAGGACAACCTCCTCTGTACGGCTACTGCAGTAGGATGTAAACAATGCCCTTATTGTTTGTTTTTTTAATTTACTAGGATCTTTGTCATCCCACATGGCATACCATTTCTATGAAGTTTCCATTTTAAGAGGACAAATAAGTTCTGATGGAGCGAGAACCGTGCCTCTCGGGCTGCTCACCTGCGAGCTCATAACCCTTGATATCAATGTGACAAGGGGTCCATATAAAATATATGGACTTGACCTGCTCTAAGAGAATACTATACCCGATTATATGAACATTCGATTAAACTAACAACATATGGCGACATTAATTCGGATAATCGACGCTCTCCTGCAAATATCAGAAGGATTATAAAATAATATATAAAATGGAGAAACAGAACGCACATCAATTCTTCTCCCCTGATTTAAGACGCAATCCAGTGTTTGTTATATCGTGGGAAATATAACAAATTATTTCAACTTACATTATATATTTTCTTTATACAGATTTACAATTTTTATTTAAGAAATTCCCTTAACGGTAATTAATCACCTTTTGAGCTCTAAAGGTCTAAACCCCCCAGAGGCTCACCCAGCCCCATGACGTTGGTAACCTCAATTGGGGGGAAAAACCTGACAGTTGAGGGTGATCTAGGATAAATAATCTTTCTGCAGAAACCGTTCTCCTAGAAACAGTCTCCAGCATGTACTAAATCCAAGACCCTTCATGGGTTATATCAGTATAGGTTTTTTTGCTGCTATATCGAATGCAATTTACATGAAATTTTATTTCACACCTACGTTATATCAAAGGGAACACTTACACCACGGAAAGAGTTTTCGTAACAGCGACCTTTATTTTTCTAAAGGAATTCACCGTTGATAAAGAAAAAATCCTTTTCCATAAAAAATATAACAATATAAAAGATAAAAAAATAGCAGTGAAAGTCATAGTTGCCCGGTTACCCTTCATGTAACAGACCCCGTGATCCTATTGTTACAACTTCTTCTATAGCTAGCTACTTGTTACACGTCATCGGAGATGTAAGCAGTTGTAATTGTACGAAGGACAATGTAGCACCTGTGGCAGCAACATCGATTATATAACTACAGCGATTATCGATTTTAACAACTGCTTTGTGACGTGATGACTTGATCGAGACTAAACGAAGCAACAGCTGAAAATGACTTACTTAAGGCTTTTAGATATTAATATTTTGTTTGTTCATTTAACGCCACTTTATGCTGCTATGGCTAATCGGACGATGCTACAGTGGGAGATCTAAATTTTGCCTATCCAGGTTTAATTAGGATAGGGATTTTTAACGAGTACCTGACATCGTACAGGCTCGGGACCCCCGTTTAACGTCCCTTCCGAAGGACGGCGTAACTAAGGATTTTTTACTCCCTTAAAAAAATCCTAGGGCCACCTGCCGGGCTACGAACCCGCGATATTGGGCTTAGTAGTTTGTTACGCTAACCACTAGATCACAGGTGACCTTTAAATTATATTAATATTTTAACATAGTTTTTTCATGATTTTTTTCCCCTTACGATTCTTGCTAATTACTTGTTATTAAAATTTTAATATTAATTTTTATGTCAACTATTTTTATCTCCGGGCGCTAACAGATTAAACAAAAGTCTGCCAGCGAGCGGGATTTTAACCGAGGACTTTCAGCTGGGCAACTTAGCGCCCTACCACCAAGCCACTCCGTCCCTTGTTTATAACCTGTGTATGATAATTGATACTACCTAAATTCTTATTCATATCAATGGGAATTGAAATATACTATAATATAACACTGCCAGAATATTGACGTCAGGTCGAAAATTATATGGTTATGTTTGTTCTATAGTATTTCCAAGTCTATTTGAACCTTTTCCAAGTCAACTGTAACCTTTTACAAATCAAATTCTACCCTTTCCAATGCAAATGTAACTCTTTCCAAATGAGTTGAAACCCTTTTTATTTCAATTGTAACCGTTCCCATATCAATTGTCACCCTTGAAAATTTACCGTACTGGGGTTGGGCGAACTTAGGGCCTCAGAACTCGCCAGGATAAAATCATAGGGCGCTGAGTTGCCCAGCTGAAAGTCCTCGGTTAAAATCCCGCTCGCTGGCAGACTTTTTTTTAATCTATTAACGGCCGGAGATGGATCCTGTGGGATCTAGGACCCTCCTGGGGTTCACCCAGCCTCTATAAAGTATGTACCCGAAATAAGACGGAAAAATCTGCCGGTTATGTCTGATCTAGGACAAATCACATCCCTCCACAAGAGTTGTCTAAGAAACAGTATAGTCTCAACCATGTACTGAACCCCAGACCGTTCATAGGTTGTTATGGTACAGATTTTTTGTAATTTTATAAACAATGGCGGATAACAGTTTATGGGGTCTGCTAAATCACACTTTTCTATATACTATAAAAGCTACAGAGAGTACCCGATAACTGTGGAAAGCTGTCCCTTGCAGAACTCCATCATGTCATCGTGTCACCTGACTAGATTTCCCTTCCATCATAAGCCACCACAGAGCCGGCAGGTGATAGCACCTACTTCTTCTTCAGAAGAAAGCTCTGTTGACAGAGGATTCAATCTCTCCGCCTTTCTCTAATGGATACTTGTTGGAGTTTCATCAATCTCTCGCTTCCGACCGCAGGGAACCACTCGTAGGAAGGAAGTGGAATGCTGGTAATAATTAGAAAGTGTCCTTATTCCTTCAATAAGGATACCAATAAGGACCCCTGCGGTTGGTAAATAGGCCTCAGCCGGAGGGACAGTAGCCTCTCTAATCATTACTTCATTTATAAAGTCCTGTTTGTCCTGAAGGATTCAAAGTTTCTATTTCTTTTTCAATCAAACTACCCACGGTTTGCACGACTCCTTTTATAGCGAAAAGGGAAAGGATAAGGAATGAAAATGGAAAGTAAGTATCCTATTTTCCTATTTTTAATTTTTATTTTTTTATTTTTACACATAACTCCAAAAGTAGCATTATATATATATATATATATATATATATAAAATTAGAAAAATGTGCTAATAAGTCCGGATTGTAAATTTCGTTGAAAAAAAAAATTTCGATCTTACAGCTCTATTTTTTACACTTTCTTTTAAAGCACGATAATTCAAGGCTCTCCGAAATTCTTCAAGAGCTTGGAATCTGAGGTTTTCATTTCTAATAAAATTCTGAGATGGTCCATTGTATAATGCTTCTTTTCCAATTTTTAATTCCCTCAGATCTTTTTCTGTGTACCAAATTGGTATTGTTTGGCTGTTAAAAAATAAATAAAAAAATCGTTTAGTTAGCCTGGTATAATATTTAGCACAGTAGGGTAGCGAGATAGAGCAGTGTCAGGGAGCTGAGTTGCCCGATTTTAGTACGAACAGATAATTAACTTAATCTGTTAACAGCCGAAGACAGACCCCGCGAGGTATGGAGACTCCAGTGAATCATCCAGCTTCTATAAAGTGGGTACCCTTAACCGGAGGAAAAACTGATGCACTGAAGAAGAACTGTAAAAAACGCTGTACAACTAAAACTCATGTGTTAGTTCTCCAGCATTTTTTTTTAACAAATCGTATGATAATGTGTATAAAAATTTCTATAAAGTGCAATACTATATTTTATAAGCCACCTTGATCAGGAAAACCATCATACCGGAGGTCCTAAATAAACAGACCCAGCACTTCCTCAAGCTGTATAGCAGGTGTATTATAACAGGCTGGCTGCTATGCTTTCTCTATTAACCAACAGCTGGTAGGCACCAAGGTGTTCTCACCTGTCTAGTACCTGGCTCGATGCCCCCCTAGGAGAGCAATATATAGTCACTTAATGGAGTCTCAACACAGTTGTCATGACAACTTCTGTTAGCTGGTGGAGCCTCTTATAACCACTGATCTGACGTGAATGTGTTTTCTACCAGTCGTAGTCTAATGTGTTCCCTATCAAAAGAGGAATATGAAACAAGAAATTCAAGACATGTGGCTATATTATTTTAAATTAAAAAAGCAAAAAAAATGTTCAACTACAAACAGTCCTACTGTAAAAGAGCTATAAATAATTATCTGAAAACGCAAGGATGTTACACATTCTTAATTTTGTTAAACGGAGGCTGCCATCCTTACGAAAGAATTATGAGAAAGATAAAATTACGGACGAAGAAGATTTGCGAATAATCAAAACATAATAAGAATTAAACCCTGATTTAAACACCAAAAAGCTAAAGTATTTGAGCCACATGATGAGGGCAAGGAAAGATCAAATGCTGTATCATATTTTATAGCCATGAAGGGGAAAACCATTGGAAAGCCCAGCATAGGAAGAAGGCGAATGCAGTTGCTCTGCAATCTGAGTGTATGGTTTGACTGTTAACTGTGTCAAACCATCTTAGAACAGCTGTCAACAAGATTCAAACAACCAGAAGAAGTAATATATAAGAGCTTTTACTGTTTCCAAGTGACTGGTTTTTGCAAAGATTTGATTTGAACAAGGCCACCCACACCCGTTGGGTTTTCTCCAATAAAAGGTAGCTGTTGCAAGAGTCTGAGTGAGACCCTGGAGGGTCTCAAAATCTCACAGAATCGATTCACGCATGTTAGCAGATTTTTAAAGTGCATAAGTGTTTAGGTCAGGGATGAGCTTGAAATGAAGTTATTGGTAATACTTCTACGCCATTCCAATCCAAAAACCAATTCACAACTCCTAAACATCCCCTATTAGTAGGTCTCCACCAAGGATCATGTCTTTCCCCAACGCTATTTAACATATACATATCCGACCTACCCACACTCCCTTCAGTCGAAAGATATTTATATGGAGATGAAACCGCCATTTCCACCAGTTCCTAAAGGATAGATACAATAGAAAATAGATTAAAATCTTTAGGCTCTATATTAAACAAATATTATTAAAAATGGAAAATAAAAATAAACGAACACAAAACTTCAGCAATAATATTTACAAAAAGAAGGCCTACCATACCGGAACATATTATCCTAAATAAAACTCGAATACCCTGGACACAAAATGTCACCTACCTAGGTCTGGAGTTAGATAAAAGATTAACATTTACTCCCAATATAAATAAAAAATGTTGTAAAGCCAAAAAACTTATCAGTACTATGGCCCTATATTTCCGTAGAAAATCCCCGCTCTCTAATAAAAACAAAATTATATTATATAAATCAGTCATACGACCTTTGGTGACATACGCCTCGCCTGTATGGAGCTAAACTTGTGGCTCCAACTATAAAAAAATATAAAGAATACAGAACTTATGTATGAGAATCATAAATGACTACCCCAGGGACACAAAAATTACTGATATGATACTTTAGACCTACAAACAGTTTATTCAATCCCAGGCTTGGAACTTTTTCAACTCAACAAAAAACTCCTTAATGCCTTCAATAGGCAGTTATAACAAACAAACCTTAAGACGATGCATACACAGACGAACTAGACATATACTATTAGAATAAATATATTAATTTATTGCATTATAACAATTTATTAATTATAAGTTAATTTATTCCTCAAATGTAAAAAAAATATAAAGTTTATTTTACTATCTAAGATTATACTTATTTTAATTTATTATTTTACTTTTATTATTAAATGTATACTGCTTTTTATTTATTATGTTAATTCAACTTGCAGTGTAAATTTTTTTACTCAAAACATATATTATGTAATATGTTACAAAATGTAAACTGTTAAATTCATTGGAATAAAACTCTTTATTATTATTAATCCAAAAACTACGAGAGTGACAATACTACCAACCAGGTAACTCTCACTGAACTAAATTCGACTTAACCACATAATAACCGGGGCTGTAGAGAGAATCGTTTTGACTTTCAGCTATTCCATATTCTATGATCATTCTTATCACTTTAAAATTTATAAGGATACTAAAAACCTATGTCTGGATACGCCATGGTCTACTAGATGTAGGGACTATGAACTATATATTAATAAATTGATACAATTTATTTTGTATTTATTTAAAGATCCAATGTTTCTGACTTTGAAGTAAGTTACAAAATCTAAGTTGAGATGTCATTTTTAATTCTGCTTTTGTTGTTCAAACATTGATTTCAGACGAAACAATTATTACAACATATGGAGGGTTCGTATCCCTTCGAAAGGGACATTAAACGTGCGTACCGAGCCTGTATGATGTCAGATACTCGTTAAAAATCCCTATCCTAATGAAACCTGGATAAGCTCACATTGTAGCATCGTCCGATTAGCAATAACAGCATAAAGTGACGTAAAATAAATAAACAAACAACATTACTTCTAACGTATTTTCTTACTTAACCTTTAATGATATCACAATATTATGTAATATTCGTGATGATTATTCAATACTAGCGAAAGGTATTACAGAAGCAGTAGGTACCATATCGGTAGGGAAACTGTTCGCCCACATCTCGGCCGTCCTCGCCCCAGATACATCACAACCCAAACAAATATCTTCTCTTGGGAAAGTTATATTGGATAATAAATAAGTTTTACTATTTAATATTTCAATAATATAATAGAGGCAAATAAGGAAATTATAATCATTGTCATGTTTATATACATTCATCTTTCAGGAAAAAAATATGTTCTTGTAATAGCCTCCCTATATATAATAAATATATCGACATCCTCAGTGAATAAGTGGTTAGTTCGAATTTTCTCCAAAATGAGTTTCTTTTATTTAAGGAAGCGGAATGGTGTCGTGAGTGAATAAGGGTTTAACTCCTGCCTTGGCTTGAAAAGGAGTTAATGCTTATATTAAAACTCTATCCCAAGCCAAGAACTACGAGAATGATACGATTCGGGAACCTCAAAGCAGTTAGCTCTCTCAGGACATAATTCGAGTTAACCACTTATTGTAGTGGGGCTGCGGTAAGTAACTAATAACCGCTTATTAACGGGGTAGAGTAAGATTTAGTTATTAGTGATATCGCGAAAAAATTCGATTTTGAATTTACAAAAAAAAAAGAAATGTTTTAAAATGTACTAACTATGGATAATTAAACAGCTTCCTTCAGAACCTCTTCAATATCCATTAATGGTCGCCCGGATCCATTCTTCCTTTCCAACGTCATATCTCCACTGCTAAATTGTTCAAACCAACGCCGCGCAGTGCGCTGGTCAAGGACACCTTCCCCTTCATATTTAATAATTTCACGAGTTGCTTCAGCGGCTGTGAAATTTTTTCCCCATTAATGTATTAAAATTACGAGTGAAACTTCATAGGACACTGTCATGTTTCTTCTTTGAAATAAATAACTAAACTGGGGCTTTTTTGAAGAAGTCCAGTGTTAGTAAACAAGCTTAGAGAATGCTCTAATATGAGAAGGGATTATTAACTGTTGGTAAATAATAAATAGCATTAAAATATTTATAGACTTTTGAACTCTGGAATTTGATTAAAACGGTCATTTTTTTTACACCCCATTAATAGTTACATATAATAAAATCGCATTATGTTTTATTTCTGAAATAATAAAACTATCTGTCATTGCCACTATTAATCATGTCAATATTTACTTCTAGTTCAGTATAATTGAAATTTCATGATTAGAGAGTAGATTACAATATCCAAAAGGAGCAGAATCAGAAAAGGGATAAAGCATAGCAGATCTTCAAAGGAAGAGAATTCCAAAAAGTAGTACCTAGACCAAGAAAAGCAGTTCATAACTACAGATAATGGAAAAGGAGTGATTTGAGATTGATGGGAGAAGAAGCTTGGCGGATATTAGAAGGATGACTTCCATAGGAGCGTCAAAAAAATAAAGTATATAATTCTATATATAGTTCTTATTAACTGCTAGCATACCAATTTAAAGCTTTCGTTAGAAATATCCTAACTCTAATTTTGGTCAATTTTTATTTCAATTTTCGAAATTGAATCCAAAATGACCTCAACTAAGATACAAAGTAGGCTGTTCCAGATTATAGAGCGGACTCAGCCTTGTGTCGGTGTCGGTGTGTGTCAATCGGATCATAGCGTAGAGCCTACAACAAGGTCACTATCGAATTATATCGAGCTATATATTCGACTTTGTATATCGATCGGAGGAAGAAGCAATTTGGGAGAAGCCATTGAGAAAGGTAACCTCGTCCTAATTAGCTAGCTCATTACCTGTCCTAAGGGACCATGTCTGATACAATCTTCCCTCGTATCCTGTTGTCACTGCTTGCGAGGGTTATCATTTTATAATAATTTGGGATAATATTGCGGGACATAACGGGTTGAACAGACAAATGAATCAGCTGATCGAACGTCAGTTGCTCGTAGAACAGGTAAGGACAATCCTCAGGGAATTCACAATACCTTTTAATAACCATACTATACGGTGATATCGGTCGTTTAGTTTATGTACATACATAGCCAATTCAGGCATCATGAGGTCTAGACCAAAATGAAATTCTAATACAGCATTTAAATGAGTGCTTTGTTTAACTTCTTGGACTAAAGAGAGATTAGGTCAGTTTGGGATGTCGACGTGAGATGTGCTGATGACCTACTTATACAGCGAGAAGGTATATATCCTCTTCTTTAGTAAAAAAATCGGTGCATGGTAGAGGCTATAGTGTTTACAAGCAAACGGTTGTGCAGGGTGCAGTGAGTTGTCCTTTATTCCCCCTATTTTGGGAACCCAGGAGGGGCTAAATCCCATAGGAGTGGTCTACATCTCCACTTCCGGCCACTAATGGATTAAATAGAAGTCTTGCTAGCAGCGGGATTCGAACCCAAGACTTATGACACGGCAACTCAGCACTCTATCGCTGAACCCTGCGCCCCCCCCCCCACACATATCGCCAATTCAGGCCCCATCAGGACGGAGACAAAAATAAAATAGGCTGTCATGGCTGTTGACGTGAGGGGATTGATTTCAGCAATATAAATATTTTAAAACGCATTGTGATATATACTTCGATTTCTATATTAAAACCCTTTAAAAAAATAGACATTATCTAGGAAATTATAAGCATAAAAATAGATTAGGAATAAACTTACAGCTGAGCAAAGATGTTCAACAACACGTACCTGTAAAAAAAAAAAAAATATATTATTATCAAGAACTATAATGTAAGTAAAACTTCAACAACCAGATAAAATTCACATAATCACCGCGGGAAAAATGTATGTATAACTATCAAACGACGGTTCAATATTACGTACTACCGTACTACAGTTCTTAGAGTACTATATGGCGGAATTTCAAACTAGAAAGAAGTTAGTACAACAAAAAAATATTAAATAATATCAACAAAAATATTAAAACACTTATAATATTAGTAATTCGAAAAAAATTGTATTACTAAAATAAAAAATAAACTGATAAAATAATAAAATTGATTATTAAAATAATCTTTTCAGGAAACATATATCATTATCTATAATTCGAAATGTTAGTTGAAACGTTTCTTTCTTGAGGAAAACGAAATGTACACATTTCCCACGACTAGAAACTTTTTTCCATAAAAACACTCCGGATTATTTTTATGTTCGAGAATATTAAAAATGTAAAAAAAAAAGTTAAAAACTGTTGTGATTCAACTCGAAGGGACAACCTGCGGAACTGATACCAAAAATAATTTCTACTAATTATATTAATTTTCCTCAACTAATTTAAGTGTAAGTTCTAACTCGTTTATCGGATTTTTTTCAAATTACATTCTAATAAACCTTTCTCTAATTTTCAATGAAAAATATTTGAATAGTTTGTTGCATCAACAGTGCATTAAATTGGATTCGATCTACTGTTACACATCTGAGGTTTTTTAAACCTTGACTCACAGGTCAACAAAACTTCGAAGGTAACTCGGAAGACCACAAGAATACCTCCCTACTCATAACAAAATTCCCAACAGATGGTTTATTCTGAGTCACAATATTGCGGTCAGTACATCATAGAACGTTTCTAAAAATAGTTATTTTCACATCATTGACTAAGTAATTAATTCGAAAACCTTGTAAAAGAATATCTCTAATGTCATCAGCGCGAAATTACACCTTTAGCAAAGCCACGAAGGTAATAACAGTATTTTTGCAAGGTCTTACGAGCGAACGTTTGTTTAAAATCACTTTAACCATTAATAAGCATAAAAAAATTATATTCTGATAAAAAAATATTAGTGTGCACCAAAAAAAGTGCTGAGTTCTGTGGTTTTTAATCTGTAAACTGGTCTTACCAAGTTTCTATCAAGAGGTTACCCTTAATTAGGGGGGGGGGGCCGAGTGATTGAGTGTGATCTTCACTTTTGTGCACAATCATTGGCTTAGAATTAGTAGTTTCCATCTTAATAGACCATCCATCATGGGATTTTTTTGTAGTACAGATTTTTCTCACTTAATATTATACCTATCGTTTCAATTTAACTAAGATAGATAATTACGTAATATGAGAAGAACAAATATATTGATTCGAATCTTGTGTCGAATACTTGGGCCTAACAATGAAGAAAAGACTAACATGGAAATCACACGTGACTAATTTAAAGAAAAGATTGAATTACCGAATCTCAAACCTAAACCGACTAATCTACTTCTAACGATCACAAATTAGACAAATTATTTTATATAATATACTACTTAACCGAAGGCGGATTTAGGGGGAGTGTCGGGGGCACGTGCCCCCACAGATGTTTTTTTTGTGTACTATGGAGAATCCATGGCAGTACATACTTATAGGCAAATCACATGATCATAGTTGTTAATTTATATGAATAAAATAACAGAAAGAACATGAGTGAAACTATTATTTTGATATTTTAATAAACCTTTCTATAAATACTACAAGTTTATTTCTAAGTTATTGTTCATTTTTGTTACCCGTCTGCCCATTGTGCCCCCTCCCAGAAAAAAAATCCTGGATCCGCCCTTGACTTAAACCGATATGGACTTATGCCTCGCAAGTCTGGCGCTAATGTAAAGGATCCCAGTTACAGACCATTCTCGGTCAAAATTCCTTCATTATATTCCTCATTGCCCCATATACATAACTAATAAATCATCAAACTAAGACCTTAACATAGCATTCGTGACTGACACAATAAGAAAAAAATACAAAAAATTTAAAAATTCACTTGCTGGAGACCCAAACTTACTGATACAAACTACATTACAACAGAATCCGACAAAGAGACTGAAACGTTTCTGGACCAGATATTTACTACAGAGAGATGAAACGTCTCTGGACCAGATATCTACTACAGAGAGATGAAACGTCTCTGGACCAGATATCTACTACAGAGAGATGAAACGTCTCTGAACCAGATATCTACTACAGTGAGATGAAACATCTCTGAACCAGATATCTACTACAGTGAGATGAAACGTCTCTGAACCAGATATCTACTACAGTGAGATGAAACGTCTCTGGACCAGATATCTACTACAGAGAGATGAAACGTCTCTGGACCAGATATCTACTACAGAGAGATGAAACGTATCTGGACCAGATATCTACTACAGAGAGATGAAACGTCTCTGGACCAGATATCTACTACAGAGAGATGAAACGTCTCTGGACCAGATATCTACTACAGAGAGATGAAACGTCTCTGGACCAGATATCTACTACAGAGAGATGAAACGTCTCTGGACCAGATATCTACTACAGAGAGATGAAACACGCTAGGAGAGACTTCAAAGGTGATTTCTCAATCTAGCTTACACGTGAATGTGGTTTGCAAAAGATCACAAATTCAATATGTGCCAAATGGGATTTGTATGATTTCTCCTAATAAATATTTATTAATTTTTTTTTTAAATAATTTTATTTGAAAAGAAAAGATATGTCCAGTACCGGTACTCGATTATTAATTTCAAAATTATTATAAATCAATAACTAATATAATCAAGTTATAATTTTTTTTTGTATGACATGTATTAATGGATATTATATTGATTTTCGTTTTGTAAGAATTTCATTGCTAAACATATAAAAATATCATAACAAATCGGTTGTTGAAGGCAGTAATAGCGACATCAATCCATTACGACGAATATTTTATTTTATTTTTGTTCTTGACTTGACAGAAAATCCGATCGTGTAAGGATACATTCTAAACTAAAGGGAATGTTCAACATACATTTACATTTTTCTTTAGATCCCTATCCTTGATAAATCCGCTTCCTTTATAAAATACCAGACTGTTTATTCCCTTGCTCTCCTCTACTTCGCGACGGGACCAGAAAAGAGGACGAGGATAAGTCACCGATCCGGATAGGAGAATAAATATCAGACAGGATTCCAACCGGAGAATAAAAAGTATTGCCGAGATGTCCTTGCTTCGCCCACTGGATAAAGGTCCCACGCTCTTGCTGACTCAAGCTCGCATTATCGTTTATGTTGGTTATGTAGCCCAGGTTTATAAATATATATATATATATATATATATATATATATATAACATAAAAAAAAGTAAGTTAAAGACTAGATACTGTACAATAGCAATACTGTGACATTTTGTGGCTGTTACTCAAAGAAAGAGAAACTAAATAAATATGTACATAAAATAAATAAACATATTTATTTATAGTTAGAAATAAAGAAAAGGTACAAAAGTAACATGGTGGGATTTAAAAGTGCGGAAAGCCATTCTTGGTACCACATTGGTTTTTTTTATAGTTATTTTTGTTTTGTTTGTTTTTCTCTCATAGCCCTGAAGACGGCCTAGATGGTAGGTCGAAACGTCGGCACTAATAATAAATAAAATTTACTTATTTGGTGCTATTTATCATTGCACCCCCCAACTAATTCCACCCTTCATATTTATTTATATTTATTCGTGAACTTGCAGTCCAAAAAAAACTTATAGTTTATCACTTCAATATCGTGTCCATTCAGCATTAACGTACCAATTTTTTTTAAACAATGTCTACCAAAGTTATTTTATGTCAGTACCATAAATAAAATAAATGTAATGAATAAATGTAAGATAAATGAGGACGGATAATTTTATTATATTTTACATTAAATTCATTTAAAAATAAAATAAAGTAATAAAATGCATGGGCATCCTGACATGGTGGCTTAGATAAAGATAACCAGGATTAGATGGACATGTGGAAAGAATGCCAGAACACAGGATATCAAACAGAATGCTCCATGTCTATGCTCTCTAAACCAGACGCAAACGAAGTAGAGGATGACCTCGGATTAGATGGCTAGATGATGTCGAGGAGAAGCTCCTGGGTGTACGAGATTGGAGGAGAAAAGCGCAAGATCGCAGAGTTTGGTTGGCTGTGGTGGTGGAGCCTCGAGTTCTTGCAGGACCGTAGTGCCAGAATAATAAAAAGTACATTCAAACACCAAAAAAGTTTAATTAAAGAATTAAATTGTTTTTTAATAAAAACAGTAATAGAACAGAATCGCCCATATCTCAGTTATAATAGCCAAGAATTAGTCCATTTTTGGGATCAAATATTCTACGCTTTACTTTATTTTCAAATACCTCAGGACGTTATTTTCCTTCAAAGTACAGAAAAGTTGTATAATATAATTTATAAATTCTAATTTTCCAAGTAATGTCGAGAACGAAAAATTTGACTATAGATAGTACAATACCAATTGTAATACACAATATGTAAATATTTTTGGATTCATTGTTAATCGGGCTAACCATTATTTAGTAATTCCTTATAGTGCTGTAAAAATAAATTTAAACATATTTATAAAAAGTTGATACGTTTATCAAGTTGATATTATTTCTTTCTTTTTACCTTTAAATTTATATCAAAACGATGTGGGTATTAAAACGACAAATATACGTAAATCAGAAATCTATAGAAAAAAAAAGAAATTAAATGTGCAGTGTGCACTCTAGATAGAGAATGCCTACTTGAACGACATCAAGTTCAGTATTTATATAATGACCACAATTTATTTAACATTTAATATTAAAACTCTCATTTTGGATTCGCCATTAAAAACAAAACCTCGCCATTTTCCCATTTGACAAAACCCTATTCGCCCACTTGGAACCCTGACATAATTATATCATCGGTATTTATTTCCTTGCTCCATTTTATATCAATTGTAAAATTCTTTTAGTTATTTATTTTTATTTTCATTACATTTATTTATTTTTACTATTAGGGAGAGCGGAGTGGCTCAGTGGTACATCACTGAGTAGTCATGACTTTAAAAAATACATCTTATTACAATATCTCTATTTTTTTATTGGGAGTTTCCCCGAAGTTGAGGTTTTCTCCAACGAAATCTAAGGAGATATAAGACCCTGATTCACTCAGTACTTAGATACGGAACGGAAACATGGGAAATGACGGGGAATGCAAATCGAAACTTTCTGGTATTCGAACGCAGGATCCTCCAAAAATATTTAGGCCGGTCTCTGAGACAGAGAAAAAATTAAGCAATCCTGATTAAGATGGGCTGGATATGTGGCCAGGATGTGCGAGGAGGAAATACCACAACGTTTACTGACAGAGTTCACCCATGGACGATGGAGAGCGACCGACCGCGACTGTGGTGGATTGACATTGTTGCTAAAGACGCGAGGAATCCGCAACTGGATAGCAGCCGCACTCAACAGGGACTACTGGCGGATGCGGATTGAGGAGGCCTGGAGTCATCCACGTGTTGTTACGCCGAATTAACAATAATAATAAATACATTTTAGGATAATATTTCAGGTTAAAAAAAACAAACAAAAAAACTGTACCATACAACCCGTGAACAGTTCTTTAGAGACTGTACTGTTTCGAGGATATCGGTTTTGCAGGAAGGTGATTTGTCCTAGATCACGCTCAACCCCCAGATTCCCCTCCTTATTTTGGGTACCCACTTTATAGAGTCTAGGTGAGCCCCAGGAGGATCCTCGATCCCATATGACCCATCTACGGCTGCTAACAGAATAAATATAAGTCTTGTCAGCAGCGGGATTAGAACCCGGATTTTCGGCACTGCAACTCAGTGCTCTACCACTGTGTCACTCCGCTCCCTCATTTTATAGTGGATTCTTATATTTAAAATGCTCACTAAGGTGGTACAAAATAAGGACTGGATTGAACTTTTCAATTTCTAGAATATTATCGGGGTAGCTCTATACTCCAGGTACATTTAGTAGGTACTGTAGTATAATTATATGAACAGTTGTATGATGTGCAAAAGGGGTCCGGGTCCACCGTTAGGTAAATATAGCCAAGGCTCTAAGTAAAAAAAAAAAGATTTAAATTAATTGTGCGAATTATTTCATTAAAACCATTAGACAGTAATATCCTTAAATTGACATCCACAAATTTCGCTAATGCATTAACTTAGTATAACGGTACTTGCCCAAAATAGTTTGATTACTAGGCGGGAATCGAAAATAATGTCCTTTATTTAAAAAAAAAAAGTTAAAACATTTACACCTTTCTGTTTAGAAAAAAATGTTAATAGGACATTTTTACGTTTATTTTTTTTCCTTTTAACGTCCCACGAGATTCTAGACCGCCTACCAGCAGGATAATAAATAATCGCTATCCTTAACGGTGATTCCGAATTAGGAGTGAGCATTGATTCGACAAATAGTAGAAAATAGGAAAGGACAAAAAAAATAAATAGATATTTTTTTTATTGTCACCAAAAAAATTACCACTATGGGCGTATAGAGATAAGACATGAAAAATACAAGCATAATTCAAGGCTGGCGATCGTAAACATTCAAGGTGCTTTAAATCTAAACTAAAAAAAAAACTTGGGAACCGCAAAAATAAAGTGAATTTTTTTTACAACGGATATCGTCTTGGGTTCAGTACACGGTAGCGACTGGACTAATTCTTTATTGTTAGCGCAAGGAAGTGATTCATCCGATATCAAGCTCAAACGCCAGATGTTTCATACAATTAATATTAATCCCTTTATAGAGGCTGGGTGAGCCTCAGGCGGGTCTGCAGATCCCTAAGACCTACCTGTGGCTTATAACCTGTAACCTGTAACCACAACGACCCGTGAACGAGTCTGGGGTTCAGTACATGGCAGAGACTTTACTGTTTCATGGACGGTATGCAAGAAGGTGACTTGTCATAAGCCACGCTCAACCGTCAGGTTTTCCCCACTTATTTTGGGTACCCTATTTTTATAATATTTTATACAAACTGGGTGAGCCCCAGAAGGGTCCTAGATCCTATATGATCCATCTCCCGCCGCAAACAGACTAAATAAAAATAACTGCCCGCAGCGGGATTTGGACCAGGATTTCCGGCATGGGTACTCAGTGCTCTACCACTGAGCCACTCCGCTCCCATGGCTTATAACAGATTAATTAATTATCTGTCAGCAGAATCTTCATTATAGCAATCCAGCGCACTACAGTCAGAGCTACACAGTAATTGTAATTTACTTCAATAAATTTACTGAAAATATAACAATGAAAAATGTAATGCGAAAATGGTCCAGAGAGTGCTATTAATAAATTTTACAAAAATATTTGTAAAGATAAGTACAATCTATTTTATTCGTGTCAACGTTTCGGCCATCATTAATGCAGAGAATAGAACAAAACAGAATAAAATTATAAATAATGTAAAAATATCGAAAATTAGCAGTTTATATAGACATAAATCATAAGAATGAAATATCCCTGTAACACCACAACCCGTGGGAACGGGCCAGGGGTTCAGTACATGTTAGAAACTGTACAGTTTCATGGACAACGGTTCTGCAGGGAGGTGATTTGTTCTAAATCACGCTCAACCGCGAGATCCCCCTTTATTTTGGGTACCCATTTTATCGAGACCGGGTGAGCCCCAGGAGGGTCCTAGATCCCATATGATCCATCTGCTGCCACTAACAGACTAAATAAAAGTCTTGCCACCAGATGGCTTTGAAATTTTTCGATGTATACACGAGGAAGAATGTTCATTGAACATTACTTTTAATTTTAGGATATTATTGACATACGTCATTATAATATTTATAATTTATTATAATTTTTTAATCATTGCTTTAATTTTTAAATATTTTTATTTTGAAGAGAAAAGATTTGCCCCATATGCCCCCCATGTCATATGTCAAGAAATCCTAAAATTAAAAGTAATTTTCAATGAACATTCTTCCTCGTGTATACATCGAAAAATTTACGATATGGGATCGGTGAAGAGAACAGATTTGTCCTAGGTAGGGAGCGACCCCGGTGGCTCAAATGGTTAGAGCGTTGCCACGGTGAGGCGGTGATCCGGGTTCGAATACCGGCTGGGGCAAATCTTTTCTATTCAAAATAAAATTATTTAAAAACATAAGTTATAGTCTGTTGTATAAAATGTTTCAACATTTCTCATGATAAATCCAATCAAACATTTCCTTATCAATAACAAGTGACAGTTGTAACCTTCCTATTCCAATGTCCTTTCCTACTAGCATATAACATAGTATTCTATAAATATACATTTTAAACAGATGTTTAAATATAAATTATCTTGTGCTGCCCCTGCGGAAAAACTGTTGCATTCTGGGTATACTTACACATCAATTTGTGTTTGTGAGGTTGTAACTAACCTCTCTATGTAATTCAGTAACGATTAATTCAATAATTTGCATATGTACCTGACCCGTCAAGGATAACTAAGAGCTAAATAAATTCAAAAGCCGAGTTAAATTGGTTCCGAGTTAACTCTGCGGAATATTTATGACGGGCAAACCGGTCTTGGTAATACAATCGGTCCTGTATTTGTGTTGCCAACTTTGTTGCTAGGCAACAGTAAATATGTCCGGTCGCGGTCATAAACGCTACTTTTTTATGTTTGCCCTATAAAAAAAAACTGTATATTACGACCATATATGTGTTTATATGGACTTTTACATCACCGTTAAGTGTGTTTTAGTGGTTAGCTACCTATAAGAAATCGAGACATACTTCTGTAATTCGATTCCCGTTGCATATAAAATGTTTCTTTTTGCATATAAAGTACACACTGAGGTTAATTTGAAATATAGAAGGAAAGGAATAAAGAATTGGACCTTTGCTCGCCATGAGTTTGACCTCAACTGTTTTGCATTTCGTCGCTATGACGACTAATCAAATGAGTAACGAGAGATCTGGAAGACGTCAACTGATTTCTAAAGAATAAAGGTGCGTCGAACTTTCTAAAACGGATGCGCACAATGACGAAATCGCATTTTAAAAGTTTTACATGCCATTGTTTTTAATTTTACGGTCAGTCAATCTGCTAATTGTCATTGTTTTATTTGACAGGTGTGGATATAAATATAAAGAAAAAAAAAAAAGTTTTACTTAAAGAAACAGCTCACCATTTAAAACTACTTCAATATTTACTAGACAAACGCTCTAAGATCCCAATGAATTACAAAAGACTCTTTATCCATGGCTATTTGAAGACCTATTCAGGTTTACGGTGTAGAGCAATGGGAGTACACTAAGATACCAAATTCTTCTCACAATCCCAAATTTTTCGTAAAATCCTTTATAAAATGCTGCTTACTTTGTTACAAACAAAGTACTCCATGATGACCTCAATGTCCCATTAGTTGCTGATTTGGCCCGAATGAACCCACTAGTTCCAAAGCTAGCTTCCCCATTTTTACTTCTTAAGCTTTAGAGGAGTCTTAAAAGAAGATTGCATTTTAATTTGATTGATTAATTTGATCAGTGGGTAGTTTCTCTACATGCCTTTATCTCGTGTCAATACATATCATTCAGTATATTTACATGTTGTATTATAATTAAGTTTTAAATTTTTGAAGAATGGTGTCAAAACTGGAGAATTAAAATAAATTCTCAAAAATCGAATAACTTTTACCTTACGTCGTAAACCAATGGCTTCCTGCCCTTCAGTATCCTTTAATAATATCCCACTGGTGCCTGTAGAACAGATCCGATACTTAAGGTTGCATCTTGACAAACGATTAACCTGGAATCCTCATACGAGACTGAAAAGACAAGAAACCGCTCGACGTTTCAGGCTACTTCAACACTTACTAGACAAACGCTCTATGCTCCCAATTAACTACAAAAGACTCATCTACATGACCATCATACGACCTATTTGGACTTACGGAGTAGAGCTTAGGGGCTCCACCAAGCCATCGAATTCCTCTAGTATCCAATCCCTACAGTCCAAAATCCTTCATAAAATCCTCAATGTTCATTATTTTGTTAGGAATAAAGTCATCCAAAATGACCTTAATGTCCCATTTGTTGCTGATTTAATAACAAAATGTATTTCCATTCAAACCCTCTAGATTCAAACCTAGCTTCCTCTGCAATTCCCGATAATCCTCCGAGCGTCTGAAAAGAAGATGGCCACGTGACCTTCTTAGTTGAACTTGTGATTTGAGTACTACCAGTGGGTAGTTTCTCTACTTGTCATTTTCACATGTCATTATGTATCGCTTAGCCTATTTACTTGATGTATTATTGTAATACAGTTGTAAATATCAATAAATAAATAAATAAAATAAAGTTTTAAATTTAATCCATAACAGTATACTAAGACCTAATTGAACATAGTGGGCAGAACTTTGGGGTTCAGGAAAACCCCATGGTCCCCAATTTGGACTATGTGTTAATGCTCCTTGGTTTATTTCGAATCACTCCATACACAACGACATGAACATTCCCACTATAAAATCATATATTCAAAGAAACCGTTTTCAAAACTTGATGTTCCAGTAGCAAATCAAAGAGAAAATTCCTGCATGTATAGATGTTTGTGTATCTATACTGTGTGCATGTTTATATACAGATAGTTATTAGATACATTAATAATATATATTAGTATGTATTACAATTTATTACGACACTATTATGGAAAGTGCCAGCCAATGTCCTATTTCGCCTATACAATATTCCATCCTATCGTAACACGCCGTAACTTCCCGTTATGGCCCGAAGTTAATTATGTGACCGTAAGCCGTGACCATCCTCATCAGCAGTCACCGCCGGGTCACGTGACCCTTTGTTGTCCTAACCTCTACCGCGGGGAGGTAATTCCCCCGCCTATTGATCCTGAGGGGGGAGTCAGGATTAAACTTTAGAGAAGAAAAGGTCATTTTTTGACAAGGATAAAGCAATCGATTACAGCGGATCCATATAGATTTAATTACATCACTATTATATAAAAAGAAGGTTTTAGTTTGTTTTATTGGCTTTATTTAACACCAGTTTATGCTATTGATCATCAGTTCAGTTTATTTAAACATTATATCATATGATCCGATATGTGCTATATTAATATTTGTTTGATGCTCATGTATGGAGCCGTAGCATGGACCTTAAAGCTGTCAATAACGAACCGCAATGGGTCATTTAGAAATGTGGATACATTAAAAAAAAAACCTGTACCACTACGACCCGTGAACGAGTCTGAGGGTTCAGTACATGGTTGAGACTGTACTGTTTCATGGACAACGGTTCTGCAAGGAGGTGACTTGTCCTAGGTCACGCTCAACCGCCAGGTTTTTCCCCCTTATTATGGGTACCCTATTTTTATAATATTTTATAGATGCTAGGTGAGCCCCAGAAGGGTCCTAGATCCTATATGACCCATCTCCGGCTGCAAACAGACTAAATAAAAGTAACTGCCCGCAGCGGGATTTGAACCTGGATTTCCGGCATGGCAACCAGTACTCAACCACTGAGCCACTCCGCTCCCAGAAATGTGGATACATAGACGAATACTTAAAATACCTAGAACAGCAAACAAAACTAACAAAAAAGTACTAAGAAGAGCCAACACTGTTAGGAAATTATATTTGCTAAATATGGAAATTATCATGGCATATCATGGCATATTAGAATCATCATAATTATTATAATCTTATTTGGACCATGTGTTGAGTGGAAGTCGTCATCGGATCTTTCCACTAATTTTCTGTAAAGAAATATAAGGTCAAATAGTTACAGGAAGTAAACAGGTTTCTTGGCTTAAAACATTCGAGAATGGCCCGGAATACGAAATGCAGAGGAACGTTTGCATTTGTCAGAGGAACGTGTAGTACTCGTTTTGGGATCGGACTGCCTAGGCACAAAAAGAAGAACATTGAACATAAACTTAATTGGAGCAGTAAATCAAATTGATCGCATCGCATAAAATAATTAAGTTCAACTGTTTATGTATATTGAATTTAACGCTAGATAAAAAAGAATACAAGGAAACTAAAATGCGAAGGTCTGTCGGAGCGTTAGACGAGCTATTCAGGAAGTGGATCATTGGTTACAATCAATTCGTTAAGATCAAGGAGGCAGCTAAGTCAGTGCCATCGTGATCGTGTTGCCAGAATCGCTCCAAAGAGGGCGTGAACTGTCTCTGAGGGTCCAAGTGTTCTTCCTAGAGACGCTGGCGCATTTCGTCCTCAGCGTATCTTTATTAACTGATGAGCTATCATCAAGATCGTATCGGATTCATTATAGCAAGGTCTTCAGCTCATTATAATATTACTCAGCAAGGTTTTTACAAGGTTATAAGATTTCATATATTTTTTTTTAGATTGTACAATAGTCCACACCATATACTAAATTTAAATCCGTTGGTTTTACTTTAAGAAGGGTGAGGTGTAGTTGATGCGCCTAAGGACCGGGTTCAAATAAGGCTGAGGCAGTCAAATTAGATAATCCATTCATAGCCACAGATGGACACTTTGGGACCTAGAGATCCTCACCCCGCCTCTATAAAAAGGATACCCTTAATTTGAAAACACCTGTCTTATGATCGTGATCATGGACAAATCACCTTGCACAACCATTGTACTAGAAACAGCACAGTCTCCACCATACAGTGATCCACCCACCTTTCATAGGTCACAGTGGTACTAGTTCTAGGAAATAACATTTTAAATAAAATACACTTCAATATCATCAATGATACAGCCATCTAATTGTAATTGTTCACTTTGTCTTTTATAGTTCAAGTATTAACAATTTTTTAAACTGCTTAAAGACTCATTTAAAGAAACCTTTCGTCTTTCTCCGAAAAAAAAAAAATGTTATTGTTTAAAGGCTCATCATAGCCTCTCGACATTCTTCACAAGATCAATTGTCTTTTAAAAACCAGAGCACTGCTGTCCGAGAACTGATTCACCTCCTTGCAGAATGGTTGTCCAAACAGAACAGTTTCTACTCTGTACTGAACAAGACCCTTAATGGTTGTAAAGGTAAAGGTCATTTATTACAATATGCACAAAATAAAATTTCGAAATTTTTACACTTTGAAAATAAAAAAGTTACAATATTATTACAATTTGTAACAAATAAAAGAGCATTCTTAGCACCCAATTTTTAAACTATTTAAAGGCTCATCGAAACCCCTCGATATTCTCCGAAAGAGTGTTGGTCCTTTAAAACCTATTGCGCCATCTGAAAATATTTCCGAGGAAAGATTTACTTCCCTGCACAATCATTGTCCAAACAGTATAGTCTCTACTTTGTACTGAACCTAAGACCCTTAACGGTTGTAGTGGTTAAGGTTGTTTGTTACAATATGAAAAAAATAAAATATTTTCAAACTTTCGAAATCATTACTATTATTACACTTTGAAACAGACAAAAATTAAATTATTACTACACTTTGAAACAAATAAAAGTACATCCTTAGTACTCAAGTTTTTTAAACTGTTTAAAGGCTCATCTTAAACTCTCTCGACATTCCCAACAAGATTGATAGTCCTTTAAAACCCAGCAAGCGATCGAAGAACACAGTTCCGAGAACTGAGTCACCGCCCAGACTGCATACCTGGGTTCATCGCACTTCTTGGAGATCGTTATAACAGATATGATAATACTAAAGGCACTACCGTGTCACTTGTGCAATCGCGTAACGATTGCTCCTTCCAGGTACCGCTACTGCATGCGTTGTCTTCTTATCTCCTGTTGACAGACTTTGGCACTCCGGACACTAAGATAGCGACCTATTAGATTCCAGGATGGAATCCATGGCAACCATGGGAGCCGACCTCATTAACGGAATAGGACAAATGAAGGCCTTAATTGGGATTGATATGGCGCCAGCATGGCTGTAACCAAATTACCTCTATAATGAGAAAAAAGAGAAATTTTCATAAAATATTTGTAAAAAATAAAACTATTGAAGTTTCATTCCGTCCTAATTGGAGTTTTATGTTTTGTATTTACATATATTATTGTATCATTAATTAAACTATAGTATATATGGATTAACAAAGCAATGCCATCATAGCCTCTTATTAGTATTAACTTAAACAACTAGATGCCACCACAATATGTAGTTAACCCCATTTTACGCCCCTTCGTAGGGCCACTTGCTGGGATATGAACCCGGGTAGGGTGTTATCCTAACAACTACATCACAGATGACCATAATCACACAACAATATTGTAATGCATAACTACTTGTAAATGATAACTACAATATTTGTCAAAAAAAAATCTTTTATTTTCTCCTAATTGAATTTAAATGGTAATTTATGTTAGGAAGAAAATAGTTGGGGGTGCAGTCAATTAAAACACTAAATAAGTGGATACTTATTTTAATTAAGTGCCGACATTTCGACCCACTTTGTGGGTCATCTTCAGGGCTATAGGACGCTTGCAGTAGCACGAGGGGACGCGGTCTGAACGGAAAAAAAATCAATTCTCGGTAATTTATGTTATTTTGTAATTAATTCATTCATTGTATAAATGGATTTATTTATTTCAAATATTTTTTCATAAGGTGGACATTTTTAAACTGTGAATTAGGTGTCATACGGTCCTCCTGTAAGAAATTTCAAAAGAATTTAAGACAACATTGGGAGCGGAATGGCTCAGTGGTAGAGTGCTTAGTTCCCATGTCGAAGATTAGCGACGGGAAATGGATTTAGTGGGGCTCACGCAGCCTCTATAAAATGGGTACCCAGAACAAGAGGAGAAATCTGACGGTTGAGCGTTATAACAGACAAATCACCTCCGAGCACAACTTTTTTTTTTTTGCCCCTTCCCTGCCATTGCTGGCATACGGGGTTCTCGGCAGTGGCGGGTTGATGCGTTGGGTTTTACGCACGCCCGCCACTGTCAATAAATCAACTTTTTTTTTCATTCTATATTTATTTACAATATATTACAATATATGTGGGGGTACCATTTATTTTCATGGGGTACATTAAAGCCTCCGAGCACAACTGCTGTCCAAGAAACAGTACAGTATCTTACAGTAAGACCCTCCACGGGTTGTAGTATTAGTTTTATATATTTATATATATATATACAGGGTGTCCCATTTCAAGTGGATTAAAGGTTTTTAACTTTTAAACAAAACAAAATTCAGAAAAACGTTTCAGGTAAAAGTTGTAGTTATTCAGGCCTAGTTTAAAGAAATAAAAAAACATATTTTGGTTTTTCACTTTAAATGGTCAATACCGACCTTCAAACAATGTAGTTTCCTCTTGACCCCCATTTATTTTTATTTTTCTCAAAATGTACAATGCAAAACATTAACATTTATAAAATGTTAACAGAGGCTGGAAAATGTAGAAAATTAACAATTTTTTCTATAAAAACGTTGAAACAGAAGGTTTTTAAATGTCCAGACATTTTCTGAAAGATTCAAAATACCTTGATTAGTAAGTTATTACGACTAAAAACTCTTAAATAAAATAACTTAATGCTACATTACGTTTCCTTGTAAAGGAGGTATGCTAAAGTAGTGAACTTTAAATGTTTTTTCTACTTAAACTATGAAAGATAGAAAAAAATGTTACATACATTTTTCCATGTTTTGGATTGTACATTTCAGAAAAATACAAATAAATGGGGGTCAAGAGGAAACGACATTGTTTGAAGGTCGATATTTTGACCATTTAAAGTGAAAAAAACAAAAATGTTTTTTTATTTCTTCAAACTAGGCCTGAATAACTACAACTTTTACCTGAATCGTTTTTCTGAATTCTTTTTCGTTTAAAAGTAAAAAACGTTTGATCCACTTCAAATGGGACACCCTGTGTATATATATATTTATACATATATGTATATGCGGAAAAATCAATCGCAATTAGGTGTAAGAATTATACACAAAATTAACAGGTTTGATATTTCCTACAGTGACAAATGACAGAAAGGTGTGCATGTTACTTGACACGAATGTGATTTATTATCAGTTTCCGATTCATTGATATGTCGACAAACATGTCATGTCCCGTGTTTTATACGTCATTATAAATCATAATGTGAATGTCAAAATAGCCGATTTAGTTAACATCAGTTCCTTAATGCCATATATGTAACACCGATCTGACAAACTGAACCACTAAATATATTATATTCCTATATGCGAGGAGATAGTTGACTGGAAGATCTGGGTAAGGAAGGAAATAGTTGGGGGTGCAGTCATATTAAACACTAAATAAGTGGGTACTTATTTTGTGCAGAGGCTACTAGTCTAGCCTCAGCTTCCATTAGCCCTGAAGATGACCCACAAAGTGGGTCGAAACGTCGGCACAAAATAAAATAAGAACCCAATTATTTAGTGTTTAATTTGACTCCACCCCCAACTATTTCCTTCCTTATTAATATTCTTATTTATATTAGCCTATATGTGGCGTTCAGAATAAAAAGCGATTAACTTACTTTTGAAAAATGATTGAAAAATTTCTCCCTAACAATCTTCCGCTAGTTTAGTCAAGCAGTTACTTCCTGGAGAAACTTCCATACTTTATAGCCATGAGAAATAAAGCAGCAAAGTTAGGGTTATGCAAAATTATTTAAATAAACTAAGAAAATATGTGTGGTAGTCGATTTTAGAAATTTTTCAGTTCACTGCATTTGAAATTGAACGCCTATTAGCCTATAAGTAGCCTTTTGGTCAGATGCATATTATGTTTCTTTTTTCTGTTCATGTTGTTATTATAATGGCGCCTATAATAAAGTTACTTTTCTACTCTGTTCTGGGAGCGGGGTTACTCAGCGCCGCGCCTTAATTCCCAAATTCAAATAAGATAATTTATTTAATCTTTTAACAGCCTGGGACAGATGCTGTGGGACTAAAGACCCTCCTGTGGCCCACCCAGTCTCTATATAGTGAGTACCCTTAATAGGAGAAAACCCCTGGCGGTTGAGCGTTATCACGGACAAATCACCTAACTGCACAGCCGTTGTCTCGAAACTATCTACCACGTACCGAACCCAAGACCCTTCATAGGTTGTAGTGGCACAGGTTTTTTTATTTATTTTTATTCTATTCAATAATACATCTAAATTCCTAAATCCTTGTTTTAAAATATAATTTATAAGAAGGTTTCTGATGAAGATGCCCCTTTCCATGATTTTCTTTGCATTTTATACACCTTTTTTATATGTTATTATGATAATTTATCATAAATCCATACTTTTCAATTTACATGCAATAAAAACCTATATAATCAAAACTATATAATTCTTCGTTCCGTCTGTATGTCATGAACTCCTTAACGGTTGGATCGATTTTGAAAGAACTTTTTTGTGCGTTCACAAATTGTTTGTGGGGGTTCGAGAACAGTTTAGATTCACAATTTGATTCGATAGACAATACTTTTCAAATTACTTTGTCCACCTCCTAAACGTTTAAACAGGACGTCTGGCGAGTCCGTTATCGTAATATATAGTTTTTCTGATCGTGAGTGTGACACTGAAATTTACCTAGATTTTCATTAAAACGGATCAATCTATTTTTTTTTTAAATTTAACTTTTACACTTTATAAAATCAAATTAATAATTTAAAATTATTATATTAATAATTTCAAATGTCTGTCGGATTCGCTTGTATAGACAAAAGCACCTATTTATGGCTTGAAATTCACTTTGAGTGTTCAATCTCAAAGTTGAATGCCTGATAATGTTATACTTTACTGTTGGATGAGATTAAACCACGATGAGCCATCAATGGAACCCATCAACACAGCGATGAGTTCAACTACGTTATTAGTGGTGTAACGGGAGCTAGAATAGACTTGCTAATGTCCTAGCAAACACAGTGTAAGCATCGCTACTAGGGTCATCTAATGGTATGAGGTCATGTTGTCACTCCCTTGTATCTATATGCATTTCCTTGATGACTGGACCGTTATCACTATTGAAGTAGCTTCTCAATCATGTAGCATGATTGTAGAATAGAATGTTCACTTTATTCTGGGATTAAGTCCCTTTAGAATCACAATCATGAAGAGAAAAAGAAACATAATATACATCTGGCCTGACATAATATAAATCATAAAGTATTTATAAACATGCCAAAAGAGTAAATAAAAAATACAAAGCAACGAATGAAGTTAGTAAATAAACCACAGGAAATAAAATCATGAGCTAGTATGTAATCACATCTTTACATAATGTATATCTTTAAACAACAATATTCATTATTTAATAATGATTTATTTAAGAAAATTACTAATCTGCTTAGAGAGTATCTGTTAAGGAAGTGAGGAGATGTTGGAAAAGCAAGAGCAGTGAGGATTACAGGCTAATGAGGACAGGAAAGAAGAATGACGGATATTAGGAGGGATTAGGATCCACACTATAGTGGCATGGGCGAGAAAGGAACGCTTGTGTGTTTAAGTCCAGAGGGAACGAGAATAAAGATCGGAAAAGCAAGATCTTGTTTTCTGGAGTTGGGGCGAGGATTTGAATCGGGAGACAAATCTTAGAAAGCAGTTCATTATTCGCTTCAGTTTAAGATCAAGCACACTTGAGAGGCCCCCGTATACCACACTACAGTTGTCAAAGCGGAGGATAATGAGAGATGATACGAGAAGCTTACGGGAAGATTGCGTAAGGATTTGCCGAGAACGATGGATATTTGGGCGATGTGGGGTTTCCACCAAATGATTTGATCAAAAGTAATGCCTGAGTTATTGACAGAGGAGCTGTAAGTGATGGGGTGATCGTTCGGAGTTAATGCTTGGAGGATGTGGATGGATGTAAGGAGTAAAATAGAACCTATAGCTATGAGTTTTCATTGCGTTCAATTCATGCTTAACAATATCTATAAACTATGCCAAGAAAATAAAATAAAATAAACCGTTAACATATAATAATTTTTCAAAAATTACATTACATTAATTGGCACCACGTTCAAAATTATATACATATATCATATTTTTATGTTCTTGGATAAAGAAATAAAGACAATAAAAAAATAAAAAATAAAGATTTATTCACAAGTCTTAAATAATTACAATATTTGCTAACAAAACATTCAATTACCTGAAAAAACAAAAGAAGCTGCATTTTAAGCCTTTACTTTATTTTTAAAGTGTTTCTTTATATATTTCAAGAGATTAGTCGTAGTTACATTACTCAACACACAACATTCCTTAAACAATTTATATCCATACCATGTATCTGTAACCTCTCATATGTCTTTAATAATAACAGCTGTTATATCAAGTAGGCTGTGTCGGTATCACGGCAAATACAAAATTAAGAAAAGCACTCGTATATTAAACGACTATTCTTCTCTATAACTATTAGCTAATTCGAAAGTTCTCGCAAGAGTATAATAATATACAATTATTGTTTTAATTATTTTACCCCTGTTACAATGTCCAAGATAAAATCGAATTAATTGCAAGAGGAATATACAACAAACAAATATTTGAGCCGATTTGACCTACTTAAAGCAATGAAATAATTATCTTGTCCAATAAACATTTATCGCACGCTCAATCAGACACCTTCATCTTGAAACTAAATCAAACAACCTACTTCCAAGGTCGTAAAAGAATGCCGTCAGATTTATCGAACACACAGGCAGTTCGATTTATAATCGATTTCGCAGCAGTAGGCCCACTTTCGAAAGTGTTACAGTCGATAATAAAGTCATAAAATGGCGAAAGCTATAAAATGGTAAGAAAATAATTGAATTTATTACCACTTCCGGAATTTCCTGACATGGCAATAAAACAAAACGGTGAGTGCTATTAAGTAGCCATAAAATACTTTCACAAAATGTGTAAAAGTATAAAAACTTTCCAAGCGATATTAGCAATTTCGATTATTAATTGTAATGAAGGTAATTCTAAGTCATTAAATCTGTAATGTACACCAATTAATAATAGGGGCGACCTGTAGTCGAGTGGTTAGCGCAACAATACCGCGTGTTCGCGTGATTTTATAGTGGGAATGTTCATGTCCTTGTGTACGAGTGTGATTCGTATAGTGTGATTCGAAATATACCAGAGTGTATTAACAATTTTCCAGAGAATTTTGGACTGTGTTGTTTGTATCTTGTGTATGTGGACTTTTTTTGCTGAACCCCAAAGTTCTGCTCCATATGTCCATATGCTCCATATTCAATTTAGTTTTATTAAAGAGTATATGGCATTATTATCACAAAGAACATAGACATGGAAGCGGGGTAGCTCCATGTTTATAGCGCTGAATTGCTGTCCTGAAGATCCCGGATTCAAAACTAGCTATGAATTCTTTAACAGCCGTGTAACCTAATAAACCCTGTAGAGACCTCTTGGGGCTCATTCAGCCTCTATGATATTTATATTATAGTTGATAATATTATTTTTAAGTATTTGAAGTGTATTTTCGGGGGGGGGGGGCTAAAGTTTGATAGATACAGTCTCTTCCCATTTACTGAACCCAAGACCTTTATGGGTTGACTTTTTTTTTTCTGTTATAAATCATTTATAAATAAATTTCTTATTAAATCGTTTTTCATTTAATAATGAACTTAAAACGAATTAATAAAAGGAAATAATACAATTTCTCATGATCCTACATCGCTCATAGAGATAATCCAGACGGACAGTTTTGAAATGCTTTTGGAGAGCACTATTGCTCGAAACTATCCTATTAAAACACTTCAATGTTGTGTTGTCTTTTGACTCGATTCGACGACTCGGTCAAATCCTTTTTATAGATTTAGATACGATATTTCGAAAGACCATAATCGCGAATTTCGTCATATTGGATGACTTGGGAGTGTTGTTGCTATATCTTCGATTGCCGACTTCCGGTTCTGTCTACAGTAACTTCGAGGGTTAGTGCGCATTTGTAGGTTTGTTTATCTTTCCACATCATATCTTTATGCGTCCAAGGAAACTTTTTTTAAATTTAATATTTGTCCGATATAATGTCAATCATGTTATGGCACTTGACAAAAATATACATTTAAACATTTTGCTTCCTTTTACAATACTTGTACAAGTATTGTGATCAAGAAAATATCGAATTTCAGATTTCAATCAATATATCAGTTCCATTTCAAATTGTTTTGACACGGTCTACACAATTCCATAAAAAAAATAAAGACACACATCTACACAAATAACAGTGTAAATATTTATAAAATTTAAGTGTGAGTGCTCAGCTGCTAAACTTAAGGTTCCTTAAGGCTGTCATGGATGGACCTTTTACAATATTAATACCCTCCTGGGGCTCACCCAGCCTCTAAAAACTGGATACTATTGATTTGGAGAAAAAACACGGCATTGGAGTGTGGTTTCAGACAAATCACCTCCATCCACAAACGTACAAAACAGTACAGACTCCTACATGTATCTCTAGAATTTAATTCAGTTCAGGGTCACTTTTAGGTCTAAGGATTTTATGTTGGGCCATTTGGGAACAAATAAGTCATGAATTGCACTTATCAAATATTTGTCAACTCTGTTATCTTACACCAAACAGAGATACTTTACGATAAGAGAGAATTTCAAGGGCAGTAAAAACTAAATAAATCGCGATGAATATGATAGGATTATGGAGAATCCAGATGAAAAACCTAGACAATCCTGAAAATCCTATCCAAGCTAATGAGACAAATGTTTTAAATTATTGTATTGTCATCAGTAATTTCAAAGTTTCAATTTAATTAGATGTTTTGAATTGGCCGAAAATCGAGTTCCAAGATTCCGTTACATACACAAACAGGAGAAACTAAGGTACATTAGATGCACCACCTGAAAAGGGCCATGCTCAACCAGTTACATTTCTAATAGTTACCTTGGATAACCTTCTTAAATATTTTTATTGGGGTTAGAATTTGCATAACAAACATGCAATATAATAATAATGGAAATAAATAAATAGAACTAATAATAATATAATTGAATATATAACAACATAATGAAATATATAATATAAATAAATATAATAATAATAGAAATAAATAATGGAATATATCAACAATTTAAAATAAAAAACCATCCCTAACCACCAAACAAACAACAAATCAGCAACAAACAAAAATAAAGATACAACAACTTTAGAACACAGGAAGAAACAAAGAAGAATGAATATGTAAACAATGTAACTGTTATAAAATGTAACTTATTGCGCATGCGTACAACATTGGCCTTTTCTGGTGGTGCATCTAATACACAAGTACCGAAACTAATAAAAGTTAATGAAAGATAATATACTGTTTTAAAAAAGTTCGAATTTGAAATGGAACAAGCCGTACAACACATAACAGAGGTACCACAGAGAAGCTTCAGCGCTGGATGATAGAACTTAATGACTACGTGAGACCGTGTCATTAAAGGCTAAATGATCACCTACGCCACCCACCATCCAACGAGCTAATTCTACACCTCTAATTTTCCTTTCCAGAGAGATCGATTTATAAAGTACTCTGTCGTTTTACATTAGTCTTAACTTATCGATTAGTATTTCTAATTACCTAAACTGATTAATTTAATGACCCAGAAGGTTTAAACGAGATCATTAAAAATTTAATGAATTATTTTAAATTAGGATGGATGAATAAAAGTTATACCTGCAGTTCCCGTGAATTAGTGGTCTTTCTATATCGTTTTCTTTTAATAGTTTTTGACTTGAATTTGAGTTATAATATATAATAATAAACTCTTGTCTAACTTAGCCACTATTACGATTACGAGAATGGCACGATTCCAATTCTCTCAGTACAATTAACTCATTTTGGATAAAATTTGACTTAACAACTTATTTACCGGAGCTGCAGATATAACACAATTAACAATTACAGAACATTTGAAATATTTACTGAACACCTTAATTATAAATTATTGTTACTATTTATATTTTTTATCTTTATTAACAGATAACCTCAACATTATTATTTTCTAATATAATGTAATATAAAGTCTTTATATAATTAAATAATTTATCAATTTAGGTATTGCAAGCACTATAACCTCCCAACAGTTACCTAGATATCCCAATTTCAGTCCTATCTGACTTTTTTAAATTAAGAACGTATAAAAATATATTAAAAATAAAATAATAAACTTAATAAATTTTACGTATAAAAATTTTTGATTTGTAATTTAATTATGATAGATTTAAATGAGAAAGATTTTAGTATGTAAATATAAATAAAATATAGTATAAATAGAGACCAAAGTTTAAAATATTAACAAAAGGACGATGGAGGACAATGGACCTCCAAGAAAAAATTTTAGCTAATGACAATGAATAATAAAAAAAGGTATCTATACTTACTTCTATTTATGGACGATTTTAAGAAATGTTTGTTTGTTATATTGTTATGATTGTATGTAATTAATAATTTACAGAAAAAAGATGACTTATAACTCTTCTTAGATGTCGATGTAAATTCTATTCTTCTTCACGTTAAAAATTATATTAAATATATAATTAACTAAAACATAAACTTACTGTTCAGCAAAGAATTTCAATAGCACCAACCTGAAAAAATATATAAACATTAATTTATTGAAACATAATTAATCGCAAAACCAGGGACTAAATGCTAAAAAAATAATGATGTCACGCCGTACATGAAATACGCAGCTATATTTCATAAAATATACTTAAACAGTTGTTATTAATTTATAACTAAATCTTACAAGGGAGGTTGCAAATCGGATATATATAAATTAGAACTAAATGTTAAAATAATGTCTTCCTTTATATCATTTCATGCAAGATAAACGTAGCTATATTTTATAAAAATATCTACATAAACACGTTATCATTAATTCTTAATTAGATCTAACAAGGGAGGTTGCAAAACGGTTACACCTAATAACCTGTCATTTATCTTGATGGCCTGGCTATATTTGTTTTAATAAAGTAATTTCCTGCGGATGATCAAACGGCTCCATTCACAACCAATTACGGCACATGAAGCCATTTCAAAGAAGGACCAGATGGAGTCGTTATCTACCTCTAAGAACTATAAATATATATTTAGTTAATATTCCGACTGTACTAGGTTACAGAACTGTATTTAATAACCGGTTATAATAACTGGTTATTTCGTTTCGGGTCCTCAAGGAACTTAGCATGTACAAGGGTACAGTATTCTGTAATAGTTGGCAAGTTTATAACGTAGGTAAAGGTGTGAAACAACACAACTATAAAACCCAAATTTTGTTATATATTCTGCAGGTTGTCTCTTCGAGTTGAGTTACAAGTTTTAACTGTTTATTCGCTTCATTTAATATTTTCCAAAAATACAAGTTACCGTGAGGTGAGCTTTAGTTTGGAAAAGAGGATGTAATCGTGGGTAATATGTAGATTTCGGTAATTATTTCATCAAGAAATCAATAAATTTTTTAAAACTAATATTTCGAAAAATAGATGATATATGTTTTTTGAAACGTTTCTAGATGAAATGATTACCGAAGTATACACATTTCCCATAATTGCATTCTCTTTTCCATACTAAAGCTCGTGATAACTAATATATTTATTATATTAAATATATTATTTAATTTATTTATTTTTATTAATGAAAATTTTATTTATTTTTTTAATACACTTAATTGAAATATTATTACAATCTGCCACTAGTAGGCAATATGTAATCGCGCTAAGTTGCTATACAATCGTACAATAAAAACAACAAAAAAAGAATAAAGAAATAAAATAAAATATATACTCAAACACCCACGTAAATACTTCAAAGTCCAAGAACAAAAGATTGAAATAGTAAAAGAATTCAAATATCTCGGAGAATGGATTAGTTAGAATGGTGGGGAAAGCAAAGCAATGGAATTCAGAGAAAATAAACTTGAACTGGCCTTCCAACAAACAAAAGATGCATACAACAAAAAATCTCTTTCCTGGGGATCCAAAATTACACACTACAAGTGATTAAGCCAGAAGCACTATATGCAGCGGAAACACTAAACATAAACTTCAAAGGTCAAATGGAGAAACTTGAGCTAAAGGAAAGGAAAATTTTAAGGAAAATCATCAAATTTCAAGATAATAAGATAGTATACATCAAGAATGAAACTTTGTACAAGAAAATTGAAAAACTTTCAGATAAAAAAAACAAAAAAAAAACTGTACCACTACGACCCATGAACGAGTCTGGGGGTTCAGTACAGGGTTGAGACTGTACTGTTTCATGGACAACGGTTCTGCAAGGAGGTGACTTGTCCTAGGCACGGCCAACCGCCAGGTTTTTCCCCCTTATTATGGATACCCTATTTTTATAATATTTTATAGAGGCTGGGTGAGCCCAGGGAGGGTCCTAGATCCTATAAGATCCATCTCCGAATGCAAACAGACTAAATAAAAGTCTGGCCCGCAGCGCGATTTGAACCAGGATTTTTTTCATGACTACTCAGTGGTCTACCACTGATCCACTTCGCTCCCTGAATAATTACTAAACTGAACTTTAATTTCTAAAATAGTATCTTTACTATCACATTAAGAACTAATTGTAGTACAATTAAATGAACAATTTTATGTTAAGGGATACAATTATCTTAGGTAAGATGCACCCTAGGCCGAAACGTTGGCATTATTAAAAAATAAGTCTTTCTTATTTTTGTGTCATCATTGACTCCGCCCCCTCACCAATTATATCCTTCATTAGAATCTTACTTTTTTTAAATATATTTCTTAATTAAACTGGATTTGTATTTTATATTTGAACATGACAGATGTCTTAGAGTCATAAATCATACTCTTTTTATACAGACCCCTGATTTAAATGCTAATACAAATGTTAATTAGTGACTAGAGGCGTTTAATTAAATCATATATGCTAATATTATTATGACAAGCACAACTATACTGACCACAGCACATTATCAATACAGGATAGTACTTGAAATATTACGTCACATTGAGAAGACGTCGGAACCTATGCGATTTATTCTTTTTTTTTTTTTTTGACTGATAAACATTTTTTTTTAGTAAGGAAAATATGGATTTCCCGAAAAGCATTGTGTTTGTTTTGAATAGAAATTAGCATATTTACAAAGAGGAACGGATAAAAAAGATGGGAGAAGAGAAATAAAGGAGAATAGAGTAGGCGTTGAGAGGGCCAGATATGGCGCGAAATGTATGGCGGGCTTTCGACCTTTTCCCGCGGCCGGAGGTCGCACTCTGAATCACAGCTGTTTCCTAGGCAATGCCATCATTATCTCTTATTAATATTTTTTTTAAACACAATGTCAAAGCAATGCCACCATGATATCTGGTTAATATTAAATTCAATAACGCAATCCCATCATAATCTCTAGTAAATATTAACTATAACAATGCAATGCTATCACAACTATAGTTCCTATTAACTATAACAAAGTGAATACCGCCATAATATCTCGTTGATAATGACCATACCGAAGGAAAGCCTCCATAATCTCTTGTTCTCTTTTACGTTGGCAATTTAATGCCACCATAATCACTAGTTAATATTTACTTTAGCAGCGCAATGACACCATAATATCTTGGTAGTGTTAACTATATCAAAGCAATGCTTCCATAATCTCGTGGTTATAATTACTTTAACAAAGCAATGCTACTTAATCTATTAGTCTTACATAATCTCTGGTTAATATATACAATAACAACTTAATTCCACAACGATTTCATACCAATATTCGCTTTAACATACTAATTAGTTAACTATAACAACACAACGTCATCATCTATAAAAAACATTATCTCAAAACATTTTCACCAGGATCTCTCGTTCAAATTAACTTTTACAATACAATCCCACTATAACTCTTGTTCATATTAACTATATCAAAAATGCCTCCATAATCTCTTGGAAATAAAATGGATTCTAAAATAGGAATAACATTCACTGTAACTGTAATAAATAATCATAATCTCTCGTCAATATTAACTTTAAAATCTAAAAGCCACTATAATCTCTTTTTAATATTCACGATAACCACCTAATGATCTTTCACTATCACGAAGCAATGCCACTGTATTCTCATATCAATTAACTTTGAAAACATACTGCCACCATAATCACTAAACAATATTGACTATAACAACGCCATGCCACCATAATAACTGATCCTGATGAGTGAGGTTAGGATTAACGATATTTATGCCACGGAACAGAGAGCGCTTGCGACATGTGGCATTAACGCTTTCACCTCTCGCAACGCTAACATCAGTCGCATGGAAAATCAAGTGTTAGTACTCATTAAGTATTCGCTCTAAAAAAAGGGGGGGGGTTAAAAGGAAAAAAATCTAGATAAAGAAAATAAAAATAAAGGATATTCTATACTAAGTACTCACGGGAATTCCTATTCTGCGATAGGAAATAACGATTTATTTATCATATGACATAGCACACAATAATATTCGACAATTAAACAAAATTGCGCGAGGAGAGGCGGAATCATACGCGCAAGTTGCGACACACCAGCGACCTCTGAGTCACAAGACTTCCGGAAGTGGACCAAAGAGGAAAGAGGGACATAAAACAGTGTCGCCAACCTTTCCACTTCCTCTTTCGACTCTCTCACACTTTTTTTTTAATCTCTTTGTTTTCTTCTGACCTCACCACTTTTTCTCACAAGACAACGTTTCCTTTCTTCCTAACTGATCGCTCCTTATGTTACACACATTATACGTCGTTCGCTTTAAGAGGAAATGCGTATTGAGGGTAATTATTTCAGTTCTCGTGGGAGTCGATTGTCAACTGTTATTAGTATAAGGACATTTCGATCCTGATAACCGTGAGAAGTACTCGGATATTAAAGTAAACAAGGTTATAAGGGCCGATGTTAAGAAGCGAGACGTTTTAGGAAAGATAACAAGTCAAATAAAAAATTGAACCACTACAAGCTATGTAGCGTACTGAGTTCAGTAAATAGTAGAGACCCTACTGCTTCCGACCCAACAGTTGTACACTGAGGTGAATCGGCTGCGATCATACTTAACCTACTGGTTTTACCCCATATTCAGGGTAAACAATGTACAACTAATCCGCAGGCCCCGTGTTCAAGACCGGATGTGGCAGATAAACAACTTTTTCTATATCACGAGTTCTTATTTATGAAATAAACTTAAGATCGACCACCTCTCAATGGTCATTTCCTGATAAGGTCGAGAGAAAATTATCTTCCTGTACAACAGCTGCCTCAACAAAATATAATCATAACAAAATTCAATACCCTTCAAAGATCGCAGTGATATACGGTATCTTTATTTATGTCGAGCTATTTTCTAAAAAGAGGGAGCGGAGTAGCTCAGTTTGTAAAGCGCTGAAAGTTCAAATCCGACTGTGGTAGATGAATTATTTATGTTAACATTCACGGATAGGCCCAGTGGGATCTGTAGACCCTTGTGGGGCGGACCCGGCCGCAAAAAAAGTGGGTTCCCTTAACTGGGAAAAACCAGAGGGTTGAGTTTGATCTCAGAAATCACCTAACCTGCACAACAGACGTCCTTGAAACAGTATACTTTCTACCATGTACTGAGCCAAAGTCCTTCCAAGGGTTGTAGCGGTACGGTATTTTTTTCTTCCAAAAACCTAATCTCTAAGATTCACTTCTGAGATCTCGTTTCACTTCTGAAATGAATTTTCAACAGTATTGAAAGAAAAATAAAAGATTCTTTCAGCAAATGTTATTATTTTTTACAAGTATATATAGTTAACTGTGTGAAAGTATCTTTATATGCTGTATAACGGTATATTTTACATACATTGCATTTTAGTTATTAGAGATAAGACTTATTTTAGAAAATGTGAAAGGTATTAAAAATAATAAAAAATAAAAAAAAAGGAAAAAAAATAGAAACTATACTCGTACAAACCATTGTATTATTAATCATGTTTTAACTTGAGCTTGCACATAACAGTATTGTATTTAAATTATAATACTTCTCAAATTAAAATAAATTAAAATTAAAATTTGAGATAACGAATATGATACTCGTATATAATAAAGCAAACAATAGTTAATAATTTAAAATAATCGATTTTTATTCCTTTTTTTTTGGGGTTAAGAAAATATAACATGGTTTAATTGCTATTGTGATCCCCATTGTCCCTGAAAACGATACAAAAACTTAATAATAGTATTTATTCAAAGGAACAGTTCTTTTGTTAAACTAACCTTCACCTTTCAGGTAACCTCAAAAAAAAAAATTAAAAACATGACAACTAACCTCAACTGAAAATACAATAGCAATACTTGAGCTGCAACGTTGCTATTTATAGTTTAAAAAATACTTCAACCAAGTTTCTCATTATCTAGGTATATTAACTAATTATAAAATCCAACATTGCAGTGGTTAAAAAAATCTAATCAGTCAACGTTTTGCCAATCCTGGTGTCTCACATCAAGAGCCCAAACTAACTCATCACTTAGAACAAAACCTCACTGTAAAATTTTCAACAAAAAACTCTATAAGATTGTTGGTTATTGTTTATTCATTAACGTCATTTTATGCAACTATGGCCGCATAATTAGACAAATTTTATCTACCCATATAATAATAAGGAAGGAAATACATGGGGGGGGCAGTCATATTAAACACCAAATAAGTGGGTACTTATAATCACATTATAAAAACTAAGAACTTAGAAACAAAACCTCACTGTAAATGTTCAACAAAAACTCTTATGAGATTTTTAGTTATTGTTTATTTATTAACGTCATTTTATGCTAATATGACTGGATAATTAGACAAATTTTGTCTTCCCAGATATAGTTAGGATAGCGGTCTTTAACGAGTACTTGACACAGTTGAGACTCGCAATCGAAATTTTACGCCTCCTCCGAAGGACCGCATTAAAAGGAGTAACAAATCCTAAGGCCACCTAGGTCATAGTAGATCGTTGTGCTAACTACTTGAACAGTAGATCTATAAATCTATCTATTAAGATCTATTAATCGGCCAACTAAGAACACCACAACCATGTAAATCTCTTTAAAACTAAATATCAAGTACTCGTTAAAGACCGCTATCCTAACTATATCTGGGTAGACAATATTTGTCTAATTATCCAGTCTTTTTAGCTTAAAATTACGTTAATAAATAAACAATAACCAAAAATCTCATAGAGGTTTTTGTTGAACATTTTACAGTGAGGTTTCGTTTCAAAGTGATGAGTTTTTAAAATACTTCTTTTTTATAATGTGATTATATCGTCCCAACTATCAAATTCCAAATATCGAATATCGAAAATAGATTCCAACTATCGAATGTGAAAATCGGTACTTTTGAGGATAATTTAAGAAAAGCAGTTTCAAGGTTCAATAAAAATTATTGCCTATAATCAAACCAATGGCATTCGTTTTACATTGTTTTTGTGACTGATAGATGCCTCTATATGAATTTTATATGAATTATCAATCCTAAAGCAACTCCTTTAAGTCGAAAACTAAAACAGTGTTTTTTTCACATTCGATAGTTGGAAATGGTAGGGACGATATTTTTAAAATATCTAACAAGAGTGTATATTCATTCTTTTTTATTTTTCATTGTTTTGTGTTTCAGCTTTCTTTTCTTTAAAATATTCATTCGGAGGTATTAAACCTGACATAAACATGCATGCGTATGATTAATGTAGCATTAACATCAGGTATAATTAATGTATAGCGTAAATTTGAATTGAAAAGATGTTCTCATGTGATATCCTTTGTGCACTACATACTTAAGGCTAAGAACTCATAACAACGGAATACCCAACGATTAACTCCGGTATATTAAAACAAGAAGATATATTAAATACAGAAGCCTCAACTTTCTTTTGGGAGAAAGTGCATTAAATATATGGATAATTTTGTATGTATGTATGTATGTATGTATATACATGTCTATTGTTAAGTATTTTTCTTAAGCTCTTGAGTTTCAACAATTTCTCTAAGACAATGCTTTGCCGCCATATTTATCGTGGTTTTAGTCCGGCTCTAAACCTCAATTGAGAACTTACCAATCACATCTCTTACTTTTCCAATTCAAATTCTTATTAATTTAATGTCACTTTATGCTGCTATGGCTAATCGGACGATGCTACGGTGGAAGCTCTAGATTTTGCGTATCCAGGCATAGATAGATAGGGAAGGATTTTTAACGTGTACCTGACACCAGACATGCTTTAGCTCACCATTTTACGTCTCCACCATAGACTATTAAAAAATCCTTAGGGCCATACGTCAGATTTTTATTTATTGGCTTCTATTTGTTTATATTCGAACTAACTTTTGCCCACGGCTTCGCTCGCGTGGAATTTGGTCTGCCACATAAAGTTTCGTGACAGTTCATTTTAAATAAATAATTTAATTTGTTTAACTATAAATTACTCATACATCCGAAATTTCAGATTTCTAACTTCAAAACAGACGGATGCCATACAATCTTTGAGCCCTTATTATATTAAGGGGGAAACCCTTTTGGGTGGAATTGTGCAAATTTCTTTCTTAGTGCTCATTTAAGCTATACAAAGAACCTATCTGCGAATTTCAAGATGCTAAGTTCAGTGGTTTCTGCTGTGCGTTAGTCAATCAGGTTACAGTTTTATATAAACTTCGCCTGTGTGATGTGTTGATAAAAAGTAGCCAAGGTCCTTCCCCAGGCTTGAGATTATCCATATCAAATTTCATCACAGACGGATCACCACAGCCGTGTGTAAATATATTGATATAACGTATATTGACACTGATTAACAAACGGGACGGACAGAAGTTTACTGTTGTTTGTGTAAGTAAAGGATTAGTATGTAATGTTATTGAATTTATTGAAAAGGTTTACTTAGTATAACGGTTTCACTTGTCGTACGGAAGCAGCGAGAAGTGAACTATGTTACTTGATTTGTTTTGTTCAGCGAAAATATGTAGATTTTGCGAGTAACAAATACGTGAGCAAACATACAAACTTTGAACCCCATTTTCACCCCCTTAGGGTTAGAATTTTGGAAAATCCTTTCTTATCGGATGCCTACGTCATACAAAGAACACACCCTCAAAGTTTCAGGTCTCTACGATTAGCGGTTTAGGCTGTGCGTTGATACCTCAGTCAGTCATTCAGGACAAAGCATTTTATATGTATAGATTATAACTCCTATAATTATTATATTATAACTCCAAATACTCAATTTTCACAATTTTTCGCTTAGTTTAGTCAAGTAATTTATAACACGATACCATTGCCACCATCTTTTTCATGGTTTTAGTCCAGATCTGAACCTGAAGTTCCGGAAGCATAAAATTTGTCAACACTTCCACTAGATTCAGAACTAATTTACTGAGTATTAAATCCCTTACTTCTTTATTTCAATAAAATAAAGAATAATGTTTATTCATTTAACACCACTTTATGCAGCTATGACTAATCGAGCGATGCCACAGTTGGAGTCCTAAACTTAGCCTATCCATGGTTAATTAGGATAGAGATCTTTAACGTGTACCTGACACTATACATGCTTTAGATCACCATTTTACGTTTCTGCCATAGACTATTTAAAAAATCCATAGGCTACCTTTCGGAATGCGAACTCGCGATCTGATACTGACGAAGATGTCTTTAAAGTATTTTATTTCTTAAATGCTTTCTAATGGCTTCAGATTTCTTCGATATTACATTCGACATGTTCATGATCTTTTTTATTGTTTCCTGTTCTTAAAAAAACCTACAATCTTTTCTTCTTAATTTACGGACGTCAAATACTTTACAACCTGAAGATCTGTAACCTTCTCGCGTTTTATTTATTAGTCCTCCAAAAGCGGCACGTGTTTATAGGAAACAAAACTGTTAAACCGAATTTCCTCTGTCACGCGTACTTCCTGAACTGCGTAAAGCATGACCGGATGGTTACCATAGAGACTAAAGAAGGGAAGAACAACGTAACCAAAGCCGATCCGATCCACTCTCGCGACGATTTCTGCCAACTCTATAGATAAGATGACTTGACCGCCATCTATTCCTGGAAACAGGAAACATCAAAGTACAATATCACAGAGGCAGCGGAAGGCCGAGCCAATAAAGGAACCAAACGAGGCTTATATAAGGATCTAGGAAGCCATCTTGTGGAAAGCGTACTCTGTCTTCCGATTAAGGTTTCGTAAGAACAATAGTCCATAAAGGATATAACTATCAAATCTGCTATACTTGCTCTGCTACTGGATTTGTTTTCTACTGTTCGCTATTTCTGAAACTAGATGAATGACACAATACAGCATACTTGAATTTATTGTTTATCTATTAATTTTTTTTTAAATTTATTTATTGATATTTACAACTGTATTACAATAATAAATCAAGTAGGCTATGTGATACATAATGACATGAGTTAATGGCAAGTAGAGAAACTACCCACTGGTAGTACTCAAATCACTAGTTCAACTAAGAAGGTCACGTGGCCATCTTCTTTTCAGACGCCTCGGAGGATTATCGGGAATTGAAGAGGAAGCTAGGTTTGAAACTAGAGGGTTTGAATGGGAATGAAGTTTGTTATGAAAGGATAGATACCGGGTTCGGGCCAAAACAGTAACAAATGGGACATTAAGGTCGTTATGGATGACTTTATTCTTAACAAAATAAAGAGCGTTGAGGATTTTACGAAGGATTTTGGATTGTAGGGATTGGATACGAGAGGATTTCAATGGCTTAGTGGAGCCCCAAAGCTCTACTCCCCTAAGTATCGGATCTGTTCTACAGGCACCAGTGTATATTATTAAAGGATACTGAAGGGCAGGAAGTCATTGGTTTACGACGTAAGGTAAAAGTGATTTGATGCGATTTTTGAGAATTTATTTAAAATATTCAGTTTTGACACCATTCTTCAAGATCAGTGATATAGGATTGGAGGCTTTGGGATGCAATAACTGGATTGGTGTTGACTGATAATACACATGTATCATCAGCATACGTGGTAAGGATAGTATTAGGATGAGTTGGGATGTCAGCGGTATAAACTGTATAAAGGATTGAATACTACCTTGAGGAACACCAGCAGATTGGGGAAAAAAGAATGAATGGTCATTTTTATGGTTTACTTGGAAAGTTCTATTTGTGAGATAGGATTGAAGGATGAGAAAGTATGTATGGGGTAGGAACTTACGGAGTTTGTAGAGCAAGGCCGGATGCTCTATAATCTTTACCTTCGAACATTAAGATCTGCACCCCCAGTGGATCAGTAACTATTTGATTAATTTCGTCATCCAGCGAACATTGTTTAACAAGACCATTCAAAATGTTGAGTAATTTTAATTTAGTATGGATGTATATACGTTTACTCTGCATTCCCGATGAATAAGTGGTTAAGTCGAATTTTGTTAAAAATCAGTTAATTGTACTGAAAGGAGTGGAATCGTTTTATCCCCGTAGTATTTCGCTTATAATAGAGTTATAATATAACCAATGACAACATGTCACTTGTGCTCTACGAGAATGACTCCATTTTGGTTTCCTAAGTACATGAGACTTATTTAAGAGAAAGCTCGTCTTAACCACTTATTCACCAGTGATAATAATATATTTCGATACATAATACCAATAATAGTACTACGAAACTTTCGATTTTTTTTAAGGCGTTGTGAAAGGTCAAATCCAGGCGAGCTAGCAGCGCTATCTGTTCGACATATTGTCAAATATGCTATATTTTTAATAAGAGACTTAGGTATAATTTAAAACACATACTTCAATAAAGGCTGTGGGTAAGTTTTATTAATAAAAGGATGTTTTTGGATTACTACACTATTTCTTAAACAATTCACAATCTGACTCCATTAAATATAAATACTAATTAACAGCTGTTTCCTTAATTCAATTATTTTAATCAGCTGAAATCGATGTATTGAATCGATTATAACATTTTAATTAAAAATAATTATCAATATTTAGAGCCTTCTACAGACCCATTTACTAAAACGAGAGGTAACAGTACAATTTACTGCTTATTACTATCATTCTTAAACGAATTAATTGATAGTTAAATATATAATAAATGTTAATTTTAATGTTCAATAATATTATACATACATGGGGAAGAGAATGGTCCAGGTGAAGGTCAGAGAAAGAATTTCTTAAATAGGGTTGAACTATTTATTTGAAAACCAACGTTTCGACCCACATTGCAGCTCTTCTATTGGACTGGATAGACAAGATATAAACAATCGTGAAGAAGAAGACCAGTAATGCGAGTCGAAACTTTGGTCACAGATAAATATTTCAACCATATTTAAGAAATTCTTTCTTTTACCTTCATCCGGACCATTTTCTTCCCCTTTAATTTTAAAATTTCATTGTAAAACGTGGTCATTAAAAGATGAACAATGCTTTAAGGTATATCGTAGAATATTTGGCCCAAAGGATGCGACTACTCGAAAATTTAAGATATTACACAGCCCAGAAATGCAGAACATGTACATTATTAATATAATTAAATTGATTGTCGAAAAGATCGTTATGGGCTTAGTAAAAAACGAATTAATAAACAGATTTAAGCTCTGAGCCGACTGGTAAACGTCCAATGCGTCGGTGGGAGGATTGCCTTTTATTGATTAAGTTTATGAGCAGAAATTTGTTAGGAGGTATTCATCCTTCGCTGAGCCTTATTCTCATTATAGTTAATTTTAAACAATTTGAAACAAAACTCTTCGAAATTGTTTTCATTCCCTTCACCGTTTCGGAAAGTACCTTATCCGAAACGACCTTGTTAACCTTCGTGTCGCAAGCCCAAAATCCTTCGAAGATAAACGTTGTACATACACGAACTCGTTAAATCATTACTACCTCGCTCCCCTGACGATTATCGAAACTGCCAGAAAAAAAAATAACTACGTGATGTTTTGGATTTGGAACGATCATTAAGGGAACGCTATCAAAATTCCCTACTGGTTCCTGTTCAGATCTCGGCCGAAACTAGGAAAAGGGGACAACAGGGGATGTAATAGTTTAAGTGTGATTCTATTACTCCCAGTTAGGAAGTATATAAGGATCGAGGAAAACTTTAGAATTCTGATTACAAAAAAATTAGGAAATGTTCAATTTGATAATCGTAGAGTCCATCTGGAACAATTTAGAAACAACACTTGTTTTACAGAAGGGTTTCTTCAGTACCTCAAGCGGTCTTGTGTGAATTTTTATGGTTCGCATATTATGAAATGTCCCTTATAATCATTTCTAAAATTCGAAGCTCGCGTATTCGTAGTCCGGCAGGTGGGTATAGGATTTAAAGGAGTAAAATCCATTTTTAAAAGGGAGTAAAAAATCTTTGATTGTGCTGGCCTTCGGAAAGGTCGTAAAACGGTGTTCCCGAGCCTGTACGATGTCAGGTACAAGTTAAAAATCCGTATCCTAATAAAACCTGGATAGCCAAAATGTATGGCTCCCATTGTAGCATCGTCCTATTAGCCACAGCACCATGAAGTGACGTTAAATGAACGAAGAAACAAACAACGTGAGCATGTGGACTTCTGTTGTTTAATATGTTTATGCCCACAGATTGTAATGAGCTGTTATTAATACCATATTTTTTCATAATATTTGCTATCACTACAACTGAACAAACATCGTTTAGTAAGCCATCAAATACGACTATCGAAAAACCAAGATTTTCAGAGGTTTTTTTAGGTTAAATTTGGACTCTCGGAAGCCTGCAAGAAACATTAGCATTTCGTTCGAGGAAAGGTATTGTAAAGAATGGACCATTCACCGCTGGTTTGAGAAATTTTCTGCTGGAGACACAGATTAATTCATAAATAATTAATTTATCCTATTTATTCAGAAGTGAAACTATCAAATATACTTCGTACTGCAGGGATATTGACATAAACAAAAAACTACCTGTATTGGTTAATCGGAAGGGACCTATACTCTTACAGGACAAGGCCATAACCTGTTCCACAACAGACAGTGAAACTAAACGAGCTGGGTTACGAAGTTTTCCCACACCCACTTTATTCTCCAGACTTATATCCAACAGATTTTCATTTGTTCCGAATTCGGAACATTCTTAAGGGTAAAATTTTTGAAAATAATCTCAACTTTAAAAACGCATGTCAGATTTAATGTCATCACATAACCCTGAATTTTTCATTCTGGGATCGGAAATTTAAAAATAAGAAAAATATTTTGAATAAAAATGTTCTTGTTGCACGATTTAGCATTTAAATTTTTTTTTTATGAAAATCCGTTCTCTAGGTACCACCGTCAAATCCTAAGTCTGGTTAAAACATTTCCTTATCGTTATTAACAAATAAAAATGTTTAAACAAAGACAAGTTTTAAAGTGGTCATAAAAAAGAAATATTTCACTTCATTAGTGATAACAGTTCATTACCATAATGATTTTAAAATGTCTATAAATAGAAGGCAAACACGGGATAAGATAATATTATCAATGTAGTCCACGACCGAGCGACGCATAACAAACAATAATACAACATTATATTACTGATGTAATTTATTACCCTTTAATATGTAAGAAGAAAAAATAATATATATTCTGCATTATATTTTTATATCTCTATCATATATAAACAAGAATGTTTCCAACGGGTAATACATTTATGAGACTGCTGTTATGTGGATAGGATATTACCAACACCGATTTGGAATATGAATATTGTACTCAGATGAGGTTATTAATAAGATGAGATATGAAATCCTTATTTCATTAGAGAATTTTCTTAAAAAGGCAAAACTGTTCAGTATGAAAATTATAGTAAAAAATATATATATATTCAGTTTTTTTTTGTTTTTTAAAAATTTAATTCAATGATATTTACAACTATAATGGTATTATATCAAGTAAATGTGCAAAAATGTAGAATATGACATGAAAACACTTGTGGAGAAACTACCCATCGATAGCACTCCAATAAAGTTCTATAGTAGATGATCTCGAGGCCATCTTCTTTTCAGACGCCTCGCAGGGTTATCAGGAATTGTATGGGAAGCAAGTTGAGAGACTAGAGGATTCAAGTGCGTATGAAGCTTGTCATGGAAGGATAGGTATCTAGTTTGGGCCAAATCAGTAACATATGGGATATTAAGATCATGATGGATGAGTTTGTTTGTGACATAATAAGGAGCATTGAGGATTTTACGAAGGATTTTGGATTGTAAGGATTGGATACGAGATGAATTGGATGGTTTAGTAGAGCCCCAAAGCTCAACTCCGTATGTCCAAATAGGTCTGATGACTGTCATGTAAATGAGTCTTTTGTAATTAATTGGTAGCTTAGAGCGTTTGTCCAGTAAGTGTTGAAGTAGGCGAAAACGTCTAGCAGTTTCTTGTCTTTTCAGTCTTGTATGAGGCTTCCAAGTGAGACGTTTATCCAGATGGAGTCCTAGGTAACGTATCTGTTCGACAGGGTTCGGTGGAATATTATTAAAGGATACAGTAGGACAGGAATTCGTAGGTTTACGACGAAGGGTGAAGGTAATTTGATGGGATTTGTTAAGATTTATTTTAATCCTACAAATATTCAATTTAAAACGGAAAAAAACAGTAAAAAGTTTTTGTAATGAATTGCAAATAAGTAAATACGTATTTCCAAGTAATTTAGAAAATAAACAACTCTAAATTAGGCTCTTATCAATTTAAATAACAACACTTTGTGAAAGCAGAGGGGGGGGGGCTTGGGAACCTCGGTTGCCATTGGTTACCAAAGCTACAATGTTTATCGCTTATTTAGGTTAGGTTGTATTCCTGTTTCAAGAAGTGGCATGACAATGCTCTCTTCACATGCACCAGATTAATTCAGATAAAATTATAGCGTTACAATATTTCAACCTATAATAATAGAGTTCTAGCCAGAAAAAGTACGAAGGGCGAGGGAAGCGAGATAAGTGGTGGAGGAAAAAGTGTAGCCAACGAATGCGCGGCCGTCCCGAAGCGACTTCTGCCCAGTTCGTTTCCTAAATTCCCAGACTATAGCAAAAACTTTAAAATTCCCATAACAATTGGATTTCCAGTGTTTTGAATAGTTTTACAGTTGGAACAATGGAGGTTTTAATTAATTAATTCAATATTTTGACAGAAATCTTATTAGATATTTATTTTGCATCCCTTAAGATGTTCAGAAACAATAGAAATTATTTCTTCGGTTTTTGGAGCCAACCAAAAACTGTTATTATGTCCATCTTAAACAAGGATTAAGAGGCTTTCACAAGGAAGTTGGATCTAACATTATAACCAGGGAAGCTACCTACTGAGTTCACAGGAAATATTATTGAACCAGCAACAATGGAATGATGAGTTGTAATGGGAACGTCTTCAGCACATCACGCGATGCCATGTCATGCGAAGTGGCATTCATGGGAGTAATCAGGCATGATAGTTATATCTTTCAATATTACGTTTTTTTTAAAGTCTAGCTTAGAACCTATAATATTAGTAGATATCCTAAAAAGTTATAAAAATATAAAATATTACAATAATTTCACAATAGTGAGAGCATATCTGTAACTTAACAAGAAAAAATCCATTAGTACATATTACGTGATCTATGTAGCTTAATAAATGCAGTAAATAAATAAAACTCAAGCAATATATATATGCTTATAAGATAACCAAATAAAGCAACAAACATTTCCAATGGACTACAGCGCTAACAAAAAACAAATTCAATCTATCTAATGTTAACAATATTTGAAAGAAGAAGTTCCGAAATTATCGTTTCCTATTTAATTTCGTTATTATATAAAAATATTTTTAGGAGATGTAATATTTTAACGACGTTGCCTAGCAACGGATCGAGGAACTGCTTTTTGTTCATTCTTTTGTCGAGCTCGATCAGCTGAATTATAAATATTTTAAAAAACTGGAAAATATTATTCCTGACTTCTTTCAGCCTTGTTAATAGCAATGTTATTTAATTTAAATGGAAAAATAGAATGCATCGCTTTAAAAAATTAAGCACGCCATAACATTTTAGAAATGTTGTGAATGAAAAATAATTTCAGTTGTATATTTCGATATATAAATTTTTTTAAAAATGACTTCTTATGGTCCGGGGAAACATCGACTATTTGCATCGATACTAGAAGCATCGATACAATGTATATTATAGCTATATAAACTCTTGTAATATAAAATACTACATAAAAAAAATAACAGAGAAGTTGATATCGATTCTTATTCCATAAACCCTGAAACTCATTTTCGTAATTTGTTATTCAAGTTGTGTTAACTTATGTTCAGAACCAAAATTTGGTTTCTTCACATTTTTCACTTGTTTAGTCAAGTAATTTTATGGTTAAATTATTGATGGTTTAAGATCGAACTAAAACTATGACAACTTAGTCGGCAAAGTGTAGTGCTAGACAAAATAACCTGACTAAACGAGAGAAATGTGTGAAAAAGTCAATTTTTTAGTTATACGGTTTTCCTTAACACTTAATATGATAGATCGATTGTTCAATATTTTCAAAACTATGGTTTTCCATTAAATAATAAAAGGTCTTTTAGAATACTTGAAATATTCTTTGGGTTGGGAGAATATTACTGTGGACCGAGACAAGACCTTCGTAAGTTAGCATGACTGAAGGACGCGCGTTTAGATAGCTGTTAAAACCACTTGTTTAACAACCTCCATCTTTAATTTATTTATTTATTTTACATTTAGCAGTTTCTTTTTATTTATTTATATTCCTTTTTCTTTCTTTTTTTTAAATGTATTTATTGATATTTACAGCTGTTTTGCAATAATACATCAAGTAAATAGGCTATGTGATACATAATGACATGTGAAAATGACAAGTAGAGAAACTACCCACTGGTAGTACTCAAATCACTAGTTCACTAAGAAGGTCACGTGGCCATCTTAATTTCAGACGCCTCGGAGGATTATCGGGAATTGAAGAGGAAGCTATGTTTGAAACTAGAGGGTTTGAGTGGAAATGAAGTTTGTTATGAAAGGATAGATAGCGGGCTCGGGCCAAATCAGCAACAAATGGGACATTAAGGTCGTTATGGATGACTTTATTCTTAACAAAATAAGGAGCGTTGAGGTTTTTACGAAGGATTTTGGATTGTAGGGATTGGATACGAGAGGAATTCGATGGCTTAGTGGAGGCCCAAAGCTCTACTCCGTAAGTCCAAATAAGTCGTATGATGGTCATGTATATGAGTCTTCTGTAATTAATTGGAAGCTTAGAGCGTTTGTCTAGTAAGTTTTGAAGTAGCCTGAACCGTCGAGCGGTTTCTTGTCTTTTCAGTCTAGTATGAGGATTCCAGGTTAATCGTTTGTCGAGATGCAACCCTATGTATCGGATCTGTTCTACAGGCACCAGTGGGATATTATTAAAGGATACTGAAGGGCAGGAAGTCATTGGTTTACGAAGTAAGGTAAAAGTGATTTGATGGGATTTTTGAGATTTTTTTTTAATTCTCCAGTTTTTACACCATTCTTCAAGATCAGTGATATGGGATTGGCGGCTATGGGATGCAATAATTGGATTGGTGTTGACTGATAATACACATGTATCATCAGCACACGTGGTAAGGATAGTATTAGGATGAGTTGGGATGCCAGCTGTATAAACTGCATAAAGGAGTGGGCCAAGGATACTACCTTGATTTATATTCCTTAAAAAGCAGAAATAAATAAAATTAATATACTTAAATAGATCGGTTATAATCAAGGGACGTTAAACATTTAACTACCAATTACTTTCTTTACTGCGTTAAAAAATATATCTGTGATGAATAAATGCGTAGTAAAAACTAGATAATTTCCAGCAATTGAGTCATGATGACTGTTGAGTCAAGAGTTAGAGTCAGTGTTGATGCAGTTGGTCAGGTTGCACCGATGCATCGCGATGTAAACAACTGTAGATATTTCGAATTTTCTATCTCACCTGCTTTGATTAGCAATCTCAACAGGTGTGATTAAGGTTTTTGCTTACCTTTATTATCTATAAATATATTTTTCCTAGATAAGTGATCGAAAAAGATTTTTTTTTTTAAATTTATTTATCGAAGTTTTAAGCCGTCTTACACTAAGACAAAAAGTAAATAGAAATGAATGATTCATAATGACATGAGGTAAAGAGAGGTTGAAAAACTACAGGTAGTACCCAAATAACAGATTCAACTTAGAAATTCACGTGACCATCTTCTTTTCTTATACCTTGGAGGATTATCGGGAATTGGAAAGGTTTGAAACTAGTAGGGTTAAAATTTATTATAATTTTTAATAATTGCTTTAATTTTTTTTATTATTTTTAATTTTGAAGAGAAAAGATTTGCCCCTAGCCGAGATTCGAACCCGGATCTCCACCTCACCGTGCCAATGCTCTAACCATTTGAGCCACCGGGGTCGCTCCCTACCTAGGACAAATCTGTTCTCTTCACCGATCGATATCGCGTTCGAGCCAAATCGACAACAAACAGGACATTGAGGTCATTATAAATGACTTTATACGAAATAAAGTGAGGAGCATTGATCACTTCACGAAAGATTTTGGATTGTAAGGATAGGATACCAGAGGAATTCGATGGCTTAGTGGATCTACTCCGAAAATCAAAAAAGGTCTTATGATAGTCATGTATGCAAGTCTTTTGTTATTGATTGGAAGCATAGAGCGTTTGTCTAGTAAGTGTAGAAGTAGCCTGAAATGGCGTTCAGTTAAAAAGATATTTCTAAAATTAAAAAATAAAAACAATTTTTATCGAATACGTCGAAAAATATAAATCTCAATTAAGATATTTGTATCTAAAATACGAAATAACCTAAGCCGGCTCATCATTAGGCTACACCTACATTGGATCCGATTCGGTGCGACGTGATTCTATCACATACGATGCTGGGGTGTATACATTATACATATTTTACTATACATTATAGTAAAATATAAATGTATTAAAAATAATTAATAAATAATCTTAATTTTATAAATTTAAAGAACCAAACGTTATAACTCTCGATATATTTCAGTCATTTGGTTTGCTAGCGACGTCTCATCGTATCACACCGGATCCAATGTAGGTGTAGCCTAAAAGAGGCATATACTTTATGATACTTGTATTTATTTGGTTATTTTTTTCGAAACAGAGGTTTTCGACCACCATTTTTGGTTCTGATTTATTAAGTATATTTATTAAAAATTTACATTTTTAAGAATAGATGGAAAAAATTCAAACATAACAATTAGAGAGTAATAGAAAAGGACATTAATAAACAAAGACATCCCAAACTCTAAGTGCAGCAAGAAACAAATACAACTACTGAATCCTAAGGAAGGTTACACGGCATCAGCTGGACAAGTTTAAATAAAACAGCTGATAAATAAAAAATGAATAAATGATATCAAATACACCAGCCAATCTACCAAAAGGTACAAAGCAAAATAAAATCAAAAAAATCACAACTTCAAAAGACAATAATCCGTATTAAAAAGGAAAGTAAATGTGCAAGAGAAATCAATTGATACCAAATCAAGAATTCAATTTATATACATCTATTTCACAAAATATATTAATATAAAAGAGCAAATGCTCAAAAGAGACATAAAATACATGTCTTAAATGAATGGAAAAACAGTAACCAAAAAGCATTAAGTCTCTAACCGAAAAACAGGAAATAAGTATACCTGTCAATATTTCGCAAAATATCCCTGTCTAAAAATATATTTAAACATCAAATAATAGAGGGTATTACAGTGTTGATTTTATTTTTCATTAATTAAAAATTAGAACTCTGCCTTTTATTTTGAATTCTAGGTTTGGATAGCCTTCAAGAAATAAGACCTGATTCGATTGCTGATAAGGCCTCTTTATCGCTGCCAAACGATCGTAAAACCTATCTAAAGGCCGATTTTTATCCACGTGTTAATTGAAATTCGATCAAGTATAAGGCAAAGGTGTCAATTGTAAATTATCTTGCCACTAATGCAAGAATCTTCTTCTCAATTTACTTTCAAATACTATTTTTTTTTTTTTTAATATAGAAGCTGTATCAGTTCCAAAACTTTTATTTAGAGGTGTTAAAAAAATCGTTTGTTTCTTATGGTGGCTGATGAACTATTTTATATGTTAATAGCTACGGATGGACACTCCTGGGGCACGCTCAGCCTCGAAAAAGTGATTAACCTTAATTCGGTGAAAAAACTGTTGGTTGAGCGTGACATTGACCAGTACTGACTTTACCATGTACAGAACCAAAATCCCTTTATGGGTTGCAGTGGTACAGTAGTTTTTTTTATGGTAATATTAATGATGGAGTGTAAAAAGTGATGGACTTGGAATGAAGATGATTTAAAGGGGCCTCACTCCTTGCCATAATCATCAGTTTTCATTTATAGGTGATGACGCTCAGTAACAACATGTTTCTACAAAAAAATAATATAATAGTTTCAATTACTAAAAATAAAATAAATAATTAATTTCCATTAATTGTTATAATGTAATAAGATGTAGTAGTTTATTACGCTGAATCTTTTTTTATTAATTAACCTGCTTTATTTAAAAAAACAACAACTTTATTTGAAATTTTACATATACAAGCAGAATAATTGTGAATACATGTTCCGGACTACCTTTATATGTTTAAAGAATAGTGATTTTAATTAATTACAGTCACCTTTTATAAATAAGTTTTACAATAGCAGGAAAAATGTAGTAAAAAAACGCTTAAAAAAAAAATAATAACAATAAATAATAATTAAATAAAAATGATAATAATAAAGTAGATAAATATAATAATAATTAAATAGAAAATAAATAAACAATTAAAAATAACTATAAAATAAATACAGATAACTAGATTACAATACCTGCAAATAGTGATTTATTAAGAAAGAAGTATATGTTTTGTTCTTTTGTGCGTGTAGCGTCGTAGCGAATGTTTATCATAGTTACCGATTTCTCCGATTAATGGGTTTTCGGAAGCTGGAGTTTTTTCGAAGTATGTTTTTGTTTGGGCTGAAACATATTGTTTAATACTGGGAAGCTCAAGATCTCTAAGCATAGACGATATTTTCGTGTAGCGGGGATAATTATTGATAATCCTCATGCATAGTTTTTGTACCCTTCCAAACTTTCTATAATTTGTGGCGCAGGTTGAACTCCAGACAGGTGAGGCATAGGTTATCAATGAAGCGGATTACAGTTTTGTAAAGGATTAGTTTGTTTTTATCTTTATTTTGTAATAACAGAAATATTAAAGGATTTTAAAATTATGAAAATATTTTACAACTTCCTTTCATATCATTATATAGACAGAAAACTAAAACTTGGTCATTTGGAATCAGGAGGCTTTAAGTTCTAGATAAAACAAGACTTCAATTTTTTTTTTCCAAGACCTAAAATCTTTTCCTTACTGCATACTACAAATACAAAAATAATTTAAATTTAATCATCAAATTAATCTAAATAGCATATCATGTAAATATTATCAATGACTAACTGTCCGATGAAGCATGAGATACACGGATATTGTGTTTTTGTAAAAACCTGTACCATTTCAACCCATGCTTACAAATATCCCGAACAATGTTCCATTTTTACAGAATAAGCACATATCTCAGATAAAAACTTGTACTACTATAACTCACGAACCGTATTTGGTTGAGTTTATTATCTAATCTGTTACAAAAACTTCCCAGACGTAAATAGAAGTGCAATAATGATAAACAAATGAAAGGCATTGATAAAGTATTAATAAATAAACCAACTAGACAAATAAATTAAATTTAAGAAATAAATTCAATTCAATAACAGTGCGATAACCTCCACTGGTCAAAACGATCTGCAAATTGGGCTCTTATCGAAGCAAATTTACATTTTTTTAAATATAAAAACATTATTATTTATTGTTAATGAATGCGATTCATTTCTCTCACGACCTATTTCAGTGATTTAAGAAAAAAAACCTGTACCACTACAACCATGTCTTGGGTTCAGTACATGGTAGAGACTGTACTATTTCATGGACTACGGTTCTGATATTTTTATAACATTTTTGGAGGCTGGGTGAGCCCCAGGAGGGTCCTAGATCCCATATGATCCATCCCCGGCCGCTAACAGACTAAATAAAAGTCTTCCCTGCAGCAGAATTTGAAGCAGGATTCCCGGCATGGCAACTCAGTGCTCTACCACTGAGCCACTCCGCTCCCTAATTCCAGTGATACTTTTGAAAATGTTTTATTTCAAAGATTACACATAAAAAACAATACACCCATACAGAATGATAAAAAAAGAAAAGCTATAGATAAAGTATTAATCGATAGAACAACTAGACAATGTTAGTATAACCTTTAAAAGGGCTGGATGAAACCTATCTCCTTATGTTACCACTCCTGTCATTTGAGTTATCTGTCTTTTGATTATTAAATATTTTTTAAATATCTTGTTAATTTTGTTTATTGTATATTTAATGTTCCGTATTGTTTATTAAATTTAATTTTGTGTTTTTACCTTATTATTTTTGTTATTGTCTATTTAAAATGAACATAATAAAATTTTAAGAATAGTCTTCTTTGAAGGAAGAAGCTGTGAATTACTTTCCATAAGTTCGGAATAATTCCAAAGATACAACTGTGTGGAAAAGGTCATTAAATTGATTTTGACAATTTTGTAGAGGGCTCTAGATTTAGCATATTTAAATTTCTATTAATATGAATAAGAAGATAGGTGTTATCAGTATCTGAATTATCAGTGTCCAGTATAAACAATGGCGGATAACAGTCCCTGCAGACCGGCTAATACACAAGTACCTCAAACCGAACACTTTTGAAAGTGTTTTATTTCAATTATTATAAAATATTAATGCACCAATAAAGTAACTAGCAGAGTACAGTTTGGTTTTACTTTTTGATTGTTTTGACATTACTCCATTAAATTTGAGAAGGCCTCAATTTTTTTATATTTAAAATCCCTGATTTATATTCATAAGTTTTTAATTTTATTTGTGTGAATGTGAATTATTTATTTTACACAGTTCATTGTTATTTTTTGTTTAATATATATTTTTCACTGTTTATCCTTTTGATAATTAGGTCCAAAACACAATACTTGTAAATAAGCCAACTAAAAAAAAACGTTCCCCATTGCCTGTATTCAAAGCTCCTGCTATCATGAATATTCATGAAATACTAGTTCGAAAATTGGCCACTTTTCGGTTCATTTGAAATAATAGGACGAATCCAAACAGTTAATTTCGCGAGTGTAGTCATAAATAATTCATAATGAGTCAGATAAACTGCTCCTATCTTATTAACGATTTTATAAAAGTAGGCTGTTCGGCAACTCCTTTCTTTTTAATTGCCTTGAATAAACGTTGGATGCAACATGATGGAGTTCGGGTAGCTTTCTAAATTTGTTTTTTGAAATTCGGAACGATTTTTTAGGTTGATTTCAGGAATTTCATGCAAAAAAATAAAAAATAAGGTCGGTGAATCCGGATTCGAAAGAAAGTAGAAAAAAAATTGTTAGGTTAAACATCATGTTCTATGACTGAAAATATTTAGCATCCTCGCGGTAAATAGATCTTAAATTTTATTTATTATATATTTTTATATTTGTTTTTGAAGAGGGGTGGAAAACAAGTATATACAGACTATGCAGAGAGTTTTTAAGCTCGAGCTATTTACGGCTAAGGCAGATCATTTATTTATTCTTGTTACTATCGTAATCTACTGTGTGAGCTCAACCATCCTCTATAAAACGGGTACCCTTAATTGGGAAAAAACCCTGGTGGTTGATTTATATTTTTACTATTTTTGAGGGAACGAAATAGCCCAGTGTGCATAGCGCTGAATTGTTGAACTGAAGGCACCGAATATGAAATGGGCGGTAGGATATTACATAGGCGTAAAACATTGTGAGATTTGGAAACCTTTGGAAAAGGTTTTTAAAGTAGGTACCCTCAATAGGAGAAAACCAGCGTGATTTCGTCCATTTCAGTAACCTGCACAATCATTGGAAAAAAACGGAACTGACCAGTCCATGTATTGAGCCCAATACCCTCCATGTGTAGTGGTAGTGCAATTTTTATTACTTGTTTAATACTCAAACGAACGAATTCAGTTTAGTAAAATTAATTATAATAAAATGAAAACTTAGATCGTTAATTCAAAATAATCATAAACAATAAATGGTATAGAGCACAGTAAACTAAGGATACTGGTTCTAAGCCAACGATTGTGCGGGGAAGTGCTTTGAACGAGATCAGGCACGACCAAAAAGGATTTATCCAAATTTAGGATACCCAATTCACAGATTTTGGGGATTTCACTGAGTCGATTTGCGGCTCGTAAAAGAATAAATGACCTGCTAGAGCCTTATTCAAAACCGGAACACACAGCTCATTAACTCAGTACTCTACACACGGAGCTACTCCGCTCCAACAAAATAATATAAATAATTAAAAACGACAAATTACTATTCACTGAAGGGAAGCTGTTATTCCAAACGGTTGTGGCTTCTTCTATTTTCGTATCGAAGGTCACCAATCCCGCCTCTTGTTTGTTTATATCCGTTCTTTATTTTCTTTTTCTCCTCTGATGAAGCTACAGCGCACGATTAGATAACAACGAAGAGGATGGAAATAGACGCAGACTATTGTAGGATGAACAGTCCCCAAGTGGGATAAACGAAAATGAATGTAAAAGAAACACGAGTTGAAACAGTACCTAAAAAATACTGTACCCCCAACACACATGAAGGGCATTAGGTTCAGTAAATGGTAGAGACTGTACTGTTTCTATAACAACGCAGTGAGCTGATATACAAGATCACGCTCAAAAGCCTGGATTTTCTACCTAGTAAGAGTACTCAATTTAGAGTGGCTGGGTCAGCCCACGGAGGGTCTCCAGATTACACACTATCCCATGTTGTTATGTGATAAATAAATTATTTGCCACAGTAGCTTGAGAAACGAACCTAGGATCTTCGTCGAAACACTGAGTCATCCCGCTCCATAAAGAAAATTTTTTTAAATATAAATATTTTAAATACATATATTATTTTACAATAATATAAAGAGGACGATAAAAAGCGGTAAAAATTTTCGACAAAAATTAAGAAAAAAATCTAATGAAATTCACACCAAACGGTTATGCAAGTAGGTTATTTGGCCAAAATCTTCTTCCATTTCTTAGTGGGCAAGGAATTTTTGTAATGAAAATTAGTTTTCGTGTACATTTTTTTTTTTAAATAAGGTTATAACATAAATTTCCATAAATATGAAGGTTGATTGGTGGTCTAGTGGTTACCATAACAACGTACCATGTCCAAGTGAGTTCTTAGCCCGGTAGGTGGCCTTGGGATTATTTAAAGGGAGTAAAAAACCTTAGTTACGCCGTCCTTCGGAAGGGATGTAAATTGGGGATCCCGAGCTCGTATGTCAGGTACTCGTTAAATATCCCTGTCCTAATTATACCTGGATAAGCAAAATTATAGAACTCCCACTGGCCGATTTGTCCCGATCGTCCGATTTGCCGCAGCTATGAAGTTACATTATGAATATAAGTCCTGACGTTATCAATGTAATGTAATAAGGATAAAAGTAATAACAATGTCTGTCGATCGAAATATCCGTAAATATTTCATTAAGCTATTTATCGAACAAAAAAAGTTATGAAAAATAATTGATGAAGAAAGAGAAAGAAACCTTTTTTAGACGACTAAATAAATTAATGAAGAATTTCTGATACGGTACAACGAAGATAAGAAGTAAAATATCGATTCTATTGTTAGTTCAATAATTACAAGGAGATAAGAGAAATACCAGAATCGATTATTTATGAATCAGCTGGTGTCTTCTGTCGTCAATCGTTACCACGGCATGTTGGATCGACAATACACCATGCCTATGTCTCAATTACTTTGTTTTATGTTGATTAATATTAAAACATTAAAGTGTAATAAAAATTCAAACAAACGATGACAGACATTTTTAATTATGTTATTAAGACTACTTTCCATGAATTCCCCTAAGTTTCGCTCTAATATATAAAAAGGTTTTTATAGATATAATACTTCATCAGAGTTGCCTAGCAACGGATAGAAAAAACTACTTTTTGTTTTGTTTACGTACTCGATCAGATAAATTATATATTTTTTTTAATTTGCAAATCACAATACTACTGTTTTTGACTTCTTTAAGCCACTACATAATATATATCACTTAAAAAAAATTTAAATTGAAAAAATGGAATACATCGATTTAAAGAAGAAAATAAGCTCATTACTCAACTAAAACTGGTGTGGAAAGTTCCACTTTCCCCCACTAGTGAGGGAAAACCACTTTCCCTAACTAGTGAGGAAAAGTAACAGCCACCAAGATCGAATTTGACAATCAGCACTCGGTTATTTTAAATGTTAAATGGCGGTATTATAATATTATTCATTTTATATTCCTAAAATGTTAAAATAAATAATTTTATATTTAATTCAAGATAGATTTAATTCATTTTGAAGCGATTTTATTAAAATATTTAATGTAACCTTAAATTTATTAGAACCTTCACCCATCAGAAATTTAGAGATCTAGCATTAAAACAGTGATCAGACCACAAACAAAATAAAAAATGGAAATAGATAGTGATGAATTCATAGAATTTACTCCTCCATTCATAAAAGAACAGGCTGAACAGGCAATAAATCAACTTTTGCCAAAAGCATCTAAAGTCAGATATGAAGAGAAATATAAATATAAATCAAGATATATTTTCTAAATAATAATAAATAAATGTTTCAATGAGTAAACTGTCCTAGAGTTATAATTTGCATGGTTAGTATTAGAAAATTGTAAGAGATAGCGCTAGTGTAGTTTTAACAGATCTAAAGTTTCATCTTTAATTTCTAAATTTTTAAATGGTTGCAGGAAAAATGGGCTTATAACCCCTCGTTTAATTACCAAAAATTTACTCGGTTGTAATAAAGTGGCACTTTCCTCACTTGTCAAATAAATAACTATTATAAAACTAAATTATATTTATTATCTACAAAACCTGAAACCTGTACCACAACAACCCGTGAACGGGTCTGGGGCTCAGTACATGGTAGAGACTGTGCTGTTTCCTGGACAACGGTTCTGCAAAGAGGTGACTTGTCCTAGGTCACGCTCAACCGCCTGGTTTTCACGCATTATTTTGGGTACCCTATCTTTATATTTTATAGAGGCTGGGTGAGCCCCAGGAGGGTCCTAGATCCTATATGATCCATCTCCGGCTGCAAATAGACTAAATAAAAGTCTTGCCAGCAGCGGGACTTGAATCGGGATTTCCGGCATGGCAACTCGGTGCTCTACCACTGAGCCACTCCGCTCCCTATTTTTTATCTAGAAAACAAACTTAAAATAAAATTTTAAAAAATTCATTATTCTATTTCATGTATAACCAATTTTATTAAATATAACCTACCTAAAACAAGTTACAAATATTACTATCACTTTGTCTGGAAATGTATTTTCTAAAATATCTTTTAATTAATATGAAATAACGTTTAATTAATTAAAAAATATTTTAATTTTAATTTGATCTATTTTTGTAAGTGTTTTTTGAGATATGCTGCCATTAATCTGTTGTTTAATTCAAATACTGGTCTTGTATGAACTATAAGCTACGGATTTTCAATAACATGAATTATAAAGGATTGTAATAATATAAATTTTAACGATTTGTTTAAGTTGGGTCTTTTAACTTCGGTTGTACAGTTGTGTTTATCGACCACTAGAAGATATTTATCTCCCTGTTATATAAATAGCTTTTTAGCGATAAAATATTTTATCAGCGTTGCCTAGCAACGGATCCAGGAACTACTTTTTATTTACTCATATGTCGTGATCGATCAGCTGTTCCTCAATTATTTAAGCTGTTACACGAAATATAACACAGTTTTTGAATTTAAACGGTTAAAAATGGAATGCAATAGTTTAAAAAAAAATAAAACAAACTACATCTTATTCTAACATATCGATTTAGGGCTGTCATTGCAGTACAGTTAACGCAGTGAGATAAGATTAAGATATTTATATTTTAAATCCTAAATAATTTTATTAAATACAAAATATCTCAAAACAATAATATGTGGGTACTCATATTTCAATAAGCTCACTAAGGGTGTACAAAATCATTACAAAACTATACTTCAATTTCTATAATAATATCGAGGAACTTCTATTCTAACGCTAAGAAGTAGCCATTATACTTTAATGAACATTTAATTGCACCGTTAGGCGGGTCAAATAGAAACATTAATTTTTATAGTAAGTTATATTCCTTTTTTATGTGTTTTGTTATCCTCCATTAATTTCTACGGCCACTATTTAAAATCTTTATATTCCCATTTACCCATTTAAATGTTCATTATATTTTATTTCTAACGGTGTATTAAACATCTACATTACAATTAAAACAATTCTAATGGTGATTTAAGAAGTTGAATCATTATTTTTTAGTTCCTGTAAATACATTTCTTGCAGTAGATGTATTTTTGTATAATATATATTTCTTCGCTATTTTTATTATTACCTTTAGTGTAATGTTACACAATAATTATTTTCAATTTTTTTAATTGAAAAGAAAAGATATGTCCAGGGCCGGGACTCGAAGCCGGATCTCCCATATCGCTAGTCTGGGACTCTACCATTTGAGCCATCCTGGCCCTAATCAAGCACAAAAGTGCGAGAACGCGGGGACTTGTGATCAGTGAAAATAAAAGATATGACCACGACCGAGAAGCGTGCTTGATTAGGGCCCAGGATGGCTCAAATGGCAGAGTCCCAGACTAGCGATCTGGAAGATCCGGGTTCGAGTCCCGGTCCTGGACCTATCTTCTCTTTTCAAATAAAAATATTTAAACATTAATAACAAATAAAATAAAATAAATTATAATAATTATTTTCCTTTCAATTACTATTATTATATCATTTATAGTTTTATTTTCTTGCTTTATTAAGCCCTTCGTCGTAAACCAACGACTTCCTATCCTACCGTATCGTTTAATGACATCCCACTGATTCCTGTAGAACAGCTATGGTACTTAGAACAACACTTTGGCAAACAAAAAAAAACCAACTAGGAATCCTCATACTAGACTGAAACGACAAAAAACAGCTCGCCGTTTCAGGGTACTTCAATATTTACTAGACAAACGCTCTAAGCTCCCAATTAATTACAAAAGGCTCATATACATGACAAGCATTAGTCACATCTGGACTTACGGAATAGAGCTTTGGGGCTCCACTAAGCCATCGAATTCCTCTCGTATTCAATCCTTACAATCCAAAATCATTGGTAAAATCCTTAATGCTCCTTACTATGTTACGAACAATGTAATTCATAATGACCTTAATGTACTTGTTGCTGATTTCGCCCGAATCTTTTCATGACAATCTGTATTCCCACTCAAACCCACTAGTTTCAAATCCGGCAACTTCTTCAATTGCTCATGAGCCTTCGAGCCGTCTGAAAAGAATCTTCTCGGTCATCTGACCTCGTGATCTTCTAAGTTGAACTTGTTATTTGAGTACTACCGCCGGCCAGTTTTTCTACTTGTCTTTATTTATGTCAATATGTACCATTCATTATATTTATTAGTTGTATTAGTATAATAGAGTTGTAAATTTCATTGAATAACAAAAAAAATGTTTTATTAAGTATGATTCTGTCTAGACAGGTTTTTTTTTTGTTTTGAAATTGTTGATTCTTAAGATACAAGGTACCAAAATTAAATCTTTCTTGTCTGTTCTATTCAATGTCAGGAAATTCAACTAAGGAAAATATTTCTCCCTCTTTCCTCAAATATAGTTCCTACACATTTCTAAAAATGAAAGATGCTCAATTGAAATAAACAAAATTAAAGGTATTTTGAAAATCAGACAACTAAGTCGTCGTTTCAATGACGAAAAACTCAGCTGGTATTAGCCTGTACATTGATATAACGATTTTCATGAAAATATGTCTTTGAAAAAAATAAAAGTGACAAAATAACACTTAGGTCCTCTCAAGTTAATCGAAAGAATTGCAGTTCATAAAAAATTCATATGATGATCGATATTGATTAATTTCTAATCATGATCGATAAGTATTTATAAAAAATGAATCGAATGAAACCTCAATCATCAACTATAACTTAAACAGCCACCAGTCAAAATATTTGTTTTGTTAACAATTCATTTATAAGAACCATGAAATTTCGTAAATTGTTTCTACTCAAATAATTAATCAATTTGTATTTAATTAAACGGAAAATTAAAGTAAACGATAGATATTATTTATGTATCTCGAAATTTCTGTTGTAGTTTAAGGTTAAGATTGATTGCAAACAAAAAAATCATTTTGGAGAGATAATTTCCTAAGTACTGTGTATTTGAAATCAGTCTTTATTTTCGGGAATAGCTGTAAAAAATGATAAAACAGAATATATAATTTTTTTTTTAACAATGGCTTTATAACTCTCTTAAATTGCCACGGCCAATATTTTAAATCCATTCATAAGGTGTTTCTTCTGGTTTCGACAGTATAGTCAAATTGTTTGGCGACGTTTCGCTGGCCTAACTACAACCTTCCTCGAGCATAATCTGAGATTGCAAGCCCTGAAACTGTTGACAATTTTTAATTGTTTACAACTTTGATGTTTGAGAGCAATAGTTGTAAACAATTAAAGCATTGTTCAATATATAAATCTTTTTAGAAGTTTATATAAAAAGAAAAGTTTTTATTTGAGTGGAAAATAGTTGACTGGATAATTCTATTGATGGATTGAATTGGTCAGGGGGTCCAGTCAAAGATAACACAAAATAAGCAGAACTTATTTTTTAATTGTCCCAACGATTCGGCCTAGGGTGTAGGCCATCTTCAGGGCAAATAGTAGTTGTGGTGACTTGTCAAACCAACACTTGTCAACTGAACTCTGGGTCTAAAAAAAATTGTAAATTAATTTATCTTTTAGTTATCTTTGACTGGACCCCCTGACCAATTCAATCATTAAAGGTTTTTATTATTGAAAACTACAATTGAATTTTCTATTAGAAAATAGAAGGACCTATAAACAGATATTTCACCTAAAATCACAAAGTTCCAAAACATTCAAGACGTAAAAAGATATCTGTTCCGCAGGTTGTCGCATCGAGTTGAGTTACACCATGTTTTACGTACTGTTTCATTTTTAATATTTTCCAAAAATATAAGTTATTGTGAACTTTATTCTGGAGAAAAAATGTAATTATCGGTAATTAGTAGATTTCGGTAATAATTTCATTAATCAATAAAAGTTTCAACTAATATTTCGAAGAATAGTTGATATATGTTAGTTGAAACATTTATTTCTAAATGAAATTATTACCGAAGTATACACACTTGCCATAATTACTTTCTCTTTTTTATACTAAAGCTCGTGGTAACTTGTATTTTTGGAAAATATTAAAATGGAAACGAAAAAACAATTAAAACTTTTGAATAATTACCAGCGGAATAATTAACCGTAAAAGCATTCTTGTTATTTTTTTTTCTGCAATGATATATTCATAGAATACATATCCAAATATGTATTAGAAAATTTTTAAAAGCTTTTAACTTCATTAAATTCCGTCATGCGTCAATACTAACACAAACTAAGCTAAAAATAAACAGCATTGTGTGTTTGATCAATAACAACTAGAGTTTAGTCGTTATTCTAGAATTCGTTTCTAAAACGAACTAACTAAATTTTGGTTAAAATTATTTGTACCAGTATTTTATAATTTAATAGGTAAACAAAGAAGTCATTTGTTGTCTATAATTTTTTTTGTTAAGTGCTTTCCCATCGGAGCAGGATATCAATTGCTTTCTAAATAGAACACAAATAAACCTCTTCATAATTATACCATTGAAAAAAAACAACATTCGTTTGATGAATTGAAGCATTTATTTAACACAATGAACTGTTTAATTATTGCCAACTCATTAGAAGTTGAAAGTTATCAAATACATACATTATTTATGAAAGATAGCCAATCATGAATAGTCCTTGAATTGTTTGTATATGAATAACGGTTCTGAATATTAAGGAATAAATTACATAAACATATCTCGAAACAATTATAAATTTCAAATGTTTTTGTTTTGAAGAGAAAAGATTTGTCCTGGCCAGGATTCCAGAACCCGGGTCGTCCGCATCTCTAGCGCTGTGCTCTAACCATCTGAGCTACCAAGGCTCGTAACCAAGCAAGACAAATCCGTTCTGTAAACGGATCCTACATCACCGTGTCCTCGCAATATTTGCGATCTATACACGGGGACGAATGTTCATTGAACATTACTTTAATTAGGATCTTGTTGACTTACGTAGATATATTATTTACAGTTTACTTTTATTAATTGTTATTTTCATGATAATTATTTTTAAATATTTTTCTTTTGAAGAGAAAAGATGTCTGACTTGGATATGACCCCTGGTAACTCAGTGGTTTAGAGCACTTCACCAGAGATGCAGACAACCCGGGTTCGAATCCCTGGCAGGACAAATCTTTTTTCTTCAAAACAAAAATATTTAAAAATAATTACGATCAAAATAATAATTAATAAATATAAATTATAAATTTCGTTTTGAATAAAGGTGATGTTGGTTAAGTTCACACCTGACTAAAAAAATTATTAAACTGATAAAGCCAAATTAAGTGAGACCTTTGAGTGGTTTGACATTGATAATTAGAAATTATATAAATTTCTTAAAAAGGGTTATGTCCAATGAATTGTACTACTGTAGCTACTTAAAATCGTAATAAAGGTACCCAGATATTATTCTAGAAATGGAAGTAAATTTTAGTACCTATTTTGTAACCCCGTAGTGAACCTATTTAAATATTAGTACCCACATATTATTGTTTTGAGACATTTTGTATTTTGTATTTAATAAAATTATTTAGAATTTAAAATATAAATATCTTAATCTTATATCACTGCTTTAACTGTACTGCAATGGCAGCCCTAAATCGATATGTTGGAATAAGATGTAATTTGTTTTATTTTTTTTTTAACTATTGCATTACATTTTTAACCGTTTAAATTCAAAAACTGTGTATTTCGTGTAATAGCTTAAACTATTGAGGAACAGCTGATCGGTCACGACAAATGAGTAAATAAAAAGTAGTTCCTGGATCCGTTGCTAGGCAACGCTGATAAAATATTTTATCGCTAAAAACTATTTATATAACAGGGAGATAAATATGTTCTAGTCGTCGATAAACACCAACACAGCTGTACAGCCGAAGTTAAAAGACCCAACTTGAACAAATCGTTAAAATTTAAATCATTACAATTCAATATAACTCGTTTTATTTAAAATTCGTAGCTTATAGTTCATACAAGATCAGTATTTGAATTCAACAACAGATCATTGGTAGCATATCTCAAAAACGCACTTACAAAAAATAGATCAAATTAAAATTAAGAGTTTTTTAATTAATTAAACATTAGTTTATATTAATTAAACGATCTTTTAGCCAATACCTTTTCAGACAAAGTGATAGTGATATTTGTAAATTGTTTTAGATAGGTAATATTTAAAACAATTGGTTATGCATGTTTTATTCTAAGAGGAGAAAAACGTTGGAATAGCGACCGTGAGAGAAAACAAAAATAAATGCTAAAATACTGTTACAATCGTTTTTATACTGATATATCATTCAATGTATATCAGCACATCATATATGCACATAATGCACATCACGACGTATCACTTGTTATATATCTCCAGCCCCGGTTAAGTGGTTAAGTCGAATTAATTGAATTAACTGAAGGAAGCAAAATCGTGCCATTCTCGTAGTTTTTGGCTTGAAAAAAAGTTATAATATAAGCAATTACTTCATTTCAAGGCAATTCCTGACTTAGTACCTTATTCACTACGAAAACAACAAGATTCTGCTTCCTAAGAATTTCTTTTTGAAGAAAATTCGACTTAACCACTTGTTCTCCGGGGCTGTAGGTACATTAGTCAATCAATCTCTATATGAATTTTGTCATATATTATTTCCCTGTATCTTTTTTAAAAGTTATATTTAAAAAATCTATTATTTTTTCTTCTTTGACTTATATTCAGAATTATGAAAATATGATTAACATAACTAGACTTAATGAGGCCATAAAAAAAATCTATTATCTGACATCCGAAATAAAAATTCTTGAACTGCTCGTCATATCCATTGTATAAACAGCGACGTATAAATAAACAGAAATGTTTAAACACCAGTTATTTCTAAACATTAATTTATATAAATGTCTTTAGTAACTATGCTGTTTAATTGAGAAAACAATGTCAAATAAGCACACCAGAATATAATATACACCTTTTTTTTTAAATGATACCATCCATTCAATTAATGATTTCACTGAATGAAGATGGGAAGAACCAATGGCACGAAGTTTCAACAGATATATTTTGACAGGCGTAGGTATATATACTTGCATGTACCCCAGAGGTATAGGACACCGTGTCATTTTTGGTATTAGTTCAGAAGAGCCATTTTTCCATAACTTTGAATTATTAAAACTTGTTTCTTCGTAACTTATAGAAAGAGCTTAAAGAAAATTTTACACATTGTTATTGGCATTGATATGTAATTGTAAGTATTGATCATAGTATTTATTTATGACAATTAAATATAAACTATTAACTATTTTGTGGACATGGTGTTCTTTACCTCCATTGCACTGTAATTTGCTCATTATTATTATATTGTTTACATATGAGTTTATAAGTAAAGGGATACATTTTTTTGTTAGGTTGGCTGACCTGATTATGAAGAAGAAACAAAAAGTAGAAGACGAAAAACGAGAAGACGTAGGCTTCGAGGAGACGCAGCGACCGAGCTCTCGACTCCTCCACTGTCGGACGTGGACTGAACACAACCCCCCACCTCTCTCTTCGACCTTAAGGTGTCCGTGGCTTTTACCAGCTGAGGGACAAGAAGCAATTGCTCAGCATCTTTGGCATTTAATGGAGTAAACTTCCGAATTAATATTCTACATATTCCTATATGGCTATGATTATATAAGTTCCTGATGGAAGAAAGATATTTATTTTGCTTTATAGTGCTTTAAGTACTGTTAATACAGAATATTTAGTACTGTTGGGCCAAGACGCGGGAACCTGAAAAAAAACACTGTAACACTACAACCCGTGAACGGGTCTGGGGTTCAATACAAGGTAGAGACTAATGTTTCATGGACAACGGTTCTGCAAGGAGGTGACTTGTTCTAAGTCACGCTCAACCGCCACATTTTTCCTCCTTATTTTGGGTACCTTTTTTTTATAACATTTTATAGAGGCTGCGTGAGCCCCAGGAGGGTCCCAGATCCCATATGGTCCTTCTCCCGCTGCAAACAGACATTTCGGCATGTCAATTTAGTGCTCTACCACTGAACCACTTCGCTCCCCCATGACGCGGAAACTATAAAACTAAAAGCGTTGATGAATGCAGATAAAGAAATAAGGCTGGGTGTAAATTCGGATTAAACAAAGTAAAAATAGCGGAAAATTGGTAGATCGCTGTAGTAGGGAATAAGTTTGAACATGCTGAGAAGTTTAAGTGCTTAGGTAACTATGGTAACTTGAAAAAAAATGATATTCAAGAGGAAATAGAGGCGCAATTAAAGGCAGGGAATTCTTTTATTATTCGGTCTCGACATTACCAAGCTCGCGTCTTTTGTCCCGAAATCTTAAAATCAGAATTCATAAAACATTATCCTTCCAACTCTTCATTACTGATAAGAAACGATGAACAACATCTTAAGGTATTCGAAAATAAAGTGTTGCGTAGAATGTTCGGCAAAAAAAGATGAGACTGCTGGAGAATATAGGATATTACGGAGCATGCACCAGTTTAATATTATTCAAGTGATAATAATAATTACACTGATAAAGTCAAGGCTCTTTATTCTTTATTTATGGGAATTTTTGTTAAAAAATATACCATATCCTAACTCTTGATTGTGCCATCCTTCGGAAGGGACGTAAAACGGGGGCTCCCGAGCCTGTACGATGTCAGGTTCTAGTCAAAGATTATTATCCTAATTATACCTGGATAAGCAAAATTTAGAAATCTCGCTGTAGCATCGTCAAATTAGCTATAGCAGCATAAAGTGACGTTAAATAAACAAACAATCGCAGAATTTCAGAGCTTGCACCCCTTTGGTTATAATTGAAATGATAGTACAAATATAGTAAAGATGTTTAGGCTTAGTAACGAAAAAGAAAGCGCTGAGCCTACAGCTAACCTGAGGGTAGCAACTAAAAGCATTTTACAGATAATTTATTAAATCAATTTTTAATGTTTATCTTTTACTAGCGACCCACCCCAGCTTTGCTCGGGTAATAAGGCATATTATGCTTACATAATTTGTCTGTGTAATGGATTTTTTAATCACATACCGGCTACTAAAGACCACGTGAATATCATTGGTTAGGCTTCTTGGGAGTCTTGATTTTCTTTCTTCCCATCTCAGCTGATGTACTTTATTATATAGAAATTATAAAAATAAAAATAAAACCAAATATTTCTTTATATATGAATTTATTATATTGCACGTTAGATAATTACACGTGATTAGGCAAGCAGCGTCTTCGGTAAAACCCATCGATATTCCAACCCATTTACACAAAACCTCGACAAATTATATACCTACACCTTCCTGGTGAATCATCCTATCTAGTGAAAAACGCAAGAAAATTCGACAAAAGCGGCCGAGGACTTTGTTTTTCAATATGTATAGAAGAACTTATAATATTAAATCTTTAAAAAGCTTCTAATGACTAATCAATCATCAAAACTAAAGCGGCGATAATGGATCAATAGTTAAGAAAATATGTTTGCTTTGTTCTACTTAATGATTTTAGGTCAGGACCATCCAAATAGATAAATCACATACTTGAAATGTCAGCTCATAGATTATCTTAAATAAAAGGATTAAGATAGATAATACTATAAAAATAGATAATGCTATTAATGAGTCAGAACCTGTTCTATTAAAATTAAATAGGCTTGCTAATCATTATAGATTTTGATTCCAAGATATTATGATGAGGTGACTCTAAGTGGAATGGACCAGGCTGAGTCCAGACCAATCGGGACTCTCATGTTAAGAAAAATATGTGGAAGAAACTGGTCCGGGTGGAGCTCAATAATTTTCTCTTAGATATGGAGAAATGTTTATTATTTATTAATGAAGGATGGAACTAGTTGAGGGTGCAGTCATAAATAACACTAAATAAGTAAAACTTATTTATTATTAGTGACGACCTTTCGACATACGTCGTAGGCCTTCTTCAGGACTATAAGATAAAAACAAACAAAACGAAAATAACTATAAAAAACATTGCAGTACCAAGAAACAATATTTATTAATGTTAATATATCATAAATAAATAAAAATAATTTATTAATGTTAATTTCTCCCTATCTAAGAGAAATTTATTGATCTCCACCCACATTTTCTTCCACATATATAATCAAGGTCAACTATTATCATTCAAGAATCGAAAAATAATTTTATAGAGGAGTAAAAACTTAATAAATAAATATATCTGGGTAAAGAGCTACATAATACGAATAATTCAATATTTGAATAATAATATGAAAATAAATATAAACTAAAAGTATGATCTGATAGAGAAAAAAAAAGAAAGAACAAAAGCTAAAAAAGACAAAACAGAAATTAAGTTGAGAGAAAAATATAAATAATTGAAAGAACCTAACAATATAAAAAATAATAACGTTATGAGTGAATAATGTTTACAGTATTCGTCTACCACTTCTTATGGATATGAGCTCTTAAATCTCATAGATTAGAGAGCAACTGTTTGGGCATTTAGGAGATGTAAAAAAGGCTTGGATTTGAATGTGGACAAGGAAGAAGTGCGAGGAATATCAGGGGGTATGATTCTAAATAAATAGAATATATTATGTAATATAAATAAAATAGGGAGTATAAATATAAACACTATTAAAATACTATTTATTTTTTTATACTATACATACTAAATAGTATTTATGTAAATTTGTCTGTAATATGCTAGTTATTAATTTTATTTATCTTGAGTAATTATTATTTGACCATATAAATATGGAGAAGAAAATGATCCAAGTAGAGGCCAAAAATTAATTCCTTAAATGGTGAAACTATTTATTAGAAATCAACATTGCAGATCTTTAGGGCTGTATAAATAATATACAGAAAATAAAGTGATTGGAATAAAAATTATAATAATAATTGTAATAAACAAGATACCTTCTTTTGGAATAAACAAAATACCCTAAATTAAATATGTAATTTAAAATATAAATTTAATTTAACTACTAATTATAAAAGTGTCCTGATTATTTGGCCTACATATTATTTGTTATCATTATTTTCAATAACTTATGCCAAATAGTTTTATTATAAAATAAAAAAGTATGTATAAATAAATATTTTTTAATATTTTATATTACATTTATTTTAATAACATGATTATTCTAATTTTTTATTTTATGTATTATTTTGTTGCTTATTCCAATTATTTTAGTTTTATATATTTTTTGTATTTTGTTTATTCAATCATGAAGAAGGTCAGCAACATGGGTCAAAATGTCATTTTCTAATAAATGTTTCACTATTTAAAGGAATTTGTTTTTACCTCTACCCGTATAATTTTCTTCTCCGTATTTATATGATCAACTAATAATTATTCATGAGAAATAAAATAAATAATATGATATTACTCCAAAGTCTTAAATAGATTAAATCCAACCAAATATATTTAAACTATTAACAATAAGTGTAAGTGTTAACCGCATATCAGCTGATATACAGTAAGTGGATAAAATTAAAAAGGCTTATAGATAAAATTATTTGGCATACTGCTCCAGCACATGTTGATCACTTTAAAGATGTTCTAAAATAAAAGATACTAGTATAAAAAAAAAAATTAAACACTTTTTTCTATGATGGCATGAAAAGTTACAGTGCATGCTTGATAAATTTATTTTAAAATAAATCTCTTATTTAATAATTTATGGAAAAAATGGGGATGCAAAGTTGTGATTAACATTTTCCTTTATTAAATAAAAACCATAAAAAAATAATCTTCAATAATAATAACGTTGGCTTTAAAATAAATAGTTGTCATGATTTAACTAATGTGAGCTGAATTAAAATCAGCTGCTAGGGAACGCACACAAATAAATGAATCTATATTCAAATATATAAATAAATAACACTTCAGGTATAGTTCAAGACTTTTTAAATGTTTGAAAATTATTGCATTATTATTATTTTATTTCATCATGTTTCATTTTACCATAATCACATTGATGATTTTAAACATGATTGTTTTTGAAACATTATGAAGTTGTTCCACAGGTTGTTACTTCGAGTAGGGTTTCAACAAGTTTTAACTGTTTATTTGTTTCATTTTTAATATTTTCCAAAAATATAACTTATCATGAGCTTCGGTATGTAAAGGAGAATGTAATTATGGGTAATGAGGAGAATTCAGTAATCATTTCATCAAGAAATAAAAGTTTCTACTAGCAATTTAAAGTATTTATGTTAGTTGAAACATTCATCTTTCATAATTACATTCTCTTTTTCATACTAAATCTCATGATAACTTGTGTTTTTGGAAAATATTATATGTTGAAACTAGTTTTGACTCATTTCAAAGAGATAACCTTCGGAATAATTACTAAAAAAATAAACTAAGGATAAGAAAGCATTAAATTTGTATGACTTTCACAAAAATAAAACCAAACTAAAAAAAATCTAAATGTATATGAATAATTCATCCAATATTCAAAAATATTTAATGGCAAACAAAGAATATGAATATAAATAATAAAAAAGAAATCCTATCTAATTCCGTTTTCGAAGAACTCTACAACAATGATACATTTGGATATTCAGGCAAGCAAATTTGAGATGCGTTCTAATATTTAGTAAAAACACAACCCCCTTCCACTTCCTAAAAAGACCTATCATTCTTAAACAGTTCCATCGCACGTGATTCAATAGAAACACCAAATGAATAAGAAGATTACTTAGATACTTAGGAAACGGAGTGGCTCAGTGGTAGAGCGCTCAGTTCCCATGCTGAAGGTCCCGGGTTCAAATCCAGATGTGAAAGATTTTATTTTCTCTGTTAACAGCCAGGGATGGATCATTTGGGAACAAGGACCCTCATATGGCTCACCCAGCATCTATAATGTGGGTACCCATAATAAGGGGGGGGGAACCTGGCTGTTGTGCATGATCTAGGAAAAATCACCTCCCTGCACAACCGTTGTCCTTAACGGTACAGTCCCTACCCATGACTATATTCATAAGTTGTAGTAGTACAGACTTTTTTTCCTTAGATTAAAAAAATAACTATTCCACTGGATAATTTAATTTTTATTTATATATGACAAGTAATACATATCTCAGGTTAAAACATGTCTATGATGTTAACAAATATCAGTTAAAAATTCCTCACAACCCTCATTCCCCCAGCTTTACAAAACAAAACTCTGGGCCAGTTCAAAGGTAAAAAAAAAATATACACGATATTCCCCTGAAATCATCTTGATAGTAGAGAATGAAATTTAACACCGGCTAATACACGAAATATATTATTAACACCGGCTATTATATGAAATATGTAATATCTAGTCATAAAATAAGAATGAACCTGATTAAAATCATATAATCATATAATACAAAGCTTTTATAAGCATTTATAAGACTTGAATGATAAAACCATTGAAAGGGAATGAGCAAGATTAATATTATAAAAATACCTTTTCATTATAAACAACAACATTTTTTACAATGTTTAAAATGTACATATATAATCGCATGAGAAATGTTAAACTGGTTGCAGGTTCAGTCAATAAATTTTACACAAATTAGTAAGTTAATAGGCAAGTATTCAAATAAGAATGATTCTGTTTTGTTTTATTCTCAGCCCCAATGATGGCATAAAAATTAGGCCACAAAAAAAATAAGTAGTACTTATATATTTGCTGTATACCCTCACCATTTTCAGCATTTCTCAAGAAACATCTAGTTAACAATTTCCTCATCAATATATAAATTGAATTCTTACTTTGTATTTTCAAATTATCTTTGATCCAACCTTTATAATATAAGCTTGCATTTATATTAACAAATGGAGATTGTTTTAAGGTTGATTTATCTTGGGTGAAACACAACACAAAAAACTTTTCTAAATATTTTAGTGGCTACTAAGGCCCACTTCCTTGACTGGCGCCAAACACAGAACTTCAACAAGTTCTCACGCGCCCGGCTAGATAGCGCTGTAATGTTGTTATATTAATAAAGATGATAATAATATTTAGTGATGGGCTTAACTGCTACTTTTCAGTAACAGTTCTAACTGTTACTGTGATTTTTCTTATCTGTGATTTCTTAACTGCTACTAACTGTTATTCGTGATTCTGTCGAATTGCTACCAACAGTGATTGCTTAACTGCTACTAACTGTGATTCGTGATTCTGTCGAAATCTTACCAACAGTGATTCCGTCGGCGTACTTAATTCCACATCTTGAATACAACGATCACAGAATACACATTATAAGGATAATAATTACTTTGACACTTGTATAATTCACCATAATCCTATCAATATACATACAGATGGAATTATTTTCAATATCCTATATAACGTAAATTTTCCTCTTATGGTGCCCCCCACATAGTAGTACCTACTAATACTATCATTATTTTTTGTATAGGTAATTTACAAGTGAATATTAATACTTTACAATAAACAAGCTGTAAATAAATATCTGACTTTCCCTTTTAATTGATTTATATATAATTTAAATTATATTAATAATTTAAATTTACTACTGCGCAGTTAATTTTCTACAGTAAAATTAATTAAGTCAAATTAAGGTAGTAATAGTAGTCACAAAGACGCTTCAATTCCGTTCGCCGACGACCAGTCGCCCATATGCGAAGAACAGTTAGAACTGTTACTGTAGTCACAATAACAATCACGCTTTAATTCCTTTTAGTTCTATCGCCAATCACAGTGAAGAACAGTTTAGAACTGTTACTGTAGTCGCAATAACAATCACGCTTCAATTCTGTTCGGTTCTATCGCCAATCACTGTGAAGAACAGTTTAGAACTGTTACTGATGAATTTGTGATCACAGGTAGACCTGTGACTTTTGAGTAACAGTGAAAAAGTAACAGTTCGTGATTTCTGGCCCATCACTAATAATATTAAAAGGCTTGGTGAACCCGAAGCTTCGAAACCGATACTGGTTTGAAGGTGTTAGATTCTTATAAAATATAAAACTTTAACAGTCCAAATATTTCATTTTGTTGAATGTACCTAAGGGTGGAAAATTATTATTGAACACAAATCCAGGCTATTATCTTAAATAATATTTATTATTATAACAATAATAGTAGCTACAATAAAGTAAGCTTACTTAGTACAATATTCTGGCTAATACCGCTTATCAGCTATGAAATTGATAACCCCTGGTAGGTTATTTTAGACACTACTTCACGTTTTGAATTAAGGCAATTTCATCTAATAAGATGATAAGTATTTTTTAATGCCTTATTTCAGTTGATAACAATTTTAAGAAATGTGGAGGTTAAAAAATTACTGAGTTTGACAATATCCCTAGGTTTGTTCAGTTGCTTCTATGTTTTAAATGGTTTTTGAATAAGAGAAACCAATGATTAAAATTCCAATTTTATTTTCACGTAGTATTTACCAATTATACACATTTCTATTGTGCTGAAGTCCTATAATGATAAAAAAAACATTACTTTTTTATTGTAATCATAGTTAACTACGATTTTAATAATTACATAGGTATTTTTGTTTAAGGTATAAAGAAGATTTAACAAGTCTTTCTGCTGAAGAATGTCTGTCAAGTTTCATATATCAGAATTGGTAAGTCTTGCAGCTATGATTCCTGCAATGAAGAGAGTATCCGTCTTTTTTCTAAAATAGAACATAAACATGTCAGCACGTTAATTTATAGATGCAACAAAGTTTTGGAAATATTTTTGAGCACTATTGGTTATTGTTCAGATTTTATTTTTATTATTTGTTTAGAAAGTTGTTTGAATGACTTGTTGACTATTCCTCATACTCAAATTAGTTTAAGAACACCATCCCATTCCAATATTGGTATGTCAAGGAAAGATCTTGTTTTCATGTCAAATTTAAATTTCAGTGTTTCTCGTTTAATATATTTTGATAATCTACAAAACAGATTTAAGCCATTTAGTACTTATGTTTGTCACTTTATGCTGCTATGGCTAATCGGACGATGCTACATTTGGAGCTCTAAATTTTGCCTATCCAGATTTAATTAGGATAGGGATTTTTAACGAGTACCTGACATCGTACAGGCTCAGGACCCCCGTTTAACGTCCCTTCCGAAAGGATGGGACAACCAAGGATTTTTTACTCCCTTTAAAAAATCCTAGGGCCACCTGGCGGGCTTCAAATCCGTGATCTAGGGCTTAGTAGTTTGTTTTGTTAACCAACCAACCACAGGTCAACCCGTTATGATTATTTGATACAGCCATAACTAGACTATACAGGTGCACAACCATAAGGTACAGGTTCTATTCTTTCCCGGCATTAACTTTCCTACTAGAGATCTTTCTTTGACTCCTTCTCAATCATTTTCTGCAGAAAGGCATATATTTTTTTTTTATGAGCCTTATAAAAAAAATTTAATTAAAAAAATTGGTGTGCCTCAACGTCATCGTTGTAATTGTTATTTAAAATCAAATGTAACATAGCTCATGGAAATTGCAGAAGAAGTCAACACAATAAGAAGAAGAAGCACTTCAAAACTATTTAGTTATAGGGATGTTGGAAAAAAAAAATTTAAGTATGATTAATGCTTCATTTAAGAAATTGAAATTTTTGTTTGTTTTTAAAGTATAATTAAATTTCTCCAATGTTTTTAAAAGTTATTTTTAAAACTGTTAATTCATATATATATATATACTTCTCTCTTTATCACAGGATGCCGCATTGCATCTTATAAGAAATAAAAAGAAGAAGGAATATCTCGGCTATGGAAAAAAAACTGACTTGAAGGTTTGGAATTTATGCAGTAGAGATGCCATTAGCGGGAGTAATATCAAACCTGCTTCTAATTTAGGTAATCATTTTTACCCTTTTAAATTTAATTTATTTATTAAAAATTTTTTTTTTGCTTTATTTAATAATGATTTGATGATAAAAACTATAAACCTACAGCCCCAGTGAATAAGTGGTTAAGTCGAATTTTGTTCAAAAGGAGTTTCTAGTTTTATAGGGTTTTAGGGGATGTCCAGTGTTGGCTTGAAATGGAGTTATTGCTCATATGATAACTCCATTTCAAGTCAAAAATTGAATGATTCGATTCTACTTCCCTTAATACTGTTAACTATCTCTGGACAAAATTCGACTTAACCACTCATTCACTAGGATTGCAGATATGCGTATTAAAATGGAAGAAGATTGTTGACTGATGTTTTTGGAGTGTAAAAAGTTCATATGGAAGAATGAGGACAGACATCACAGTTACTGGAGATTGTCTATTGAAGCATTAAAAAAAAGTAGTACAACTTTTTTCTTTGGAATAATAATTTATTCCATGCCTTTTTATATTAAATGGGTTATTACTATCCAAGTTTATTGTTTCTTCTGCTTAATTAATAGTTATTAATTATATTTCACAAATTAAATAAGCATGTCCAGTATTATCACTACGGTTTATTAATATGATAGTATTGATCTGCAGGTTCCCTAGCTGGGAGAGCGCGAGGCCAGTTGAAAATAATTTAAAAAATTTCACTTAGTTTTAATTTCACACAATTCATTAAAATTAAATTTACATTATAGGAGATGAGTGTTTAGTGAAGAAAAAATTATCTCAAATACCACTTTCAGACAACACTATTAACTTAGCGTTAATGATATGGCCAAAGGACTTTTAAAAAAAGGTAATTGATGCAGTAAAATAGTCACCGTTTTTCTATTCAGCTAAACGAGAGTACAGACATAAAACAACGTTCTCAGTTAATTATATATGCTTGATATGAACTTTCATAGCGAAAACTGAAGGGCCCTAGCACAGATGGTGGCTCTTCAATGCTTAGTTTTCTCTCAGGCTTCTTGAAATTGGTAAGAGAGAAAAATGCTGACGTGACTGAGATACATTTTTTTATACATCATCAAGCCTTGGCAGTCATATCGCTTCCAAACGAACTCAATGCTGTGTTAAAATTATGTATTAAAGTAGTGAATTTAATACTGAAATGTATTTAAAATTCTTTGTGAAGATTTAGGAAGCGATCAGAAAACACTGCTATTTCATACAGAAGTATGCTGGCTCTCCGAAGGAAACATTTTGGCAAGATTATTTGAGCCCCAAGTTGAAGTAATCTCCCTATTGGAATAACAGTAGCTACGTGAGCTAATTGTGGACTCCAAAAAACCTAGTGCTCAAGTAATGTTGGCTTATTTGTCAGTATTTTTTAATTTGTAGAACACCTTAGCCGGGCAGTTTTTATAATATTTTTCTATTTCACTAAAATAACCTTAGTTCTTTTTAATAGTTCAAAGTTATGGAAAATTGGCTCTCTTGGACGAATACAAAAATATGATATGGTGTTCTTTACCTCCATGGTCCAGATTTAATTGAATTTAGTAGAATCGTATCATTCTCTAAGTTTTTGGGTTGAAATGGAGTTGTAATATAAGCTATAACTCCATTTCAAGCCAAGGGCTGAATAGCAACTGATGATACGATTTTGCTTCCCTCGGTACAATTAACTCATGTTGGTCAATATTCGACTTAAGTAATTATTCACCCAACCGGCAGATATAATCCTTGCTATGTTGTTTATCGATAATAGATTATTTATTTTTAAAATTCAGAAAATAGGGTGGTAGACTGCATTCATACAATTGATTGTAACAGCTGAAAGACTTAATGTCTTATAAACATTTAAGGTTTGATGACCAAATATTGAATATTATATTTAATTTTCTATCATTGTACTCTCATTAATATTAATAATAATTGGTAATGTATTATTAATAATATGGTGTATTTTATTATTATTTTTTTTCTAATTTCATTGTAGGCACAATAACCAAAACTCAACAGCTACTGTACCAGTTGAATCGAGCTGTTTTGAGGCATGATTGGGAAGCAGTAGCAACATGTATCGAGTTCTTGTTAAATCTCAACGGAAAAGTTTTGCCTGTTATTTGGAAGGTAAAATTTACATTATTTTCCAAATATTTCAATATGTTTAATTAAATATGTGTATTTATCTAAAAAAAAAAAGTAGTGTGCTGACTGTAGAGTGCTAAGTTGCTTTGCTGGAGGTAAGAAGTTTAAATTCGGTTGTGGTAGTTAAGTTATTTAATCTATTAACGGTTACAGACAAATCCAGGTTTACCCAGCCTCTATAAAGTGGGTACCCTTAATTAGGAGAAAAACTTGGAAGAGTTTGATCTCGGGTTAATCACCTACCTGGATAACCTTGGTCCTTGTAGCCTCTACCTTGTACTGAAGGTTACATTGGTATAATTATTATTAGAGTGCTTATTATTCCCCTACTAGAATAATGTAAACAGTTTGTGCTAGTGACAGTAGAGTACTACAGATAGGGTAAAGTGGATGGAGCACTTGTGGAGTAGTACCCTCTACTGTCCCGTCCCCCCTTCCATCTTACTCTACTCTACTGGTTTGTTTGTTGACTATGTCAATGTAAACAAACACAAGTTTGGTTTTAGCAGAGGATAGTGTGTCATTCTAGCTGTTGTAAACTACGATATCTATTGCCTGTGGCCAGAAATTTTAAAGTAATTTGTAATTTAACACGTGCTGGTATTGCAACCCTCATAAATGTGTCCATTTTCTGAATATGCGGCTTAATTAAATTCAGCAGTGTTTCAAAACTATCAGGTGTCATTCTCTAGCACATTTTATTTTCATTAGGGTCTTCCGAAGCCAGTTCTCTTAAAAGATTAGCAGATGCTCCCAATTTATCATGTCTCTTAATCCAATCCCTAACCCAAATTCTTTTTTGTCTACTTGTTTCTTCTTCTATAACTTCCTCAACTTCATTTAATAAAATTTCTGCAGCTTGCACTGAACATTTTTTAACAACGGCTCGATATTTTTGCCTAACCTGCTTGTCAATATAACGCACTTTAAATCGAACTATCCTTTCAAATTACTAGCAAACGTGAATACAGTCACTCTACCAAAATGAGCACAGTAGAGCATTTCAGCAAAAAAGTATGCAAGTGAACTCTACTGCTCATTATACTAATGTAACCCAGGCTTGAAGCTAGTACTGTTCATGGGTTTTAGTGGTACAGGTTTAAAATTTGCATTCTGAATTATTATGCATTCATAATGTTTGGTGTGTCAATAATACATTTAATTGATTAGTTTGAAATTTAGATTAAAACCTGATGATGGATTAACATTCCTACAACATATAAATAATTGTATTATAGATTTAAGCAAATAATAAGCTTGATTGATACACCTTATAATTATGAGTTGATTTATTCTTTCTATTTGTTTAAACGACTACTCACCGTTAATTCTGATAATACAGATTATACAACTTTTTTTTTCTTTTTACCACCACTCTTCCCTCCTCTATTATTAACCGACATAAACTTTGTATTCTAATTTGATTTATATGTTATTAATTAATTGATAGTTATTGATAATGAAATTTATTTTAGGCGATGGTACTGGTTTTACTAAATCATAAGAAGTCCACCCCAGATAAAATAAAGGAATTCTTACAGTAAGTTACCTATTATTTATTTTCCCATAATAATAATTATTATTAGATGAATGTAAAATGGTCAGAGGTGCAGTCAATAAATTACACAAAATAAGATGGCCTTATTTTATTATGCTTAAGTTTTCTTTTCTTTTCTAATTAAGGCTGAGAAAATAAAATAAAACAAAAAAAGCTTTAGTTTAGTTTTTTCTTTTATTATATTGCATAATTTATTGACTGCACCCTCTGACCATTTTACACTCTTCTTAGAATTATCCAATCAATCATTTCCATTTGAATAATTATTATTATTCTAATTGTTTAGTAATGATACAGATTCTAATACTCTTTTATAACTGCATATTGAATAAAGAAGAATAATAGAGTTTTACGAGATTGGACCAGAACAAATAATTATTAACAATTTAAAAAAACATATTTATCATTAAAGAAGAGTGTTAGAATGTTGATTTAAACTTGATTAATATTACTTACTGATTATTTTTATTTTTTCAGAATCTGCCTAGGAATTCGAACGGAAGAAGAACAAATAAAATTTATGAATGAATTGTTAAGGTTCCCTGAAGATTTGAGTGTTTACAGCAAACAGAAAGTTAAAGAGGAGTATATGGAATTTGATTGGGACTATTCCACTGAAGAAGAAGCCATTTAATGAAGAATAAAACTAAAATTGTTAATATTTTAATTGTAAAAATTAATTTAGTGATTTTTATTTATTCATTTTTCACTGTAACTCTTTGAATTATGTGTAAATAAAATTTAGTTTTCGGTTTAACTTTTTCCCAAGAATGTGTTATATGTATAATCTGAATGGGCTTCAAGGACAATTTCATCCAAATCATAATCTGTCAAAAAAAAAAACAATTATTTTTTTGCTATAACTGTCAACACAAAACTACATGATTAGGTTCTTTTTAATTTTGTTTATGTTGACATCTATTTTGACAACTGAGATCTGTCAGAAGTATTCTGATTTGTTTATGCATAGAAGTACTCAGAATTTTGTTATGTTTGATACAATTTTCACAACTTTCTTATAAATGATATAAGGATTGTATATTATAATTCTATAGAATAAAAAATCTTGTTCTTCCTAAAAGGATCTTGTTTCTTTTAGTTTGAGTTAAATATCCTTAATATTAAATGTTATATATACAGCAAAATAATAAATTTGTTGTCAATAATAAATTTTATAAAACCTGTACCACAACAACTCATGAAGGGTTTAGTACGTGGTAGACTACAAATGGTTCTGCTGAGGTAAAAAGCACGCTTAACCGACAGATTTTCTCCCCAATTATTGGCACCCACTTAATAGAGCCAGGGTGTCAAAGGAGGGTCTGTAGCTCCCACAGGGTCTATATGTGGATGTTAACTGTTTAGATAATTTAGCTGTCTCAGCCGGATTTGAACCAGAACCTTCAGCTTAGCAACTCAGATGGTTGGTGGTTAAAGAAAAATAATAGAAATTAAATCGTTATATCAAAACTTTTAATTAATGAATAATGCTTCTTTTTTAAATTTTAATTCAATAAATGAACAATAGATCCTTCATTTATAACAGACGACTCTCCTTATTCACAATCTGGGTAATTATTCTGTCGGTTGTCACTTCAAGTTAAGTCGTAACAAGTTTTAACTTTTCATTCATTTCCATCTTAATATTTTCCAAAAATACAAGTTATCATGAGCTTTAGTATGGAAAAGAGAATGTAATTATGGGAAATGCTTATACTTATACGGCAATTATTTCATCTATACTTCGGAATGTTAGTTGAAACTTTTATTTCTTGAAGAAATGATGACCGAAATCTACTCATTACCCATAATTACATTCTCTTTTCCATACTAAAACTCATAACTTGTATTTTTGGAAAATATTAAAAATTAAATGAATAAACAGTTAAAACTTGTAAATCAACTCGAAACGACAACCTACTGAAAAGATACTACAATCTTTTACAAAACTGCCATTCTCAGCATACCATTACTGAATATAATACTACAGTATTCAGTAGCGAGAAATGTTTTTGAAGGATGTTCTCCATTGATACTACATTTAAACAAAATAAAATGTATATCAAATACATTATAAGTCTTGATTGATTGAAAACAATTCATTAATGTATTAATTTTTTTTTTTAATATTTCCCTCAAAATCATACCGACACCTCAAAGACATGAACTTTCCATGCGGTTATTGAACATGAACATTCTATATTAAGTAGTAGCCTTTTGGCCAGATATATCTTTATTAGATTTTTAACACATCCGTTATTCTTGAGGGACCTGGTCCCAGAATACAATTATTTTTCAATTCTCCTAAGAGTAACTATTTGATATATTAATATTATATATATTATTTGGAACATTAAAGGATTTGGAAAAATATTATAAGACCAAAGGCACTGATGTAATGGTATAAGCAAATATATTCAAACAGAAATATACAAGGCTCATGATTTTAAATTTTCCAGAATTACCTTGATTGTAGAAACAATAGATTATAAATCACTAATGGACTATTAAAAATATCTTTCTTTAGTAATCAAAATTAATGAAAAAATCTAACAACAGATTTGTTTTTGAAAAATCTACAAGAAGTATCATGAGATGTCAGAGATATCTCCTAGTAATTAGAAAGAATATCTGATAATATTTGGAAGAGGAAGTTCAGATTCCTCAGACAAGTATACAGAATGAAGAACCATAAAATGACTAAACAAATATTCTGGAAAAAGGCGACTGAAACGTGTCCAAAAGAGTTAGCAACGATATAGAAAAGTTGAACATAACAGTCTCATACATTAGGAATAATTGAATTTAAGAGAGCATTAAAAGGGTTCCACAATAATAATCTAAGTTAAAATGCCAATGAGCCCATGAAAGAATATTGAGAAAATTCTAGCAAAGTAAAAGAAAGAAACGATTGTTGTCAAACTAAATATGAAGTAAAAAAAGATCTATTTAAAGATGGATAAAAAGTGAAATACTACAGCCATATCAAGAAATAACACACATCATTATGTACTAGAGCCAAACTAAAATTTTGCCATTTAAATTTAAAACAACTATTTTGCCATTTAAATTTAAAACAACTATTTTGCCACAGAACTCATGATAAAACTTGTTATAAATAAAACTTACATGTTCTTCATTATGTTGTTTGATATAGGAAAACAAATAAAAAATAGATAAATCGTGAATGTGAATTTCATCATTTATTGGTATGTACACAAAAATGTAAAGATCATAACCTTACTCAATGTCATTGAAAAGGGGCTAGGAAGTTTTAAAATTTAACTTACAAATGTTCTTCAACGCATTTTCAGAGACTATTAATTTATAAATTTAGTTTAAAAAAAACATATGAGTGAAAAAAACAACATTCAAGTAGGGTTTAATTTCGAAATAAAATCAATTATAACTTTTGAATAAGAATTTATGTATCTAACATTTTAGTCTACTACGATTGATATTTCTGTAACAAAATTATTTTCAGAGATGAGTCCTAAAACTAAAAAATAAAATAATAAAAGAAGAAGCATTAGATCGACGTTGTGTTGAAGCTTGAAATAGGTACCGATGTTTACCTTAGTTTACGCTTACTACCTTGACGAGTTAAATCTATTCAAATTAGTTTATTTTTTCATTTTAGAAGAAATATTTTAGCTTACTAGAAGATATTTACACAATTTTTCGATTAAAATATTGTTCATTTTAAAAAAAGAAAAATTATAGTACTTTTCACATATATAGAAGTGTATATTGCTTTACTGGTTTAAATATTCATTTTTTGTTTTTTATTAAGTATTTGAATTTAAAAATTATTAAAGTAGGATGAAATTCTAAAGAAAAAAATTCAAAATACATGCTCGATTTTAAGAGATATATGTATAACTTTTATGATTTTAAGGTGAAAATATTAGTGTTTTAGGCTTTATTTTAAATTAAATAAAAAAATCGTACACATTTTTAATTTTATAAACGATATGTTATAGCATATTTAATTGAATAAGACAATAATTAATTTTTTATTCAGGCAGTGTAGGCCAGGATTCAGTTGTGGGCTTGAGTTTAGAGTCAGTTTCGCTCCGTTCGTTAAGCAGTTTGCACTAGTTGAACATGGCCGATATCTCGAAGGAAGATTTGAAGAAGGAGATCACCGGTAAAGCTATTTATTTCTGTATTTATTCCTTTCGGGTTGTGGGCGATACAAAAACTAATCCTATCTTATTTTTCTTCACAAGTTTTATATTGAGGAAAATCTTTGTTGTCGATGAAATAAGGCTAGTTGTCTCGTGAAAGTAAGCGTTGGGATAGCTTGTTTTTAGGGTCTCAACACCGTGCCATTGTACAATGGCTACATGACGCTTTGGACTTAGTGACGGCATACCTTATTGAAACTTACTTTTCTCTCTTATTTTTAATATTAACTATTAATTTAAATTGATAATTTTGATTTATATATTATTTATAATTTTTTTTTCCTCTGGAAATTTTTGTAAAATGCCTCAGTTGCACAGTAAAAAACGAGTGTTAGTAATTTTCATGAAATTTTGTTCGATAATCGTTATTAGTAATTATTAAATCCTGTAAATTTTCAAAGTGATTTTTATGCTGTTAATATATTTTTTTCTTAATAATAAATAAAAAAAATTATTTATTTTTTCCCATATTTTATTTTAGCCATCTTGAAAGGTGCTGATCTCTCAACAACTTCAGCCAAAAAAGTTAGGCAACAAATTGAAGAAAAGTTGTCCCTCGATTTAGCTTCAAGGTATTTATATTAATTTTTTTTTTACTTTCTAAAAATACATAATTATTTTGCCAATAACAATTTTTTTTTTTTAATTTTCTCAGGAAAAAAGAAATTGATGAAATTGTCATGCAAGTCTTAGCAAGTGAAAAGAAAGGTAAAAAAGTTAAGAAAAATGGCAATAAAGATGATGATGATGACGATGAGGGCGAAGATGAAGAGGGTGATGAGAAAGATGACGAGGAGGAAGATGAGGATGAGGACGAGGAGGATAAGAAACCCAAACGTTCCCCCAAGAAGCAAGGAGCCAAGCGAAGAAAGTCAGAAAGTGATGAAAGCGAAGATGCTTCTGAGGTTAGTTTGATCTTTAAATATATATTACATTAATTATATAGTTATATATATATTTTTTTATGTGACATAAGTTCCCATTAATGTATGTTTATTGTTCCTAAAGATACAGTGTATGTTATACTTGAATTCACCTAACTGTTATTCCTGTTCTGAATATTTTTTTGAACACGATGTTCTCAATTTTGACCAATTTTTATATTAAATGTTCTCTAGGATAAGGAAAGTGATGAGGAGTATTCACCTACCAAGAAAGCTAAGGGCGGTGCCAAAGCCAAGAAACCCGCTAAGGGAAGGAAGAAGAAGGGTTCCGATTCCGACAGTGATGAAGACTGGGGAAAGGGAAAGAAAGGAGCTCCCAAGAAAACCGGGGTAAGTTAGCATTCTAATCTTTCATTGATTCATCTTATATATTATTTTATTAAGTGAATTTATTTTGACATATTGTTATTGTTAAAGGCCAAGAAGCGAGGTGGCGGTGGATACAGCAAGACCTGTACGCTAACGCCTGAACTTGCCGCAGTTGTCGGACAGGACTCGATGGCCCGTCATGAAGTTGTAAAGAAAGTTTGGTCCATTATCAAAGAACAAAATCTTTATGTAAGTTAAAATAATTTTTTTTTTAACATTCGTTTAATTTATATCCGACTTGTATATTAATTTGATCATTTTTTTTTTAGGATCCCAAAAACAAGCAGTATGCTATCTGCAATGATGACCTCATGAAAGTCATTGGTAAGTCTTCAGAAATTTTTCTTTATATTGTAAATTTTAATCTAATTTCCTTCCTTATGTATTTATCTTTTTTTTTTTTTTTAGGTGTCAAGCGCTTCCGAACCTTTGGAATGATGAAATATTTAAAGAAGCACTTCGTCGATTAATCATGACTGCACTAGTGAAAGAATCGACATCACCGTTATATCCCTTCGAATCCAATTTATTTGGATACTCATCTTTTATATACATTAATAGCTCATGAAATGTATAAATATTTAATTGTACCATATTATAAGGGTTATGATTTAGAATTGAACTGAAATTTTATGTAATAAAAAACAAAACTAAAACACTTGAAAAGTCATTTAGAGATCCGTTAATGTTGACATTCATTTATTTGAATGATGTATTTATGTTTAAACTCATATTGTTTGATTGAAGTCCCTTCGGGATTTTATAATATATTTTAATTTTGTAATTAGCATACAGCTTAATAAGATAGATTCGTAAATTTAGTGGACTATTATTATTTTTTTCATTAGGTTCTTTAATTCTATGTATTTTTATTGTAACTGTGTAATGTGTATTTGTACACAAGAAAAAAAATAAATAAAATTTTAAACAACCCAATTTTATGTCTTATGTCCTTTTATTTTGTGTTTACTTATTAGCTATTTTAGGCGCTAAGTAAGGAGAAAGTCTCTGCATAGATTTTACAATTGATCTTTATAAAGATTTATAGGAATACTTTTTGATCCTGTTTCAGAGATCTGAATTCCTTACTCCCTTTTGTTCTATATCCAGAAGATGAAGAATTTAACTATTGGAAGATAGGCAATCTTATTGGTACTATATTAAAAATGTAAGCCTGGTGATATTGTAACAGGTATAAGGTTTGTGTTTTAATTTGTGGAATAGTTTTCGTTTATTTTCTATGGAAAGCAAATGCAAAGGTCAATTGAGTTATTGATACCAATCCTAAAGCCTTTAAATTCATTCCTAATACAATTATAGATGCTACCATACTTGGTTACAGATGTACTTAAATACTATTTGGATGTTCCAAGCTATTAACGTTAACATGTTTTTTTTTTCGAGTTGAGTATTCATTTTAACAGTTAGCAATAAACATTGGTGATATTTTGGAGTAAGTTTCCTTTGTTAGGAAGTTCTTTAAAGGAGTCTCAACTCTCTCTTTGGGCTCTAAAATCTATCCTCTCTTGCGTAGATTGAATTGACAGTTAAAAATTACTTACTGGTTAACAAATAATCATTACTAACCCATATGATATTGCGTAAAATGATTTTAACAATGAAATGTTATGTGATTAAGGCAGGCAATAAAGAGAATAATTATTGATCAATCTGTTCATGTAACGCGGTTTTAGGACTAGCCGTTTAAACGAATGCACGAAGTAATTCAAGTATATCTGTTGTTAAAGGAGGTAACTGGATATTTTTCTTTCAGGATACACTTGAGAGCACAGAAATAGGCTATGATCGCAACTGAAGTACTCTTTGAATGTACTTGAAGTTTTATGAAAAGTAAACAACTATTTCAAATTAAAAATCTCTAGTCACTTTTCTTTCTTAGGACAAATCACTTAGTTTTTATAATAAAATAACAAACATATGATTGTTAATAAATTTTATAATAACTGTTTCTGAGTTGAGTTGTGACTAATGATTGACTCAGACTTAACGGAGTGAAATATCTATTAAAAAATTAAGGCATCGTCTAATCTTTTAAGAACTGTAAAATGCGTGCCTTACAAAATTTTAATTACGACTTTAGGTGTAAGTACATGCTAAATTACTATTCTTTATCTATGGTTGGTGTATTTACCGGCCGAAAAATTTTGTTTTATGAAATTTACGTACTTTTATCGTATTCAATTTATCACTAATTCAATAGTAATATCTATTTTTGGAAAAAGGTACATTCTTTAAGGAGAAAGAAGCACCCAGAGATAAGTTAATATTTAAATTCATACAAATATTTGTTGGAGAATTTTTGGGAACGGGTATGCTTGTGTTTTGGGGCTGTGCTTGTATGGGAGAAATCAATGAAGGTGGTCAAACAATAAAAGCGTTGATGTTTGGCATTATCTTTGGACTCTGTATTCAGGTATCATTTTATTTACCATTCATTTTAAATATAATGTATTTTTTTTTAACATTTATTATTTGCTAGAGGATTGTGAAGAGGTTGACAACACTATTGACGTCTATTGTATTCTTACATTTAACCTCTCCCAAACAAACGCCAAAGCTTTCCAATACAACGAGGTAGAAAATCGAAATTCTCCATGATTACAAATTCATAAACTTTTAGTGGAATCTAATTGATACCTTAATTCTAATATTTTTATATTAATATTCTAATATCGTGTTTAGTAGATTATTTAATTCTTTAAGTAATCTTAAAACTGCTGTGATTCATTACAAAGTCTTGAGTTGAACTGCTTTTTATTGAATTAAATGTTAATAGTTTTTCTTGTCTGTTCTTGAAAATAATGTTTGATATAAAGAAGTTTCTCAACAAAAAAACTTAACTCTAAACATTTTCACAACTATTTCCAGGATTTTAAAAGATATCTTCAAACAAGAAGCGTTACAATTGCTACAAGAGCCCAACTTGCATCTGTGTCTATTGGGTTGATGCATTACAATAATTTGTTAACGATAGTAGGACTGACAACAAATTTAATCAGCTGAATCGTGATAATCTAAAAAAGTACCAATGTTGCCCCCTGCACGTAATGTGGTATCGCAATACTATTTCTTAAATACCTATAAAAAATACAGCCAATCAATAGTAGACTAGGTAAAATAACTTGGAATTTATTTTTAAGAAACTGTTTCAGCTAGGTAATCATATATTAACGTGTTCATTGAATACATAGTTAATAATAAGATTGGAATAAAGAGCAATCATAAAATCAAAACCAATTCGGCAAAATAAATTAAAAAACACGGAATTGGCGGCAGCCTAATGTGAATCAGCCGTTTTCAAATTTACGATAAATGGGTTAATTATACTTTATAAACAAGAATATCAGGTATTTATCCTTTTTCAATCCAAAAAATCTTGTTGAATTAACAATAATTATACAGGTTTAGGATAAAATCGCAATTCCCAAACTGTAACCTGTGCATTTTCAAAAAAGAAAAATAGTTTCAATAAAAGTTTAGGAATAGATAAATGAAGCTTTTGTCGTTCATGTAGTTGTTATAATCCGTTCGCATCGATAATGAAGATGGTGTAAACTATACTATCGAGCCCATTGCTAATTAACTTTAAAAAAAAACACCAAAAAATAAAAACATACCAGAACAGTCCATGTGTAATCCTGTGGCGTTTTTAAGCCGCTCAATAAGAGATCGCGCTCAATCCCTAGGAGCGCTCAATCATGTGCACCCTTGGCCTATTGAGGCTGGGTGAATCCGAAGCGGATCTGCAGCTCTCACAGAGTCCATCCATCGCTGAAAATAAGTATTTATTACAAAATTATAGATAATTTATTAGAAACAGACGCTCCTGAAACCAAAACCTACAGATCAGCAGCATAGTACCCTAATGCTGTAACTACCACCCTCACCGACTTTAATATTAATGAAGTACTTAGCAAAACCGAAGATTCAATACAGATATCACAAATTGGTCTTTAAAAACCTACTCCCACCGTTTATTGTTAAGCAACATATCTCTAGTTCCTGCTGATTTGCTGAATCTCAAGTTTCTATTTCTCCATGCCACTTGCTAAAACGTATTTATCCATATGTGTTGATGAATGTACTGTGTAACAAATGCCATTTTTTAAATATTTTTTTTTTATAAATGCACAATAAAGATTATGCGCTAATCATTGCCTCGTTGAACTGATTGAATTTATCGTATTAATAACATCATTCGTAATTTTTTCAAAATTTTATATTTGTAGTATACTACCTTTATATTCTCGTCTTGGTGGTCTTATTGACTCTATTATTATCTTTAATAACTGTACCCTGACCCAAATTGGTTCTGTGATCTACAATATGTCATTACTTTTTACCTATAACTGATTAGGAAAGACCAGTACAGCAGCAATGCTACCAATAATATAATAAAAAAATTACCTACCGAGATTTCAAATAATAGCTGTTCTCAGGTATTTTACTTTTCTAAACACAGTAGCATTATTTATAATTTCGATTTACAAACTGTAATTTTTTTTTAAGTTAGGATAACATTCAGTTGGAAAATTGCAATTAAAATAAACACATATATTTCTTGATTCCCGCCGAGCTTAGGTACCATCATATTAAATGATCATATCTGAGTTCAGTAGTGTTATCTGTGGTAAGTTGAAGTAACCTAGTATTCTCTATTAAAATAAAATTTAATTGTCTCGATTTGTAAGTTGACACCAATTTCATTTATTTAAAAGGATCTTACATTTTTTAAAAACTCATAATGCCTAAAATTAATCAAAAATATAGATTATATAAAAGTTTGAAGTATGGATGTTTCTTAAAACTGTTGATTGTGAAATTGAAGCCGGGTATTTTTCAATTGTAGGAAATTTCTATTTTATTCTAAATTTTTTATACTATTCTTCTGCTATTCCATTGAACGAGAATTTTTGACATGAATAAAGTAAATAAACCAATATTTTTAACAAATAAAACTGTAATTTTAAATATCAATATGGTTTCCCGAGTTCAGTTCACTGCACAACCCCACATGATGGTACCCAATGTACATACACTAACACAAGGTCATATACCATATAAATATCATACACCATACACACCTTAGAAGCACCTTTGCTTAGAGGAACTTATGGGAAAAAAAATGTCCCAGGAAACAGAACCTATACTATCAGGCCAGTCGGCTGTAGTAGAGTACAACTGATTAAAAAAAAAAAAAGCGGCTGTGAGATACAGGAAAGAGGAAGGAGAAAGATGGAGAGAAATAAGACATTTCGGATTATTTTTTAAAAATTGATTTTCAGTAATCATGTTATAATAGATATTACAATATATCAAATTATAATTATCAAATAATTATTATCCGATTTATGCATTATTTATATATTTGCCCAGATCTCTTCATGGATTGTTTTAAGTTAATTATTATTAAAGTAATTAGTTTGTTTAACATGTAAAATTTAAAAAGAAATAATAAAATCTCAATGTCATTTATAATGAATAAAACCTTTTGAATCTTGGGGGAAAATTGATTTCCATTAATCACATAATAATAAATATTACGATATATTGAATCAAAATTATCAGACAAAAATTATTGTTGTATTAGTTAATATGATTTCGGAACTCTTCATGAGTTTGAATAGTGCAAAATTTCATTTTTACTTTTGACCTCTTATCTTGAATTTAAAATTAATTTTTTAGCAGTTAAATTACACTGGATCTTAAAATTAATATGAATAATAAATAATCAATTCAGCAGTATGCTATTTCTCCTAATTTCTTAAAAATTGACATTTGAATAAATTTTTTCAGATATTTGGGCTTGATACCACATGCCACATAAATCCTGCTATTACGTTAACATATATTATATTTGGTGATGTATCCTTCATTCTTGGTCTTTATTACATGTTATCTCAAACATTGGGAGGTATGGTAGGATATGCAATGCTTGAGGTAAATGTTTTAATCAAATGATATTCAATTGTTATTTCATTAATAAAAATAAAATAAATATAAATTGGTTCATTATAACTTAATTTTCAGAACTATAAGTCTCTCTCTATAAGAGAGAAAACAGTGATTTTTAAACAAATACAATTTCCCACTATTTCATTTAGAATACATATACTTTCCATTACTTTATAGATGGCATTTGATTAAATAATTAAATCCTATTTGTTTTAAACACCTTTACTTTCCTAAGACTACATATTGAATTAAAATATGATTAACTTTAGACATTTTAAAACCTTCTGACAATTCCTCAGTAAACTAAAACTAAATTACAATTTATTTTGGACTTTCAGTTCTTTATTTATTTATTCACTTTATTAATTAATTACCTGCTTACAATACGAACTATTTTATTAATATTTTCTGAAGTGTTTGCTGTAAGCTCTATTTCTTCAAGCTTTCCTGTTCTTCTGTTTGTCTTCAGTGAGCTTTTGTTTGAGGAAAAAATTTCTATACTTTATTTGTGAACACATTTATGAATTATTAATAAATCTACTTCTGGGTTTTATTATATTTTATAATCTACATTTATTTTGTAAATTTAATTATCTACTTATATTAGGTCAATGTTAAGGGAGTGGAGTGACTCAGTAGAGGAGTGCTGATTTGGACTGTCAAATGTTCCAGATTCAAATCCGGCTGTGGCAGATTTCATTTAATCTGTTAACAGCCAGGAATGAATACTTTGGGATCAGGGGCCCTCCTGGGACTCACCTAGCTTCTAAAAAGTGGGTAAACAAAATAGGGGATAAATCTGGCAGTTGAGCGTGATCTAAGATAAATCACTACCCTGTACTACTGTTATCCAAGAAACTGTACAGTCTCTAACACATACTAAACCCAAGACCCTTCATGGGCTGTAGTGGTACCAGATTTTTATTTTTATTTGTGATATAACTCCAAGATTCACACTCATACTATTTTATTGTATTTATTCCATATTAAAACTTTATTTTATTGTGGCAAATAATTACAGTTATGATAAGATTTATTAATACAAATCTTTCTACAGTTAATTGGTCCAGAAGAATTAAGTTTTTATGGTCTTGTGAAAATTAAAAATTTTTGTGTAACGACGGTTAGACGAAATGTTGGAGTTGTGAGGTCGTTATTTTGGGAAGCTTCCGCGACAGGAACACTCTGTTTTATGGTCTGCAGCATTATTGATCCAAGAAATAGAGACAGAATTGAGAGTGTGCCGATAAAATTCACGTTATGTGTGTTTTCTATGGTTTATGTTGGGGTAAGAACTTATACTCAGTGTTTATTTAGCTTTCACAAAATAAGGTATCAGTTCTACAAGATGTCGCTTCGAGTTGGGTTACAACAATTTTTAACTGTTCATTCCTTTCCCTTTAATATTCTCCAAAAATACATAAAATCATGAGCTTTAGTATGGGTAAAAGAATGTTATTATGAGAAATGTGTAGATTTTTGTAACCATTTTATCAAAAAATAAACGTTTCAACTAACATTTCGAAGTATAGATGTTTGTTGAAATGTTTATTTCTTGATGAAATGATTACCAAAGTATAAATATTTTCCATAATTACACTGGGAACTGATATTTTAATTTAAAAAAAAAATTAATTCCATATTTTATCTGCGGAACTGATGCCCAAAATAATTTCATTCCATCTCATATGTATTTAAATTTTAAATTTTTATATCTAGAACCCGGGATTTACAAAAAAAAATTTTTTTATTTATTACAAAATTTTCGAAATGGCTAAATTATCATTTGACAATGCGTCTGTCAGATCACTCTTTCTCTTTCTACTGTTGAACAAATAAAATTAAAATGACTCCGGCTGTTTTGAAATTTTATTTATTTATGTATTTTTTCATTTATTTATCACAAAATCCTATCCTTTTGTAAATAATTATCCTTCATATTGAAATTTAACTCTGGTTTTATCATTACAACTTACAAAGTTTAACTATTGTTGGAATCTTTGAAGACAATTTTGATTTTATTTTCTATTTTCAACAGATTCCTTATACTGGTGGATCTATCAATCCCGCAAGATCATTTGGACCGGCATTGTGGCATCAGGATTTCAGTTATCATTGGGTATGTTTATACATTTTAATGATTATATTAATTATAATACAAACTATTTATCATATTACATCTTATTTTTATTTCTTGGTAAGCAGTAATAGAAGTATTGTATATATATATATGAACGACTTTAATACAGCAATGTGTCATATGTCGTAGCCTAATTCATACAAGCCCTGCCGCCATTTCTTTTTATCGTAACAGTCTTCCTCTCTAAGTCCTCTTGCCGTCATTGTTTCCGGGATCCCTTCCATCCACCTCTTTTTTTGGTGATCTCTCTTCCCACTTTCCAATGGTACATGTTTCAGTACCCTTTTAGGCCATCGGCCGTTCGCCATCCTCATGACATGGCCATACCAGCTCAGTTTTTTTGTTTCAACTGAGTACAGGATGTTAAGTGGTTTGCTTCCTGCTTTCCTAATTTTGTTATTCGGAACATGTTGTAGTCATGATATCCAACAACTATGCCTCCAAAAATCCATCTCTATTGATAGTAGTTTTCTTGCCGAGTCAATTGACCAGATTTCTGAGGCATACAGGGCGGTACTTATAAAAAACAAATTGTAGAGTCACTTTTTTGTTGTCATCCTGAGGTCCTTAATCCACAGAACAGAATTTAATGTCCTAATTACTTTTCTGCCTCTTATTACCTTTTCGTCGAAATCTTTTTCCCTGCTCCTCCCCTTCAAAAGCAACCTGCCTAAATATTTAAATTGTTCAGTTGGGGTCAAATCAGAAGTATTGTAATTACAAAAAAAAAATGTTGGTTTTCAGAATTCAACAAAAATGTCTATTGTGATCATCCATAAATTCTTTTTTTACTATTCCGTGATATCATCTCTATGGCAAATTCAATTCTTGTACAACACAAAAATGCTTAATTGTAGAAAGTTGAAACTTTGTGTTTAAAATTGGTATGCATATCTCTTTTTGATCACTTTATTCAAATTTTCGTATTATAAAATAATTACCATAGTATATTTTGTTAAAATTGACAAACTGAAAGTTATACTTTGCTTGAAGATTTAAATATATTTTGATTAAAAAAAAAAGTTTAGCAATGAAAATTATTTAATCAACATACAGTGGAAGGTCACCTCTGGTATAGTAAAAAAAGCTTAAAGGCAGATTCTCATCCCGGCAGGTGACTTAAGGATTTTTTATAGAAAATAAAAAATCGTTGGTTATGTTCTCCTTCAGAGATGATGTAAAATGCTGGTCCCGAGCCTGTGCAGCATCAGGTCCTCTGTTAAGATCCCTATCATAATTTATTTTATACCTTGACAGGCAAAATTTAGGACTCCCGCAGTAGCATCGCCCGATTAGCTATAGCAGCATAAAGTGACGTTAAATAAATAAATAAATATGCAGTGAATTGAATAGAATTATGCATGATTTAAGTTTTAGACCAACATCCTCACTTAAAAAAAACTACAACCCATGAAGGGTTCGAGCACATGGTAGAGACTGTATTGTTTCTAGGATAATGGTTGTGCAGGGAGGTGCTTTGTCTGAGATCATGTTTAACCAGAGTTTTTCCCCAATTAAGGGTACCCTCTTTATAAAAGCTAGGTGAGCTCAAGGAGGGTCTGTATATTCCACAGGACCCATCTGCGGCTGTTAACAGATTAAATAATTTATCTGCCATTGCTGGATTTGAACTGGGAATGTTCAGCATGGCAACTCACCACTCTGCTCTAATAGCTAGCCCGCTGCTTTAAGTAAGGTATTAAGTTTTTAAAAAGATGTAAAATAATAGTAAACTTAGAGCTGTAGTTGAGCTAATAATAATCACTATTGTCTTAGAAATTCTATGATAACTTATTAATTTTATTTTTTTATTACTTGTTATAATTTTTAAATATTTTTATTTGAAAAGAAAAGATATGTCCAGGGCTGGGATTCGAACCCAGGTCTCCCATGTTTCCGTCATGCTGCTCTACCACCTTAGCTATCCTATGTCTGACCGGGGTACGAACCAGGATAGCTCAGGTGGTAGAGCACCACGACGGAAACATGGGAGACCCGGGTTCGAATCCCGGCCCTGGACATATCTTTTCTTTTCAAATAAAAATATTTAAAAATTCTGTGATAGTTTAAAATTGCAATATTCATTAAATATTTTAAATGATTTAAAAATAAAATCTTTTTATTAGGTGTATTGGGTCGGGCCTTTGCTGGGTTCACTAACTGCAACCGTTATTTATCACATAATATTTTTATCAAAAGATGAGAAACAGAGGAGACATGTGGGATCCGTTGGTCTTACTTCACCTCTACCACAGGAAAGGTTATTACTAACTTTTATAATTTTACTTATTATGTTATCATAATGTTTAATATTAGGCTTTAGTTTAAATCATTACTTCACAAGCCCAGCTTCCGGCTTACAATATTCCTAGACAAGCCAGCGTTTGTACATATTTTTAAAGGCTAATAAATGTGAGGGTATTTTATTGTTTTTAGATTTCTTAATAACTGTTTTGAGGATTTTTTTAAATTGTTTTTTATTAAACTGTCAACTCTTGACCCCATTAGACATGCAATGTGGGTCGAAAAGTTGGCTTTAAAATAAATAGTTCTCCCTATATAAGAGAATTTTTTCTTACCTACATCCAAACTATTTTCTTCCTCATTTTTTTTTTAAATTAAAATTTTGTTTCCAATTTATTTATATTTATTCTTAAATATTTTGTTACAAAAACAATATATCAAATAAAATAATACATATTATGTAAATTAACAATAATACATTCATACATTTTAATATAATGTTATAAAATATAACAAATGTTTAATTTTTCCTATAGGAGAGGGGAATAATCATCTGAATTAGAGAATTTCATTCTTCTTAAGAATCGCTTTAACTTTCAGAGTATAAAGTTTTATCCTGAAAATTCGATTGGATAAAAGCTAGTGAATTGAAAATATGTTATTTATGTAAATATTTTGTGCCGTTGTAAATGTATTAATAAATATAATATTTATTATATGGTTATTTTCTCTAAATAAATTTATAACACTTGGATTTAGGAATCTGAAAAAGACATAGAGTACCTCGAGTTCTCTTGGGATAGTAATGAAGGACTTTTTTCACTTGGGAAAAAACCTCAGAATTCTTAAGGGTTTCAAAAAAGACTAAAAAGTAAAACATGGAACAATTTGAATAGAGGAAGGAAAATAAAAACTCGGAGAATGGATGAACGATATCTGGAAGAGAATAAAAGAAGGAAAGAGCAGTTGAAACAAACTTAGTCCATAATGGTGCACCCCAAACAATAATAATAACAATAAAAAGTTCAAAAATCTTTAATTATATTTTGGGTTTCCCGAAAATGATGCAGGATTTTATGTTTTCTTTACAATACCCCTCCAAATAGTAAACTTGTTTATATTTATATAAACTTGTTTATGTTTGTTCGGCTTTTGAATTTCATAAATGTAAACACTTATTAGTCCTCTTTCAAACAAAAATGTTTGTTTACCTCTGTAACATTTTACTGCCTACTTGGAAATAATTCAGTCTTTACTGGGATGTCAAAGCGTGATTTTCGCATAATTTTGTTTTACGAGTTCCAACAGGGCCCTAACGGAAATCAACAAAGTCTGGGGCAATGTGTATATGCACTGTTCAATGGTGATTCCAGAGATTTTGGGAGGTAAGCTTGGGCCTTGAAGACAAAGAAGGCTGTGGAAGAAGTTCTGCCAACTTTCAAGGTTTCAACCTTTCCAATCGCCTTGAAATGGTCATCAACGGTTGATTTGCTGACTTAGAGTTTCCCTGCCAGTTTTCGAACAGTTGTTCTAGCATTTTCACAATTGTAGGCCAGCATTTCACAACATGTCTTCTACAAACTCATTCTCATCTATAGTGAGTTCCACCTCAAGTTCTGACATAAAAAGGGTACTTGTGTATTAGATCCATCACCAGAAAAGGCCAATGTTGTACGCATGCGGAAGCAGTTACATTCCTAACAGTAACATTGTTTACAGATTCATTCTTCTTTGTTTCTTCCTGTGTTCTAAAGTTGTTGTATCCTCATTTTTCTTTGTTCTGATTTGTTGTTTGTTTGGTGGTTAGGGGTGGTTTTTATTTTAAATTGTTGATGAAATATTACATTATTTATTTCTATTATTATTATATTTATTTATATTATATATTTCATTGTGCTGTTATATATGTTACATATTCAATTATATTATTATTAGTTCTATTTATTTATTTCCATTATTATTATATTGCATGTTATGTTATGCAAATTCTAACCCCAATAAAAATATTTAAGTAGGAAAGAAATTCGTTGACTGGTAGATATTATAATAGGATGTAATTAGTTGGGGGTGCAGTCAAGAAAACACAGCAAAATAAGTGAAACTTATTGTATTTTATATGTGCCGACGTTTCGACCTACTGTGTTGTCATCTTCAGGGCCAATAGGAGTGGCTGCTCGGTGCAGAAGGTAACTGTCCTAATTAACTGATAACTAAGGTAACTGACCTCGGTGGTCAGTTACCTTCTGCACCGAGCAGCCACTCCTATTGGCCCTGAAGATGACCTACACAGTAGGTCGAAACGTCGGCACATATAAAATACAATAAGTTTCACTTATTTTGCTGTGTTTTCTTGACTGCACCCCCAACTAATTACATCCTATTAAAAATATTTAAGAAGGTTAGAAATGTAACTGTTATAAAACGTAACTGGTTGTGCATTGGCCTTTTCTGGTGGTGCATCTAATACACAAGTACCATAACAAGTTTTAGCAAACCGAGATACACCAAACTTTCATTTATCTTGATTATACCAATACTTTTACTGATTAACAGTTTACTATAAGTTAAAACATAAATTAAGATATTCTTGAATAAATTAAGGTTTCATAAAAAAAAACATATTTTATGAATAATTATTATTGCGGCGCTACAATCTGATAATTAGTCATGGGCTCCGCTAACCATCATGATCCCGAGCAATTTTCATCCAATTTCTGACACCAAGGATGTTCCTCGAGTCAGTCACTGCTTCCTCAATCCACCCCTGCTTTGGCACCAGTCACTTTTCATGGTTATATTCCGTGGCTCAACAAGTATTCTCCGAGGTACTTCATTGTCTTCCATCCGTAGCGTAGATGTCCCACCTATCGCAATCTGCTTAATTTTAAAATCTAGTCTATGCCAGGCTCTGTAAATACATGGTATACTTCTTGGTAGTCCGGTTTCTCAGTTTCTCAAAATCCCGCCAACGAACAATCCGCCAAATACTCTCTTGAATTGCCGCGACCAGTATTTTGAATCCTTTCATGAAATATTTCTTCTGGTTTCGATAATGTCAATTCTTTGTCAACATTTCGCTAGACATGCAGTTGCCCTCTTTAGGGCTTAAAGTGAGACTGGAAATATCCTTCTATCCTTCAGTTTTATAATTGTCCGGGTCCGAGGTTGTAGCTTGTTCCTCTAGTATTCTGATTTTCTGGGCTGTTGTGGATACGAAATAAATAAGACTTTTCGGTTTTTGGACTATATTGACTCATTTTGGAATACACAAAGATTACACAATTAAGACTGGCACGGATACACTCGGAACTCGACTCCCACAATGTCTCAGTTCCTCTCTCCAATGCCAAAGCCTTATTGATCGTTATCAATATACAACATGGGCTTCGACTTTTTGGTTTATCTTTTTTTTTCCAAATATTCTTCGGAGGGTATCGTTCAAAGATAAGCAGATTTTGTTTATTTGTTTTTATCAGGGTCGAAGTTTCGGATACATATAGCAGAACATGAATCAAGGCAGAACATGAATATAGATGGAGTTTAGTCTCTCTAGATAAACCGATGAACTAAACACAAATAGGCAAAAACTATAAAATTAAAAAATAAGAACATGTTAAATCATCTTACTAAAGAAAGCGCAAATGTCTTGAGTAAGATACAATAGTGGTTTCACTGTCCAACTCATGATCGTGTATTGAGGATTATAGAAATATGGTACGTCAAGTAAGATTTTAAATAACCTAATCATAATTATGTTATTCAGCAACAAAAAAGAATCTATCTATTCAAAAAAGTTGGAATAAAACAATAAATCGGAGCTAGTTTTGACGATGATCGTCCATAAACATCTGCTTATTTGTGCTAATCTTGAAAAAATATGCTTCCCCTTTTGTAACCATCATTAGTGAACATTATAACAATTTTATTTTCAATTTCTATAGATACTAGAATTCGCTTATGAAAAGTAAAAAAAAATTCATATTTTTTATTAATTGTTATTATTTTTGTTTTAAACAGAAAAGATTTACCCTGGCCAGAATTCGAACCCGGGTCATCCACTTCACCGTAACAAAATTGCGAGAACACGGGGATATAGGATCAGCGAAGAGAACGGATTTGACTGACTGAGATGCGGCCCCTGCTAGCTCAGTTGATTAGAGCACTACTACGGGGAAGCGGGCGACCCGGGTTCGAATCCCGGCCAGGGCAAATCTTTTCTCTTCAAAACAAAAATATGTAAAAAAAAAATCGTTGGGGACCCATTTGTAATTATTACAACATATGGTATAAAGTATGTTAATAGGACTAAACGGATTATTACAAATAAATGACTTGTTTTTATATTTAATTATCAACATAATCTACTGCTCCTATCATAACCTTCTGAGCATTATAATTCTGTGATTAAAAAATTCTGACAAAAGTGATTAAAAAAAAGCTGCATTGTAAAATATGGCATTTTTAGAAAAACTCAATTTAAATTTTAAATTTCATTGTAAGTACACTGATATAATTGAATTTCTCATATTTGGATTTAAAATTAAAATTGATTTTAATTAATATTGTTTTCAAGGGTCATTGTTTAAAGAAAGACATGCAATATCAAAAGAGGATTTAATATTCAGGATTTTGCAGATATTCTTAGCAGAATTTCTGGGTACAATGATATTGCTTTTTTATGGTTGCAGTTCGCTTGGAGGTTTAAACACTGGGGATTCAGTAGTTGCGTGTTGGTTGTGGGGGAATATAGTCTTTATTAACATTCAAGTATGTACATCTTATTTTTCAATAAAAGTAAAACATGATAAATAAAAACCAAGAGAAGGTAATTATTCTGCAGGTTGTTGCTTCCAGTTGAGTTACAAGTTTTAATTGCTTATTCGTTTCATTTTTAATATTTTCCAAAAATGTTGGTAATTACTTCATCTTAGAAATGAACGTTTCAACAAACATATTTCATCTATACTTCAAAAAGTTAGTTGAAACTTTTATTTCTTAATGAAATAATAACCGAAGTATACTGATTTTCCATAATTACATTCTCTTTTTCACACTATAGCTCACGATTATTTTTATTTTTGGAAAATATTAAAAATCAAGCGAATGAAAAGTTAAAACTTGTGACTCAACTCGAAGCGACAACCTGCGGAACAGATACCCAAGGGAATAAACAGAAGGTCTCAGGTACCAATTTTCAAGTTATATTTATTAAAACATTGTTGCATAATCGGCGTTGAATTTTTATGAATAACATCTTCAATTTATAAAGACAATTAAGTTATATCAGAGAATTAATTCAGGAAACTAATGATGATTATAAACTGTTACACTCTGATCAAAATCACGATAAAACACTGGTTAACACATCAATATTATATTTTAAATCATATGATTTTCATTTAATCTAATTATTGCAACAATTAATCAGTGTTGCCCTTTATTAATTTTTTAAAATTTTATTTATTGATATTTACAACTATAATATGATTATAACAAGTAAATCTGCTGATATGTACATTATGACATGAAAAACACTTGTGGAGAAACTACCCATCGGCAGCACTCCAATAAAGTTCTATAGTAGATGGTCTCGAGGCCATCTTCTTTTCAGACGCCTCAGAGGGTTATCAGGAATAGTATGGGAAGCAAGTTGAGAGACTAGCGGATTCAAGTGTGTATGGAGCTTGTCGTGGAAGGATAGGTATCTAGTTTGGGCCAAATCAGCAACATATGGGATACTAAGATCATGATGGATGAGTTTGTTTGTGATATAATAAGGAGTATCTAGGATTTTACGAAGGATTTTGGATTGTAAGGATTGGATACGAGATGAATTGGATGGTTTAGTAGAGCCCCAAAGCTCAACTCCGTATGTCCAAATAGGTCTGATAACTGTCGTGTAAATGAGTCTTTTGTAATTAATTGGGAGCTTAGAGCGTCTTTCCAGTAAGTGCTGAAGTAGGAGAAAACGTCGAGCAGTTTCTTGTCTTTTCAGTCTTCTATGAGGATTCCAAGTGAGACGTTTGTCCAGATGGAGTCCTAGGTAACGTTTCTGTTCGACAGGGTTCAGTGGAATATTATTAAAGGATACAGTAGGGCAGGAAATCGTAGGTTTACGACCAAGGGTGAAGGTAATTTGATGGGATTTGTTAGGATTTATTTTAATTCTCCAATTTTGACACCATTCTTGAAGGTTTTATTAATTTAACATAAATCTTTTCCAAAGGAAAATAAATATTTTTTTTCTTCATAACGACTTTATGCCATTTAAAATACGAATTTCTGAATATTTGTATATGATAGAACTGAATTAAGGAGTAGAATAATTTAAAGCATTATATCCAAGGGCGGGTCCTGGATTTTTTTCAGCGGGGCACAACGGGCAGAGGGCAGAAAAAAACAACAATAACTTAGAAATAAACTTGCAGTATTTATAGAAAGGTTTATTAAAATATCTAAGCAATAGTTTCACTCATGTTATTTCATTTATATATTCTAACAACTACGATCCTGTGATTTGTCTATAAGTATGTAATGTAATGGATTCTCCACAGCAGAAAAAAAACCGTCCGGGGGGCACGTGCCCCCCCTAAAACCGCACTTGATTATATCATAAAGTTGTTGAATAATAACAGGCGGCCAATAATATTGATATACGGCTATGAAAACATCGATACATCGATCGATATTTTCCAATACTACGTTCTATTGTAACATATTTTCAATATCTTATACAATTTCTTTATCAGGTTTCGGCTTATTTTCTGAATAGTCAAGGAATACACAATTCTTGCGTTTAGTAATTCATAATTTCAATCTGAATTATATAATGATCGTATAATTAGTACTATATATGAATTTAAAATAATCATAATTATATAATTACAGATTTTCGGACCTATTTCGAACTGCCACATCAATCCAGCAGTCACACTTTCATTTTGCATTTACGGATATATTTCGGTTGTAATGGCTATTGTTTATGTTATCGCACAATGCTTGGGTGCTACAGTTGGGTATGCTTTGCTAATGGTGAGTTATGTTACGATTAAAAAGTAGGAATCCATATCTATATTACTATAAAAGTATGAGATGCTAGTTGATGATGTATTAAATCAATCAGATCTTACTTTGTACCAATAATAAAAAATAATTAGAAATTGATTCCTATTACCAGGGAGTACCCTGTAATCACATCACACTTTTCCATTAATGCTTTACATGATTTTTCCTATTCCCAAATTTGTGGAAATAATTCGGAAATTTGTTTTTGAATCATTATTATATCTTATATAGGGAGCGGAGTGGCTCAGTGGTTGAGCACCGAGTTGCCATGCCGGAAATCCTGGTTCAAATCCCGCTGCGGGCAGTTACTTTTATTTAGTCTGTTTGCAGCAGAAGATGGATCATATAGGACCTAGGACCCTCCTGGGGCTCACCCAGCCTCTATAAAATATTAATAAGGGAAAAAAACCGGTTGAGCCTGACCTAGGACAAGTCACCTCCTTGCAGAACCGTTGTCCATGAACAGTACAGTCTCAACCATGTACTGAGCCCCCTGACTCGTTCACGGGTCGTAGTTGTACAAGTTTTTTTTCAGATTTGTATCTTATGTTGTCCAAAATACTACGAACAAATTCAAGGATTAACCATTCTAATGATTACAAACTTGATTTATCTACAGTTAACAGTATGGACAACATTCAACTGATTGTTTTATTTATTTGTTATTAGTATTACTTAAAAATCAATGGGATATTATTACAACTTTTGGATTTTTCAGAGAGCAGATATAGTCTGAAAAAATGACTTGCACAAAATTAGAAAATTATTTGCACAGAAGTCGCCTCAGGCCAGCCTGTGCATAGGAAAGCCATGCCTTCCCCCCACTGCTTAGGTCGCTTCACTGGCTATACATTTTGTCCTCATGGTGGGCTATAATTATATCTGAATTCATTCTGCCCCGGTGAAGAGAGCATTGGCACCCTACTTTTTCATGATCTGGATAACCAATAATTAATTGTCACTCGAATATTTTTATTTTGAAGAGAAGAAGATTGAGATTTGGGCGGGATTCGAACCCAGGACAAATCTTTTCTCTTCAAAATAAAAATATTTAAAAATAATCGCCACCAAAATAAAAATAAATTGATTATGACGTTGATAACCGATGACAACCAATAAAATATTAAATTAGATATTTTCTGAATCATCACAGAGATATGTATCTTAAATATTGCGCGATTCATTCATTATTATAATAATTCATTTCATTTTTTTATTATTTTTACTTTTTCAGGGTTTTGGTACAAATGATTACATTCCTTATGGATTTCAATCAAGTAAAGATTTCTGTGTCACTATGGTCGACACCAACACTTTGTTCAGGGCAGTAGTTTTAGAAGCATTAGGGACTGCAATTCTATGCTTCATGATAGGCAGGATTTGCAATCCCCTCAATCCAAAAGGTTTGGTGAACATATCATTTTCATTCAGTTTGGCCATTATGATTATTGGTTATAGCTTGGTAAGTTTACAGAATAAAAAGGTATGATAAACTAGAATATTAATTAGTAAAGGAATACCAGTGCTGATTGTTACCTTGGAGTCAATTACCATGGTAACTAGGTACCATGGCAACCGGCTACTATGTTATTTTTATGGCTCGTTTCACACTTTATTCGGTTTGGTTCGGTTCGGTGCGTATTCGATTCGTTTTCGGTAGCCGCCGAAAACGAATGAAAACTCTTCACACACACTTGGTTAGTATCAGGTTTTAACTCACAACCGAATCATCGAATACGCAGTCGCCCACTATGTCCACAATGCTCACTATGGAGAAAAGACAAATTATTGCTATGTTGTTTCTCTATACAAGAAACAAAAAACGAAAGAGGAATAATCGACTTCACTGAGTGCACCGTATCCTCACCAAATGGGTGGAGTTTGGTGCATTTTATACCACTTTTCCTAAGTTAAGGAGCACGAAGACAAATTTTCCAATTACTTCACGACGTCTACGACATCATTTGATGATGAAATAATATTTTCGCTTGACGAAAAGGTAACCGAACCGAAACTAAATCGTATATGTGTGAACGACCAATTGTTTTTGTGAATATTGGACCCGAATAGAAACCGATTCGTGTCGAGGGGGCTTTCGATTCTATCAGGTTTCTATTAGGTACCTAACACACACCGTATCACCGTTTCACACTTGCCCCGCAGCTACCGAAAACGAATGGAATATGCACCGAACCGATCTAAACCGTGTGAAACGTGCCTTATAGGTTTAATATCAGATTTAAGTCAGCGCTCACAGCTGTTTTTAAACTATCTTAAATATCGCATATTACGCATTAATGCTTTCTACAAAATATTTACTAAACTAATAATAATTACAAAAACTCAGGAAAATAAAGAACCTACACCACTATCACCCTTGATGGGTACTGGGATCAGTACATCGTAGAAACTGTACTCTTTCTGAACTGGAGGTTTTGCAGGGAGCTGGTTTTTAGCCGATGTTTAACTGCCACAGCCTGATTCGAACCAGGAACCTTTTTCTCTGCAAACTCAGCGCTCTTTACACTGAGCTATTCCGATCCCACGAATAAATTAACTCGACAAACTTGATGCACGAATAATCAAAATCTGAGCATCGAAACTTTTCGCAATGAAAATGCTTCTTATACTGCATACTGTTACGATCAGAGAGAGAAAGAGAGAGAGAAGCCGGCTGAAGGGATTATGATAAGCCGGAAGGGATTAAAGCATGGGCGTAGAAACTTCGCGTTCTGTCTAGAGACATCGCGAATTGCGTGGAATGTTCTAGGTGTCCCCACCCCAACCTACCTTGCCTATATAAAAGGCCAGCTGTTCAAGTAAGTGAGTAATAAGGTAGTAATGTTGTGTTAGTCCTTGTGAGTGACAGTGACAGTGACAGTTAGTGGCCGTGTGATCAGTGGAATAAACTGTGTGCCAGTTTGTCATATTTGGAGAGTTTTACGGTCGGTGGACTTTAATTACCGAACTGTAAGTGTTAATTTGTAGTTATAAACTATAGTGTAATTTTATTGTTTTGTACAAATTTAGGTAAATAATAAAGTTATTTAGTTTTAGTAATATCTTATATTATTTTAGTAATTAGATAACAGTTAGGCCTAGGTTATAATCTGTGGAATATTGTTGTGGTAAATTTATATTAGTTTAATAATTTAATTGTTTTAAACAATCTCATTGTGTTCTTTTTAATTTGTTAATAAATATTAGTATGTTGAATTTAGTTATAGTTTAATTCATTTTACACCCAGTAGCCCGTAACAATACAATGGAGATTAAACCTGGATAGACGGTTTTATTTCTAAAACCCTATCTGGATATATTAAGGATAACCTCTTATACTGCAGGTAAATATTGTGATGATCGTGCACTATCTATTATTGATAGCTTGAACCAATTGGAGAGACGGTCTGCTTCAAGAGCTATTAATTATTTTTCTTCGATTGACAAATCCCTTTTATTGAAATTATATATAATTGACCAATAGTATACAATTTACCAGATACAAACATTTCCTAATTTTTAGGGACCATTGACTGGAGCATCTGTCAATCCAGCTAGATCTCTTGGGCCGGCGGTCTTCACTGGACAATTTCAAGATCATTGGGCAAGTATTTAATAATTTAAACTGGTAATATTCTATTTAAAATATTATAAGTCCATGCGCCCGTCCGCGCATTGAGAATCCGCTACTTACTTCCCTTTCCCACACATCACCACATCTCCAGCCCTCCTCCGATTTCGCAAAACGTCGTCTTGAACTTGGATCCCTTCGGAATTGTTATTGTTACTTTTTTATTATTATTTACAATCGGCTCTGGTGGAGGAAGGGAGTTCCTCCCTTCCTCCACCACACTTTTTTAGCTCCGCATCCGATTTCAGAAATGATTGTTTTGTGAATTGTAAGAATATACAAAAAATTATATTATAACTTTATATTTCACCTAATTAAGGATCAAATGAATTTAATTCAGAAAATGGCTGTATTTCTTCTTCAACCATAGCTCGGTAAACTCTTCAGTTCGAACGATACGATCCAATTTAAATGACGAGATGAGGATTTTTTTTTAATCATCCATAACATCTTTGAATATGAAAATTAAATTTAAATGTGATAAAAAAACTTGGAACTTCTTTAAAGAATCTGCCGTATATATGTTATTATTTATGGCGTTACAACTCGGTGACGGGTCCTGGCTTCCTGCTCCAGTCTTCTCTGCAGGAGAATCCAGCTGTCATCCAGTTTCTGACTACCAGGATATCCATGGCGTCTCTATCCAAACCATCCGACCACATCAGCTTTGGTCTCCCCCTTCTTTGTGCCGTAGACAGTTTCTGTCATATATTTTTGGGAGTGACCTCATCTTCCATTCTAACCAGATGAACAGCACATCGCAGTCTTCCAATCTCCAAAGAATGAACCACATCTGCTTTGTTGTATATTGAGTAAACCTCGTTGTTTGTCATCCTCCGCTAGTTTCCATCGAGATAAACTCCACCGAAGATTCTTCGATGGATTTTTTTCTCAAAGAAGTCAAATGCTCAATCTGTTTGATTACTGTCCCATGTCTCCGAACCATGCAACAACACTGGGGGGGGGGATCAATGTCTAGTATAGATGGAGCTTGGTCTGCCGGGATTGAAGCATAATATGTGTAATACTTTTTAAACTTATTTGCTATGGAATTAGATTATTATAGTCCGACCATTTGCGAAATCGGAGGCGGCGGGGCTAGGGAAATGTGATGGGGGAAAGTGCGTGGTTTCATTATGCGCGGTCAGCCCGAGGCGACTTCTGTGCACGTCGTTTTGAAAATTGTAGGGGTATGTTTACTTACTTTTCAAACTATAAATTATAATTATTTATTTTTCGTTCACCAGGTTTATTGGGTTGGACCATTATCAGGATCAATAATTGCGAGCTTTTTTTATCATATATTTTTCCAACCAAAAGTAAATTATATCAGTGATGACGTTGCAGAACCCAGCAGATCATAAATAAGTTAAAGCGAATTGATGTACATAAGTGTCTGTCGTTGTTATTTTTTTTTATTATTAGGTATAGAAGCTTGAAATAAATATATGGATGTATTATTTATTCATTGATTTGTTTTTGCTTAATTACTAAAGTTAAGTGTTAAATAATAAATATTTTTACGTAAAAAGTTCATAAGTAGCATTATTTAACTGTTGTTGTTAAATAGGGAGCGGAGTGGCTGAGTGGTAGAGCACTGAGTTGCCATGCCGGAAATCCTGGTTCAAATCCCGCTGCAGGCCATGACTTTTATTTAGTCGTTTCCAGCGGGAGATGGATCAAATGAGATCTAGGACCCTCCTAGGGCCCACCCAGCTTCTATCAAACATTATAAAAATAGGGTACCCAAAATAAGGGGGGGGAATCTGGCGGTTGAGCGTGACCTAGGAGAGGTAACCTCCTTGTTCACGGGTTGTAGTGGTATAGGTTTTTTCAGGTGGTTAATTTATGATTTTCAGATTTTAACAGAAATGTCCATTGTTATCGTTCATGAATTGATTTTGACTAGTTTCGATGTAAGATCTCCAGGCACTTCGTATTCTATGTAATTCGTAGAAAGTTGTAATTTTTTATTTGGTATTGGTTGTTCTTTCCTTTTGACCACTACATAATCACCGGAATATAAATATAATTTCAAGAAATAAAAATTAGCAAGAACTAAAAAAGGATACATAAGTTTTAAATTAGAATGTAGTACGACAAAAAGCAATACCTCTAGTTTTTAAACACTGGAGTTTGAAAAAACTAGTCAACGTTTCGCCAATTCATGTAGTATCAGGACATGTTTCACTGTTTCCGGGACTACCTAAAAATAAATATTCACATTGATGGTGATCAAATGAAGCAAATCACGTCCTCATCCAAACTGACTGATCTATTAGAGACAGCAGCTTCACTCCAAGACGTTCAATAAAATTTTCTAAGAATGAAGAGTTAAGAATACTTGGTGTGCATGTGCCATCATTTGGGCTTTTTTAAACAAAGGATGAACAAACAATTTAGTTAATAAAGGATTTTTGGATGTAGTGGTTAGCATAACAACCTTCATCATACCATCACATCATAACAAAACCTGTAACACTACAACCCGTGAACGGGTCTGGGGTTCAGTACATGGTAGAGGCTGTACTGTTTCAAGGAAAACAGTTCTGCAAGGAGGTGACTTGTCCTAGGTCACGCTCAGCCGCCAGTTTTTCCCCCTTATTTTGGGTACCCTATTTTTATAATATTTTTAGAGGCTGGGTGGGCCCCAGGAGGGTCCTAGCTCCTATATGGTCCATCTCCCGCTGCAAACACACTAAATAAAAGTCATGGCCTGCAGTGGGATTTGAACCAGGATTTCCGGCATGGCAACTCAGTGCTCTACCACTGAGCCACTCCGCTCCCACCATCACATCATACCTTTTTCAAAATCCACACAGGCAGCAAGTGTACTTGTCTTTAAAAGAAAATTGTCTTAAATTTTCTAGGTGGTGTTACAAGGAATCTTTTTTCTGGTCAGATTCAATTCTGGAGCAATGAGAGTGCGAACCTATAATTTATTTACCACTTCATTCGTTTTTTGTATAAAATCACGACTCATATGAGGGTCACCTGTGGTGTAGTGTCTAACTTAACATCACAGTTTGCCCAAGATTGAGGGTTCATAGCGCGGCAGGTGGCCTTACTATTTTTTAAAAGGGAATAAAAATCCTTAGTTACGCTGTCATTCGAAAGGGGCGTAAAGTGGCACTTGCGATGTCATGTACGCATAAAGATGCCCATCCTATTTATAACTGGATACGCAAAATTTTAGAATTCTTACTGTATCATTATCCGAATTACCCAAAGCAGCATAGAGTGGCGTTAAATTAAACAAAAAGCTGACATCCCAACCCATCCTAACACCTTCATCTCCACCTATGCTGATGACACATGTGTGTTATCAGTTAATAACGACCCATATATTGCATCCCAATCCCTTCAATCACATTTATTAAGCCTCAAAGAATGGTGTCGGAATCGGAGAATTAAAATCAATTCCAACAAGTCCCATCAAATTACCTTTACCCTTCGCCGAAAACCCATGACTTCCTATCCTACTACTTCCTTAAATAGTACTCCACTTATCCCTGTTGAACAGATCCGCTACCCAGGACTCAACTTAGACAAACGTCTTACTTGGAACCCACAAGACTGAAAAGACAAGAAACAGCTAGACGCTTCCGACTACTTCAACACATACTAGACAAACGCTCAAAGCTTCAGATCAATTACAAAAGACTTATTTATGTGACTGTTTTATATGGACTTACGGAATTGAACCATGGGGCTCCACCAAACCATCAAATTCCTCTCGTATTCAATCCTTGCAATCCAAAATACTTCGCAAAATCCTAAACGCTCCTTATTTTGTCACAAATAAAACCATCCATAATGACCTTAACGTTCCATATGTTACCGATTTACCCCATTCCAGATACCTATCATTCCATAATAAACTCCAGGCCCATCCAAACCCACTAGTTTCCATCCTTCCATCCAATTCCATCCCGGACAATCCTCCTAGGCGTCTGAAGAGAAGATGGCCTCGGGACCTTCTATAATAGAAATGTAATTAGAGTGCTGCCAATGGGTAGTGCCTCTACATGTGCTTTCATGTATTTATTTATTCATACAGCCCTTGTACTAGATGTATATACTACAGTTGTACAATTCAATAAAATAATTTTTTTTTTTAAATTAAACAAACGAATCTTACAACGGAGTAGTACAAATTAATGAATTGCTAAGAGAAAAAAATATACAAAAAAAAATAAATACAAGTTTTGTCACGAAAACTTTCTATTTTTTTGAGAAAAATGAGTGTGAAAACCTGAAACAGTATAGTAAACTGTATTTTCGTTTATATTATGGTAAACATTAAAACATAGTATAGTTTTTGTTTTAAATTTTTTTGGAAACCACGGTTCGCAGCTGGCTATGCTATAAATAAAAAAAAATGCGGTTTTTATTTAAAACAACATGTGTTAAAATAAAATAAAAACTAACCATTCTATAAAAAAGGAAATAAACCTCTAAGGATTCATTTGAGGAAGGAATCGATTTATTGTACCTATTAGCAATACTTATTAGTCTCATTAGATATTTAGTCATAATTAATCATTATATCTATTTACGTCAATAAGCATAGACGTCATATTTCATAATTACGCTATCGAAAATATTCATCAGGAAAAAAACCCTTAAATAAAAAATGACAGCTCAACTCATTTGGCTTACTTGCCTGCTAATATTAGAAGTATTCTCGATTGTTATTTAATGTGTTGCTATGGCTACCGCTGACTGCTTTTAGCAAGTGTTTTGTTATGTTACTAAATCGCCTGTAATAATAACTACTTGTACATTTAAATAATTATTTATCTAGCAAAATATTATTCAAGCCAGAATTTGACAACTTTTCTAAATTAGAAATATTTTAGATAATTAAAAAAAATGGTTTTATAACAAAATAATGTTAATCACTCCGGTTTAGTTCTTCAATCAAAAATACACTCATGTATTTTTTGTAGTAGAGTATTTTATATACAAAATACACCTAGTTATCTTCCTTCTATCTTGAATACACAAATTTCTTGATAGTAAATCTATATGAATTGATAAAATACAAAACAATATAGAAAGTATGGAAAATTTTCATTCCTCTATTTTACAAATCAAACTGAAACGCGTATTTTAAAATTAAATCAGCGTAAGAAAAACAATTTGGTGGGGGTTAAAATATGTTTTTGTAAATTACGAAAATTTATTATAGTAATAATAAACCATGAGTATTTATACAGATTTTTTACTATAAGACCTCGATGTATGGATTCTCCAAAAGTTTGTAGTTTTTCTTTATCTATATATATATATAAAAATGAATGTATGTGTGTTTGTCCTTTATGCATTACTACACCAATCATCCGATCGTCATGAAACTTTGGGAAGTTGTTCAGTACACTCTAGGGAAGGTTTCTACCAACTTTTTTTTGGATTTAAAAAAAAATTTCATACATTTCTAAAAAAAAAATTATTTGTCGCAAATCAAGTTATTTCTTTCGTAATCGAGTCAATAATAAAGGGAGAGTAGGAAAAAATTTCGTACGAAATAAATAAATATATGTGAAGAGAAATTTTAATAAAAATTTTAATGACTGTGAAGTGTGAAGGAAGGCAGGATTGAGAAGGCAGTGAGAAAAAAAATAAGCTGAGGCTTATTCTGGTTAATTACATCATTATTCCTTACCACTAATGGTGAATTTATATATATTTTTTCCAAAATCAATTCTAGATTTTTTAAATATCTTTCATCTGTTCAATGTCAGTTCATGCTTGGTTCACACCGTCAACAGTAACAATTTTTCGCACGAATTCTTCATTTGGATCGTACTTTATTTCATCGTGAGTATAATTGATTTATTTTAATTTTTTTTCTCGTTTTTTTAGTGAAGGGATGCCCCTAAGCGACATTCATTAAGTAACATTCTTCCACCTTATAGCCTTCTATGTACATTTTAACTTACGATACACCGGAAGTTCTATTTGATAAGATCACTTTTTTTTCAAGAAAAGAAATGAAAGAAAAAGTGGAGGCGAGAACAAATCAGAAATATAAATTATTTTGAATCCAATTATAAATGTTATTTTCGATTCAAAGAATAATGTTCTTCAATATCTCAGCTTCACTTATTTTTTCTAAACCAAGCAATTAAGGATAACCTAAGAGCGATTATGTTGGGAAATATTAACAACCAATCTATTAAGCAATATATGATCTGAATACACTGTCCAAAGGGTATAGCCGGATAAGAAGGTAAAAAACGCCCCAGGCGATATTTGGAACAAAAAAATTGGATCTTATTTGCCATAAAAAATAATGAAGATTCCCAAATTTTTAACTCCAAATATTAAAATTCAGCCTAAAAAAAATAATACTTAAAAAATCGTTTATTCTTCATAACTTTGTCAATTATTAACGTAGATTCCTTTTTTCTTTTTTTTTAAATTAAAAGGGTTTTTTTCACTTTACAACTGAATATTTTAAAAAACATTTTTGGTGCAAATTTCAAATTAACGGGAAACGTTTACAATTTTAAAAATACAATAAAAACAAATTCCTTTTCCTCGACAAAAAAATATAAGTTGAGGGAACGATAGAACAATTACTATGAATTATATCAGATTTTTTAATTTAGTGGAACACTGTTAAAAAATTCCAATAGCAGCAACGCGCGACGGGTCAACTAGCTGACCCTATAAATGTTTAGCCAAAAAGAAGCAGTTTGGAACCGCTTGGTGCCAAATCTCAAGAAAATATTTTAAGTATGTAGTCACAAACAAAAAATAAGCCACGTCTAGGTTTGATTTTTCAAAATAATCGATATTTCAATTCTCATTATTTTGAATCATAAAACCTGGAATTTTGATGGGGTTTTTTTTTTTTTGGTTGATCACAAAGATTCATAATTAAAAAATAAACCATTACTGTTTATATAGATATTTTTTCTCTTTAAGACCTCGTTATACTGATTCTGAGTTGGCCGAGTTATGAGTGCATTAAATCCCTTATCGTCTACCAATTTGAATAGAAAAGGCATATGGTATTCAAAAGTTCCTAGCTCGTTATAGATTGCTCTGGAGCTTGGATGGAAAAAAAAAAATTGTTTGAGTTGTCTTGAAGAAAAGACGCAGATGGGGTATGCTTTTTAAGAAAACTTGATATTTAAATTCTTCGTTTATTGAAAAATAAAACCTCCTTGAAAAATTTTGCAAAGGATATTACAAACGTCTTTTCTACGTTGATTATAAAAAGTTCATTATTAAAAAATAAAATAAAATAAACCAAAATGATTAAATCAACATATGACTCATTTTTGGATATCCATGCTAATGAATTAATAATAACAATATTAATATGCATAATTATAAAAATGATTATGTTCATTATTTTCCATATAATTGTACAATTGAATCAGTTTACATTAAGCCTTGTTTACATGAAAACAAATTATTTAATTCCTACAGCTGATAAGAGCTACTAATTAAGGAAACATATGATATATTTAAAAAACTGCATAATAAAAGGGAATTTTAGTCAGTTCGAACCCGAAATAATAAATCTGTTCTTAAAAATAATTTTTGAAATCAGTTTAAAAATAAATTAACCGTATTTTAATTTTGTATTTAGTTTAATGCAATTGGTTTAATAATAAATGCAATAATTGTTTACTTCCGTAATATAGTTTCCCCCAGATGTTGCTATTATTTGTAACCTCAATGATAACCTAACTGGTGTAACAGCTGATGGTTTAATGGTTACTGTTTAGGATTAGTTGTAGAGAGGGTGTTTTTCGATTTCAATGAAAATTAAGAAAGTTTCATTGAGTAGAAATCCATGTCTGCTCAGGAAAATGCCTCATCATGCTCTTGAAACCAAGCATTTCGCGTAAACACCTTTATTAATTTTGATTTAATCTCTTATTATCAAATCTTGTCAGTAGTCTTATTGTGATCTTCTGAAAATTGTTTTAGTACTAAGTTTATCAGAGACAGAGAAGTCGGATTGAGACCGAGAATTGGATCTTCTGATCAGTTTATGAGAGGACTTTATAATGCTTTTGCTCCATGCACATCTTGGGATCACAATGAAAGTTTACAGAATGCAGCTCCAGGAGGTATATTCAATTTGGAATTTTCTCCAGATGGGTAAGTGTATTGTCTTAGCATTAGAAGGAATCAGATAATGCATGATTTTGTCAATTGAATGTAATAGTTTAGTCTTCGAAGATTGTTAAAGTGTGAAATCATTTTATCACTTAACTATTTAATGATTTAGTTTGATTTATCCATTCTCTAACTTAATTATTAAACAATAGGTGTATATAAGGTTTATAATTAAAAAAAATCAATCTTTTAATAATGCTGAATTAAATGTTGTCATGCAAGTGCATTGTAATATGGAATCCCCCAGTGTAACCATTCTTGCTCAACATTGTGGATATTGATTATTATTTCTTTTACACAATTTAAATTATTTATACATTAGAATTAAACCCCTATTATTATTGTAAATAGGTTATAATTGTTTTTGTGCCTAAGGTCATTCACACATCAGAACTTCCTGGTTTTCTAGTTCTAACTAACTTAAATAATTATCTATTTTTTACAAATATGTCTAATAATGTGACTTAACAACATTACTAATATATTAATCATTTTTATGACTTATATTTTTGTGTAATTTTTTTAATTTATTTTTCTAGATCTTTACTTGTAGCTGCTTGTGAAAAAAGAAGCATTCTTATGTTTGACCCGTTATCACGACAGCTTCTCAGTACTGTGGATAATGCACATTTAGATTGCGTTAATTGTGTTAGGTAATGTTTAACTGTCATCAACATTGTAAGTGTTTTTCTTTGTTTTTTTAAAAGAAATGTTGACATGTTAAGACTTGACGGACAAAAGAAATTTTTGCTTAAATCAAGCACAAAGTAATTTAAGTAACTTTAAATTTTGACTTTCTTGCCTAATTTAATTGCTATTAAGGTTATGTTTTTATATTAATCTAGAATTTCGTGTTTGACCAGATTTAACTTTGATTGAATTCTTAGTAGCATCGCATAACTTTACTTTTCAATTTTTAGCGATATTTTAATTTGCATCATATTAAAAGTGAGCTGTTCGTGCAGGATTGTTATTTCAAAATAAAGAAATCATTATTATGGTAACTGATGTCTTGACAATTACCATGTCAGAGTTAGTAATATCTTTGAAAGAGATTGTGGTTTGATTAAAATAAATTTTTAATTATATTTTTAAAATTGATTGTTTTATTGTTAAGTTGATTAATATAAAATTGTTATATTTAACAATTATATTATAAATTGAGCTTAAACAATAAAAGGAAGGCCAAAAAACAGTTGCCTCTCATTAAGGTGTGTTTAAGGTTTATCAAAACACCATTTGTTTCTGCTTTTTAATTGTTTTATTCTTAATTTAGTCATTTTAATGAGTTAATGTCATTGGATCTTGAAATATGTAATTTTGATAAGTTGTTTACGGGTTTTATTTGGGCTGTTGATTAAAGTAAGACCTTTAATGTGTAAAGTACTATTAAGTACTGTTTCTTTTGAGATTTTTTTTATTTCTTCTTCATCTTCTTCTTGATTTTAGTCATCTTGGAACTTGTGGAGTAATTTCATGCATCCATCATCGTGCTTCTTTCTTTTTTCTTCCTCCATTAATTCTTCATCCTTTCACTAATTTTCATTTAGTTTTATAAAATAGTAAAATCCGACAAATATTAATATTTCCCATTTACTTTTAATTCTTTTTTTATAGGTTTCTAGATTCAAGAGTGTTCGCGACCTGTAGCGATGATAGTACCGTCGCACTGTGGGACGCTAGGAATTTGAAAAGTCGAATAAGGACACTCCATGGCCATTCGAATTGGGTCAAAAACATTGAATTTTCACAGAGCGATGGGCTCCTTGTAACATCAGGATTCGATGGTGCTATTTACACCTGGGACATTAACAGGTATAATATATATATATTATACCAACCATATTATATATTAATACAGGTATAATTATTTTAATATTGTTATTCTTAAGACAAATTTACCATATCAATTGTAATTATCGACATTATTAATTATCTAAAATAATCTATATAATTAAGAAGTACTTAAAAATTTGTGAAATGCCCTCCCATGGATACCACTAGAGGTCAGGCCCTTCCTACTTGTAGCAGGACATTGAATTTTTTTCTTAAGCTTTGATGATCTTGCTAGAAAAAATAAAATAAAATATTGTTTGGTGCCTTCAAATCTAATCCAAGATTAAAATACAGATAGAAATCTTGAGGAAGAACATTATGTATAAAGTACAATCCAGAAGATTAATTCATTGGAGAAATTCTTCTTCCGCTAGATATCAGATAGCTCATCCAACATATATAATTATAATAACAACAATCCATCTTGAAGTTTATTATGTGTTTTATTTCTGAGTTGCCGTGCCGGAAATCCTGCTGCAGTCAAGACTTTTATTTAGTCTGTTTGCAGCCGGAGATGGATCATACAGGATCTAGGACCCTCCTGGGGCTCAGCCAGCCTGTATAAAATATTATAAAAATAGGGTACCCAAAATAAGGGGGGAGGGACCCTGGCGGTTTAGCCTGATCTATGACAAGTGACCTTTCTTACAGAACCGTTGTCCATGAAACAGTACAGTCTTTACCATGTACTGAACCGCAGAAATGTTCATAGGTTGTATTGGTACAGGTTTCTTTTCTTTTTTATATATATGTGGAAGAAAATGGTCCTTGTGGATGTCATCAAATTTCTCTTAATTAGGGAGAACTGTTTATTAAAGAGCAAGTTTCAACCCACATTGAAGGTCTTCTTTTCAGGGCTGTCGAGGGGGAGGGAGCGGGGGGTGGCTCGGTGTAGCTTCAATTAACTAACTACTAGCATCACTAAATACCAGGCAGTGGTGTTTTTGTTGACTTATTTTGTTTTTCATTTATACATCACAAATGCATTTTATTGAATAGTTTGTTTTTCCAATTTTATAACCATTTAATTATTTGTCAATTTTTGCGAAACTAAGACATGGTATTTAATATGATGAATGGTTTTCGTTCACCATTTAACTAAATTGTTATAATTTGTAGTGATTATGCAACCAATTAAGTTCTCTTTAATTTATTATGTAAAAACGTTTATAAAAAATAAAGATTGTTTATGCAAAAAATATTCTTTCTTCAGTCATTTACTTATAACTCAAACGTCATATCGCACTAGTATTTCTAAAATGACAAAGGTAAAAACCCTACATTTTTGAAAAAAACTGTTGGTGAGTTTGGAATAGCAATAGGACTCTAAGAGTGACACAAATCCCTTCTGGCAAAAAAGCTCTGAAACTAGAATGATATAGTTTTCATGATTGAAAAATATATATTTACCCATTTCTCTCATGGTCATAGCTCACCAACGAAAAAATATTGATTTTTAGAAATACTATTGTGATATGTTTACTGAGGATTATCAATATTATTGTATGATTTTGTTTCATCCTTTCTTAAATATTATTTATCACTTATAGTTATACGGAAAGTGGATTTTTATATAATCGTGTATTTCATACAAATGGTTTAATGAGAACTCGTCTAAATCCTGATGCGAGTAAAATGATAATCTGCACAACTGGTGGCTATCTTATATTAATACACAATTTAGACCTGCGCACGCTCGCTAAAGACCTTGATGGCTTTAAGGTGAGGTAGAATTTATTATTATTATTTTTTTAAACTTCTTTACATGGATTGCCGATATATTTGTTTTGAAAGTAAATATATTCTTTTAGTATCAATGGTACTTGTGACTTAGCTATTTATTAATATTTATCATTTCAGCCAAACATGTACAGGCTAATGCAACTGAGCCAGACTACCATACCAGTAGCAGCTACGTTTACACATTTGTTTTCTAAAAAACGGAAAAAGAACCGCATAGAGTTTTTAACTGATTTCCCCGATGGCGACGACGCAGAGGTGGTTTCCTCACTTCAGGTGATTTATATTCAATGATGATTTCTTATTTTCATTTTATTAATTTTTAGGTAGTTTAATGATATTTACTAGACAAACGCTCTAAGCTCCCAACTAGTTACAAAAGACTCTTATGCATGACAATGTTTAGACCCATCTGGACTTAAGGAGTAGAGCTTTGGAGCACTACTAAGCCATTGAATTATTTTTGTATTTAATCCTTAAAATCCAAAATCCTTCTTAAAATCCTCAATGCTCCTTACTTTGTAACGGACAAAGTAATCCATAATCACCTTAATGTCCCATTTGTTACTGATTTGGCCCAAATCCGATGCCAATCCTTTCATGACAAACTTTATTCCCACTCAAACCCACCAGTTTCAAACCTAGCATCCTCCTAAATTTTTGATACTCCTCCAAGGTGTCTGAAGATGACCTTGTGACCTAAGTTAAATTTGTTTTTTTTTAGTACTAACCGCTAGGCAGTTTCTTTACTTCCCTTATTCCATGCTATTATGTATCATTCCTGCCATTTATTTGTTGCATTGTTGTAGTACAGTTGTAAATTTCAATGAATAAAATAATAAAAGGTTGTTTTATGATGTTTATTTTCTCCTCTTTTTTTTTTAATATATATGTAAATATTGTATACAGGTGCATCCGCAAGGGTGGTGTGCACTAAGCAGAAACATTTCAAACGATGAAAACTCTGAATGGACCTGCGTCCACGACATACAAGACACTGAACTCATAAACAATGATTCCAGTGACCCTTCTCCAGAGCTCTCACCTGCGGAAGAATCAGAAACTGAAGTTGAACAACCAGATACGTATGTTTATACTTTTATATTGTATTATAGATTATTATTTTTCTCAGATAAAAAAAAAATCGTATATACTCCATGCATCTTATATCTTATAATATACCACACTACATAAACTACTAAAAATATTACATAAAAAAACTTTATAATTTTCTATTTGGTTTCCATGCAAACCAATTTATTTTTCATTATAAAATTATCCCATAAATTTATGATTTCTTCGTCACTAATCACTTAGTGATTAGTCCCAAGGTATTTTATTTTATTTTTTATCACGAACCGGGCACTAAGGACCACACGAATATCATTGGTTAGTATCTTTGGGAGTCTTGATTTTCTTTCTTCCCATCTCAGTTAATGCACTTTATTGTATAGAAATTATAAAATGAAACAAAGCCAAAGATTTCTTTATCTACGAATTGATTATCTTGCACGGGATTAGGCAGTGTCTTCGGAGAAACCCATCAATATTCCAACCCATTTACACTAAACCTCAACAAATTATATACCTAGACCTTCCTGGTGAATAGCTCTATCTATTGGTGAAAACCCCATGAAAATCCGTGCAGTAGTTATTGAGTTTACTGCGAACAAATGAGGTCAAGGACTTTGTTTTATAATATGTATAGATAATAGTTAAAATTATATCTTATAATATTAAATTAAATTATTACTTTTCAGTACTGAGATGGCATCCCTGGTGATTGGTCTCAACTCTCGATCGCCTCGCATTCTCTCCCATAGTGATGGTGCAAGGCTTCCTCGGAGGGTTTTGAGGAGGCAAAACGCCTTCCGTGGTTTCCGAGCTCAGGTTCCTCCTGACTCATCCCCTCGTGGGGAGCTCACCGTCACTTCGACTGATGTTTGGGAGGCTTTGATCGCTATCAGGGAAGCTCGTGCAAGAAGAGAAAGATCTAATGAAAGACGTAAGTATTTATATAATATATATTATATTGCATATATAACATACAATTCTATTATTATAGGTTTTCTCCATTGAAGAGAGCGTTAGAACTTTTTTTCCTTCTCTCTTATTCACCTTAGTTCTCCTTCTGCTCACTTCCTTACAATTCTCTTCTGATCCTAAACCAACGACTTCCTGTCCTCCTGCATCGTTTAATAACATTCCACAGGCTTCTGTAGAACTGGTCTGGTACTTGGGACTACACCTTGACAAACGAATGCTCATACTAGACTCAAACGACAAGAAACAGCTCGCCCCTTCAGGTTACTTCAGCATTTACTAAACAAACGCTCTAAACTCCCAATTAATTACAGACTCATATACTTGACAATCAGACAAATCTGGACTAACAAATAGAGCTTTGGAGCTCCACTAAGCCATCAAATTCCTCTAGTATCGATTCCTTACAATCCAAAATCCTTCGTAAAAACCACAATGCTCCTCACTTTGTTACCAACAAAATAATCCTTAATGACCCATTAGTTACAGATTTGGCCCAAATCCTATATAAATTTTTTCATGACAAACTTTATTTCCACTCAAACCCTCCAGTTTCAAACCTAGCAACCTCCTCCTTAAAATTCCTGATAATCCTCCGAGGCGTCTGAAAAGAAGATGGCCCCGTGACCTTCTAAGTTGAACTTATTATTTGAGTACTGCCACTGGGCAGTTTCTCTACTTGTCTTTATTCATGTCAAAATGTACCATTCATTCTATTTACTTGTTGTATTAGGATAAAATGCAGATGTAAATTTCATTGAAAAAAAAAAAAAATTTTTTTAAAAATGTGTGTGTCAGCTCCGACGCACGACTGGAGTTTACTACTCCTTAAGGACTAGTATTGTGTAGATTATGTCAAAAGAGGGAAGATTCGTTTGTTCCACCATGAACATTTAACATGATTTTGAACAATATTTAGTCCGTGAATAGTATTATCATCATTATTAAATACTGTGACAATAGGTTTGTGGTAAATAAAATACAATACCTGTACGTCAGAAGTTACATGGGTTATGAACAAAGCTAACCTTAATTTGAGGTTTCAAAATTTATCGCATTTCAACACTTCGAGATTTAAGCAATGGAATACACTGTTACCATAGATACCACACGCATCTCTTCCCGATTAGCTCCGGAATTCAACTTTTTATTTCTATCTATTATGTAAAACAAATAATAGAATGTAACGCACCACATTTAGCTAAAATTTTATTTTTCTACTTATAAAATTTTCATACCACGGCCTAAATATGAAAATCAAATAAACTCAAAAAATAATTGCAGGTTATGAAAAATTAGTCATAGCTTAGTAAAAGTAAAACACTGTTATTTATTAGTTAAATGTGTGGGCCATCTTGACCTTTTTTTTTCAACAAATAAATAGTTGATTAATTACAAATTTAATTAGTTAAAAAAACGATTGCTCAAGTTTAACTATTAACCTCAAATATAGTTAGTACTTGAATTTAATATTTACATATTAACAGTATATTAGCAGTTGTGATTAAATTTTGCCCTACTCTGGTTTTGGATCACATACATTTTAATTACTGTTTTATTCAATTTTAATTACGACAAATTGGCTCAATATTTTCTTTTGTCTTGCTGCAGCCTTACAAAGCTTTTCAGATTCTAGTAAATTATTTAAAAAATAGATGTTAAGTGCAGTAATAATGAATATAAAAATTTTTTTAGTCAACACCCTGAAAATAATGCCTTAACCTTGTTGTTTCTGGGTTCTTAAAAGACATTGTATTGTTAAATTTTTTCATATAATAAAAGCGTCTATTAGCAAGTGGCTTTACTGTTATACCTAATGTACAATATTGTATGTAATATATTTATTTATTGAACATAAACCACTATATGTTTCTCTTTTTCAGGAAATAATGATGAACAGGGTGGTGAATCAAGGCTACGCATTGTTCGAATGCAGAGCGGTATCGATGAGGGCGTTAGACCCAGAGAGCCGAGTTTTATTGCTCCCTTGTAAGAATATTTTTTATTTTGTTAATTATGATTTTCTTCATTTTCTATAAGTAAATAAATTGTAAAACTAACTAAATTGTTATTTGAAAATTCGTCGGCCGATTAAAAAATGGTTCCAATTTCATGTTGCTATATAGAAGCATGATCCATAACCTGGATCTCTAATACAAAATCTTTTTTTTTTCCTTAGGGGGTTTTTGCACCAAAGGCCTGAAAGGAACAATGAAATCCGGCCTTACGGGGAAGAAGGAAGCTCTCGTCACAACAGGTCCTATTACATCATCAGCAGACCAAGTAGAGATGGCTTTAAGATGAAAGTTCCGAAAAATCATACGATTCATCAAAATGTCCCGAGGTTGACTCACTACATCGAAGAGACCAACGTCGGCAAAGGATTCATCAAAGAGCTCTGCTTCTCTGCCGATGGTCGGCTCATCTGTTCCCCGTACGGTTACGGAGTTCGCCTTCTCGCCTTTTCTCCCGAATGCTCAGAATTGTCATCTTGTGTGCCCAAGTCTGGACCAGTGAAGCTCTTCGAGTTAGGGACTAATGTCTGTCATACAGACATTGTCGTGAGTACGAAGTTCTCGCCCAGACACTGCCTCCTCGTGTCGGGGTGCCTAACTGGAAGAATTGTCTGGCACCAGCCGGTCCTGTAGTCTCGATATCCTATTCATCATTATTTTTCAATTCGAATGACTGAAGTATTTTTTTTCTTCTTATTTTGATTTGTGTTTTTTTTTTTTTTAATTGAAGATAAAAGTATTGTTTGGTCGGGTGATTATGGAATGTTACGCATATTGAAAATCGAAACATGCTCGTTGTTTCGTTAATATTGTTATTTATTTATCGATTTATTTGATGCGAGTCTATGTTTAAGATAATGTGATATGAAAATTATATTTTCAGAATCATCCAATCAAAACAATTTTTATGAGATTACTATTTTAGAAGTGAAACAAAGCGAGATAGATTATTGGGAACTGGGAACGACTTTAATTTGATAAATATAAAAAAAAAAAAAAAAAAAAAGAATCATGGTTTTACCTATATTGTTGATGTTAAAAATCTTTATTGAATTGCAGAAGAATTTGCTCTATTAAAGAATAAAAGTGTTATTTAACGTTAGATACTTTTAACTGTCCAAAGACCTGTATTACCTTGTGATCTTGAATCAGTCACTATTGTTAAGACTTAGAAAAAAAAAATGTAATTGTACGGTATATATTACTTTTTATATTTTTACAGGAAATAGTTTGAGTACATATTTTATTTATGTTTTCTCATTTTTCAATTGTTTTCTTAGAAAAATAAAATCTTGCCTAATTTAAATTATTTTCAAATTGGGTTCTTTATCTAGACACTTTAAAGATATTTAATTGTTCTTTCTTTCTCTCTCTCTTTTTTTTTCTCCACTGTCATCAGAATATTTATTTCTTATTATAGTTAACGCAAGTCTAGCTTGTAATTTTAAATACGCAAATTATTGTTTTGTAATATTTAGTATATATATATAAATATGTAATTATCCAAATTCATTTAGCATCATTCCTGCGATTTGACTTTTAAAATATCCGATGGGGAATTGTATAAACCTTCAATATTGATGTTCGATTGTAAAAGGCAGATGATGTGATGAATTTATTTATTATAATTCTCTTCATTAAATATATATATTGATTTTTTCTAAGAAAAATCTTCTGTAAGTACCTAATTTCACAGATAAAATTCCTTATTATTGTTATTAGATTTATTTTATATTGTTAGTATAGTTCTTTCATTGGAATAAAAGATTTTTTTCCAAATTTATTGGTGTTTCCAATCAACTGGGAACGATGAGGGGATTTTAGTCAAGTTCTAAACATTTGATCAATTGTTCACGTAGGGTTCCACGGTCGTTAATATTCTTCTTATATTCTACTTCCGGGAAGGGCCGTGTCATGTTGGTGCTATAAACCAAGCTTTCGCTCATCGTGCTGTGAGCTTGGTTTATAGCACCAACATGACACGGTCGATCCCGGAAGTAGAATATAAGAAAAATTTGATCAATTATTTTTGTCGAGATCCAGATTACAATTTCAACTTTGTTAACATCAATTTTTGATGATAAAACAAAATGCAGAAACTATTGAAAAAATTAATGTTATTTACATTGACAACATTAAAAAATATATATATGATTTGAAAAACTAAAATATAGGCTTTAATGATTGATCAATTGAAAAAACCTGAAAAGTGGAAAACAATTTTCAATAAGTTTTGAATGATAATAGTTGACCTTGTATATATATAAGTGAAGGAAAATGATCCGGGTAGAGGTCAATAAATTTCTCAAAATTAGGGAGAAATGTTTATTCAAAAGCCACAACATTTCTATAGAATAAATATAGGGATAATAAACATTTCTCTCTAATTTTGAGAAATTTATTTACCTCTACCAAGACCATTTTCCAATTGGTCTATTTTCAATAAGGTTAAAATAAGAGAAATTAGAAAAAAAAAATCATTTTATCATGGGGTGCTTGTTGTTAATATTTTATGATTTAATTAGGGGTTTTTTCATTGCATGTATAATAGTATACGCAGTTATCTTTTGGATTCCTTGTCGCCTTATTCGCTGATTTTTTAGTGCTACGAAAATGCGTATTTGAGATTTGCCAAAAACAGAACAAGATGCAATTTTATTTTTTCAGGAGCGAGGAACAAGAGACCCAGGGGGGGGGGGGCAGCGAGACATCATTTGGAATCTTATTTATCAGAGTTCATATGACGACAGCATCAGGTGAAAGAAAATAGAGACTGTTTTGAATCTAAATTAAACTGTATATCGGCCCACTTTCCACCGAAATCCAATTGACTACTTTGGTTTTAAATAAAGTCCTTTGATTTTTAATTGTTGATGATTAAAAACAATTTAAACATTTTATGATTTAATTAGGGTTTTTTTCATTGCTCTATTCATATTTTAGACATATTAAAAATTATTTTCTACTTTTTAGTTATGTTTTAGATAGATCAAAAGTTAAAGCATGTGTTTTAGTTTTTCAAACTATAATTTTTTTTTGGAGTTGAAAATAGTTGACTGGATAATTCTAATAATGTTATAATTTATTGAATTTTATTTGTTATTAATTTTACCAATTTTTAAATATTTTTATTTGAAAATAAATAATGATATGACCAGGACCTGGAAGCTTGGTTGATTGGGCCAGGAGAGCTCATGGAAATTTGGAATTATTTTTCGCCTTAATCCAAGGAATGTCCGTATTTTATGCAATGATGCATGGGGTAAGCCATAACTTCTACATTTATATAATATTATACTATTTATATAACAGTTTACTTCACAAATTAATTTTTAAAAGTCTTTATTCAATAAATATGTTTACTTAATAAAATGGAATTATAGGAAAATATAAATAGATATTATGACTGGCAAAAGACGGTATAATTAACACTAGAAATTTTAATTATTTACAGTTGTAAATATCAATAAATAAATTTTTAAAAAAATAAATTTTTAATTGTTGATGATTAAACATTTTAAATTTCTAACCCCAATAAATATATTTCATGGATAACACTCTTAAGAACAACATTAATAAAGTTTTTTATTTTATGATTTGTCGCAAAAATTTTAGGTGTAGACTGGCGGCACTTAAAAACCGAAAAATCTGTAGCTGCGGTGGCGTAAATACATAAGTACCGTTTCCCAATTAACATTTCGAAGCATAGATGATATATATTTGTTGAAACGTTCATTTCTTGATGAAGCGATTATCGAAATATACACATTTTCCATAATTACAGCATTTTTTCTATTCTAAAGCTCACGATAATTTGTATTTTTGGAAAATATTAAGAGGGAAACGAAGGAAAAGTTGGACTCTACTCGAAGCCTACAACCTGTGCAACTGATATCATTTATTTAAAAAGTCAGTTGAAATTAAAATAATTATTTAAATGACTAGAGTACCTCCTGTCCGCCTAACGGCAGATCAACCCCAATTTTACAAACAACACCCATTCTTCATCACAAACTAAATTTTTTACGACCTATACGACTATCGATAACCTTTTGATAGTTACGGCTATCATACGCTTTTTGATATTTACATCGATAAGTATCATAAGTAACTATCAAAATAAATAAAGTATATAAGTAACTATCAAAAAGCTTATTGATAGCTATGAATATCGATAAGCAAATTTTTATTACTACAAATATCGATTATCAGTTAGATGGTTACGACTATCGATAAGCATTTTTTTATATAGTTACAACTATCGATAATTCTTTTTTTTTATGCTAGCGATAAGAGTTTTGTTAATTACGGATATTTGCTGCTATCGATAAGTAACTTCAAGCTACCTTAATTAAGTAAAGTACCTGTTGGTTAATGTCCCAGATTCGGAAGAGTATATCAATATGGAGTGCAATGTAGATTTATATACCCCCAACTTTATGTCCCTGTATACTTCTCTTTTATTCAGGAACCTTTTATTTATAACATGGAACAATTTACCAGCTGAGTTGACCCTCTCCCGGATTTCATTTTCTATGACTCCATTCTCATCAAGGTGTGATTCCAGATATTCAAAGCTTCTCACCTGTTCGATGTGCTTGTCATTGGTTCTCATTTTTTGCTCAGTTATCCTGTTAATATTATATTCCCAATCCGTTGGAATCCTTTTTTCGTCCCAGGATTTCTGGAAAAGTACTTCCAATGCTCGCACTAGCTCAGGGTCACCATTCTTTATTAATTCAGCTACAATACCATCCCGGCATGGAGCTTTTCCTTTTTTCATTTTGAGTACAGCTCTCTCTACTTCCTTTTCCTCATTCCAATTTCCATTTCGGTTTGTTGAACGGGGGTCATAATTACCAACCTGACTCATATAATGCTGTCTCCTGACCTCCAAGATAGCTTTGTCTTCTGTAACCACTCTTCCTTGCTCACTCTACACGTATCTCACTGCTTTGCCTTTTCGTCCTCTTAGAGCTTTATTTTTTCCCCAGAAATTCCGGATGTTTTCCCGATGATCCTGATCCAAATTCCTCCGACGATTCCTGTTTCGCCCTTCTTACTGCTTCTTTCGTCTTGTTGCCATTTCTCTCGAGTTTTGTTCCGACAGTATTCCTTCCTAGCTATTTTCTTTTGCATGACTTGCACCCTCAGTTCTTCGCTCGACCATGATGTATGTTTACCTTTCGTGCAAATCTTTTTACTCCACACACTACAGTATCTGCTTGCAGAATGCTATCCTTTATTTGAATTCATATATTGTCAAGGCTTGTATTAGCGTCAACTTCCTGGACCAGATTCTTAGCTCTGCTTCGTACTCTTTTCTCTTTTGAGGATCCTGCAAATTCTCTACTCCAATCCTCAAATAGGCTTTCATCTTCTGCTTTCTTTCCTAGAGCACTCTGGTATCAGCAACCAGGTGCATGTGGTCGCATTATATTTCTGCACCTCTAATTATTTTTACACCTGTAAAATAGCTTCTTATGTCTCGGTTGTAGATGAAATAGTCTATGTCACTGTTGACATTTCTCTCAGCGGCTGAAAAGGTGATTTTATGGTCCAGCTTAAGTGGTAAGAATGAGTTACCTAGCAGTAAGTCATTTTTAATACAGAAATCAATAAGTCGCTGCCTGGGGTATGTAATGCAAAATTGGGAATATAATATTGTAATACCGATTCACAAGAAAGGATGTCAGGCAGAATGCTATAATTACCGACCCATATGCCTCTCACCTGTTGCATACAAACTATACACATCCATCTTGGAGGGTCGCTTAAGACCACTAGTTGAGCACCTAATAGGAGAAGAGCAAGCTGGTTGCCGACCCGGGCGCCAAACCCATGACCAAATTTTCTCAATAAGAAATATCTTACAGAAATCCTGGGATCTCGATAAGAACATGTATTTGGTTTTCCTTGACCTCAAATCTGCCTTTGACACGGTTCTACGAGATGAAATTTGGGAAGCTCTCTGAGCGAAGAATATTCCGAAAAACCTGACAGAGGCGATTAAATCTATACACCAAGAGCCCAAAGGAATAGTCAGGTTGAACGGGCTAGAATCAAATTGTTTCAATATTGCAAAGGGGGCTCAAACAAGAAGACAGCCTAAGCCCAATGTTATTCTTGTTGTTCATGGATGAAGTGGCATCCATTTGTAAGAGAAGGACGGACAGAACATTCCTGGGATGTATGAATCTTAATCCTGTAATGATAAACATTCTCCTCTACGCCGACGTCATGGTATTGATTACGGACTCTGTGAAAAAGTTTCAGCTGCCAGTCATGGAATGGTTAGAAGTACTTCACCGAAAAGGGATGCTTATAAATAGCTACAAAAGTAAGATCCTACATTGTGGAAGGAAGAAAGAAGATATCCACATATACTGTAATGGAGATCTTACATATCACATACCTGGGTGCAGTGGTAGGCAGAACTAGGAAGGTAGATGCAGAAATATCTATCAACCAGGATTAACAAGGCAAATGCAGTTTACTACCAGATATATAACACTGTGGTAGGGAAGTGAGAGGTAGGCAAGGATGTCAAGCTCCACATCTTTAAGACAGTGTATCTGCCCATACTTATGTATGGAGCGGAGAGTTGGATATTAACAGACCGACAGGAGAGCAGAATCACCGCTGCCGAAATAAAATTTCTGCGGAAAACAAGGAGAGACCGTGTTCGCAATGAAAGGATTTGTCAGGAACTGGAGATAGCTCCTAGAAACTAGCCAGCTGAAGTGGTTTGGCTATGTTATGGGGATGGACGACCACACAGATCCTCTAAAGACCACAGAATATGTCCCAGATGGCAGAAGACCTAGGGGCCGCCCTAGGATGTCCTATCTCGACTACATTGATCGGGGAAGGACCTTCGACTAGCTAGAAATAGGGAAGAATGGAATTCCTGGCTGGATGCACCTCTATGCTGAGAAATCACTAAATAGGAAAGCTAAAGAAGAAGGCATCCTGTCAATTCTCATTACCTATGTTTTATCAGGGTTGATATCCATATTGATTTTCGTCAATAAGGAATCTCTAATTTATAATTCATCTTGAAGAATTCTGATATTGTGTATTAGAACATTTATTTTACATAGGTAATTTATAACAAAAAGAGATTAAATTTAATACCACAACAACTACACACTTGAACTTATTAACTGTCACTTGTCAAAGAACATTCATTCAGGGCGCAGCAGACTCTTGAAGCAGTCCTAGGCCAGCTAAACTGATCTTCCCTTAGCCGCTTAACAAAAATATTTTGTAATTTGTTATCACAAGCTTTACCATTATTATTGAGCGGAGTGGCTCATTGATAGAGCTTTCAGTTGCCATACCGGAGGTCCTGGGTTCAAATCCAGCTCCTGGCAGGCTTTATCTACTCTGTTAGCAACCGGGGATAGATCCTTTGGGATCTGGGACACCATGGGGCTAACCGAGGGTGATAGGACAATTCACCTCCCTGCACAACCGTTATTCAAGAAACAATACAGTCTGTACCACATACTCAAAAGACCATTCATAGGGTGTAATGGCACAGGATTAAAAAAAAAAAATTTCCTGCAACCATTGAGTAATGCTATCCATGACTCAACTAAAACTGGTGTGGAAAATCCCACTTTCCCCAACAGCCACCAAGATCGAATTTGACAATCATCACTCTGTTATTTTAAATCTTAAATGGCGGTATTATAATATTATTCATTTTATATTCCTAAAATGTTAAAATAATTAATTTTATTACTATTTTATATTTATTATAATTTATTTTTTTTTTATAAAAAAAAATAAAAAAAATTATAATAATTATAATGACGCAAGTCAACTAGATCCAAATTAAAATAATGTTCAAAGAACATTCTTCCTCTCGTATACTTCGCAAAATGCAAGAACGCGGGGACTTAGGATCAGAAAAAAGAAAAGATATGACCATGGCCGAAAAGCGTGCTTCATTAGGGCCCAGGATAGCTCAAATGGTAGAGTCCCAGACTAGTGATCTGGAAGACCCGGGTTCGAGTCCCGGTCCTGGACATATCTTTTCTTTTCAAATGAATATATTTTATATTTAATTCAAGATAGATTTTATTTATTTTGAAGCGATTTTATAGAAATATTTAATATAACATTATATGTATTAGAACCATCACACGTCAGAAATTTGGAGATCTAGCATTAAAACAGTGATCAGACCACAAACAAAATAAAAAGTGGAAATAGATAGTGATGAATTCATAGAATTTACTCCTCCATTTATAAAAGAACAGGGTGAACAGGCAATAAATCAAGATATATTTTCTAAATAATAATAAATAAATGTTTCAGTGAGTAAACTGTCCTAGAGTTATAATTTGCATGGTTAGTAATAGAAAATTGTAAGAGATAGCACTAGTGTAGTTTTAATGAATCATTAATTAAAGGATCACCTTTAATTTCTTAATTTTTAAATGGTTGCAGGAAAAATGAAATATTTAACATGTGAGAAAAGTGCTAATACCACCCTCGTTTAATTACCACACTCACCTTCGGCTCGTGTGGTAAAATTCACTCGGGTGTAATAAAGTGGCACTTTCCTCACTTGTCAAATAAATAACTATATCTTAATTATTAACATTATATATTTAATAAAATAATGAATAGTGAGTAGAATACAATTTTAATTGAAATCTGTCTTTATTGATCAAGGGAGATGAGTTGAAGAAAAATTACAAACTTGCAAATTTTCCTTACCCAGAATTTAGCTTTGTCCTGAGCAATATGTTCCCTGTACGAAGTACAGTATTCAATGTTGAAAGTGTTCTTCAATTTTTCTATAACCTCTTAATCTTCGGTTCAATGAAAAAGTAACATTTTTCTCTCAATTCCATTTTACTACCACTACTTTATATTTTTTTAAAATAATTTTTTCATACATTTCTTTAATGTTTCAGAGCATATCGATAAGGTACATAAATATTATTAAGGTCGAAGACTTCATAACAACTTCAAACTGTAAGGAACACATCGCTCCTTCAAAAGAACAATCGCATAATTCTAAAATTGGCATTTTTGAGTTTAGCCTTCAGTAGCAATTCTATGAGTATTGGTTGAAGCTTTTCAACTCAAGAACATATCTGATATTCAATTTTCATAATATTATATTATATGACTTCTTTTTTTTTAATAAAGTATATTTTGTTTTATGAAATAATGACATAAGTTCAAATAAGAAAAGTTTCAAGCTTTTAAAAATTTTCTGATGATTAATAAAAGAATTTCAATTTCATCATTCAAATAGGAATACTTTGCTTTACTACCAATACGCAAATTTTTACTTTTTGTAACTCAACAGGTTTAATTTTGACACGACATTGAACTTTACAAAAATTCCTCTATTCAAATTTTTTTTTGAGTTATGTCATTGTTCTTACGAAGGAGCGATATCATACCGATTATTATTTCTAAGAACATTTGTTCTTTTCCTAGAGAATGCGAAAATAGGAAGACATCGGTAGAATAATTACTTGGACCAATTTGCCGATAAATATCAAAGTGATTACTTTTGAATCATCCTTTCTTATCAACGAATCTATTCTCTGGATCTGTCAAACTTATTATGGACATTTTATTTTAAATTTAATACAGAAAAATCACTAACCATCTCGTTTTCTTCTCTCCCCTCTAACAAACAAACAGGGTGTCCAACATTGTTGAAAAAAAAAATACTTGGTCACACTGAATACGCTGTAAAAATAAAATCAGATGGGAGGCTTTCCAACTTTTAACCAAAATCATAGCTTAAAAAAATCATAAAAATATTAGAAAATTATTATTGCCACCAATAAAAAGTTTCAAAAACGCCTTTAAAGCAGATCACAGAACACCATGAATTATACTTATAATACTAGGTGAATGTAGTTGGTTGTTCTTAACAATAGATCCTAAGATAAATTATAAGTTTGAGTGGAAAATAGTTGACTGGATAATTCTAATGATGGATTGAATTGGTCAGGGGTGCAGTCAAAGATAACGCAAAATAAGTGAAATTTATTTTTGAATTGTGCCAACGATTCGGGCTACGATGGCCTACAACTGTCAGTTGACAGTTGTATGTTTGACGAGTCAGACACTAGCATTCGCCCTGAAGATGGCCAACATCGTAGGCCAAAACGTTGGCACAATTAAAAAATAAGTTTCACTTATTTTGTGTTATCTTTGTCTGCACCCCTGACTAATTCAATCCATCGAGATAAATTATAAGATCGTAGACAATGATGCAGTTCTCAAGTGGCTGAGGACCACAAGAGATCCCAAGAAACAATTGCCAAGCTCATTTAGAGAGATGGCACAAAAAGAGAGAGAAACTATATATTAAACAATTTAATAAAAAAAAAATAATAATTTTTATAATACAAAATCAAATTAAATATACACAAATACAGTAATTATTTAATAATATACAGAAATTTACATTCATCACCATTCCTAAGGCAAAGTGGCATATGTGAAAATGAATTATAGTGTGAATGATATAGTTAAATAAAATGGAATGCATTTTTTGCAAAAAAAGCCACTAGTGAGGGTTAGAAACAAAAATATTTGCAGTATTGTTTCACTCATTTGAGAATTGAATAAACTAAATAAGTGAATCTAATGTGTTAAGAACAAAAAATTATTAACTATATTAATATTAACATTATAAAATACATAATGTATTATAATATAATATAAGTAGATATATTTCAGAAACTCATGGACTAAAAAAATCAATAACAAACTGTAATCATCTTGCTTTGCCATGCAATAAACAAGATAATGTTCAAATAAAGACAATGCTGGGCATCAGAAACTTGTTCTCAGAATGGCTGAGGACTAGCAAGAGATTTCAAGAAGCAATTGCCAACCTCCTTTAAGGAGATGGCACAAAAAGAGAAAGAGATACTATATACTAAACAAATTAATAAAATATAACAAAAATATAATTTTTATAGCACAAAATCAAATTAAATATACACAAAGATGTAATTATTTAATAATATACAGACATTCATCGTCATTCCAAAGACAAAGTGGTATATCTGAAAATTTCTGAAACTGAGTATGTTGAGTTTGAATTATGGTTGTGGGAATAATGTAGTTATTTGCTGAACTTCTTTTTTTGGGGGGGCAAAAAAGCATCTTTTTATAATTAATAAGCTAAATATGGTAATCTAATGCAATGAAAACAAAAATGATTCCTATGTTAATATTAACACTATATTATCTACAATGTACAGTAATATAAGAAGATATATAGTAGAAACCCATAGATTAAAAAAATAATAATTAAACTATAATCATGTTGCTTTGCCGCGCAATAAACAACAGGAATTCCAAATAAAGACAATGCCTTCTGTAATTTATTATGAAAGCATGTAATTAATAATGAATACATTCCAAGTCAGATGAATTATTGATTATAAAGAATCTACGGTGTGACCCAAATTTTACCAGGTGAAGTAAACAGAAATCAGATTTTTTTCCGCTAAGAAATAATTACTCATCGCACTTAACAGATATCTCTATGATGTAAATATTAACTAATATTTTATATAAAATTATTCGATCGTATTAAATGTGCTCTGGAAAAGCTGACTCGTATTAGGATACGCAAAATACAGTACCATCGCGGATCCTTTGGTACACTTGATGATGTACATCTCATTGGCAAATAAGAAAAAAATTGATCCCATTTTGATTCGCCGTTTCCCATCATCCTCACCTATTTCTCCCTCTCCGCTCATCACGATGAACGTACAATAAGCATCGTAAAGTGGGGTTTGAAACGTTTCCCCCCTTTCAACCTGAAAATAAAAATAATCTAAATTTATTATTCTCTAGTGGTGTGCTAATTTTTAAAAAATAAAAAGATTACAGGTAACCCTAAAAAAACTTACAACTATTTTAGTAACTCCAAATTCGTATAGTGGTGGGTTGTAAACCAACACAGTACCAGAGGTTCTTGGAATCGGATCCATCGCCAAGGAGTCGATGGTATAAGATTTCAAGTCTACTATTTCCAAAAACACGTCAATATCCTTGAATTTTGGGGTGAGACCACATCTGATCACGTTTTCAGAATATGTCGAACACTCAATGCAATCTAAAAAAATAAAATCATTAGAGATGTCATGATTCATTTGAATAAAAAACAACAAAAATTTTCGTTCCCAAGTATTCAAACATCAAAACTAGGTATTAGAAATGTCTGTAGTTTAAAATATTGAGATTATTTTTTTGGTAGTATTTTACTCAGGTTAATTAGTTAAGTAGCAGCATTATAATAATATTTGACTACATATTAGCTGAAATTATTGTTAATTAGTTAAGGGGGAGTAGCTCAGTGGTAGAGCACTGAATTGCCATGCCTAAGGCCCTGGGTTCAAATCCCGCTTTTATTTAATTTTTTAGTGGCTGGAGATAGATCCTATGGGATCTAGGACCCTCCTGGGGCTCACCCAGCCTCTTTAAAGTACCCAAAAATAAAGGGGGGGGGAAATCTGGCAGTTGACCGTGAGGTCAAATCACCTCCTCGCACAACCGTTGTTCAAGAAACAGTACAGTCTCTACGGCCTACTGAACCCCAGACCCTTCATGGGTTATATTGGTACAGATTTTTTTTTTTTTTAATGTTAATTAATGTATCATTTTAATTTGGCTAAATATTTTGAAAGTATGTAAATTGGATTGAAACTATCTAATAATTCCTTCACTGAATGAAAACCTATCTCCAGTCATTAGTGCAATATAACTTTATTATATGGAAACGTTTCAACAAAAGGACCATGGAGGACAATGGACCTCCAAGAAAAATTTTTAGTAAAGGACAATTAATAATAAAAAGAGAAATGTTGACTTGTAACTCTTTTTCAAGAGGATAAAGATTAAGTTCTTAGATGGATGGAAAATGACATTTAGTCGAAACGTTTCCATATAATAAAGTTATATTGCACAAATGACTGGAGATAGGTTTTCATTCAGTGAAGGAATTATTTGGCTAAATATTGTTTCTCTACTACATGACTGTATTTTTACAGTCAATTCTGTTTTTTCTCATAGCGCTGAAGATGACCTACACAGTAGGTCGAAACGTCGGCACACATAAAATATAATAGGTTTCCACTTATTTGTTGTGTAATTTCTGACTGCACCCCCAACTATTTACATCCTACATTAGTACCAACCAGTCAACGAATTTCTTTCCTACATAAACTACATAAAATAATTTTTTTCCTTTATTTTAGATTATTGTTTACAGATTTTGTAGGTTTATTGTGATGTCAAAGATTCAATTACCACCATTACTATCTGGGGCTTATTATTTGATACAGCCATCTATGGACCAGAAATACACACGAACTGATCAGGTTTTCTTCCTCAAGGTGTTATTACCTTGCCGTCTAATAATAGGAGAGGGATCTGGACTTGCATGTGTTGATAATACGAACAATATGACATTAAAAAAAAAAAAACACTTGTGGAGAAACTACCCATCCATAGCACTAAAGCAATGAAGTTCTATAGTAGATTGTCTCGAGGCCATCTTCTTTTCAGACGCCTCGGAGGGTTATCAGGAATAGCATGGGAAGCAAGTTGAGAGACTAGCTGATTCAAGTGTGTATGGAGCTTGTCATGGAAGGATAGATATCTAGTTTGGGCCAAATCAGCAACATATGGGATATTAAGATCATGATGGATGAGTTTTTTGTGACATAATGAGGAGCATTGAGGATTTTGGATTATAAGGATTGGATAGGAGAAGAATTGGATGGTTTAGTAGAGCCCCAAAACTCAGCTCCATATGTCCAAATAGGTCTGATAACTGTCGTGTAAATGAGTCTTTTGTAATTAATTGGGAGGTTAGAGCGTTTGTCCAGTAAATGCTGATACTAAACTTAAATGCCCAATCTTACTACTATTTTGGGCCACTACTTCGTAATATTCTATTGCTTCCATAGTTTGTTTCATCAATCTATTAATTTTTAGCCACAGCGAGTGGATCAATTTTTTTTTTTGGATCAATTCCTATGGAATTTATGATTATGCACTTCAGAATGCTTACAAAAATTTTATACTTAATATGGTAAAACAAATCAATTTAATTATTAAATCATTAATTATTAGAAATAGAAGAAATTAAATTGAGGATTCAGTAAGGCAATAAATTCTACTGGGCTCTCAAGAAAATTCTTCTAAATTAAAATATATTCTGAGAGATCAAATATAAGATAGTTCTCGGACCAGTAGTAACCTATGCTAGTGGGGCGTAGACCCTTACAAAGTTACAAGACAGTTTCATAAATGTTTGGGAGAGGAAAATCCTGAGAAAAATATATGGCCCAACCTAAGTTGAAAATAAATACAAGATAAAAACCAATAAAAAACAGAGATCTGTATAAAGACCCCGATTAAGTATCATATATTAAAAAAGGGAGAATAACATGGTTGGGTCATGGCATCAATGGAAAGACTACAAAGGAAGATAATGGAGGGAACGTCCGGACCGTAGAAGAGGACTAGGTAGACAGGCTCCAGTTGCTTGGAGATGTCAAGCCTTACTAATAATTAATATCTATCTCTGACGGGGTTATGGCCCATGAAGGACCCTGGTCTTCTCACCAATTCTCCTCCACTAATAGCGACCCTCTGTAGCTGTTCTCCATCTTCTCACTCCCAGAAGCTGTAAGTCAACCTCTGTTGACTCTGTTGAGGTTGACATACAGCTGCTCGGAGTGGGAAGATGGAGAACAGCTACAGAGGGTCGGTATTAGTGGAGGAGAATTGGTGAGAAGGCCAGGGTCCTTCATGGGCCATAACCCTGTCAGAGATAGATATTAATTATTAGTAAGAGCATTGCATAATATACTAGTTTTATTATTATCTCAAGTTTATATTCCATGATATAAATTTGTAAAAGTGGATAAATTATTCCAATTAATCACGCTATAAATAAAAAGTAATATAAAATAATAATATTAATATTAAACTGACCTCCTTTAATGTAAGAATGAGGTATGCCAGGCGCAATGTATACCCACTCTCCACGTTCAATAGTAAAATAGTTCAGGAAGTAAGGCATAAAGATTCCTACATCGTTTGGACACAGTTCACTGAATTTTTTTATTAAATTATATAAATATCTATTTCTTTTATCTTCACCTGTACAATAAAATTAAAATTTCATTGATTTATTTATTACATGACAAATATATTTATTGCTAATTCCGTATTTGTTTACAGACAGTTTATATATTTATGTAACTAATATTACATGGAAAAAAAAATTTACTTTCTTTCTCGAGCCTTCCCAAAAAACGTTCTACAGTGGCTTCCATAACATCTTCTTCCCTTGATAATACATTCAATAATATCTGGACAAACCACTCCTTTCTAGGTTTTATTAAGTACTTCCTAATTAATTCTTTTGGTATAATCATTTCAAGTTCAGGAACTTCTGTAAAATAAAAGAAAGGTATGTAAGTATAAAGAGAGATAATTTTTAAATAATAAACAATTTATTTCCATTAGTAAAGTATTGGGAATACATGTGAGAAAGAAATAGTTGACTGTGGGTACTATAATAGGATGTTGATAGTTGGGGGTGCAGTCAAGAAAACACGCAAAAATAGGTGAAACTATTTTATTTTAAGTGCCGACGTTTCGACCTACTATGTAGGTCATCTTCAGGGCCGATACGAATGGCTGCTGGGACAATGAGTAACTGACTAATATTGGTCAGTTACTCATTGTCCCAGCAGCCATTCGTATCGGCCCTGAAGATGACCTACATAGTAGGTCGAAACGTCGGCACTTAAAATAAAATAGTTTCACCTATTTTTGCGTGTTTTCTTGACTGCACCCCCAACTATCAACATCCTATTATTGGGAATACAGTAGAATCTCGATAATTTGGTACGAATTATCGGCACAACTGTTGCAGACGGGTATTGTCAATTGCTTTGTGAAGAGTGTTCAGAGCAAAAAATACCTCATCACCAACATCTGATTTTGCTAAAAAATGGCGCATGTTGTTGACTTATTGTTTAGCAACTTTAGCTGTAATTGTTGGTACATCATCTTCTTCATCTCTCTCTTCACTATCAACGTTCTCAGATTGGGCTAAAATTTTTTCCTCGGTACTGCCAGGCGATGGTCAAAATGGACGAAATCTTCGAATGTTATGTGATTTTCTTCATTTTGTGTAAAGCGATCCCATTCCTAGTGACATTCAATATCTTGCTCATAATGCTAGAACTTCCCCTCTCTACTCCCCTCATTTCCTTTGAGTGAAAACAGTATGATGCTTATAAGATTTCTTAGATTTCTCTCACTCGCTCTCCGGACACCAACAATAGGACCTACCGTGCCTCTATAAAAACCATACAAATTGTGTGATTTCCTAGAAAACGTTTATTCTCAATCTGCTCTCTGGTCTATTCTTGGTCGATCACTGTTCTCTCCCACCCTTTTGAAAACAGTACTAATTAACGAGATTTTAAAGCTGGAAATACGAATTAAAAGACGTTATAAGTGACCTCGAGCATAAAAATAATATGATATGATGATAATTATAATACCATTTATCTGGATTTTTTCTGGAGACCGGCAAATTTGTACGAATTAGCTGGAAATACGGATAATTGGGATACAAAATATCGGGATTCCACTGTATTATAATAATAATAGAAGGGGTAGAGAACCATCAACAGCTGCTTACAAAGTTTACACACAAACCTAAATGTAAATGTTGGCATTTGCACGCAGCACCTCAGACTAGGCATCCTTCCAGTTGCCCTGAAGATGGCCTACTTCTTAGGCCAAAACGTTCGCACAATAAATTAAGTTATGCTTATTTTGTGTTCATCATTGACTATACCCCTGACTAATTCAATCTATCACTAAATGCAAATGGTTGTATTTTTGTAAAAACAATTAAGAAAATGTTCATTTCAAGCAATTCAAGTGTTGGAAATACTTATAATGAATATTTTAACAGAGACATATTTTATATTTATTTGTTCTGATCAATAGAGAATAGAAATAATCAAAAGAGTAAACAAATAACTAAAACTTGAAATTAAAGAATTCGGTTAAGATATGAATATGAAAAGCTGAAACCGAAAAAAAAAAGAATGATCCGTGACCAGCCATTTCTTACCATCAACCATCTATATTAAGCAATATCCGTAAAAAATAAAATAAATAAATATCAACACAACCAATGAAGGGACTTGGTAAGGTCTGCACTAAGCCAATGGTTGTACATCACCTACCTGTACAACCTATATCACTCCCAACAATCAAGTTAGAGAAGAAATTCGTTGACTGTAAGCACTAATGGAAATAGTTGGGGGTGCAGTCAAAAAGTAGCCACTCCTATTGGCCCTGAAGATGCCCTACAAAGTAGGTCGAAACGTCGGCACGCATAAAATATAATAAGTTTCCACTTATTTATTGTGTAAATTTTTGACTGCACCACCAACTATTTCCATCCTCCATCTCAACAATCAAGTTTTACTCACAATTACGGGTATTTTCTTTAAGGAGGCTAGGTGAGTCCCAGGGCCCACAGAATTAATCCATGACTGATAACAGAAATGATTTATCTACCACAGCTGATCTCAAACCTGAGAAATACTTTAAATAATTCCATTACCAATATCTATTAAAAATTATTGAAACTTTTAATTCAATTTTCAAGTAATAATTGTAACTAGTACTGAACAAAATGCACTGTATCACCAGCGTAATAAAACAGCCATTCCCTACCATGATGAAAACTTGATCTTGAGTGATAGAATTCATATCATCACACCTAAAGTTTGTTTTTATAAAAAAATAGAAAAGCACTCCATAATAACTGGAAAGTGTTGGACCAATGAATAGTAATGAATAAAGAAAGAATGTCAATTTTAAACATTAATTACTTCTTTTTACATTAATTCAACTCCCAGGGCAACCGTTGTCCTAGAAACAGTAATCTCTACCATGTACTGAACCCAAGAACTTTCATGGACTATAGTTATATGGGTTTCTTTTCACATTATTTAATCATCAACTGAATCAGGGTTGAAAGCATAGTGAGGTAATTAATAAATGCACTTCACCTCTTAAGAATCTCCTTATTTGACGTAATGGACGAAAACCACATAATAATTGAAAATCAGTCAAAGCAATTATCATCTTTGGTTTGTGGTTAACATCTTTATAAATTCTTGGCATCCTTTTACGCAAATCTAAGGCTTGATCCTGAAATATTCAAACATGGATTATACTAATAAAATATAAATTTATAATCGACTAATCATTCCTATAGTACTCGGATGTATATATATTAAACTATTCACATGGTAAATGTTAAATATTTCTTTTATACAAATATTATTTTTTTTTTTTTAATAATGAACCATAAGTAAATAATTTATAAATGCAAGAAGTTATAATTAAATAAGATTATTTTTGGTTTCTGTTCCCCCATCCAAAAATTATTTTTATTTTCAAGAGTATTAAAAAGGAAACAAATTAAAAGCTAAATCTTGGGTAATTATTCTGCTGGTAATCGCTTCGAGTAGAGTGAAATCACGTTTTAACTTCTTATATGTTTCACTATCAATATTTAACAAATATAAAAGTTATAATGAGCTTTAGTATTTGTACTATTTCAGTATCAATAGTATTTTAGAGAAAAGATAATGTATTTATGGGAAATATGTATATTTTGGTAATCATTTTTATCTAGAAATATACGTTTCCTTTAACATGTATCATTCAAAATGTTTGTTGAAAGATTTTTATTTCTTAATGAAATGATTACTGAAATCTACTCATTACCCATAATTACATTCTGTTGTCTATTGCAAAGCTCACGATATTTGGAAAATATTAAAAATGAAACGAATAAACAGTTAAAACTTGTAACTGAATTTTAAGTGACAACCTGTGGAACAGATACCAAAATTTGATGTGACTTTACTCAAAGCGACAACCAGGGGAACTGAAACCAATACAATAAATTAAAGTCAGAAATAATACCTTCGAGGGATGAACTTGAATTTGCAATGCCTTATTAACTGAAACAATTTTAAATATATGAGGTAAACACCACATCTCACTTGTCAGTCCTCCGATTAAATGAGTATTTTTAGAAAGGAATTCCGACAAAGGATGCAAGCATTCTTTAATTCTGGATTCACCATTCTTATGCACACCAATCCATAGTTCAGCGTATGGAGTCTCAGAGTCGATTCTACACTCAATACTATTGCAATATAGCCATGCTACAACACTCTCTTTTCCATACTTGCCCCACTCATAAGTTTGCAAATGTCCAATCAACTCCATCACTATGTTGTTAAATCCACATTGGTAGAAGGAACTTATTACTACGGTTTATGTATATTAATATCGATCAGATATATCAGAACATGCAGTCATGTTTCTTTAGTATGAATGACAACCGAAGAAATTACTTATTTTCAAAACTTATGTTCCTCAAACCGCCTTAATGGGTTGTATCCAAAGAGGTTACAAGGTGCCATTTTGATTAGAATACTTGTGAATGGAAACATCTTTTTGTTCTTTTGAGTAGACTGTCATTTTTAATTTTGTCTTTTATAATTAATTGGCGGAAGTAATGTCAAAGAAGACGAATTTTTAGTATGAAGTATTTCAAACCTTTTAGTATAAGTATTTTTTTTAGTTTTAGTATAAGTATTTTCAAAACTTATATTCCTCAAACCGCCTTACTGGGTTGTATCCAAAGAGGTTACAAGGTGCCATTTGATTAGAATACTTGTGAATGGAAACATCTTTTTGTTCTTTTGAGTAGACTGTCATTTTTAATTTTGTCTTTTATAATTATTTGGCGGAAGTAAGTCAAAGAAGACGAATTATTTGAATTCTAACTAATTGTAAAAACGAGAGATTGTACTGTGTTTAAGTTAAGGGTTATGCTGGGATGCGATCTACTTTATAGACATTGGGTTTAGCCCCAGGAGGATCTGCTGAATTCATAGGGTGTTAATTCTAGCTGTTAACAGATTATATAATTTATCTCTCACAGTGTTCTACTGAGTCTGCTACTCTCCTCCCTATTACAAACTAAAACATCATTAAAATTGTATTTATTTATATACTTTTCTACTCTGCCTTTTAGTTCAAATAAGTATGCGGTGTAGTGGTAAAGAGTACAAAAGCCTTCTTAACCAAGCCTAATAAAACTGTTTTAATCCTCCTAGTCGAGGATCCATGGTCCATTTTTGCACTTGATTAGTATCAAGCTGAATCTTCGTGAATAACATCGTTTCGATGAGACGCCCAATAAATCTCTAGATAATTATCTGAATTATTTGTCCTACAAAATGTATGGTTTGATCAAAGAGTCCCCCCCTTTCAATATGTATCGATAACGAAAAGAAGTCAAAAGAGAAAAAGTAAAAAAAAACAGCTGGTTAGTAATTATTTTTGGTGGAGGGGACTCTTTGATCAAACCATACATTTTGTAGGACAAATATTTTTTCAAATAATTTAGATAATTAGCTTGAGAATTAACAAAAAACAGTTCCATGTATCTTGTCCAACCAGCGGTTGATTGGACCCATAGGTTCCTTCCACCCATGAACAAAGAGCATATTTAGCAGAAATAAATCTTTACGCATTAAAACTTCCTTACTTAGTATGTGATTCTGTAATCCGTGCTGGGTCACTTCTTCCTCCAAGAGGCTCTAACTTATAGAGTTAGGCCGGTGTTCGGATTCCAAAGATGTTCCTATTATGAAAATCTAAAAATCCATATTCAATCATAGAACCAATGGGGTTCAACTTTCTTTATTTCACACTCTTTAGTTGTTTAATAAAAGCTGCATTCATACTGATATTGTTAAATTTGTCTAATTTTTCCCAATTAATTCTAGCTCATGACTTTTTATAGTTTAGATCATTTGAATGAAATAACTAACTCTTAATACCACTGAAATTAAAAAAAAAATATTATGTAGAAATGTGTACATCTATTTTAACTATATGATATATACTAAATGTCTTAATATTATGCTGATATAATTAATATGGTATTTATATAAGAGTCTGTGGAAAATAATAATTTAATAATGCAATTGAACTCCCCTCCCATTTATATCACCAGATTTGGTTCCGCCATGAAAATAGTCAGACTCTCGACAGCTTTCAAGTGAAAAGGTTGGCATGGAGGAACTAGCATTATAGTTCCGCTCTTAATTTTAGTTCTTTCTATTGTTAAAGCCATCCCTTCCGTTATAATAAAAACACAAGGTGAACGCTTTACGCTGATAGTGTAAATCTCATCTTTAGAAATCTGAAAAATAAAGCAGTAAAAATCGCGATATGATTGCTACAAATACGTTGTTTTCTTCGATGATTTACATATACTTACAGTCACTTTTGATAGAATGAATTCATCCTCATCGCAGTCATAAATGGTTAAATATGGTTCAAATCTAGGTTTGATTTTTAATTGGTCAATCTTATAAGAATCAAAATCTGCGTAATCTAAGAACAATGATACCTCTTTGTTATCGGAAGTAAAGGCGATTGGAATCTCGTTGTTGGAATTTGTTGTACATTCAATAGCATCTGTAACATAAAGGCTTATATTTAATATTTTAATAACTGGTCAGGGGTCACCTGTTGTGTAGTAATGGTTCGTACTCCGGAAGGTGGTCTAAGGATTTATTACATAGAGTAAAAAATGCTTAATTATGACGTCCTTGAAAATGGGATCCCGAGGCTATGCAGAAACAGTTGCTCGTTAAAGATTTTTATCCTAATTATAACTGGATAGATAAAATTTAATAACCTCACTGTAGCATCCTCTGATTAGCCATAGCAGTATAAAGTGACGTTAAATAAATAAAACTTAGAAAATGTTACATCACCAGTAAATAACTTAGATTATCAGTAACGTAGATAATCACTATTATAAAGGATACACTCTCATAACATAATCTAAACTTCAAATTTCAACTTTTTATAATAAAACGAAATGATTTCAATGAAACTTGATTAAGATATACACATAACTGGTAAATATAAATAGATTTAAATATTCTAAACAATAGTGTATATTCTCACCTCCGTATATAAATGAATATGGGACGAATGGTGGAATGTAAATTGACTCGTCCTTTTTTAAAGTAAAATAGTTCAAAAAGAATATCATAAAAATCCCCTGATCGTAAGGAACTATCTTATGTAATTTTTCAACAAAATCGAAAAGATGGCTGTCTCTTGTTACATAATCTGAAAAATACATGTATTACAGTCATTCTGAAGCAATTACAATTTTTTCAAGATCCTATATAATATATAATCAATTTATTTTTAAGAAACAAGTGTGTAGTCTGAAAAAAAATGACCTTTTGCGAAAACGGAGGTGGGTCTGGGGAGGCGTGGTAGGGCGAAGGATGTTCCTCCATCTCACTGAGAGCTTCCTCGACATCTGTAAAGTATTATGGATGATCTCTCGGTTTTTTAAAGAGAGATCATTCATTTTTTTTTTTTTTTTATGAAAGTATCTTCCATATACGCGGCTGGCTTCTGCGCAGACTCGAGGCACTCATTTTGAAAATTGTCGAGGTAAAGAAACAATTTGTCACATTATTTCAAGAAACAGTTTTTGACATAGCACGACCTAGATATTTAATGAAACGTTTTATTTTCGTTATGGGAGCGGAGTGGCTCGGTGGTAGAGCACTGAGTTGCCATGCTTGAAATGCTGGTTCAAATCCCGCTGCGGGCAAGACTTTTATTTAATCTGTTTGCAGCCGGAGATGGATCATACAGGTTCTAGGACCCTCCCGGGGCTCACCCAGCCTCTATAAAATATTATAAAAATAGGGTTCCTTATAATAAGGGGGAAAATCTGGCGGTTGAGCGTGACCTAGGACAAGTCACCTCCTTGGAGGACAGTTATCTATGAAACAGTACAGTATCTAACATGCACTGAACTTCAGAGCAGTTCATGGGTTGTAGTGGTTCAGTTTTTTTTTTTTTTTTTATTAGTGCGTGTATGTTAGTACTTAAACATTGGGTTTTAGCGGGTTGCTAAAAGTAAGTTATAATCGAATGCAATCAATTATCTGAATGAGTTAGCAGAATATTAACATACACGAGGTATTTCAAATTTAAATGTAATTAATTCTTAAAGAGAATAGAAAGACATTATGAGAGTTTATTATGTTAATATATGACATATTATAAAACAAAGTCCTCGGCCGCGGTTGTTCGCGGTAAACTCAATAACTACTGCACGGATTTTCATGCGGTTTTCACCAATTGATAGAGTGATTCACCAGGAAGGCTTAGGTATATAATTTGTCGAGGTTTTGTATAAATGGGTTGGAATATCGATGGGTTTCACTGAAAACGCTGCCTAATCCCGTGCAATTATCTAATTTGCAAGATAATAAACTCGTATATAAAGAAATATTTGGTTTTGTTTTTATTTTTATAATGTCTATATAATAAAGTACATTAGCTGAGATGGGAATAAAGAAAATCAAGACTTCCAAAGAAGCCGATATGATATTCGCGTGGTCCTTAGTGGCCGGTTGTAGTATCTTAAATATTGTTATATAATCTAGCAATATCGGTTGCTAGGACCTCTGAGATGAATTATCCTTTGGTTAACACTCTCTGATATATGATGTTTATTGTGTTATTATTTTAAGCATTAAGTAATTTATGACAACGAATAGTTACTCCGAAATAAAAAGATGAAAGAAATTCAAGCTCCAATATACTCCCTAGGAATAGCTATCAAATTTATATTATAGAAGTGGTAGCTTGGTAGTTCTATGTGTAGAGCGCTCTGTTGCTGTATCAAAGGTACAAATCCAGCTTTGGCAAATTAATCATTCAATCTGTTAAGAGCTACAGACGGACTCTGTTGGATCAGCAGACCATCCAGTATTTAACCCAGACTCTCAAAAGGGGGTATTCCTAACTGGGGGAAATTTGGCGGTTGTGAGGTACAAGTGTATTATATTAAATCAGAATCCAACTTTCATAAATATATTTTCTACGCCATAATCGTTAACTTACTTTAAATATAGTGCACAGTCGTTGTCCAATTTTGAGATAATTAGGGGGTAAGGGAAGTCATAAATATGCATGACCTTGCTTATTTATGAATAAAAAGTATTTACATGTGTCATATAATAAATAAACTATCATATTCCTAAAATATGCAGTCCACACTGGATGTATCCATGGCAACCACTGAAAACAGCTGATCAGAAGTTCCCAGCTGTTGTTAGATTTTTCTTCAGTTACTTATAACCTAATTACTTCATGTTTATTTTCAAATGTTTAAAATTATTATTAATTTTAAAAGGATGTAAACTGGATTGAATTTATCTAATAATTCCTTCTCCCAATGAAAACCTTTTTCCAGTCATTTATGAAATACAACTTTATTATATTAAACGTTTCGACAAAATGTCATTTTCAATCCGTCTAAGAACTTATTTTTTTATCATTTCCTCTTTATCATCATCTTGAAAAGAGTTGCAAGTCACACTTATCTTTTTATTATTTATTGTCATTTTTTTTTAATTGTTTACTTGGAGGTCCATTATCCTCCATGGTACTGACCATGACTGGTAAAAGGTTTTCATTGGGAGAAGGAATTATTATTATTAATGTACTGTTCAAAGTATCTACTGTTATTTTTATTTCATAACATAAATGTAGTACATATTTACTTTCCCATTCCATTCTGGTAAGATACTTATCTATCACTTCGGTCAATTTATCCTCTTTGGTGTTCAGGTAACATTCGAAAACTTTTTTGAGGTAATATGATTTATCCCTTGTTATGTAATCTTCCAAAACTTTTGGTTTAATTAGTTCATTCAATTCCGGGATATCTATAACCAGAGAATGATTTTTAAGTAGAACATTTAAAAAAAAAAGTATTTTATTGAATTGTACAACTGTAATATATACATCTAGTACATGGGTAGTAGAGGTACTACCCACTGGCAGCACTCTAATAACATTTCTATAATATAAGGTCCTGAGGACAACTCTTCAGACGCCTAAGAGGATTGTCCGGGATGGAATTGGATGCAAGGAAACTAGTGGCGTTTGGATGGGCCTGGAGTTTATTATGGAGTGATAGGTATCTGGAATGGGCTAAATCGGTAACATATGGAACGTTAAGATCTTTATGGATGGTATTATTTGTGACAAAATAAGGAGCGTTTAGGATTTTGGATTGCAAGGATTGAATACGAGAGGAATTCGATGGTTTGGTGGAGCCCCATAGTTCAATTCCGTAAGTCCATATAGATCTTATAACAGTCACATAAATAAGTCTTTTGTAATTGATCTGAAGCTTTGAGCGTTTGTCTAGTATGTGTTGAAGTAGTCGGGAGCGTCTAGCTGTTTCTTGTCTTTTCAGTCTTGTGTGAGGTAAGTAAAAAAAATAAATGGAAATTAAAAAAAAAGTGTTGAATTAAATTCTTCTTAAGCTCGGTATAGCATGGCATAAAGTTTGTCGTTTGTTCATTTTACGCCACTTTATGCTGCTATGGCTAATCGGACGATGCTACAGTGGGAGATCTAAATTTTGCCTATCCAGATTTAATTAGGATAGGGATTTTTATGGAGTACCTAACATCATATAGGCACGGGACCCCCGTTTAACGTCCCTTCCGAAGGCCGGCGTAACTAAGTTTTTTTTAAAGGGAGTTAAGCCTTTAACACATAGCTAACAAATATCATTTCGAGAAAATTGATCTCGAGGCGTACTAAACTAACTCTGTGTAAGGCCCTCGTCCTGCCTGTCCTTACCTACGGTTCCGAAACTTGGGTTACCAAAAAGTTGGAACATAAAAGGTACAGATTTTTGAACGAAAACTTTTCCGAAAAATCTTCAGCCGCATTAATAATCAAGGAAATGGCGAATAAGAACTTTATGACCTACTCGACGAAATATATATCGCAGGAGTAATAAAATTAAATCATTTTCGGTGGGCAGGTCGTGTCGCTAGGATGGAAATAAAGCCAATCCTAGGATGCTGCTGACGCACTAGCGTCTTCATTTATTTATGCTCTTTATGCATGATTTGTAACTTTATATTTAAATAATACTTTATTCAACTAGTTTGTTTGAAGGAAGGGACAGAAGGTCTGTACGTTAGTATCCATCTTTAATACTTAAGGGCATAAGGTAGCTCTAACTTTATGGATCTGTGCCTTAATGATAGTTAACAGGAATAGCATATTCCGGGGTCTTCGCCCTCGCCGAGGATGACCTCCCCCATTTGATGGAAGAAGGTAATTACCGCTTCTTTAAGGAGTTTGTCTACGGGTGGAAGGAAGTGGTCGGGCCTGCACACTTCACCATTAGCCGGGTCCGGCCCTCGGCGAGCCACCAGACGAGGTGCCAGCGCAGGAGGAAATAGAAGGAGACCGGACGGATGCAGACGGGACGGATGACCGGTCGGATGCGGCGGACCAGGAGGGCTGGACGGCATCCGGACGGATGGAGACCGGCCAGGAGGCCTAAAGGTGCTGCCCCAACAGTAAGGTGCACATCCGTGCACTGGGCAGCACCGCAGAAAGATTTTTAAAAATGTTCCCATTAATTAAATGGTACCCACCTCCAGAAGTTGTAACATTTATTAAATAAAGATTTAAAAAAAAAAACAGTAGATTTTTGGCAGTGGCGGGCGTGCGTAAACCCAATGCATTGACCCGCCACTGCCGAAACCCGTATGCCAGATATGACAGGTAGGGGTAAAAAAAAAAAAAAGTTAACAGGAATAGAGAAACAACAGTGTGAGTTTCTAAATTAAGTGATAAGCTCATCTACGCCATTTTGAATCAGTGATGCCGTCTTCAATACTTAAATAAAATTCAAATAAATTTGGGTTTTTCCTCATCTTTATGATATAATCTTATAATTTATAATCCTGCAACTTTCAAATAGCAGGTAGGTAATTGAATTTAATGAAATTAGTTGAAATTCTGTATTGAATAGGTTTGGAAAAAAAGAAGCAGCTATCGAAAAACTATTATTATCGGTAACTATCGACTATCGCCCAACCCTAGTCAGGGGTTGCAATCAATAATAACACTAAAATAAGGTTAACTTAGTTTTTAATAGTGCCGACGTTTCGGCCAACGTTTTAGGCCATCTTCAGGGCAAATAGAAGGAAATGCGGCAGCGTGAACAGTCGAACTACTGTTTGAGTTAGCCATCTATAGATCTACAGTTCACACAGCCGCATTTCCTTCTATTTGGCCTGAAGATGGCTTACTTGGTAGGCCGAAACGTAGCACAGGGGTCCCAAATCCCAAAAACTAACTTTAACTAAAACTTTACATATGAAGGCGTTCTTCAATTTAAATGAAAATTGGTATACTATAGTTTCCGAGATCGATGATTACGATTCAAGAGTCAAAATTACGAAAAACAAAATGGTGCTTCCAATATGGCGGACATATATATTAAAAAATATTAAATTTAGAAACTTTGTATATACGAGTTTTCGGGATCGCAGATTACGAATAGAAAGTCAAAATTACGAAAAACAAAATGGCGGACATATATATAAAAAATATCAGATTTAGCCGAAACATTGTATATAGGGCTTTTCGAGATCGCAGATTACGAATCAAAAGTCAAAAACACCCAAGGGCGGCTTTACTGTGGTAGACGTATATATTTTAAAAAATTTATATTTAGCCAAAATTGGGTATTTAGGATTTTTTTTACGCACGCACATAACTTACTAGGTATACAACCTTTCACTAGAATTAGAGTGGCGCCTAGTTTTTCTTGATTTTGTTATTATTTTCTTGAATGGTTAATTATAGTATTAACTGAATACCGAAATTAGTTTTGTAATTACGTAACTCCACGTAACTCATCAACTTTTTCATAACTTTTCAATATTTACGCATAAGTTTTTACTTGTGTTTTTATAAAAGAAAATTAACTATTTTTTACATCACACTTTATAATTATGACTTTTTTATATGCATACATAAATTCTACTTACTTTCAGGAATATTTTCCATTTTGAAAAATTAAAATCGATGCACTCTGAGGAAAGTTATTAACATTTGAAGTATTCGTTCTTGCTGTTACGTCAGGTGCAGGTATTGCTCGAACGAAGGTCGCGTTTGTACCGAAATATAAACTCAGGTAGAAGCCGTTGGCCCCTTTCTCCTTTACCGTTCAATGCTTAAACCATTAGTGTACCCAACCCAACGGTCAAAAACTCCCGACTTAAAGTTTCATTTTTGAGGCAAACCCTATCCTTCATTATTTTACAGTTCTTATTTATTTATATTTCAGTGGCAAACCAATGAGTAACCTACCCCCAGCTATTTCGTTACTGGCTAAGTGCCCTTTTCGTGGTGTTTAGCATTTTTCTCACCTTGCTTTATTGTATGTTAATAGGGATTCAGACCTAGACCTTGAACACGGCTACTACCTCTTAAAGATTTGGTATTAAATTAAAACGATTACGGGTCCAATTTTTATAAGAACCCATCACCAGAACCTTGAATCAAATAGGCCGTATCTAATCTCAACGTGAAATTCAAACAATTGTTTCATGCCATCCGTGGAATATGTGTGAATACAGACACATGGACCATGCTAAAACTGGTTCACAACTCTATCGATCTCCGTGAGAAACATATAGTGCCCCAACTGCCCTACACTTTAAAATTATAAATAAATACAATTTGAAAATGATACATTCAACAACGAAAATATACATAAACAATAATAACAAACTCATTCTTTCCCAACCGTCTTACCTTTTAGAAAAGATATTATCTCCTTTTTCGGTCTAAATCCTAAGATAACCTCGAGATCGGACAACGCGACGATTAATACTGGTCTATGCATGGGATCAGGAAGAACAGAAGGATTTTGACTGTGTAATTTCGGTGCCAAGCGCTGAAAACAGTGTACATGTTGGTGTGATTAAAAAAAAAAAACATTTGTACTACTTCGTTGGAATGATTAAACATGAGAGTACCTCATTCGGATGGATCTTTAATGGCGTCGGACTTGCGATTGACAAAACTTTTAACAAAAATGGAAACTTGTCTTTGAAAGCGTAGCTGCTTACTCCTAAGACGTGAGGGTGCTTTTTGACGAATTTTGATAATTTCATTCCCGTTTTTCGAAAAATAGCTTCTCCTCGGGGATTCGTACCTATCCAGAGCTCTGCGTAATGTTTATCCGCTGTTTCTTCTATTTTCCTTTTCTTGTTTTTCGGGGTCCAGTGCAAGTTCGCAACAATGCTAGTTCCACCCAACTGGCCTGTTTTGTACGTTTGTACATAACCTCTTAGCTCCATTTATTTAGTTCTTAATTTATTGCTAACTAATAATTAATTTAATGTAAGTAGTATCCAGATGTTGGGTGATTGTCGCTTTTGAAAAATAATTGATCATTTGTATATTTTATTATGACATAAGAGACAATCAGAAAAGTATAATCTTATTTCCCGCACCAATGATTACGGTCCCGACAACATTCTTGTAAAGCTAGTAAAATCCTGCCTCCCAATCTTGATGCCCGTATTATATCATATCTACAATTTCTCATTACAAAACTCCGTATTTCCCAATGCTTGGAAAACCGCCTTAGTGCCTCCGTTAAATAAAATTGAAAATCCCTCCAAATGACTTCCGCTCTATCTCCCTCCTCTCTAACCTCTCAAAACCATTAGAACGCCTAGTTCAAAACCAAATTTCAAATTTTCTAGAAGAAATTTTCCTCATTAAACCTCTCAAATCCGGTTTTCGACCAGGTTACTTAACTCAATCTGCTCTCCTCAAAATAACCCACAATCTCCATAACGCCATTGAACAACAAAAATTAACAATGCTTATCCTTCTAGATTTTTCCAAAGAATTCGACACAGTAGACCGCAATATCCTCCTCGCCAAGCTTCGTAACTTACGTCTATCCAACAGTACTCTTGGGTGGTTCAAGTCTTTCCTCTCGGATCGCTCCCAATATGTTCTGGTCCCAGGTCAACCTCCTTCCATAACCTTTTCTCTGTCCCGTGGTGTGCCGCAGGGTTCATCACTATCCCCCACCCTATTTGCCATTTACATAAACGACCTTCCACCTCTTATCCAACACTCCCAGTACCATGTCTACGCTAATGGTCTTCGAATAAATCAGTGGTCCATAGATAATAAGTTAAAGTTGAATATGGAGAAAACCAAGGCAATAGTAATAGGTTCGAACTACTTCCTTAAAACCATTCTCCATAATCCAATTCTCCTTCTAAATAATAATCCCATCAAATTCTACCCAACCGTCAAAAACCTTAGAGTTATTTTTGACCAAACCCTCTCCTGGAAAAACCATATCTCAGAAATCTCCCGTCGTATCTTCTCCACCTTAAAGGGCCTGAATCACCTTCGTCACCTGTTCCCTTTTGAAACCCGTAGACTAGTTACTTCCTTAATTTTCCCTCATTTGGACTATTGCTGTACAGCATATGGAGGCGTCACTGAAGATCTCAATGCAAAACTAAAACGGTTGATAATTTGCTTCGTTCGTTTTATCTTTGGGATCCCAGAGAAAAGCCTGTATCACCCGATCTTACGAAGAATTGAAGTGGGTCTACCCTTCCTATCGCCGTAATTACTTCCTAGCTCCCTTTCTTTACCAAGTTATCCAATCCCGCCGACCATCATACATCTCCGATCTCCTCAAATTCAAAACCTCGGTCCACTCCCGTAACACCCGTTCTTGGCTCTCAGACCTATATGCAGCAACCCTCCGAACAACTGCTTTTGATAGAGCTTCCCTTATCCGATCCTCGTCCCTTTGGAACTCTATACCTTCTACAATTCGTAGTTCCAATAATCTTTCAATCTTCAAATCCAGTATATTCAATCACCTTATATCCTTACAATTCCCCAAAAATCGGAAATAATATACTCAGTTTTCAGATTAAAATTTTCTAACTGATAAATGTATGATGTGTTTTTATTTATATATAAGTATATTTATATCGTTATTTATATTTATTGTTATTATTGACACTTCACTCTTCCAGTTAAATATTTAAAAAAAAAAGTTTTATTAGTTGATATTGTTCATATTATTGTTTCATTTTCTGCTTTGTTTGTTTCTACTTGACATTGTAATTTGCATACATATGTAATTATCTATTGTTTCTCTATGTATAATTATTTTAATCTTATTTCTGATATTTTATATTTTTTGTACTCTGTTTTTTTCCCTTTAAATGTTATCACTGAATGTAATTCGCAATTTTTATCTCATTAATCCATTCTCATTTGTTATTTTAACTGTAGTAATTAATCAAATTAAACTCTAAGACATAATAACATATATATTAATACCTGTAATATTATTCTAAAGGGACTTGTCCCAGAATAAATAAAGAATTTATTATTATTATTTTGTATGTAACTTCATATTGTAATGTTAGATGTTACGAGGGTGGTCTGAAAAGTTTCAGACTTAACAAAAATACAAAATATTACTTCTGAAAATTTTTTTTATTTTTCAACATAGTCTCCTTGTAACTCTACACACTTCTACCAGCGATGGTCCCACCTCTGCAACCCGTCCAAAATGTATTCGCCGTTTTTCCCTACGAAATAATTGTTCACGAAGGTGATTGGCTACTCATCGAAAATTTCTGTCCTCCGAGAGCAATTTTTAGCTGAGCGAACACAAAAAAGTCGCTTGGGGATAGATCTTTTGAGTAAGGCTGATGGTCAAGCAGTTCAAACCGTAATTCGCGGATTTTCGGCATGGCAACCGCTGAGATGTGAGACGGTGGGTTGTCTTGGTGAAACAGGATTTTCTTTTTCTGCAAATGTGGCCGTTTTTCCGCAAGTTCTGCCTTCAGCTAGTCAAGTAATGATGCGTAGTATCCTCCTGTAATGGTTTTTCCTTTTTGAAGATAATAGGTTACAATAACTCCATGACTATCCCAAAAAACAGTCGCCATCACTTTCATAGCCGAGAAAACTGTTTTTTCTTTTTTTGGAGTCGGTTCCCCGTTTGCAGTCCATTGTTTGGACTGTATTTTTGTTTCGGGCGTATAATGGTGTATCCAAGTTTCATCTACAGTAATTAATCGGCGCCAAAACTCGGATTTATTGCGCCAACAGAGCGTTGGAAATGTTCATCATGAGCGGCACCCAACGTGCGGACAGCACTCTCATATATAAATGTCGATTTAATATGTAATAAACACGTTCTTCTGACGTGTTCATAAACTCTGCTATCGCTCTCACTTTAATTCTGCGGTTGTCCAGCACCATTTGGTGAACTTTGGCGGTGTTCGGCAGAAACTTTTCCTGTATATTAAAAAAGGAAGATAGGTAACCTAGTACGTAGATTAATAAATTGCTGTTCTGAAGGTGCAGGGTTCAAATCCTGCTAAGGCATATAAATTATTTGTTTACAGCCAAGGAGTGACCTTGTGGGATCAGTAGAACCTCCTGAGACTCACCTATTCTCTATAAAAAAAATATGCACCTTTAATTAGAGGAAAACCTGCGGGTTGAGCGTGTACTCAGACATCTCCTTGCACAGCCGTTGGCTTTGAAACATTAGCAGTAAAAAAATAGTAGTAAAGGTGTTTCTCAAATTTGAAAAAAAAAATAATAAGAATCTAATTTTACTATGATAAAACATTATAAGTACATTATTATGTTATTACATTATTATTATGTACATTATTAAATTATTATTAATATCATGTACATTATGAATAACTTAGTACACTGTAACCTATTCTCCATGCTACCTTTCTCACAAAAGTTGTTTAATGTGTTTTTGTTGTAACGCCCTAAGAAGGAAGGTTACAAGTTGTATAGTTTTTATTGTTTCTTGTTAGTGAAAAAGTAGTTTTTTTGTTTTTGTATGTGTGTGTGGAAGATATAAACGAATTGGAGTCAGGCCAACTGTCAGGATTGTCTGACCAATAAAAATATTGTTCCCTTTGGAAGTTTTGGGAAGTGAATAAGAACAATACACAGAAGAGGGACCAGAACAAGACGGTCCCACAGCCGAGGGAGGATATGAAGTCGTGGAGGCAGTGTTGTTTTGTTGTAACGCCCTAAGAAGGAAGGTTACAACAAGTTGTATAGTTTTTATTGTTTCTTGTTAGTGAAAAATAGTTTGTTTTGTTTTTGTATATGTGGAAAATATAAATTGAATTGGAGGAGCTTTCTTTACAAAAATTTAATACTGGTGGGTTCCGAAAGTATAAACGCCTCGTGTATGCCCACAGCAATTAAATTTTTTATTAAACACATGGTTTCTTCTCACTCGTTACACTGCAGTTTTAAGATATTTAAATAAATATCAGCAACTATTTTTTAAATTTGGTTAAGTGATGCTGGAAAAACTTCATCTTCTAGAACTGTGCGTTAAAAAATAAATTATTCACATGTATTTTATTTAGTAATTTTAGAAGACAATTATGGAATTGTGGGGGGAATTAGCATCGGATGACTGGGGTAAAATAGGCACTAGAAGCAAGGTCGGAATCTATTACTGGCATTCGAGGAAAAGGAATCTGCTTGACGACGATGCTCACTACTCTACCGTCATCTTCAGTGGAAACAAAGCGAAAGGACGTTGTCCAACGATGATTGCAGCGAGTTATGAAGCACTTTACTTGTTCATAAAAGACAAACCACAAGTCCTGGGGATAAATTGTGCCGAAATGTACAATAACCATTTGCCATTTCAAGTCAAGATAAGGTCCATGAGAATGGCGACTTCGTTAGCAACTCATCCACCCAAGGTAAGGATTTAGATGAATAAGTTGTGGCATTGTGACTTCTTGATAAAAAACCACCAATGTAGTTACACGCAGAAAGACTGCATCGTTCGAATCCAGAAAAATACCTTAGCGATGAACACAAACCGAAATTAATCATTGGGAAGGTTGGCGTAGAATTGTTGGCAGGATTTAGGAACAAAGAAGAAATTTTCTCCTTTCTGGAAGGTGAGAATCATTCCATGTAAGCTAGCCAATATTAAAATTAAGTACGTAGAAGAACACTGGATCTAGAGGATGGAATGTATGGAGGCATAATTCTGGATTATAATGCCATGATTATCAGGGGAAATCATTTCATTACAACTTAATTTATGAACATGATTTCGGAATGTTCATACTCCATAATTTATTATAATTTAATTAATGGCTATCTGAGAGATAATCACATGTTTTAATAGTAAAAGTAGGCAAAATTATTTTTAAAAAGAATATTATTATTATTATTATTAGTGAGAGACTCTTCAAGTACCTAAAGAGGCCCATTGTGTTCAAGTCCTAAAAATCCCTAACATAGGTCTTGGCTTCTAAGATATTTTAGTTAATCTTTAAATCTCAGTTCTTGAAGTGCATTGTGTCCTCCAGGGCCAAGGTCAAATTTCCTTTCCGACATAGCGCATTACATTCAAAGAAAACGTGCCTGGGGGTTCCGTCCTCCTGTGCACCCTATGTACCGAGGATCTTGTCCAATGACCAGTCGATGCATATGCTTCCTGAGTTTACAGTGCCCAGTAATGGCTTCAACCATACTGTTGAATTCGCTTCTCGACACGTGAGCGGCTTCTTTCTTGACTTTCAGAAAGTTTGTCATTGTGGTCATTTATAAAAAGTTTAGAGTTCCTTATCTTGGCTCTATTCCAACACGTTTTTATCTTCCTCTTGGCTAGTTTGTTAATTGTATCCTTAGCCAGGGAGAGGGGAACCCCGTACCATGGTTCTGGTCCTGTTGAAGCAATTCCTGCTCCTTTCTTTGCCAAAAAAATAACCTGATCGAAGAAAATATAAAATTAGTTTATATATACGTTTTCCTCTGGATGTGAGGTAGCTGAGCACTGAGCTGCTGTGGGTGTAAGGTAGCTGAGCACTGAGCTGCTGTGGGCGTGAGGTAGCTGAGCACTGAGCTGCTGTGGGCGTGTGGTAGCTGAGCACTGAGCTGCTGTGGGCGTGAGGTAGCTGAGCACTGAGCTGCTGTGGGCGTGAGGTAGCTGAGCACTGAGCTGCTGTGGGCGTGAGGTAGCTGAGCACTGAGCTGCTGTGGGCGTGAGGTAGCTGAGCACTGAGCTGCTGTGGGCGTGAGGTAGCTGAGCACTGAGCTGCTGTGGGTATAAGGCAGCTGAGAACTGAGCTGTTGTGGGTACAACCCTTAATGAATTGTAGTGGTACAGGTTTTTTTTAATGTATCTCTCTCTGGTTCTTCAATGGATGTATAGATTGATTTTTTTTAATTTTTATTGAAAATGACCATATTCTGTTGTATCAGAGGACTTCCAAATGCAATTGTTTTATCCCAAAGTATAAGTAAGACTTTTTGTTTACACACTAATAATATCAGTAATAACTCAAACTAAGTCCAGTAAACAGTTAGCACATCAGTTGGATAGCACTAACAGTGGAACAACATTCTGGAGTTGTAATAAAATCAATAATTGTATCAATATAATTTAATAACATAAAACGTCAACATTTCTGTGAATCGTAGCTGTCCCGTTGCATCTTTCCCATAACAGATCATATGACTCACATTCTCGCAATTGTGTAAGAGAAGAAAAAGGAATTGGCTTAATTTATTAAGGTGCGTCAAAGGATTCTTACATTAAGGAACGTTTAAAAGGACACAGCATAAGATACTTGGTTTCCCTCAACCCAAACAATGTCATAACGATTCTTTTCATTGTTTCAAATTGGCAGTTATACCAGAACTCTCGATAGTCGTCCCTTACACCACAATTCAAGATTATCTTTACAGTGGAAAAGTGATGCACCTCAAGCGGATGCTACACTTCTGGCTGTCGGCCACCTATCAGGAGATGAAGCTATCTTTGGACATCTTTTTCGAAAGAATGGACAATGCAGGTATAATATTTTTTATTTTTAAGAGAAAAGATTTGCCCCCAGCCGGGATTAGAACCCGGATCTCCGCCTCCCCGTGGCAACGTTCTAACCATTTGAGACACCGGGGTCGCTCCCTACCTAGGACAGATCTGTTCTCTTCACCGATCCCATATCCCCCGTGTTCTTGCAATTTTTTGATGTATACTCGAGGAAGAATGTTCATTGAACATTACTTTTAGTTTTAGGATCTTATTAACATACGTCATTATATTATTTATAATTTATTATCATCTAAATTATTATTATATTTTTATACTATATTATTATTATTTAAGAGAAGCGAGGAAATGGTTGACTGGAAGATAGGCGTAAGGAAGAAAATAGTTGGGGGTGCAGTCAAATAAAAACACTAAATAAGTGGTTACTAATTTAATTATTTGCCGACGTTTCGACCCACTTTGTGGGTCATCTTCAGGGCTAAGGAAGAAAAACAGACAAAATAACAGAACTATAAAAATACATTGCAGACTAAGTATATGATAAATGAGAAAAAATATATATGCAGTGAGGTAGAAATTTAGAACAAAAGTGAGGGATATATGTGAATAAAAAATTACAGAGAAAATGTACAGAACGGTGGTGATACCAAAAAGATTTTTTTACAAAGATAAAAGAAGGAAGTAAACAGAAAGTTATTTAAAAAGAAAAAGTATAAACATCAGAGGTGAGAAGTAAAATTATGGAAAAGGTAGTAGAATATATATAAAAAACTATAAAATGTAAGATAATAGACTCCTGGGGAGTTTACATAAGTAAAATGAAAGAAGGTATAGCCAAAATGATATTAAAGAGTAAATAAAGGAAAAATAACAGTAGAAAGTCAAGATATAAATATAGAGTATAACAGTTTTTAAAAAAGCATACATATAGTATGAAGTGGTATAAATGTATGACAAATATACAAGGAACGTATAGAAATATAAGTAACCGTATTTCTATGAGCATGGAAATAGAATAAAATATGATGAAAAAGTGATGTTAAATGCTAATGAAATCTCAAATAATAATAACATATGGTTTACTTCCTTCTTTTATCTTTGTAAAAACATCTTTTTGGCATCACCACCGTTCTGTACATTTTCTCTGTAATTTTTTCTTTTATTCATATATATCCCTCACTTTTGTTCTAAATTTCTACCTCTCTACATATATATTTTTTCTCATTTATCATATACTTAGTCTGCAATGTATTTTTATAGTTCTGTTATTTTGTCTGTTTTTCTTTCTTAGCCCTGAAGATGACCCACAAAGTGGGTCGAAACGTCGGCACATAATTAAATAAGTAACCACTTATTTAGTGTTTTTGTTTGACTGCACCCCCAACTATTTTCTTCCTTACATATATTATTATTTAAAATTTATTATAAATTATATTCGAATCCCGGCTGGGGGCAAATCTTTTTTCTTCAAATAAAAACATTAAAAAATTAAAGCAATGAATGATGGATAATGGGAATTTTCCGTATGATTTGATTTATAAAGATGTCTACAAATATTTACGATAATTTATCCATTATGTATTCAATACGAGGTCAAAATTTCCAGATAAAATTGAGAAAGCGCCTATTCCTTACGACTTAATAAAAAGACTTCACGGTCAATACCCATATGACGTCGGAGCCTACGCACCATTATTTTTCAACCATATTGCTATGGAGCCAGGCAGTGCGATCTTTCTACCTTCTGGCATTGTGCATACGTTTCTTAGCGGAGGTAAGGCAATAGCGGCTAAATCTTCCATATATTTACCTTAATTAGGGAATAATTGTAGTTTATTGTTTTCTGAAGATCTTCCAAGTTTCCGACAGGCATTTTTTTTACTGGCAGCAGTTTGCAGGTCTCAGTATTAAGATTCTTTATGCGAAAAACTGAGGATGGGTACACTGTAATATAAATGAAATCCCGCCTGCTAGCGGTTTCCAGTCTGTAAGTTGCCGAGAAAGAACCTGGCAACCTGAGGTCTGAGTATGTTTCAGGGCTTAGAGCTCGTTTACATTATCTCTTGGAGTGGCCATGTAAGTATAGATATTATAAGGGGTTAACCACCCACACTCCTGACATTGTCCGATTACGAAACCTTAAAGAATAAAAGAAGGAACCAAGATCCAGTTATGGATTGTTGAGCTCGGGATGATGATGTTTATAGTTTACGAGGGAAGTGATTACCAAATTTCCTATTTTTAATAACTGATGAACAATGTCTAAGAAGAATACATGTGGCCTCTGGTAACCAATATCAGCCAATATCTGGACAAATATCAAAGCCCGTCCCAAACGCAATAGTAGTGCTTATTTGGCCTATCAAAGACAAGAAGAATTAGAAATGAGATATAAATTCCTGTGTTTAGTTGATGCATCGACTCCTGACATCAGTATTCATAAACAAGTTCAGGTATCTAATAGAGGGTTTAAACAGAGGATTAGATAAAGAGAAAGATGGAAGATGTTGTATATCTTTAGAATAGAATAATAGATTTTCTTCAAAATCTTCCCCGAAGGTCACAAACATAAGGAAGATTTGATGTCGAGGTCAACAGATGTCTTGTACTGAATGCTCGCATTGCCATTTTTAGAAACATTACCTGCTATCTGTGACCCATTTCATTGCAGCCCATCCTTGCAATAATGTCGCTCCGTTCCAGTTCTTTCGGCTGTTCCTTAATAAAAATAGATTTTATTTGTACTTTAAATGATAGATTGGTAAATGACAAATAATAAAACGTAGAAAGCTACCTAAGCTACTCTGGATCTCGAATGTCCATAATGAACATAGCTCGTTTAGTCAAGTAATGTCACGCTCTTGAAACTTCAGGTTCAGAAACGGACTTAAACCATGAGAAATAAGGCGAGTGTCGTGTTAAGCAAAATTGCATGATTAAACTATCGAAGATTTTGTGATCAAAAGCGTCTCTTTATTAAAATATTTCTTCTCAAAGTGTTACCACTTTTAGTGTTTAAGTTTAAAGTTTTCTTTAATATCCTCTCGCTAAAATGTATGTTTAAGATATGTTCTCACTGAAGTTTTGATAGTATTTTTTTTTCGGGCACACCACCCCCTCCGCGACAGCCCTGAAGAAGACCTGCAAAGTAGGTCGAAACGTTGGCTAATTAGTAAACATTTCTCCAACTCTAAGAAAAATGTATTGACCTCTACCCGGACTATTTTATTCCACACGTATTTCTTTTTGGTTCTTCCTAATCCACACGATTTCTCTCATTCCAAGATAAAGATAGACTAAAAGTGAATTTGAAACTTTAATATAAATAGTAACCACTATTTCAGATATCATGGAGGTAACAACATGCTCCCAGAACATAGTTAGAGTCGCCTTCACAGATCTGCCTGTAGACATTGAAGAATTTCTTGATGTTTCCGATTTTACACCGACTACTGCAGAATCTCTGATTTATCGGCCAATTGAAATTGACGAATACTTAACTTCTTATACTCCACCAGCGAAAGAATTTGGAGTATTTCGAATACGAGTGAGTTAAATATTTCACATTATTTGGAACATGTAATCACATTTTACCTAATCCTGCACTGCTACATCCCGTGAAGGGTCTTGGGTTCAGTACGTGGTAGAGACTGTACTGTTTCTAGGACAACAGTTGTATAGGATTTATTCTAGATCACGCTCAACCACCAGATTTTGGGTGCCCAACTCCAATTAAAGGTACCAAAAAGAGCCTGGGTGAGTCCCTAGATCCTACTGGGTTCATCTCAGGCTTTTAACAGAAAAAATTAACTATCTTCCACAGCCGGATTTGAACCAGAGACGTTCGGCACGGTAACTTAGCGCTCTACCAATCCTAAAATAACTGCCTTAAGCACTTCGGTACAGCTCTCGCCGGCCACGTAACCATGCCCACGGCCAGCACTGCTACTCAGTCTGTAGGATACGAGATTGAGCCAGAACAAAGAATTTGTTTCGTTCATTTAACTAGAGTTCCTCGTTTAATATATTTCATGTGTATATTCATAGATACATGTATGTATGCATATAATTAGATATATAATTTTTATATAAATGATACTTGTTTGTGAGCAAAAATACGTTTTTTTTCATGGTGCCATTAGTATTAATTCGAATATCTCTACACTGGGTCATGTTACAATATTTTAATTGACATAATTTTTTATAAAAAAGTCTCACTAACCGTACAAACTGCAATTGTAGAACTGAAGTAAAAATACTTGGTCGTCAACTATAGTCGACGCTCGTACCGAAGTGGCTAATTAATTGAAAAAAACAAATGTAATTATTGTTTTTAAAAAACCTGTACCACTACAACCCGTGAAAGGGTCTGGGGTTCATTACATGGTAGAGTCTGTACTGTTTCATAGACAACGGTTCTGCAAGGAGGTGACTTGTCCTAGGTCACGCTCACCCACCTTATTTTTCCCTCTTGTTTTGGGTACCTTATTTTTATAATATTTTATAGAGGCTGGGTGAGCCCCAGGAGTGTCCTAGATCATCTAGGTCCGTCTCCGGCTGCAAACAGTCAAAATAAAAGTCTTGCCCGCAGCGGGATTTGAACCAGGATTCCGGCATCTTTAGTTTCACATGTTCCTGTACAATAAACCCTGACTCCAGGATATGGTAGGTTACTATTTCCAAGCCCACGGTTGTGTAAGCAGCTGATTTGCCTGAGAACGCTGATCTTTTGCACTTCTATATTTTACTACAATATAGCATCATTGTAAATTATTTGTCTTACAGGTCCCTGCCGAGATTACCTACTCGATAAAAGAGCAGGAATCGTGTTCAATGCTATTGGTAACAAGAGGAATCGCCACATTGGAAGATTCTAGAACAATCAAGTTAGGAACAACATTGTTCATTCTCCCTTATCATACCATAAAATTCAAAGTCAGAAAAGATATATCGATGTACCAAATATATCCGAATCCTGATGCTCCTGAAGGGGAATATGGGAAACTTTTTTAAATATTAAACACTTTGGCATTCCTATCTTACTTTTATTTATGATCTATTATTATTATCATTATTATCACTTTGCCACTACAACCCGCAAGCGAGTCCTGACTTCCTTTAACGTAAATCGCCGTGTTCTTCTACCGCGAGCTGTAGTTATTCAGCTTTAAATTTTCTTCGATTCATTGGTTACACAATCTGCGTACCTTAATAAGATCTATTAATAGTTATTATTAAATATTAATAAACCTTTGATGGCTTAAAGCACTCATCTAATGTTGTTTGTTCATTTAACGTCACTTTATGCTGCTAATCGAACAGTGGGAGCTCTAAATTTTGCCTATCCAGGGATTTTTAACGAGTATCTGGCATCTTACAGGCTCGGGACCCATTTAACGTCCCTTCCGAAGGACAGTATAACCAAGGATTTATTCATTATAAACTGTCCGTACGAGAAAACTTCAAAACCTTACGTATGAGTACTTTCGTGAGAAAGTTATTGGTTTTTTGTGGGTGTTGCGATATGTGTAGTTTATGAATTCGAAACAGATTATAATTAGAAATAAAACGTTGAAATGTCGAAAATAAACATAATGGGTTTGAAACTATTGCGCATTAAGGTATCAATATTGTTTTGTCGATCTATTTCTGTTGGACCTTCTTTTTTTGTAATGAATTTTCAGACCATCATTTCTGTAAGTGTCTACGGATTACGGTATGATATCGGCGCTGCCAGATATTAATACAAAGCGTTTTTATACATAAATTGGAAACAGCTATACACGAATGGATACCGAAACATCAGAACGAAAATATACATCGTTCTTTAAACGTATGGATTCTCTAATGTAAACAGTGGTATGTACTGGTAAAGGATGGTGACACAACCATCTTTTCACTCGAAATGGTACGATCCCTTTTTCAGATAGCTTCTTCGATATGGGCATAGTTTTCCACTCGCAGGATACTCTAGTTGAATAGTAAACATCTATATATCTATCTTTGTGCGACACAGTCACGAACTAATAGGCATGGATAAAGGAGCGAACTAATATATCACAGAACTTAAATGTATCCTTCTAAATTGAATATTCTCAACAAGGCAAGAGTGAAATGCAAAAATTAAATAATATAATTATGAAGAATGCAGTTTATGCGGCAATGTTCAAACCTAGTTTTACGAAAACAGGTCTAGTTGAGCACACACAAAAAAACTGTTACAACTAAAAAAAAAAAAAAACCTGTACCACTACAACCCATGAAGGGTCTGGGGTTCAGTACATGGTAGAGACTGTACTGTTTCATGGACAACGGTTCTGCAACGAGGTGACTTGTCCTAGGTCACGCTCAACCGCCAGATTTTCCCCCCTTATTTTGGGTACCCTATTTTTATAATATTTTATAGAGGCTGGGTGGGCCCCAGGAGGGTCCTAGATCCTATATGATCCATCTCCGGCTGCTAACAGACTAAATAAAAATCATGGCCAGCAGCGGGAATTGAACCAGGATTTCCGGCATGGGAGCTCAGTACTCTACCACTGAGCCACTCCTCTCCCTTTTACAACTAAACTAATTGTAAAAAAAAAAAAAAGTTGCAAACTTATAAATGACATATTGAATTATATCTTACTTAAATGAAACTAATTTGTATCAAAATTTGCAAGATATTCTGAGGAAGGCTTTCCAGTCTACCTATTCCACACACCATAAGGATGATTTGTGTTCCCTACTATTTTACTAAAACACTCCAATTCGTTTTAACCAAAGGAACCCCGCAGTATTTTCTTGCTCAGGGTCACGAATTTTGAATCGCATAAATTTTCCGAAGGGTTGTAATAAACCAAATCAGCAACCGAAAATGGTTTGAAAATACTACGAAAAAGCAAGACCCAATTCTAACATTCTAGGTTCTAAACATAACCGTTGGATAGACTCGTAACATAAATGCAATTTTTTTCGAACCTCAGCAGAAATCTTTGAACAAAATCTGATAAGTTAATACTAGTTCATAGAGAATTCAACAATCTTTCAATCGAGTTTCAATATGCCTACCTGAAATCTACAGATAGTACAGAGAAAGGTTGTTTTTTCTGCATTGGGAAGGGAAAAGAAAACTTCTCATAAAAGTATAAGATAACCTTAAAATAACAATATTTGCATTAAAGCCACTTAGACTTTTTACGGACAAATACTTTATATCGATTTTTCGAGGAGGTGTAAACCAAAGAGATCTCATCCAAGTCAGAGAAAGTTATCGGATGATGATAATCCAAAGAATATGGGAGCCATAACTCAGTATAACACATTCAACATTCAAGTTGGTGAAATGTGTTCTATTAATAATGAACATGTGAAATATGAATTTAAAAAAATAATAAATTAATGATAACCTAGCGTATTAACACTTTTAAGATAAAATCTTCAGTTATGGAATTGAGTGGTCAGATTTCTAATCACTCTTGGGGAAAACTTGGTAGTAAAAGTATGGCAGGAATCTTCTACAGGCAGGTGATGAAAAGAAACCATTTAGACGAGAACACTAAATACTCTATGCTCACTTTTAGCGCGATTCCTTCTCCATGGCCGACTCTTCTATCAGCGACCAATGAACCCCTTCATTTGTTTATCGAAAAAAATGCTGGGGTGATTGGTAAACATGGCGAGCAATTTCAAAATCGTTTACCGTTCCAAATCAGAATCATATGCATCGAGAAAGGCATGCCATTGGCTTGCTATCCTCCAAAGGTAAGAATTTTGGGTACTTGTGAACTAATGCCACCACCGGTAAACGGCAATCTTGTACGCATGCGCAAGCAGTTATATTTCTAACAGTTATCTTGGATAACGTCTTTAAATATTTTTATTGAGGTTAGAATTAAAAGTTTTTTAAATAATTATCAAAAATTAAGAATTGTAGTTTAATAATAATAATAGAATTGAATATAATAATAATAGCATTGAAGTTTAAATAATCATCAACAATTAAAAATCAAAATAATTATTTATAAACAAAGAATTCAATTGAAAAATGAGCCTATATACAGTTTAACATGGATTCGAAATAGTCTCTATTTCCTTCCACCTGATGCTGTCGCCATATCAACTCTGATAAATAAGATTCCAAATGATGCCTCGCTGCCCCCCCCCCCCGTGGCTCTTGTTCCTCAATTTAGCACTGCCCCACATTCTCTCAACTGTTTGTGTATGTACTCCTGTATCTGGATCAATAAAATTGTATTTGTGATTACTTTAGCATGTAGGAATCCTTCTATTTCTATTCTATTTGTTTGGGAACCTTTCCAACTGTCAGAATAAATTGTGCTACCTTCTGCACAATATATAAAATATAACTACAAAAATATAACTGTTACTGTTAGAAATATAACTGCTTGCGCATGCGTACAAGATTGCCGTTAACCGGTGATGGCGTTAGTACACAAGTACCGAATTTTGATACGCCATTCCATTCTTCCATCTGATGACGACAAAACTGAACAGATGGGTTGCAGGAAGACGCTGAGAGGCTGCACCGCAAGTATCCAACAAGGTACAGTAGCGATGTACATAAGCCGAAATTAGTAATTGCACTGCATTATCTCGAAGTAATGGCCGGGTTTAGACAAAGGAATGAAATTGTCTCATTTATATCATGTGAGTAATTGTTGCTTGAGGCATTTACAGTTAAAGCTTATGAAGAATATTGGGTTCGGATACTTTTGTTTTATAAGTTAACGGTAATGCAGGAAGGTACTTTGTACGATATCACGCTCAACCGCCTGTTTTCCCCTTTAACTAAGGGTACCCAGGTCAAGTAGGGTCTTCTACGCTATTCTTTTTACTAGTATACTTCTACAAAACCGATCACCGTAATAGACGTAATGAGCTGGAGAGTAGTGACTGGAGAATTTCTTTAAGACGAAGTTAGAATGGGAAGTAAAAATTATTACAGCGAATTAATTAATTTAGTCTGATTAATAAAAAAAAAATGAGTTAAGAAATGCACTAACACAAAAAGTTCCTAGGCTTCCTAAACTCGCTGAAAAAAACTGCATGTTCACTAACTGACCACTAGAGGGAAACAGTGGTCTACATTTCTCAATCCAAGCGAACGTTTTCGATCTCACCTTCTCGACCGATTTATCGCCGGCATTTAAGTAGATTTGCATGTACGGGATGTATTCGTCGTAGGAGGAATGCGGTTGAAAGATATTAAATTCCTTTGCTAGGGTTTTTATTAAATTAACTTGTTTTAAATTTGTCTATTAAGTTTTTTAAGTTTGAGACTGGTCTGTTTGGTACAGCATAATACTTTTGTGAATTGTAGCAAATTATATTAGAAATAAATAAAAATTAAAAATTAAATTAACTTGTTTAATACCTTCGATTCAGTGAGCGCGGTAGCAAAGTCTATAGAGAGCTGAGTCCCAACGGTGAAGGTTTCGGATTCAAATCCAGTTGTGGCAGATAAATGATTTAAGGTCTTTTCTATAAGACCCCCAACAGTTACTTTTATTGACTACCTTTTCTATAAGACCCCCACCAGTTACTTTTAGTAACTGTTATAACCTAATAGATATAAAAGAGCTCGTGTTTGTATTTATGTATAATTTAAAACACAACAAATAACCAAGACAATTATATATATACATTTTCAATTTGGAGGATAAAAATCCACTATATTCTTCAGGATCTGCTCAAATAAATCCCTGTTTTCGTACCTCCATCTCCAAATATATTCACACAGGTACGAATCTAGCATCGTCCGGGGGGTACCGCGTTCTTTCTTGTTCCTTCTCTTGAGATATGAACATAGAGATCCGATTCTTTGAGTATGAGCTCCTGTTTGTATATTTTTGGAATGATTGACAGTAAAATGTCTCAGGTTCACACCTTCAATGGATTGAATATTTCTGTATACTTTCCAACAATCGGAATAAATTGATGTATAATACCCTTAACTTGAGCATATTTTATGCTTGATTCTTGATTATTAACTATTTTCTCCAATTATAAGAAATTCATTTTAATGACTGAGTAAATCATATGTACTATAAGTAAACTAGATGATTTTATCTTCCTTTAAATTTTTATTTCTATTAGTTTATAACAGTTATCAATAAAAGTAACTTATACTAAAAGTAACTGGTGGGGATCTTCTAGAAACTACCCATTATTTGATCTGTCAACAGTCACAGTGGACCCTGTTAGATCTGCAAACCCTCCTGGGGCTCACCCAGCTTCTATGTGTGATAGCATCCTAGCCTGCACTACCGTTGTTTTAGAAATTACTAAGTACCCTACTAATCGCTGACCCACACACCCTTCAGGGGTGGTAGTAGTAGTTTGAATTCCATTTAATAATAATAATGTGATTTATTTTATTGGATAGCTATACCAGAGCTGGCTATCATAATACCACACACGACTATTGAGGACTATCTTTGTACTGGAAAGATAATTTATCTCAAACGAATGTTCTATTATTTAATGCTGGCTTCGCACGAGGAAATAAAGATGTCATTGGATATATTTTTCTCAAGACTTAGATATGCAGGTATAATTCTGTACAATATAATTTCAAGTTCTTGTCTAATTTTTATATTATTATTAGTAGTAACAGTAATTACTACTCAATAACTAACTACATATCGGTGACCCTCTGCCTGCGGTACAAGGTTTACTCAGGTCGATCTTTCCTTGGTAGTTTCTTTTCAATTCCTGGTACCCAGTCCCAAGGTGTCCTTTTTAACTTCATCTTCCCAAAAACTTCACGCCTTTCTTCTGTTGAAATTAATTATAACATCCAGTTTATTATTTATTAATTACATATTTTTCTGAATCGGAGTTATATGAAGACATGGTGGAAGGTCTTGTAGCAAGGCAGCTCTTTGTGGAAGGTCTTGTAGCAAGGCATCTCTTTCTATTTGATGAGCCTGTTTGGACTGCTAATGTAAGACGTAATGCACTTGTCTTCTTTGAGGTGATTTTTCTTTTGGTGAATATCTCTATGGCACATGAATTGCCGAAACATTGACTGATTATTTTTTAGAGAATGTCTCTTTTGATTTTTTGCTAATTTTTGAATGGTTATTATTTATTTAATTTTTTTTCAGATAGTAAGGCGAAAGCGGCCGTTAATTACAACGTTTTAAAAAAACTTTTCGAAGAATTCTCTTACGATAGCGGAGTCTATGCGCCATTATTTTTAAACCATATAATTATAAATCCAGGCCAAGCGCTCTTCCTACCATCAGGAACTGTGCATACGTACCTTCATGGAGGTAATTGTTATTATCTTTTCATTAGATTATAAAAAGAACATATTAAAAAGTTATACAAAATATTATCAAGTCAATGAATCACTGTCAAAAAATCTTTAATTATTCTTGGCCAACCCTCTCCCTACTTGGCTTCTGTCACATCTTGAAATAAAGCCCGAATTTGTAGTATCATAATATAACTGTTTTGATAACATGATAATTAGCACAACGCTAACTACAAGCTAAGTATAAACACACCCAACAAAAGCACTACAATCCCAAGGCATCCATGTCAACAACTGCCGAACAATGGCGCGTTGTAAAGCGTTGGAGGCTATTAACGGACACTACTGTCTTCCCCGTTTAATTTTCTTTCGTCATCCATCCTGTTTTCAATTCGGCAACTCTACTATGATGCTTGATGATTTATGTTTGTTTAACACCTGATGAAGACCAATGTTTAATAACTAAATTTTTATTATTTGGATATAATTTAGAAGTTAGTTTCTGAACAGGAGCATATTTTACAGTTATCGTAACAGGTATCTTATTAAGCGATTGAAGAACTGGAAGACTTTTAGCAGTTGTTATTCCTCTCTCTGGCTTAATATATTCAGATCTTAAACTTTTATAATAATCAAACTCTTTTTTTCTGAGTTGAAAATGTCCTTGAACTATAAGGAATAGACTCTGATCCAGAACTTGAATTTCCACTCAATCCTCTTCTCCAATCCATTCCTCTACATCCTATAAACTACAGAGGAATATCATATTCAATTAATATCATTCCAGATTGCTTTGAAGTATCAACAGACTCCCAAAATATTCTGAGATGTGGACTGACAAAAAAGTTCAAGCACATTGATGAATTCCTGAACATTGCTGATTTCAGTTCATGCAGCGTGGATAAGTTCTTGTTGGAAGCAACTATGGTTGATATATTCATGATGACTTTCATTCCTCCCATCAAAGATCTGCAAGCCGCTCGGATATCCGTAAGTTCAATATTTTATCAGAATAGAATAGAAAAATAAGAGAATCGTCTTAAGGTAAAAAAAAAAAAAAAAAAAAAAATTGGAAATTAATACATTTAGGAATAAAATATTTCTTTAACCAGCATCTGATTGGCATAATATCTGATAAGCAGGAATTGGAATTGGTGATCTATAACGTTGTTAAGGAGGGAGCATGCCGTATACTAGAATAAAGTGTATTCAAGAGAATAGTAGAACGGGCGGCAAAGGATTGTCGGATAACCTTATTTGCACAAGGTCACGAGTTCGCTTCCCTGTCGTTGGGCTAAGGAGTTTCTAAGGAAAGTAAAAAGTCCTTGATTATGACGAATTTCGGAGGAAACGCAAACTTGTGGTCCTGAGCTAATTATATCCACATAGGAAAAATTTAGGACTCCCACCGTAGCATCTACCGGTTTGGCAAAGCAGCAAAAAGTGAAGTGAAATAAATCATCAAACAAGGAATGTGGATATATATATTGTTACGATCAGAGAGAGAGGGGGGGGCGGCTGAAGGGATTAAGGTAAGCCGGAAGCGATCAAATCGTTCTGTCTAGAGACATCGGGAATTGCGTGGAATGTTGTAGGTGCCCCCCCCCCCCGACCAACCTTGCCTATATAAAAGGCCAGCTGTTTCGGCCGAGTCAGAAAACTCGAAAATGGTCCGAAACTCGAAAATGGTCCCTCCCATTTTGTTAAGCCAAGGCAAAGGCTAAGCCATTAAATACAAGCTCCCGCATACAGCGGTAAGAGCACAAATTGCCTTATAATACCCAAGGGTAAAGGAAGGCCTTAGTTATAAGCACTAGATTTAAGTTTTTCTGTATTATATAGGATTCTTAGTTCTAAGTAGTAGTTTATTGTATAGTTTATAAATAAATTAGAGGGTAAGAAAAAAAAAAAAAAAAAAAAAAAAAAAAGGCCGGGTCAGTCTGTGGTAAGTACCTACTAAGTGAGTAACAGTGACAGTGATAATTAGTGGCCGTGTGATAAGTGTAATAAACTGTGTGTCAGTTTGTCATATTTGGAGAGTTTTACGCTCGGCGGACTTTAATTAGCGAACTGCAAGTGTTAAATTGTAGTTGTTAACTATAGTGTAATATTATTGTATTTGTACAAATTTATATAAATAGATTAGTTATTTAGTATTAGCAATATCTTATATTATTTGTATATTATTTAAGTAATTAGATAACAGTTAGGCCTAGGTTATAATCTGTAGAATATTGTTATTGTAAATTGATATTAGTTTAATAATTTAATTGTTTTAAATAATTTCCTTGTAGTCTTTTTAATTTGTTAATAAATTTTAGTATCTTGAATTTAGTAATCGTTTAATTCATTTTACACCCAGTAGCCCGTAACAATATATATATATATATCTGTCGGAAGGTGATGATCATAGGACCGAATTGTGTTATAAAAAACGTGAATTAAATTGTTATACATGATGAGAGAAATCCGACAGAATAACCATGGGTTCTGGCATAGCTTCATATAAAACATATTTTTAAATTAATAATTGCATTTATACCCCCTCCCCAACTTGAATGTAATTATCTAATTACCATGTTCATATGAGTCATTTTACATCTCTGTCCGCCAACTTCATCTCAAGAACAAATTGCTATTTTTCTCTCTGTCTTTCGTTCCTAACAGTCTGAGTAATAATCGCTCAAAATTATGCAAGTGAAAAACAATGATTTCATTTTGATTGTAGTCAGCAACCAAACCTTTTGCATATGACTTTAGTCAATAACAAAAATTTCGAAACCCTTAATTATCCTGCCACAGCCAGATTAGAACGCAGGGTCTGCAAATCAGCTACCTCATATATATCGTAATACGTTTGAATTGAACAACGATATACATACTTTACAGGTGCCAGAAGAATTTACTTACACTATTGAAGAAAAGGAATCATGCTCTATTGCTATGGTAACGAGAGGAACAGCCATTTTGGATGATTTTAGGAAGATCTCCAAGGGAACGACACTGTTCCTACTTCCTTATCAGAAACTGACATTTAAGGTTAAAGAGGATATTACGATTTACGTTGTATTTCCAAATCTTGATTGCCAAGATGAAAATTATTTTTATTAAACATTACTTACGAATATGATATGTAATTGTTTATTTTCTATTAACATATAGAACGCACTTACTCGTATTTATGAGTAAGTTTGCATACTCAGCAAAAATATTCCATAGAATTCTTATCTGAAATATCTTGACTATAAAACCATGTATTCTGTTAAATATACCAAGTCGTGATGATAAAGAAATACTTGTTGATAGTGTTATCATTCAAGTAGATTTAGAACTTTAAATATCATGTTACACTTTTTTTTTTTTTTTTTGAGTCAAGTATTATTCGCTTCTCAAATAAAAAACAACATTCAATAGAAGCCAAAAAGCAAAGTTCATTTTAGAGATTACTTAATGACCAAATATTTTATCGAAGAGTACTTAAGATAAATGATTACCTAAATTTGTAAATTTATACAATGGAAATCTTCTTTCTTAGGTAATCAGTTATATTAATAAACAGATGATAGAGAGTTGGGTATCCCGATGTAGCAGATAAATTATTTTTATCTATATAAATTATTTATTAGCAGCCACGTATGGACTCTGTGGAATCTGCCTTCCTGATTGATCTTGCCTTTTTAAGGTGGGTGCCCTTAATTGGAAAAAAAAACCTGGCGGTAGAGAGTGATCACGGACAAACTCCTTGCACAACAGTTACTGTACAGTCTCTGTCATGATGACTCTTCATAGGTTATAGCGATAAATTTATTAAGCAAGTGGTAGCAAACAGATGAACAATTATTAGCATAGCTTAAATATCAATTTGTTTTTAAAAATAACCAATTATTGTAAAACCTTAACTTAGTGAAAATATGCATAATTTTGGTAACGAATATGATAAACATCAAAATTGAAATGTACAAAGACATAAGTAGTCTTTCACATGGCTGAAATCAGTTTGTGTTATTCGAAAACAATTTCTCTTGAACCACAAAAATAGTATATAAACAAAGATACGTTATTAAAAATAATGATCACAAATCAGTAATAAAAGATTTAGAGGGTTCATTCTTTTAGTTTATGGCCTTATTACTTCAGAGCTAAATCGGAAATAATAATGATACAATAGCTGACGTAACATATCCTTCAGATAGCCAAGAAGAATCCGTTTCTGATAGCAAAAAATGTATGGCCCTATATGCTACCTAAACTTATTGCGAATGTAAAGAGTATTTCTTAGATTAATTTAAAATTACTAATATAATAAAATTATTTTAAAAGAACAGAAAAATTACGGAATAAATACACGTTAAAAAAGGGGGGATAGATAGTTGTTCTATTTCCATAGCAACGTTATCAGCAAATTTTAGTTTGTGCAGCATAATCTGCATTTTAACATACAACACTTCTATTCCCATGGTATCGTAACTTCACTGATTAAGGACAAAAATATTTAATGATCTAATTAAAAAATAATCTAGGAACATTACTTAAACCCAATACTCTCAATTCTAAAAAAATTGAGATACATCATTTTGACATTAAACCGACGAGATTTAGGCAAAATGGTTAAATTATTTTTAAAAACCCGGGTAGTATGGATCTTGAATTATTTAATTATTAAACTAATTACATGCAAATCGGAAAAAATAATAATATAACAATATTCATAAAAAGCTTTCCCTTTTATTTTTATTATATCTAGCTTTAGTAATTAATAGCAATTCAATAGGAAAAGTATGATATTAAACAAGAATAAAATTCATTAAAAATTAAAATTTATTGTCCACTCTATATTCTAAGATAACGCGTATCAATAAGTATGAAAATATTTGTGATAAGAATTTTATTAATAATATCTGAAAACTCAAAATAAGTACCAGGTAGCTAATATGATCAATATATGTCATCATTTATTCCATTTTTTCGTTAATTTATACATAATAATACAATAATAAATACATTAAACCTAATTTTTGCTTACGTATTTGAAGTTAAAAACTCAAACTAATATATATTATTACATATTACGTAAGAGTCCTAATCATTCAATTCTTCATTTTTTATTAATAAATCGTTCTGTTTCTAGATAGCAATAAATATTAAATTCATGATGAATTCGCAATATGAAAAAAAAATAAACAGTAATTAAAAAAATATATTATGTAATCGAAAAGTATTTATTTAGATTATCTTCATTGCAAAAAAAAAAAAAAAGAATGTAACAGATAAATATAATTTATTTGTTTTCACTCCGTTCTTAGATTTTTTAAAATAAAAAACTTAAAATAATCTTATCCTTGAAAGAGGTTACTACATGCTCATAAAATAAACATTTATTATTCTTTATTCTATTAATGTTGTATATGGGAAAGGGCATTACAAAAAAAAAAAGAATTCGACTCCCGTAGAAGAATTAAGTGGGGTGATGCCTTGAGATTCCGCTTGTCATTGAGATTAGATTGCGTTAACATAAATTATAGATTATTACAGCTCGGGTCAGTTGGACGCTGGACACCATGGAGAGATCATCGCAACTTTGCTTGCCGAGACCGACACAATCAGTTATCTCTGTGAGATTGGTAAGCGCTGTTGAAGACCCTTCAGTGTTCAAGTCTTCTAGCGTATTCAACACACTGAACAACGTCCTAAAAGAAGATTCAGAAGGCACTATCGAAAAGGCACGAGGAATCTACTGTTTCAAAGTCAAAAATAAAGATGGCAAGGAAGGTTTCTGGATCATAAACGCTTCTACTGGTAAAGGCAGTGTCACTTTCAACGGTAAGGAAAAACCTGATGTGACATTCGTCATTTCTGATGAAGATGTCATCGACCTCCTATCTGGTAAACTTAATCCACAGAAGGCTTACTTTCAAGGAAAGATCAAAATCACAGGTAACATGGGAATGGCCATGAAACTGACAGGACTTTTGAAAAAAGCAGGCAGCAAAATGGGAGATCTTAAAGCTAAGTTGTAATGAGACTGAAAAAGTAACTTATTAGTGAGTTATAAATACATGTATAGTTAATTTTTATGTGCTATTGGTAATTATATTTAATTTTTAACAAAGAAAGGATCTTTCATTTCCCTTATTTACTAATAATAGATGATAACAAAACACAAACAAGCAAAAGATTAAGTAAGTACAATCTTTATTAAAAATCAATATTAAACAAAAGTATGTGTTCAGTGTTAAATTTGTATAAACCTCCTTTAAACAATTATGGTGAGGTTAAGTATGATATTATTTTGTAAATATGAGAATCATCAGACAACTAACATTCAATGACATTATATTTTCATCTTTACAGCATCTATAATTAAACATTGATTAGCTGTGAAGGAACCTTTTTGTGTTTTTTTATATTAACTTAAAAATGAATGCATTTTATGTTTTGGCTATATTAGCAATCCCTTAATTACCATTTTAATGTATTGCATTTTAGGAATGAAAAGCATTTGTATAACGTTTTAAGAACATAAAAATATATCCATATAATGTTTTAAATTCCTAAATAAACAGAACAACATAACAATGTGCATTAATCAATAATAGCAGGTTTGTTATAAACATTTAGCACGATCTATGGGCTTAAATCAGAACTAACAGTTCTAGATTCTCTTCATAGACAGCACTAGTGAAAGCACATCAACCTTTAAATAACCGAAACCTTCCCCATGCCATACCTCGTGCTATTGCCGCAAGTGAATTCTAATTTTTGTAATTGTTTTTTTTTAAATTATCATTATAACTGACATTCTTTAGTATAAAGGTGTTACAATTACATAAAAACTTATCGAAGTTGTGAATGTTCAGGAATAATTCATACAAATTAATATTCATTGTTTAATTAACACTTTAAAATGACTAAAAATTTTTGTGTTTGTGTGGTGCTGTTGAGTGCCATACTTCTAGAGTTTCTAGTTACAGTTAGTAGTTTGATTTGTTCTCTAATGATCGGTGGTACTTAATTTTGGATATGCTTCCTAAGCAACCTACCATCCATGGTTCCACAATGAGTGGAAATCAATCAAATGGTGTTTGGGAGATAGAAGATGAGTTGAAATTGCTGAATGCAATAAGTAGCTGTGGTTTAGGTAACTGGGAGGACATAGCTAGTCTTGTTCAACCTTTTACTCCAATGCAATGTGAGAAGCACTATTTTGAAAAGTTCTCAAAAGACTTTGATGGCTTGAGAGAAGCTCCCCTTTGTTCCAGTAACTGTAAAATCAAGCTAGCAAATACTGGTCCTGATGTTAGTAGTTCTATTCATGTTTGGAAAATGAATAATATGCTAGCTTCTATGAAATGGAAAGATAAATTTAAAGAACAAAGACATTGCGAGTTTCCACATGTGAAGAACTTGACTTGCTCTGTGCCCTGTACTGGTTACAGCAACATTCGTTCTGATTTCATTGTTGAATATAATGACAGTGCTGAAAGTATTCTTAAACTTATAAGTATGAATCAACAAGAAGATCTAGTTGAAGATGAAGATTCAGACTTGATTGCTGAGATGGAACATGCTTTGTTACAATCTTACAATTTCTGCTTAGAAGAGAGAAACTATCGCAAGTCCATTGTAAGAAATCATGGACTTGTGGACAGGAGGAAAACATATACTATGCTTCAGAGATTAGAGGTTAATATTTAAACTTTTAATTTAATAATTCATGTTATTGAATAGTATAGTAGTATTTGATTATTTAACTAACTTTTTTTATGATTATTATTTAAATTTGTAATAAACCTGAATGACCAAAAATTCCTATTTTGTTACATTCCTAAAATTTTTTTTCTCGATAAATGAAATTTATTATAGTAGGTAATTCTATCATTCAGCAGACAGGCTGAATTAGTTTTGAATTAATCCTTGGAACAATACATTTGATTTGTGTAACGTAAAATTAATAACACTCCATTTTTAGAGAATAATGATAAATTTCTGTTATATTGTGGTCTCTGATCGAAGAAAATTATGTCTTCTTTTGTATTCTCTGAGAATATAGCCTTTTAGGCTATTTAGTGACAGTCTTACTTTAAGATTATCCTTTGGTTTTTATTTTCCCGGTTGTGGGATAGTTCAGTGGGTTAAGCACTCTAGTTCCCATATTCAAGATAAATTATTTAGGTACACAAGTACCATTATTTATTCTACTCTCAATTGATATGGAACCTGTGGAATTGGCAAACCTTGCTGGGTTTACCCAGCCTTTATGTAGCAGGTATGCTTAATTGGATGAATAACCTGGCAATTAAGAGTGGTAATAATCTGAAAACCTTCATGGTTAATAGTGCTACCACGATCTGGAACATAACTTTAACTTCTTTCAGACTTTCTTAATGGCTGACCTAACCATTAACTCTATCTGTTACTCAATTAAATGCCTTCCTTATTTTTTTTCTAACCAGAATATAATTTAAAAATAAAGACTAGTATCTGATAATTCTTATTCGCATTTAAAGCCACAAATCCGGAGCATAAATTTTTTATGGCTACACGACTAACCATACTAGATTTAATTAATTGTTTTTACTAATTAATGTTCCCATTTTTAATTAAAAAATAAAGATTCTACCATTTATTAGTAGTTTGGTTACGTGGATTTTAGTAAAATCTTACCATCTTTAATATTTTAGGTACCATTTGGCAAACAAACATTAAAAGCATTAGTTCCGATTCTGAGGTTTTTGAATGGACCCGAATTTGATTTCTTAGTAGAACGATTGAAATACCAAAATGAAATTAGAATTAACCTCAATTCATTTATTGAGTACAGAAGGAATGGTCTCAGATATCTAAACACAATCGATATTTATAAAAAATTAAAAAACAAAAGACTCAAATATCATGCAGAGTTGCAATATGAGCGAAATGTGTGCCGATTGGATGAAAAAGGTCCTCAGAGGAAACCTACTCAACCGTTAGCATTAGAAAATCTCCCTGGGTTTGTATTGTATTTTTGTTATTATATTTTTATTGTATTTTATTTTATGACTTTTTAAAACTGCATTGTAACAAATTAGTTTTTCTAAATTCAGGTTCTTAACATTGGTTTTAGGTATAATCTCCTGAGCGAAGATGAAAAATTGCTATGCTCAACTTCTAGAATAGTTCCTGAAACATATAATTCCTTTAAGGAATTATTAATTACTGAATGTAAAAAACATGATGGGCTGAAGCTGGCACAGGCAAGGACTCTAATAAAAATAGATGTTAACAAAACTAGGAAAATATATGATTATCTGTTATCGTTAAAACTGATATGGCAACCAGAAGAAACTTAGTTTAAATCTTATTTTATTATTAGCTGTTATAATTTTAAATATTTTTTAATTATTATTATAAATAAATTATAATGATATATAATGACGTAAGTCAACAAGATCTAATATTCAATGAATATTCTTCCCCTTGTATCCATCGCAAATTGCGAGAACACGGGGATATGGGATCAATGAAGAGAATGAATATGTCTGACCGAGGTGCGAACGAGAATAGCTCAGATTGTAAAGCACCACAACGGAAATGTGGGAGGTGTGGTGATTTAATCCCACTCCTGTGAGGGGATCCCACTCTTGCTCACTGTTAATCTTTGTATTTCATTTTGTGTACAGTATTATTTTTTTTAATGTTTATATGGTTGTTCTTAAAAAAAATTCTAAGTATTGTAAAATGATTAAGAGAAGCATAATTGTACTGTACCATACTACTGTATTATATTTTATGTAACATTGTATGAGTAAAAATTAAGTTACTATTTTTGTAATGTACCTGTGTAATTTTTTTTTTTTAAATAATAAATTATTAATATTTTGCTAAATTTTCTTATTATTGTTCCTCAAATTAGTTTCTGATCCTAAAATTTATAGTTTTCTAGGAATTTGTATGTTATGGTCTTAGTTAGTACTTGGGCGTTAGTTGTATTTTTTTACAATATCTTTAAATTTAAATATTCAATGGACTCTCTTATATCTGAAGTGTTTAGGAAAATACCGTCCTATGATCTGTATTTCAGTGTGTAAACACATGCTTTGAAGCGAATGTACATAGATGAATTTCAAAGCAAATTTATTAAGATAATTGCCCAAAAAATCCGCATTTTGATTTAATCTTAGGCGTAATATATTCATTTCTATTTCCCTTTGGGATTCACTACCTTTACATTTTTTTTTTTTTTTTTTACTAATTCAATTCTCCTTTTATTGCAGTTCCTCACTATCATCACACCAACCTACTATCAGAATTATTAATCATTGTCTTGTTTAGCCAAGTTTGTCCAATATCAACCTTGATTATCTTCATCGGTTATATTGTCCTCAGATTCTTCATTGACTTTTCTTTTTAGCTCTCTGAAATTATTTGTGAATAATTTTGTATAATATTATACAAAAAATAATATATTATAGTATATTATTTGCTAGTAGTTTTATGATTTTAATGTAAAAATATTTTTGGACATCTCTGAATCCACTGTTGCTAGCTGGAAACATTGATTGGAAAGACTTTGTTAATAAACATAAAAAAATTCTAGAATGTATTCTAACATAAACTAGAAAAGAAAAGAAGAATGTGAAATTGTGAGAAGGCACAGTCATTAAATTTTACACAAAATAAGTTTAACTACTTTTATTTGTGGCAAAGTTTCAGACTAATTTTTAGCCCATCATCAGAGCTGAGAATAAAAAAAAACAATAAAAATTTAAACTGTATGAGAATTACCAGATAATCATAAAAATTATATATTATTTTGTATAAAATTTACTACACCCTCCGATCATTTCATATTCTTCATAGATATATCCAGTTGATCGTTACCAAATAAATAGAAAGAAAAGCTTCATATTCGATTAAGATCGACTATACACAAGAGCTGTAATAGTAGAAATCGTATGTTAAGGTAAGTAATTTTAAATGATCTTACTTGGGAGAATTCCCTGAAGTCTTCATCAGAGGGTTTCCAAAAGAACCAAACCTGGTCTGCTTAAGGTGATCTGTATTTCACTTTAAAACTGCATAATTGCCATGCTTGAGTTCTGATATCACCTTTCTATTACTAGAATTGTCTGATTAATTCTCACAATGATATTTCTAGATGGCTAATAAAAAAAAACATGAGTATAGTATGGATTGGGCCTTCTCATGCCGCCAAAAACTGCTTCATTGATATTTCAAGATTTGCCAAGCACCACCCTTTTGTAATTAAATTTCAAATTAATATAAATTACTCTTGAGTATTTATTGCTGATTTTAAAATGAATTATTTGCAATTGAACATATTCTGTAAAAAAAAGTGACGAACTTTACGTACATACTATAATGTGTTGGTAACACTGCAAGAGAATTCACTGTGTGAAATAATTTTTCAAGGTGAAAATGTAGTTTTAATAAGTCTAAGTAAAATATCTAAATTTAATATGTATGTACTCTATTTTCAATTAAATTACAATATATGAAATACATAGTAAGGTAAGTATTGCTTATTTATGTTTTGATTCGATTTATCTTTCAGCAAAAAATATTGTTCTTAAAGGAAATAAACCGTTTTTAACTTTAAGCCTACGTATTCTAAGAGAAATGCGATCATGAAAATTTTTTAATCCGATTTTTTAAAGATAAATACACTTTTTAAGTGTAAAGTGTAAAAAATGTCTTCCCAGGATCCAAATTGTGATCGACTTTTCAACTTTTACGTTTTAGACATCAAGGAGAAAATTTTCTTTCTATGTATTGCTAGTTAAATTATTTTATATTTCGACCACTATTGCTTCGATTTGACTCACAATAGATTTAAAGTTCAAGATTATGATAAAGATCATTACCTTTTTTTTAAATTCAAATTACATCCTTTATTTTCATCTTGGAATGTAGAGGATGTGATCCAAATGTATTTTCCTTGGCATATTTTCAAAATTGTTTGTTCGATTTGTGACATATGTAGTTGGAGAATTACAGTTAATCTGACTCACTAATAGGGATGAGTCGTTGGACGATTTTTCTGGAATCGCTCCTACTACAATCTTCACAATGATTCACCATTATTTTTCGTCCCGTTCCTGTTTCATTCCTACCTAAACCAGTTCCCGAGACTGACATTCAACTCAGTCCATTCCCTGTTAAGAACTTATAATCAGAGGCTTCAGCGGACCCTTTGGAGATATTGGACTACTTTAGAAAAATTTACTTTTAAAATTCATTAATTTATTTTTTATATTGTTTACTAGTATTTTTGGTAGTAACTCGACAGGTTGCGGATTCAAGTTGGAGTCACAACAAGTTTTAACTTTTAATATTTTCCAAAAAACAAATTATCATGAGCTTTATTATGAAAAACAGTATGTATTTATGGGAAATATGTATATATTCGGTGATCATTTCATCTAGAAATGAACGTTTCAACAAGCATATATCATCTATACTTCGAAATGTTAGTCGATACTTCAATTACTTGATGAAATGATGTTCAAAATCTACTCATTATTCATAATTACATTCTCTTTTCCATACTAAAGCTCCCCATAACCTGTATTTTTGGAAAATATTAAAAATTAAATGAATAAACAGTCGTAAACTCAACTCGAAGTGACAACTTGCGGAACAGATGCCGATTTTCTTTTTGGAGTAGATCCACCCTATGCCTGATTTGGCGAAACGTTGATCGGTATTTTAAAGACTTCAGGCATGGGGGATTTTTCTTATTGCATTCTAGTTTATGATTTATATTTCTTTTTGATCAATTGATTTAGATTTAGAACGCCGAACACCTATCCGCCAACTAGTAACAAGTGTCTTTGCGTTTCCTATCTTTTAAAATTTAATATTTTAACCGTAATAGGAAAGAAAATAATTAATAATTCATGGATTTGAATATGTGTTTTGCTGTAGCAATTCATAAAAAAATACATAAAAACTCCCTAGTGATTATTAACCAGAAATTCTAGAACATATTTTAATAACACGTCGTTATTCTTTATTGATCAAATATCATTATTATAGCTTGACTCTCTAAAATCTCTCTTTTTCTTCTGATTTGGGTCCCGGCATCACCTTTTGCTTAGTCCTTATTTACCCTATTGTATAATATTTTAATATTTTTCCTTTCAGTACAGTACCCAAGGCTCAACACTGCATTAACAGATTTTATGTCAGGTGCTGGCAACAATGCCCTTGTTTACCCTCAGGTGAAATAGCCCATAAATTCGATTCGTAAACTATCCGTTGTCATGTAGATTTAGATGAGCTTGAGCGAAGTAGACTCAAAAACCGCAATGGTGATTTAATAGTTGAAAAAGGACCAAAAAATGATACTTGTCCGTATGTTCCTAGAATCTAGTGTAGAGATATGAGCGGTGTGTAGACAGCGCTGGCTGTCACCTACGTAAGAAAAGTGGAGGGGATCGAGGCCGTAAATCATCTGAACATATACCATAACTTTTTATAATACGTAGAATCCCGATAATTCGTATGGTCAAGGGACTGATGATTTGGTACGAATTATCGGGAATACCAATTATCGGGAGTACAAAATAAAAAAAAACGTACTAATGAATTTTTTTTAATCTATTGAACCATCCATCGCTTGCACGAAAGTCTTCAATTCCTATTTTTCTGTGAAAACTCGGGCTTTTTCCCTTCAAATATTACTCCCAACTGGCACATTTGAATTCCTTGCTTGTACGAACCACTTTTTTAAGTTCTCTACAAGTCTGGGAAGTGATTTTGTCCTTGTTCTTCAAAATTGATGTGATCGTTGAACGAGGGACGATGAAATGCTTGGATACATCAATTAGCTTACAGCCACTGGTCACGGAGTTTATGATTTGTTATTTCTCTTTAATAGATAGGCTAACGTATTTTGGAGGCATGATTACGTGTCACAACTGTAACAAAAACGAGACTGAATCGTAAATAAAAGTGTGATTTTAAGAAAAGCTTAATAAATTTCCTAGAACTCCCCTCATTTCCTTTGAGTGAAAACAGTACAAATTACTTATGAGATTTCCTAGAAAACTTGTCTCTCTCACTCGCTCTGCCGTAAAAAACAATAGGATCTACTGTGCCTCTAAACAATACAAACATACTTATGTATAAAAACAATACAAATCAAGTGATTTCCTAGAAAGCATTTATTCTCATTCTGATCCCTGGCATATCTGCTTCACTGTTCTCTCCCTCTCTTTCGAAAACATTACTAACTAACGAGATGTTAAAGCTGGAAATACGAATTATATTACGTTGTAAGTGACCTCGAGCATAAAAATAATACGAATTATCGAGGGGTCTGAAATGCATTGATTGTATACCATTTATCGGGATTTTCTCTGGGGACCGGCATAATTGTACGAATTAACCGGAAATACGAATAATCGGGATACGAAATATCGGGATTCCACTGTAATAAAATTGTTAAACTTAAATTTGTATTAATTATTTTTCTTGTGAGGTGTGCGGTAGTTCTGTGTTTAGAGCGCTGTGTTACTGAGCTTGAAGGTTCCAGGATCGAATCTGGCTTTGGCTGATGAATATTTCATTTTTAACAGCCATGTAGATCCTGTGGGATATACTGACCATCTTGGGGCTCACCCATTCTCTATAAAGAAGGTTCCCATTATTGGAGGAAAAAGTGTAAAGCTTATCTCGGATCAGACAAATCACATCCCTACGAAAATATCATAATTTGTTAATGTACCAAAGGGAAATAACATGGATAACAAATAAATACGAAAATTAATTATTGATAACTTAATGATCATGATTTAATAGTATAATGAAAGTTAAAGTAATGTAAAACCAGCAGAATACTCTGGAATTAAAACAAATGAACATGCTGAAAAACAATGCTTGCTATAGAACAGAGAAAGATTAGTGGTAATGAATTGAAGATAAGTAACAAAAATATTTTTTTCCTGAAGATGATTCCAGAAACATATTTAATATAATAATTATGAGATAACTAACAGTGGTTATAAGCTAAAGATTTACTACACGTGATGTGGAAGAGGTGAGCTACAACATGATAACAATAGACCTTCAGAATAATAAGTTTAAACTGACTGCATTCTGAATATTTATTTTTATTCATAAATACTGCAGTATATACTATGTGCCATGAATTCGAAAGCAAGGTTTTGATATTATAATGCGTAGTTAATATTTTTAATGAAATGTTCCATTATATAATAATTTTTACAATGACCTGAATGTTGAATCAACAAAGTTCTCGTAGTTGTTTTTTCTTTATTTAATTAATGTCACTTATGCTGTTATGGCTAATCGGAAAATGCTACAGTGAGAGCTCTAAATTTTGCCTATCCAAGTTTAATTAGGATAGGGATTTTTGACATCGTACAGACTCGAACTCCCGTTTAACGTCCCTTCCGAATCACGGCATAACCAAAGGATTTTTTACTCACCTTAAAAAATCCTAGGACCCTCTGCCGGGCTACGAACCCGCGATCTTGGGCTTAGAGGAAGTTTTCGCAGTAAAAGGCATTGGAGAGAATTGAGACAGAGTAAACGATATAAAATAAAAAAACGGAACTAGTGTAACGTTCCTAATCGTTACTACTAATGGAACCGGTTCCTTGATTTAGTTCATTCTTACTATCAATAGTAAGTAATAAACTCCATAGAACTAATTTAGCTTATGCTTTGCCAAAAGTATACTTATGTTGTTTTTTTTAACATGCTATTATTTCAAAAACTATAACAATCTTTATATTCAAACCATAAATTAGTCGATCTTTAAGTATATGTTATTATATACACAATAGAAACGGTGAGAAGTAGTATGGCATACTTTTTTTTTATGATTATCTCCTATTACTATTTTAAACCTTATAATTAAAATCCCTGAATTTATTTAATATTTCACCTTTAAAAAAATGGTTGCATTTGCAATTTGAATATATTAATATGAGTTGGATTTTTTCATGAGATATGGCCTTACATGTTCAGTTTAAGAATTGACGAGTCATACAAGTATACATGTTTAAGGTCTATTATATCAGTAAAATTTTAATTTTTGATCGATTGGGCCTTTTCAGTTTAATATTTATTTACTTTTTACTATTTTATTGAATATCGATTGTCTTTATTTTTTGTTTGCAACTTATCATTACAAATTACAAATTAATAGATTTTTTTCTGATTCAAAGTTGTCTGAAGTTTGTTTATCGTGTTAATGTCAGATTTAAAAAAAATTAAATATTTATCAATAAAGAATATATATAAAAAAGGGATTTGTAAGGGAAGGAAATAGATGAGCAAGCGTAATTTGACAAGTGAAAACGTCCTTGTTAAAAAGAAAAGAGACCTTGGAAAAAAATATGTTCCCGTTTCATAATAATTAAAGGACTTCATATCGAAATTAAAATAAAGTCAGTCATTATTGTAATTACAAATTGTTAAGTACGAGTCTGAAACTTTGAAGTGATTATCAAAAAAACTGATAACCTACCTTATCAACAAAATCTCAAATCTGCTGTTAGAACATTAGCGCCTCAGGCGCCAATGTAGTGCTAGTTAACTTTAAAAATCATGAATAATATTTTAAGGGAACATTCCTTTTTGAGAAAAACTGTGATATGCCTAGTTTCAACCGTTTAAGTAGCTATCGTTTCTACAATTCGTCTTGTATTCTACACTTCGTATCTGACACGAATCATTTAATGGACTTGAATGTAAATATTGGTTACAACCTTCACAAGTCGTTTTACAGCAATCAGCTCCCTTTTAGATTTTTTAAAGTAATTAATGAGTGAGTGATCATCATTGTGTTGTGCAATATCAAATGACTCAGAAAGTGGTGTGTTATTATTTGTATTTTTCTTTTTATCTCAAACCTAACCTCTACATTTATATGTAGTTGAGAAATTATTTTATAATAATACAAAACAAAAAAAAAACGATGTCTGAAGATAATGGAAATAATCCCTTTTACCAATTGTTTGGTAATAATGATGGGGAAAATAGTACTCGATCCGAAATACCTGAGAGTGGTGTTTCGGAAAAAGACAAAATTTATGAAGAGATCAATAAAATTTCTGAGGATGTTTTTGGAATCACACTTCAGGAAGAAAATTCATCTCTAAGCTCAGGGAGAGTGGGACAGTTGATTTATATAGAAGGAACTCCAACGAATGTCGATATTGACACTTTGAAATTTTCCGTTTTTGAAAGGATTTTACTCACCGATCCTTCGAAACATTTAATCAAAAGCAATGTTGTAAAAATGAGGAATGAGAGAACTGAAGCTCATGCCATTCAAACTCATAGTATATTATATTTATTCGAATGTTTCAAACGATTAAACAATTTGATACGAAGCAAAACAAATAATCTTCCAAAAGAAACTCTAGAAAATCTAACTGCGTATGTTGTGGAAAATGTTTCTACTGCTCTTCGACAGCCAGCTTTGTTCGAAATGCAAAATGTTTATCGACAGGTATGTTGTTTAATTTTTAATTAAGTTTTTGAAATTAAGGATTATTTATTCGAGAGGTATCAGCTCCATAGATAGTTGCTTTGAGTTAACTCACAAGTTTTAACTTTTCATTCATTTAATTTTTAATATTCTTGTAATTAAAATTATATTTATTATATTACTGACAGTGTATGGATTGAAGAACTAACTTACAAATACCGTTTAGGTTTTATCATCCATATCAACATCTATACTTTAAAATGGTTGTCGAAATGTTCATTTCTTGATGAAATGATTACCAAAATATACACATTTTCCATCATTACACTCTATTTGTCATCCTAAACTCAAGATTATTTTAATTTTTGAGAATATTACAAAAATTATACAAATAAAAAGTTAAAACTTGTTATGAGTTAACTCAAATCAACAACCTGTGTAACTGATACCAATAAAATCAAGATTGATATCTATAATCTTTATTTTCAGGTCATTACACTTTACGAACTAGAAGATACTACAGAGGTTACCAGTTTTATAAATGATTTGGTCCAATTGATGTTAAACGAAGAGGAAGGAACATTGTACGATGCATTTAGCCCTATTTTAAGTGAAGTTCATTTAGATTTTTCTCGTGCCTTAGTTATAAATTTTCCCCGATCTCATTTTATTTTATTAAGTTCATTCGTTTCCATCCCAGCCCTGGCAGAGGTAATTTTTATTTTTGTTAAATTGTTTAGAAAGTTATGAGTTTCAAATGTACATTCAGTTTTTTTTATTTAGGTGGTTGTTACATATTCTATGCCTGCAAATCCTGATAGAGGTTTATCCTATGCCGAGACACTATTCGGAGTGATACTCAATCTTTCATGTCTTCCGAAGACAGTAGAAGGATTTATCGAATACTTTGAAAGTCCCTTGGAAGCTGTAAGTATTGAAATAATTGTCCGTTTAATTTTAATAATAATCAGTGATCTTACTTCGTATTTTTTCTAGGCTTTGAATGCTCTAGACAACAATCTATGGACCGCCATGGGCGAATTATGCGAAAGGTTTCACAGTCTGATCGAGCAGATTCTTCGAGGTTCGCCGAGTCTTAGGAAAAAAGTTCTTCAGTGGATAGGAGGGTGTTTGGATTCTAACCTTCCTAGAGGACGTATATCAGCGACTACGAGTTTAGGCCTCCCTGGAGCGGTATTTACTATATCTTATTGAATTATTAATATGATTATTAATACTACAGTTTCTATATCTTAACTTGGTAGGTGGGATGATATTTTTGGCTCTATCTCTGCATCAAATTTTATATTATATTTGTAGGTTGGAAATGTAAATATCATTTATTTACTAGATAAACGATTATTTATAGTTTTAGAACTTTATTTATGATTCTATTTCATGGGAGTATTTTTTTTTTTTCTTAAGAAATTTAGCTACTTTAAGAAAATTATTTAACTCGTTAAATTTAGCTCAAGTACAATTTGGTCTGCCACATAAAGTTTCGTGACAGATCATTTAAAATAAATAATTTAATTTTTTTTTAACTATGAGTTACTGGTACATCCCAAATTTCAGATGTCTAACTTCAAAACTGACGGATTCCATACAATCTTTGAACCGCTATTATATTAAGGGGGAAACCCTTAGGGGTGGAATTATCCAAATTCATTTAAGCTAAAAAAAAGAACCTATCTGCAAATTTTAAGATGCTAAGTTCAGTGGTTTCTGCTGTGCATTGACCGCTGGGTATGTTAGTCAATCAGGTTACACTTTTATATAAACTTCACCTGTGTGGTGTGTTGATAAAAAGTAGCTTATATCCTTCCCCAGGCTTGAGATTATGCATATAAAATTTCATCACAAACGGATCAGCATAGCTGTGAAACATACATTGACACTGATTAACAAACGGGACGGACAGAAGTTACTTTCGTTTACTGTTGTCTGTGTCAGTAAAGGATTTTTTCAAGGTTTCACTTGTCGTACAGCAGCAGCGAGAAATTAAAACTGTGAAAGGATTAAAATAATGTACAAATGTAGGTAATTTATCAATGTGTTTTTAGTTTTGGAGGTCCTTTGTACCTACTGCAATATACTCCTGTAAACTATGTTACTTGATTTGTTTCATTCGGCGAAAATATGTAGATTTTGCATATAAGAAAAACGTAAGCAAGCTACTCAGAGGGCAGAATTTTATCCGACTTACTTGATATTTATCGTTATATTATGACCAAATTACATAAAATTATTATAAATATTAGCCTATGTGTTACTCTGATGTGTAACCTATTTTGCTGTAAAGCTTAATCCAAATCCGTTCAGTGGTTTTTGCGTGAAAGAGTAACAAATGTACATACATACATCCATCCCCACAAACTTTCGCATTTATAATACGTATTAGTAGGAGTGGTGCTAAAAAAATTGGGAGAAATAATAAATGAAGAAAAACAAAATTATGATGAGGACTACTTGCACAGAAAAGAGGAATGAAAACTGTTATAAAAGAATGAAATATATTTGGGGAACTGAGGAGACTAGAAACTCTCTTTTAGGAGAGTAGAATGCTCATTAAAAATAAAAATGAGATATTCATTCAGGTTGGCTCATATCATTACGTAAGCATAATAAAGGCCAGAAATCAATAGAAAGTTATAAATTAAATATATTAAATAATAAAAAAAATAATTATCATAGTGGCTTTAACTGTTATAGGGGCCTTGGACATTTGATGTTCAGACTGTACCGAAAACATTTACTGCCCACCACATTCGGTTTTGCAAAACTTGAGTAGTATCATATTTTTTTGTGCATAAATAATTATATAATTAGTTAAATAATAATAATAATAATTAAATAGTTTTCTTGACTGCACCCCCAACGAATTACATCCAATTATATAATTATTAAGGAGCAGAGTGGTTCAGTGGTAGAGCACTGAGTTGCCATGCCGGAAATCCTGGTTCAAATCCCACTGCAGGCAAGACTTTTATTTAGACTGTTTGCAGCCGGAGATGGATCATATAGGATCTAGGACCCTCCTGGGGCTCACCTAGCCTCTATAAAATGTTATAAAAATAGGATCCCAAAAAAGGGGGGAAAATCTGATGTTTGACCATGGCCTAGGACAAGTCACCTCCTTGCTTGTAGGTTCTTTATTCCCCATTTATATATATTTTGACAGATTTCCATTCATTTGTTGTATGTAATACCAATATCATACCTGTTTGATCCTTTTTTTTTTTTTTTTTTTTTTGTTTATTGGTAGATTTATTTATAATTTTACTTTGTTTTATTGAGTACTGTTTTTTAATTAATTCTTTACTATAAATTTTAAATTTTATTGTATTTTTTTTTTTTATAGGTTGGATGTGTCAGTGACGGCTTTTCTATAAATCTGGCTTCAGTTCTGTTGAGATTGTCACAGCCTTTTGTAAAAGATGAGAGGAAACTTCTCAAAATTGATCCCACTTATCCTGCTTTTAAGGTATTATTATTTTTTAAAGCTTTATTTTAACACCTTCACTGCGGCATCGGTCCCTGGGGCTTGTCTTTACCGTGGTGTGGCGGGATTTTTTAAGAAATTGTACTGCTGTACGGATGGTATATCTTTGTTAATAATGTTCAAACAAAATTTCTATCAAGCTAATATGTTTTAATACCTTCTTATAAACAAGAATTAATAAAAAATCATATTGGTCCCCTAGGACTGATATTGTACACAACTCATCTCTGAATTAGTCCTGTGCGGCATCTGTCCCAGGGAACCGATTCATGCAGCATGACCGAGCATGCTGAAACCTGTCAAATCTTGTCTCTTCCTGTCAAACCTTGGGAATAAATCCCAGTGTTTGATCGCATTCAGATCAGCTAAGTTGTTCTTGGTGTCTCTTGTGCTTTATTCTAATTATAATCTGTCTTAGTTGCCGTAAATATGTAGAAGCGTGGGAAAAATTAGTAGAACTAGCACTTGAAAAGAAAAATTGTTTGAATCCAGGCCCATATTTAATAAAATCATGGCTCATATTTAATAAAATATCAAGAGTAAAAATGTCTATAACAGAATTCAGACGATAGTTAGCTTTAAACCTAGCAACAGAGGAGGTATTACAAGAACCGGTAAACCTTCCTGTAGCTAAAAGGGTTACTCACACATTTATTAAACCTACAGGCCCTGGTAAGAAGAAAAGAAAAATATTTAGAGAATGTTACAAGCTCTACACTAAGTAGCCGTGAGGCGAACAGCAAGGTTACTAAAGTGACCAGCTTTTGTCAAGGATGGGTAGGAGAACCTGGCATGTGTCTGTCATGTTTTAACAAAAAACACAGGCAATAAACGAACATTTTGTATTACTTAATTTGACAATTGATACTTTTTTTATCAAATAAAATTTAACATACATGTGACATGTTTTTTTTTGTTTTATTTCCAATATCATTTGAGGCGGATCTAGTTGTTGTAGAGTAATGAGTTTCATGCAGTAAGTTAAAAAATATCTAAGAAGCAAATTGAATAGAAATAATTTATCGGTCGCCGAGGACCCATACCACACCAGAGGAAAGTTCTACTATAGGTCCCCGGGGACCGATAACGCACAGTAAAAAAAACCACTACTTTCATTACCGCAGTGAAGGTTTTAATGGAGTCAATGAATTCAATATTTAAAATGAGTATATCTTGTTACATGGTCAAACAAATCAAATGTATCAGCCGCTATTATCATTTCCCACTCTTTTCTTCTAACTTCATATGTAAAACTGATTTATTTCACCTGAAAATTAAAAAAAAAAAAAAGAGAAAGAGAAAAAAAATAGTTTGGGGTGGAGGTCAGAAAAAAATCTCTTAAATAAGTAGAACTATTTATTTCAAAGGGAGCGGAGTGGCTGAGTGGTAGAGCACTGAGTTGCCATGCCGGAAATCCTGGTTCAAATCCCGTTGCAGGCCATGACTTTTATTTAGTCTGTTTGCAGCGGGAGATGAATCATATAGGATCTAGGACCCTCCTGGGGCCCTCCCAGCCTCTATAATAAGGGGGAAAATTGAGGCGGAGGACAAGTCACCTCCTTGCAGAACCGTTGTCCATGAAACAGTACAGTCTCTAACATGTACTGAACCCCAGACCCGCTCATGGGTTGTAGTGGTACAGGTTTTTAAAAATTTATTTTAAAGCCAACGTTTCGACACACATTGCTGATCTTTTTTAAGGCTTATAATAGGGTCAAGGGTTGGCTAATGACAACAAAATAACTAATATATAAGAACAACAAAAATACTGATACACAAAAAAAAGAAATAGCTTCTCCATTCCTCATTTATATTTTTTGGAAAGATTTCTATTTATTTGCTGTTTCAAATACCAACCTAATACTCATTTTATAGGAATGATATTTTACTTATTGGTAGATAATTATTATTTATTTTATTTTCATAGACTCCCTCTCTTGTCCGTCCGGCCTCTTCTAGCCACTTTAAATTATATTATCACTTATTTTATACCCGATGCTTAAACATTAATTATTTTTACAATTAAACTGAAAAGCTTTATCAATAATAGTTTGAGTCATGTGTTCATAAGTCACAAACACATGTGACATGAATACAAATGGGAATGAGTTTATGGTGACTCATTGACGTAATGAGCCTTGTGTTCATGGATCATGAGCGTTAATTAAAATTCATCTTAATAAAAAATTCCTATTTCTTTTAAAATTAAAATTAATAAAAAATTATTGGAGTCTTTACTATTTAGTATTAAAAATGCAAATTACTTTAAATGTAATGGATGGATACAAATTTTTTTATATTATCGTACGCTTCATATCATGTTTAGGTTACCTAACTATAATACAGTGGAATCCCGATATTTCGTATCCCGATTATTCGTATTTCCGGCTAATTCGTACAAATTTGCCGGTCCCCAGAGAAAATCCCGATAAATGGTATAAAATCAATGCATTTCAGACCCCTCGGTAATTCGTATTATTTTTATGCTCGAGGTCACCTATAACGTCATATAATTCGTATTTTCAGCTTTAAAATCTCGTTACTTAGTACTGTTTTCGAAAGAGAGGAAGAGAACAGTGAAGCAGATATGCCAGAGAGCAGATTGAGAATAAATGCTTTCTAGGAAATCACTCAATTTGTATTGTTTTTATACACAAGTATGTTTGTATTGTTTAGAGGCACAGTAGATCCTATTGTTTTTTACGGGAGAGACAAGTTTTCTAGGAAATCTCATAAGTAATTCGTACTGTTTTCACTCAAAGGAAATGAGGGGAGAAGAGAGGGAGAGTTCTAGGAATTTTATTAAGCTTTTCTTAAAATCACACTTTTATTTAAGGTTCAGTCTCGTTTTTGTTACCGTTGTGACACGTAATCATGCCTCCAAAATACGTTAGCCTCTCTATTGAAGAGAAACAACAAATCATAAACCCCGGGACCATTGGCTGTAAGCTAATTGACGTATCCAAGCATTTCATCGTCCCTGGTTCCACGATCACATCAATTTTGAAGAACAAGGACAAAATCACTTCCCAGACTTGTAGAGAACTTAAAAAAGTGGTTCGTACAAGCAAGGAATTCAAATGTACCAGTTGGAGGTAATATTTGAAGGGAAAAAGCCCGAGTATTCGCAGAAAAATGGGAATTGAAGACTTTCGTGCAAGTGATGGATGGTTCGATAGATTAAATGCATTAATACAATTGCATTAATACGTTTTTTTTATTTTGTACTCCCGATAATTGGTATTCCCGATAATTCGTACCAAATCTTCAGTCCCTTGACCATACGAATTATCGGGATTCTACTGTATAAGTAAACATTTATATATTAGTTTTTTATTTTAAATAATAGCAGTTAATAATATTCATCAGTTATATACATTTTTAAAATACTCTAAGGTAAATAGAAAATTTATTAAAATAGCATAAAAGCAATACTTATTTTTATTTTAGGTGGACAGGACAAATAAAGAAGCGATGGATAATGCAGGAGTTCACTGTACGACGCTTCATAACGAAACATGTTTACAACCAACCGAGACAGGAGAGAAGAAACCTCTTTCAACTGTTCCATTCTCTTTCATAACAGAATGTTTTTTTCTTACTCATAGGTATTTAATTAATAATTATTCTTGAATGTTAATGTTCATATTATGGATATATTTTCCATTTATGCTAATGTTCACTTTATGTTTATGAGATAGTAAAAATCCCATTTCCTGCTCTTAGGAGCGGTTTACTTTGACAGACGGGGTGTCAAAAGAAAGGGAATCTCATGTGAAGTGACTAATCCCATATTGGGTTGTACGTTTTTAAGCCCAATAACCTAGCATAGCATTTCACACAGTATATGGCAGTGTGGTTACTATGCCAACTTGCGTAGGTGTCGTCATGGCTACTTATCCATGGAAACAAGATCATGGAAAATATTGTAAATAAATTTGGTGAGTTGTGGAGAGGGTAACCCAAAATATAGATTCTATAATACCCCCTTTGAATTTTATATCAAATTCATAGTTGACAAATAGATCCATCTAATTTTCGCATCTTACCTATCTCATCATGAGGTCGAATTTCGGCATACTCCTTAAATCGTCTAACGACTCAAAAATATTATTTCATCCAAATAATACATCTGATATTTTAACACAAAATTTCTCTTAAAAATTGCATTTTGTATGCATAGTCAGATAAAAATGCAGAAGAATTAAATAATATTTCTAATAAACTTTGAATTCAAATAAATATGTTTTCTTCTTGCATTTATTATACATATTTCACAATTGAAAGAATATTGATCTTATATGGTTTCGGTTAAATCAATGTTATTTCTTTTGTAATGTGAATTATTTATTTTTGTTTTGACAACAGTGCTTGTGCTTTAACTGTGCTATTGTCATAGTTTGCTGCATTTAACTTTCTTGGTGGTATTTTGGGCAGCATCTTGTACTTTCCTATTGTCCCAGTATTTGGTTAGTGCCACTTGTAGAATCATTGCTCCTACTATCCTTCTCAGAAACTTCCATTCTTGTACTTTGAGTTATCTCAAAGGGGTCTTTTTTATCAGGGACAGACATAATGCTGCATAAAAAACTGATGGTCAGACTACAACATTATTGGGTACCGTCAACCGGGGTTACTTTACCCACAGGGGTATTTTTTTCCCATTTTTTAAAAAAAAAGTTACAGCGCAAACAGTGGTGGCTAAAATGGCCACTGAGTGCTCTGCAAATAATCAGGTCTGTTAGTTATCCTGTTGACAAGATCTAGGCAAGAGTTTTTCTATTTAGTGATATCTTATCAGTGTGAAACTAACCAATTTGTATAGTAACTGAAAGCGAGAATTTTGGAAATCGTTTACGTTTCCTGAAAAACTGGATGAATCCAGCATTTCTCTGATAGACGTGTTCAAAACTCCATTTCCAAGGGAACGCTGTGGAAAATACTTTTTTGAAGTGGATATCTCCTAATTTTTTCAAACAGTTTGAGTACTATTACCTACATGTATTGTTTTTTTATTAATGTGCTCATAGTTTTCGACTGAAATTTTATAGGTAACAATAATCTGTTGATTATCCTTGGTTGAAGGAGTACGTAGTATAAACATAATTTATGAAAATAATAATCTATAATAAATAAAAAAAATTTCAACTCTTCTCATGTTTATGTTGGTTCATTTGACCCCCTGTAAATGTTAACATTGCCCAGATACGAATTTGGAGGCATTTTCAATAGATAACATCTGGTGGACAAAGTTACCCCTGTTATTTTGATAACTTTGCCCACTAAGTTTTATAATTATTGCTGAAAGAGAAAGATATGAAAATATTTTTAAACACCATAAATCAAATCTTTAAGCCTTCCCCCAAGCTTAGAAATTTGTTTCCCCTCTCCTACTGATAGAGAGGTACACAAATTTTTTACTAGAAATTTAAAAGTGGGCGAAGTAATCCCGGTTGACGGTATGTTTATTTATAGGCCATGTTTATCTATAATCTATGTTTGCATATAGTGTGTGTGTTTATTTTAATTATTATTTTATTCTAATATTTTTCTTTGAAAGTTAATTTTCATATTTATATTTACAGGGCATTAGACCTCAGCGTTCGGGTTTTATTAGAGAGAACTCAGCAACTGTATCAGGAAATAGGAAGGTTACAGAGGGCTTTAAATGAAGCAAGATCTCAGCCGAGGGAAGAAATAGTTGAAACATTCAGAGAAAGGATGGAAATGGAGATGTCGAGGTTTGTTTACAATCTTCGTCTTTCTCTTAAAGATAGTGGTTTAGGGCGGGTCATAGGATCAGGAGAATGAAAAAACTGTTTCAAACTTCATTCAAATTCAACTGTTTCAAAATCAGTGCTTATCATAGTCAGATTACAACATACTTTGTTTTAGTGCCTTATAGATAGCTCTATTTAAATTCTATATCAAATTTCAATCATATAGGAAATGATAAAGATCGATGTTGTTTAATCCAATTTACCATCCAAGTATTTTAATATATTTTTTGGAATGTTTACCTTAATAACTTATAGTAATATATTCTGTTTTGAACAGCACTCATGTATATTTTTACTTAGGTACTTGTGTATGAGATGTGCTCTTCTTGAGCCTACGATGGTGAGGATGCTGGGGCAGTTTGAGGTGGCTACTTCGGTCTGGCTGATACAGGTTATTCTCGATCCAGTGACAGAGGAGAGGAACAGTTACACACCAATAGTTCACCGCCAGCTGGCTTTCCCTCTGCTAGAATATGGACCCCCCATACTCAAGTAATCATGATTTTTAATGTTTAATGATATTAAATGAAAATATTATTAAAGAGACACTTATTAAACAGACCGAGAAGCGAGCCAGGTTAGCTCAGTTGGCAGAGCACCATGCTAGAGACGTGGGCGACACGGGTTCGAATCTTGGCACTGGATATCTTTTCTTTTCAAATAAAAATATTTAAAAATTATAACTTCTATGACTAGTCTAGCGTCAGCTTCCATTAGCCCTGAAGATGACCCACAAAGTGGGTCGAAACATCGGCACAAAATAAAATAAGTACCCAATTATTTAGTGTTTAATTTGACTGCACCCCCAACTATTTCCTTCCTTACTCACATCTTCCAGTCAACTATCTCCTCGCTAACAAAAATTATAACAATTAATAAAAAATTAAATAAAATAAATTATAATAATATATAATGACGTAAGTCAACAAGATCCTAATTAAAGTAATGTTCAATGAACATTCTTCCCCTTGTATACATCGTAAATTCCGAGAACATTGAGATCTGTGAAAAGAAAGGATATGTCTGACCGAGAAGCGAGCCAGGTTAGCTCAGTTGGCAGAGCACCACGCTAGAATCGTGGGCGACCCGGGTTCGAGTCCCGGCCCTGGACATATCCTTTCTGTTCGAATAAAAATATTTAAAAATTATAACAATTAACAAAAAATTAAATTAAATGTAAATAGTTGTCTGGGTAATTATAAGAACTGTATGAAATGGTCTGGAGGTGCAGTCAATGAATTATTCAAAATAAGAATGACTTATTTTATTGTGCCTTTGTTTGACCTAAGATTTAGGCCATCTTCAGGGCTGATAAAAAAGAAATAGAAAATATTCTAAGTACCATGTCATTTCAACTGTAGTTTTTATCGTATTTAGCCATGAAATTTGCCCAGCAATCCCTCATTCATCTCCAGTGTTGCTCTCTTCTTTCCTGTCTTCAGCTTTGGCTTTACTTGCATACCCTGATGAGCAATTGACTTCATCCTGAGACGGTTGTTTTCTTGAATATCCTCACAAGTAATCTCTATCTCTTGTAAATCTTTTTCTACCTCTTCGTACCAGGCATGTTCGGTCTTCTTTTCTATGAAATTGTTAAAAATCCAGTTTGTCCATGTTATGTGTTTCATTCTTAGGAAGTGACCAATTTTTTTTTTTTTTTTTTTTTTTTACGCTTTTCTCATAACATCCAATATTTTTTGTTTTGGTTACATTTATTTTTATTTCCAGGTGTATACCGGAATTGGTCGTGGAAAGCGTGGCATGGTACTTGAAGTTGGTGAAGTCTTATTCGCCGCAGTCGCTCGAGGAAGGTGGCCTCGCCCTGATGGAGCCAATGCTGTCACTGTTGCTGGTGATGATGGGGTCGAAGAGGCGAGCCAGCAACCCCCACCTCCGTGCGGAACTCGCTCAATCCCTCGAATGCCTCCTGCCGAGGGACCAGGGGCAGGTTCCCACGCTGGACCCGAATCCTCTCGGAGTCTTCTACAGGGAAAGGCTTTTTATCGATCATCCCCACAAGACCCAGGTAAAATATGTATATTTTTTTTTTTTTACTACTATTATAATATTTTTGTCATATATTAATAGCTTTTTTATATTATAGTAGCAACTAGCGACCCACCCCAGGGTAATAAGGCTTATTATGGCTACATAATTTGTCTGTGTAATGTATTTATTTTTTTTTCACATACCGGTCACTTAGGAGCACGTGAATATCATAATGGTTAAGCTTCTTTGGGAGTCTTGATTTTCTTTCTTCCCACCTCAGCTAATGTACTTTATTAAATAGAAATTACAAAAATAAAAACAAAAACAAATATGCCTTTAAATACAAATTTATTATCTTGCACGTTTGATAATTTTAAGGGATTAGGCAAGCAGCGTCTATGATCAAACCCATCGATATTCCAACCCATTTATACAAAACCTTGACAAATTATATACCTAAACCTTCCTGATGAATCACTTTATCTGTTAGTGAAAATCCGTCCAGTAGTTATTGAGTTTACCGCAAACAAATGCGGCCGAGGACTTTGTTTATGTATAGATACAATGCCTGCATTTTTTTTTTAAATTTCCTTTCTCGCTATCTACAACTGATAGTAATAATACAATTATTTATTTATTTCTATCCTACTTCATTAATTTTTTTGAATGTACTAAGGCACTGTTCAAATCTGGTTGTGGCAGATAATTTGTTTAAACTGCTTACCTTGTCTCTATAAAGTGAGTAACATTAATTGGGGAAAAATCTGGCAGTTGAGTGTGGTCTTGGAGAAATCACCTCCCTGCACGACTATTGCCATAGAAAAAGTATTCTACTCTACCATGCACTGAGCCAAAGTCCCTTAATGGGTTTTAGTGATACAGGTTTTTTTTTTCTATAAAGGAACTTATTAAATTATGGTTCCCAATTGGCCCAGAGGTATATTTCTTGATCTGTGCTATAAAATATCATCACTCCACTTTGAGTATCTGTGAAAGAAAAAAAAAAATTGTATTTGGTCATTCTTATTCTAACTCATGATGATCTCATGTTGGTTGGTTGGTTGTTCCAAATTTGAGGCGTAAAACCGATTGGTCATCAACGCCATAGTAGTATAATAATTTTTAAGTAACAATTTTTATTAAAAAAAAAAAAAGCTGCATCAGATATTCTTAATAAGCCCTTCTTTTGATAGAAACGTGAAGACCGTATTAACGCATTTTTCCTCATTTCCTAATATCATGGATACATTGGCAGGTAGTCCTATTTTAGCCATCGCTCTTTTGTAAAGATAGAGCCTTCGAAGATATCGGATGTTTTCTCTGATATTCAATTTTTTATTGTTTCTTATTCTGTGTGTGTGTCCCTTCTTATTACTATTCCATAAAATTTATTTGACGTAAAAATGCATTTTACTTTTTAAAATATCATTTTTATTGTTGCAGATTGTCATATGTCTTATAAATGTTTTCGTCTCTATTGAAATGACCGGAGAGGGTGTTGCTTTCGAACAGAAATTCAACTACAGGAGGCCAATGTACACCGTGATGGACTATCTATGGAACATAGAAGAGCACAGGAATGTTTTTAAGTAAGTGAACCAATGTGTTTTTTTATTAAATCATAACAAATGAAATAGTTTCTCCTTATAGGATATTTATATATATTTTAATACGTTATTAGACTTTTGTTTTGCCTGATTAAAGGTAAATATTATTGTATAGACAGCTCGCTCAGGATGCGGAAGTAAACATGGAAGAAGTCACACCTCCTCTCTTCCTCCGATTTCTAAACCTTTTGATGAATGACGCCATTTTTCTGCTCGACGAAGCACTTTCTAATATGGCCCAATTGCGTACGCTTCAAACAGCCAGGTAATTATTGTTCTAGTAAATAAATGAATAGAAACAGTAATTTAATTTTTTTTTGTTTAATTAAACAATGAGCTGATAATAGTATTTATTTATTTGGTATCAGTTCCTCAGGTTGTTGCTTCGAGTCAAGTCACAACAAGTTTTAACATATCATTCATTTCCTTTTTAATATTCTCCAATATAAATATTGTGAGCTTTAGTACAGAGAAAAGAGAATAATTATGAGAAATGTGTATATTTCGATAATCATTCCATCACAACATTTATCATCTATACTTCAAAATGTTTGTTGAAACGTTTATTTCTTGATGAACTGTTCCAAAATATTCACATTTCCCATTACAACACTCTTTTTTTCTTCCTAAAACTCAGTATTATTTTTATTTTCAAGAATAAAAAAAGGAAATGAATGAAAATTTAAACTTGTGACTTAACTCGAAGCGACGACGAGCGGAACTGATACCATTTATTTTAGCTTACTAAAAGGTTTCCTGTTTTAATAGTAATTTTTAAACTAACCTTGCACATCACTATTATTGAGTCATTATCAAATTCCATTTTTGTCTGTCTGAGGGGGTGGAGTATAATCTAAATTGAGTCCAGATTTTATGGAGTAATGAAAGAATTGAAAAATGTCTAATATAAACTTCATAAGATATGTAGCAAAAAATAAAACCCTTCTTTTATGTCAATAAAAATTAAATCTATATTTTTGTAGAGATATTACTAACTACATTTCTTGGAGTTTGTTTTATTAAATTGGGATGTTTTCATAGAAAATATTTTAATAATAATTTAACCTTTTTTCAGGGATGCGGGAGAGTGGGAAAGGTTGCCACTAGACGAGAGAGATCGAAACGAACAGATATTTAGGCAAATAGGAATGACAGCGAGGTGATTGAAACATGTTTACAAATTTTGATTAATTGGACATTATTATTATTTTTTATATCAATAATTAAAAATAACTAACGATTCCTGGTATTCATTGTCATTTTGTATAGTATTTTAAAACATCCTTTTCAGAAAATAGTTTTAGGGGTTGAAAAGAAGTAATGAGTTTCTTTTTGGCAAAGATTGCTTTGATTTTCAAACTAATATAATAAAATTTAAACGGAAGTTTCACATGGTCTTAATTAGGAAATAATTAATCTTAAAGCATATCCACCCTCCATCGATACTTCTCCAAAATTAAAATTGTGCTAACAATTTTAATTTAAAAAATAAATATTGAATTATATTAGTTGGCCTTATTTACATGAGGAAGAAAATTGTCCGGGTGGAGCTAAGGAAAAAATCATTTTAATAAGTAGAATTAAGTTGGCAAATTTGGGTATATATAACTGTTAATCCTTGATCCTGAAGAAGACTTGCAGTATGGGTTGAAATGTTGGCTTAGTAATAAATAGTTCTCCTTATTAAAGAGGATGTTCTCTGACCTCCACCCAAACCATTTTCTTCTTTAAATAATAAATAATTCATCAATTTTTATTGTTATTTTCCATTTGAATCCGAGGCTCTCTGTTGACTGTTTTTAGCAAAGTAATTTACATCGTTGAGCAGCTAACCCTAGCGATAACCCCCAACCAGGGTTTTCCTTCCCTTAGACAGACTGCCATCACCTGGTTTATGAGTTCTATCCACCCGGGTTTTTCATCGGAGTTGTGCTTCTCCTAGGCAGAGTCCCGCACAATAGGGCAGTGCTTATTTAGTGGCGCCGCTCCTCGCCACTACACCGAAGTCGTCTCAGGGCCCGCTGGAGTATTTAATGAACATGGCCACACTACGAACCATGCCCCCCCGCCCTAGACTCGGCCGCTCATTGTCCGCTGGTATTCATCATATTTCCAGCTATCCTGTCGAGGAAAAGCAGGACATTGCGCTATCAGCCATTGTGATATTTTAATCACTCACATTATATAATGTTTATCCTTCAAAACTGACCTAATATGTGATTCAACTAGTTACAATAAAGAAATTTATGAATAATAATGATAATAATTAAAGTCTTGGCAAAACCTTAATTTAAATGCTCACATCACCTATTGCTGTTTTAAACCCCCCTCCATCAATTACTGCCGTCCAAACCCAAATATGTAAGATTACTCTTAAATCTATCTTATGTTTCGCTCTACTCAAGGAGCTTCGCCTCGGAGCTTATTAACTTTTTAATTATTTAATTAATTACTATGCCCGAAAAAATTACAAGCCCATTTTAAACTGGCCTGATATCAATCACTTCATTATACTGACAGGGTAAATGTTCTGGAATTCCATGATTAACTGCCTGAATTTATGGATTCATCTTTCTTAAAACCGAATGTCGATAGATTGTTTTGATGATGGATTCAATAATCAGAGGATGCAGCCAATGACAAGACAAAATAAGTTAAGTTGGCACAATTAAATAAGTTCTGCTTATTTTCTGTTATCATTGGCTGCACTCCCTCACCAATTCAATCCATTATTAGAATTTTCCAGTCAGTTATTTTCCACTCAAAGATAGGTTATTTCCTTTGTTTGAGTGTATTCCTTTTACCCAGATATTTCTTGTTTGGTGTATTTTATAAATTTAAGAAGAATTTAATATATTTTTAAATGAATATATTTGTTTTATTCCATATTAGTCTTTCTAATATTTCAATCATTTCAGGTTTGATAATATTCTAGGCCAAGAAACGATACACACTTTAGAATATATGAGCTCTGAAATTAAGTCAATTTTTTGCCACCCAATGATGGTCGAAAGGATTACCGCCATGCTCAATTATTTTTTGTACCATTTGGTCGGACCCAACAAGAAAAATTTGAAGGTAATGTCATATTTTATTTCTTTCTTCTCTCCTAATATTATCATTCGTATCTACCTGATTCCTGTTTAGCAGGGATGGATATTGCGAATCACTTAAAAAGTGGATCATAACTCCATTGACCCACTCTAGATAGTTTTAAGAATGAAAAATTGAAACATAATGATGTTTTACTGTTGTGTTTACAGTTATTCTTACATGCAAGCATAGATAAAATAATGATATCACACCCACATTGCAATCATAATAATCAATTAAATAATATATGATGACTGAGTTTATCATGTTTTATCTCATAATTTCGTCAGTTAATATTTGAAAATATGGATTCACAAATAATATAATTTTTATTTGAAAAAAAAAGATATGTCCATGACAGGGACTCGAACCCGGGTCTTCCAGATCGGTAGTCTGGGACTCTACCATTTGAGCTATCCTGGCTAATCAAGCTATCCTAATCAAGCACGGTTCCCGGTCGTGGTCACATCCTTTCTTTTCACTGATCATAAGTCCCCACGTTCTCGCATTTTTGGGTAAGTATACAAGGGGAAGAATGTTCTTTGAACATTATTTTAATTTGGATCTAGTTGACTTACATCATTATAATTTATTTTATTTTATTTGTTCCTAATTTTTAAATATTTTTATTTGATAAGAAAAGATAAATCAACTAGATCCAAATTAAAATAATGTTCGAAGAACATTCTTCCCCTCGTATACTTCACAAAAATGCGAGAACGCGGGGACTTAGGATCAGTGAAAAGAAAGGATATGACCACGACTGAGAAGCGTGCTTTATTAGAGCCCAGGATAGCTCAAATGATAGAGTCCCAGACTAGCGATCTGGAAAACCTGGGTTCGAGTCCCGGTCCTGGACATATCTTTTCTTTTCAAATAAAATAAAATAAATTATAATATATTTTTAATACGTTTTTCATAACTTTAGCCACTATAAAATAATAATATCTTGTAAAAGTGTAATGAATCTTTCGAACTAAAACAATGTTACTATCCTAGACTAAGTTTATTTCCTTCCACGTCCTCTTCATCCAATTGTATTGGAAATGTCTACATACTGTCATATAATATTACATTTGATTACAAGATGAATAGTTTTTGATACTATACAGATGTCTAATAAGAATAAACGTAACAGAAGTTTGAAAATTAATTACTTCTTTTTACAAAAAATGTATTTTCTGAAATGACCAGCTATTACTCAGAGTGTGCTTAATTATTACTTTTTTGTAGGTAAAAGATCATGAAGAATATATGTTCAATCCTGGTGCAATAGTCAAAGACATTTGTGGTATTTATATCCATTTAGGTTCTAGTAATGAATTTTGCTCAGCTGTCTCTAAGGATGGTCGTTCATACAGTCCTCAACTATTTACGTTAGCAAGTGATGTACTGGGTAATGAAATTATTTTAATTTGTTTATTTTAAAATCTTCAATAATAATAATAATATATCTAAGATATGTCAGAACAGATGTTCCTATTTATGTCTAATTATTAATTAGCTTTTATTTAAAAAAAATTAATAGAAACTAATTGATTTAACCTGGACAGCCTTATGTTTAGATTATAATATATAATTCAAATTATAATGTTTTATTGGTTTCAAAAACTGCAGTTCGTGTCGGTGGTGGTATGGAAATGGTGATGGAACTTCAACGAGTGTCTGAAGAAGTGGCCAGATTGGCTTCGATCCAACAAGGCGATGAGGAACTTCTATCCGAAGCCCCGGAGGAATTCCTCGATCCAATTATGTCTACGTTAATGTCGGACCCTGTTATACTTCCATCCTCAAGAGTAAACATCGACAGGTCTACGATTGCAAGGTATTTTCCCTCTTTACACTATATCTTGAATATTATTATCTGTCAAAAACAAAATCAATTTATTCGCAACTTTTTTTGTTTCAGACATTTGCTAAGTGACCAAACGGACCCATTTAACAGGTCACCATTAACGATGAATATGGTTAAATCGAATCCCGAACTAAGGGAAAAGATTGAAACTTGGATAGCGGAAAGAAGGAGGCAAGCCTGTTCCTCGAATAAACAATGACATTATAAATATATATCTGTAACATGTTGTACATTACGAGTAAATAATAAATTAATATTTATATAGCAAAATATAATAATTTTATCGACATTTAAATCATTAAATAACAAATATATTATTTTAAATGTTTGTAAATTTATTTTTATTTAAGTTTTTTTTTTGTTTTTTTTAAAGCATTAGATATTATAGGATGGAATTTAAATGGGTTCTGTAGTTTTTATGAGTTAAAGCTCAAAGAACTGGAGGATTAAAACTTTAATGAGAGGTAGACTTAATAAAGTAATTTTTATATTAAATTTCACAAAAAAAAAAAAAAAAACTGTACCACTGCAACCCATAAATTTGTGGAGGGAGGTGATTTGTCTGTGATTATGCTCAACCCCAGATTTTTCCCCCTATCAATGGTATCAACTTTATAGAGGCTGGGTGAACCCTAAAAGGGTCTCCAGATGCCATAGGATTCATCCCTGGCGATTAACATGTTAAATAATTTATCTACCAAATTTAAATCTGGTATCTTCGGCACGGCAACTCAGCGCTCTACCACTGAGCTACCCCTCTCCTACTCTAAAAGCTTAACAGAAATAAAAAACCTATTCCACTACAACCCACGAAGGGTCTTAGGTTTAGTACATGGTAGGGACTGTACTTTTTTTAAGACAACAGTTGTGTTATCAGAGTAACTACATTTTGACTTTACAATAGGTGATATAGTAGTAATGCAATAATATAAACCTTCAGAAAAAACTAAAGGTGGGGGCGATCTGTGGTCTAGTGATTAGTGTAACAACATTATAAGCCCAAGATCGCGGGTTTGTTGCCAGTCAGGTGACCCTAGACTTTTTTAAAGGAAGTAAAATCCTTGGGTATGTTGTCCTTGGGAAGGTATGTCAAACGGGGGTCCCGTGCCTGTACAATGTCAGGTACTCTTTAAAAATCCATATCCTAATTAAACCTGGGTAGGCAAAATTTAGAGCTCCCACGGTAGCATCGTTTTATTAGCCATAGCGATAACAAAAAAAATGAATTAACAAAAACTAAGATAAAAAAAAAGTAATAAAAAATTGTTTGAATACAAAATTAAAAATATTTTATTGTATGCAAGAGATTCAACATTCTTATAATTAAAATTTTATTTAAATATATACAAAACATTGGATATTTTAAAAAAGAAATTTATTTCTTTTTCAAAGAGGTATTGCTTGAATACTGTCTTCTTCACTGCTATCATCTGAAGATGATAGTATCTCTGAAATCGAAGGTGTCGATTCTTTTTCACTGAGTTGGCGGATGACAAATCGATATCCTTCGATTATGGCTGTTAAACAGATAAGGCCAGTCTGTCCTGCGACTTCAGGCATTCCTTTCACTTTACCAGAAACTTCTGTATCTAACGTATCACTAATTACTTTATTTGTTATTCTTAGTGCATCTTCAAGCATTTGTTCCTATAAGTGCAAAAATATATGATTTATGCATGCATGTTTACATATACATAAATTTATAAATAAAGATTATATTTAAAGATTTATACATAAATATAATGTAAAGTAGAGAAGTGAGAGTCATATTAATCAAGGACAAACCCATCCAACAGGTGAGAAGCTTTAATTATCTCGGAGCCCACCTGGATGAGAATGGAGTCATGGACAATGAAATCTGGGAGAGGGTTAACTAAGCTGGTAAATTGTTCCATGCTGTAAATAAAAAGCTCCTGAATAAAAGAGAACTATTCAAGGACATAAAGTTGAGGGTGGCATACTGTTCCGAATCATGGGCTTTAACTGCCAGAGATAAAAGTAAGATCCAAACTTTGAAATGAAATTCCTTAGTAAGATAGAGGGCTATATGTACAGGCTATCAAAACAGAACATAATCCCTTTGGTTATGGGTAGTGAGAGCTCGAGGGAATTGTTCTCTAAAATTGAGGCGGACTGCATCTTAGCAATTCGATCTGATCTTCGGATTCGGGGCTCAATGTCACCAAACTACAGTGTCAAAATTGACTCAACGAAAAGGCACAGGCCCTGCAACGGCATCAATTGCAACACTTAGGGCTTCTGGTGCGGGTGCAGGGTTCTGGAGGATGGACAAACCTAGGGAAGGAATCTGGATCTCCCTGGGAAGGTACTCCTCAGTATTTCAATCTGAAGTACTTGCCATCAATCACTGTGCACAGACACTGCTGGATGAGCGAATGTCACTTAGAAGGATTACCTTCTTCACTGACAGTCAGGCTACCATAGGTGCACTTGGTGGACACTGCACTAACTCACGGATTGTGTGGGACTGAGAACAACAGGGTTAGCATTGAGTGGGTTCCTGGTCACCATGGCATCCCTGGCAATGAAGAAGCTGATAGACTGGCCAGGCTGGGATCGGACAAAATTCCGTGCCCCCCCCCCCCCCCGAACCAGTCTTTGGCATCAGTCTTAGCTATGCTAAGCGTAGAATAAAAGAAATCTACCTTAGAAAAATGAATCAACTTTGGTTCAGGAGAAGTGGCTTAAAACGTTCTAAACTATTCCTAGAAGGCATCAATGAGAAGATGAGCAAAGCCCTTCTGGAGCTGGACAGAGGAGATTTAAAAACAATTATAGCGGCAAATACGGGCCATTGCAGTCTCAATGCACACATGTTCAGGTTGGGACTGGTGGATGTACCCACGTGTCGTTTTTGTCATACAGCGGACGAAACACCCTATCATATTATCTGCCTATGTGATAGGTTGGCCAGCATAAGGTTTGCAACCTTAGGCATGGACAGAGTCACTAACCCCAGGCAGTGCAAACTAATCAATCCGGCAAGCTTACTCAAATTTGCGGGTTTGGCTGAATTAAAATTCAACAATCCCATCTATCAGTGGGACAATAGATCAACAATGGTCGTAGTGCAATTTTATGCCCACCTTAAAAAAAAAGAAAAAAGAAAAGATAGAGGGGAAACAAGACGAGACCGAATTCGCAACTCGATCATTATATCAAACTTCGGAGTGGATCCAGCAGAAAAATTGATTGAAGAAAGCAGTCGTTGTTTTGGACATGTTCTAAGAATGGAAAATAACAGACGAGACTAAGGTTGATGGAAGAAGTCCACAGGAGGACCCTGACATACCTGGAAAGAAGGTAGGATGCTTAGGAAAGCATCCTACCTACTAAGATGCATATAGGAAAGCTTTACAAAGAAAAACCTGGAATGGAATAGAATGGTAGACTATGATGATAATGTAAAATAACAATTCGTAAAAGGTATTTAATATACGGAATCCTCTTATATTCCATTCTTGGAAAGTAATTTAAGTTAAATCTTAGTCAACAAAAATGTGTATAAAAAGATAATCTATCATAAACTACTACTCAAGGTTTGATTAAAATTATAATTAATTAATATCTACATCCATATTATGTTAATAAACTGATTGAACTTACTAAATCTTCTATCTTTTTTTCCATAAAAAACTTCAATGCACGGGCAAACGGGGACAGTGATGTCAATAATGTTAAATCGTGTTCATTGATCTGAGTAAAAGCTTTAACAGAATCTACTCCACGGTTCAGCGCTTCGACCCACATATCGAAAGTAACATTAACTTCTCGGGAATAGCTCAAGAAAGCCTAAGAACAAATAATTATTTAATAAAATAACAATGTTGAAAAAATTACATGACCAATAATGAGTTTCATATTAATTCTTAACTGTATTACAGATCGTAGGTTTTTAAACTAAGACCAATGTTATTATCGGAAGTACGGAAAACAATTTTTTTTCAATATATTCTGCAAGGTCAAGACATTACGTCTTTAAAGAATCCCTATCCTAATTATACCTGCATAGACAGTATTTAGGACTCTCACAATAGCATCATCCGATTAACTATAGCAGCATAGTGACGTTAAATGAAACAAACAAACTGAAAGGTTATTCATATCTGATTATATTTTAATTAATCTTTAATTTCAATAAATAGAGATTCAACTATTATAAAAATAAATAAAAAATGTGAATATATGATAATAAATCTCACCTGTGCTGCACCCAAGAAAAAGATGTACAAAATCGTACCCTGAATATTCGGAATAGTGTCCTGGCATATGTAACCGATCAAATTCAAAAGGTTATACGGATGTTTTCTCGGAAACTCATCTTCAATATATTTCTGATTTATTAATTCTATCGCTGGAAGGATTGAAGTACCAAAGTTGTGATAGGTTGCGTCCAAACGGTTCAAAACTGTTTCGGAAGATATTAGTGCTTTACTGGCAAACCTTGATGAACAAAAAATTCAAAATATTATTCCTCTTTAAATAATGATATTGAAATAATAATAAATTTCATTCAATAATGATAGGTGAAAATTATTTTTCATACTTAATATGGTTCTATTGAAAACTCATACAATTAAAAGCAACCAACATTTCAGGATTTAAATAATAATTTAATATAAATTATTGTAATTATTTATATAATTAACTTATTAATCAAGTTTTTTCCATTAACTTATCAACTCTTATTAGGGAAGAAATAAATCTGCAATAAAATGTATCATCATCCCTTATAACAAGGGCAATTGCACACTATAGTCTGACGATTTAGAAAACAACCTGCACAGAAGTAGCCTCAGGGTGGCAGCTCTTATGGAAGCCATTACCTTTCCCTCACTACCTCTATATTATAAGGGAATAATTATACCTGAATTAATTCGGTACCGGTAAGAGGGCATTGGCACTCCCACTCCTTGATACAGGAATATAATTTGGATAACTGACAATACATAATTATTTCTTCTTTATCCTGGGCTATGATGACTTAGTCATTTGCAAATAACTGGTGGTGAAGGTAAACGCCTTTCTGCATATGCAGCCCCATCCTTCTACATTTCCTTGCACATTCATTTGTAGCACCTTGAACGAACATTTTGAATAGGGTAGGTGACATAGAGCTTCCTTGAAGGAGACCTTTAGAACTTGGGAATTTACGGGGTAGTTCGTTTCCAACTTTTATTTGACATATGCAATTATGGTAGATATGTTTAACAGCACAGATTAAGGGGGGTCATTAATGTTTGCTTTTCGCATGCACTCTTAAAGAAGTTTACGTGGAACACTGTCATATGCCTTTTCAAGATCGATAAATACTAGGCTAAGCTGTTTCTGTTTGCTTTCACATTTTTCTAAAATCTGCCTCAGAGTAAATTATGTGATCAATGCAAGACTTTCCCATAGTAAAATTACATTGTTCTTCTGGAGTTGTAAATTGTTCCCCATTTCTTATATTCAGTACCACTTCGTATACCTTCATTATTGTGTTGTTAACACACATGCCCCTGTAATTAGTCAATTGAGCCTTATCCCCTTTCTTATAAATGGAGGTAATGTGGCATAATATCCTCCGAAGAACCAGAGAAGGAAGGAAAGCTATTGCCATGCTCAATTCTGTACTGTGGAGTAAAACCATCGTAAAAACTACAAAAAAAAAAAGATTTTCCATGCTATTATAACGGCTATAATGTTATATGGGTGTGAAACATGGAAATTGGGAAAAGGAAGCCAAGAGAAACTGCTAGTTCTGGAAATGGATTTCTGGAGAAGGGCAGCCGGAATTTCTAGACGTGAAAGGATTCCCAATGCAGAAGTACGAGAGATAATGGATGCTCAGAATACCATTCTCAAAAAAATCACAATAAAGAGAATAGAGTGGTTTGGACACCTCATTCTGAAGGAAGAAGGAGAAGAGGACGACCGCGAACTTCTTGGATGAACCAAGTCCAGGAAGACATGGGAGGATATGGCCTTAATGAAGAGGACGCATTTGACAGGAAAACCTGGAAAAAAATGTTACTCTACAATTTGGTTGGAGGAAACCTCAACTTTGGGGAAACTCTCAATAAAAAATAATACATAATAGTGTTAGTAACTCCTTAGGCCTACCTCCAATTTCACAAAAGGTCGTTTTCTAAATTGTCGGATAATAGTAAAATGAATTATTGATTTCGTCAAAATGAATGTGGTTGAAATGTTGGCTTCAATGAACAATTTTAACAGTCCAAAAAAGGGAAAAAACCTTACTTTAAAAACAAATATTTCATAGTCGTGTACATACAGTTTAACTTTGTAAAATCTAGAGTAGACTTATTTTAAATTACACTGAATGATATTACTAACAAATAAATGACTTACTTTAGTGGGATTTCTATAAATTCATCTTCTTCAATTACGGGCCCCATCGGAACAAACGTTAAGCTCTGGTCTGGCAGAGTAGGTCCTTTTACGATTAACGGCACTCCTCTTTGATCTATCCTCGGCCAGAAATGACAGGAGCATGCAGAGTCAACATACCTAATCAATCTTCTATCGTTTTCAGAATCGAGCAGTGTAATCGAAAATCCTCTTTCTCCAGATACAAAAGTCCCTGCATAAACGCGCACAATATTTATTTCCCTGTACAGCAGTTGTTGTAATACTTCTTTGAGGCACGCATAGAGGAAAAGCCTGTCACACGTATAACTGTTAATCATTAATAAGTAAGAAGATTTTGAATTTATATGAAGCGCAAAGTATTTTGTCGGACTGATTAAATAATCCAGCATAGATTTTATTATTTGACATACATTGATTTCTGGAACAAATAACCCAGATCCTGGATTTAAATCAGTACCGATAAACGCCATTTTGTTAATGTGGCATGATATTGTGCCCATGTATAATCTTTTAAGCCTCACATATATGTCTTTCATGTTCTTTTTTTCTTCTGCCATTGCTCCGGCAATCTTGTATGCCAAAACGATTCCTGCAAGGCAACGCCTTCCGAACCTTAACTTGCTAGATTCCCAGCAATCGTCACCGATTGTTACCATATCGACCAGTATACCTTTACACCTAGCTTTTTCTATGCCTAAACCGAAATTGACAACTTCCTCAAAGCTATTCGGGACTATCGCCAAAATCCCACTATTATTATCGTAAGATAACTCCTTCAAGCAGACATAAATATCTCTGGAAGAAGGAGCAGAAGTGTTCGTTCCGACTACAGCTGCTGTCAACATGCTAGGACCGACGTAACTGACAAAAAGTGGTTCGTAGCCAGTTTTTCCGCCTGTAATCAGCTTAACCTGATTATCCATCATGAGGTGATCCTTCCTCAACACTATCTTATAATGCTCCAATATCATAATGTTTGAATTAGTCATCGCTAATCCTTCTAAAGACGAGCGTACATCATCAGTGAATTGGACTTTTGTTCTTTTTTCAGGGTGAACTTCAGGTGTTATGGTATACCTGAAAGAGCCTTCATGAGTCTCTCTTAAATACTGAGGAATGAAAAACTTTTTTGAAACCTAGAATACAAAAAAAACTATATAATAATCACTTCACAAAAACCTAAAAAAAGAAATTGATATATTTTCTGTTATTAAACTATTTTCCCAATAATCATTCTTTTAAAAAGTAATTTTATTGGAATGCTATTCTGTATTATGAAACCCTAGATTACCTAAAAAATTAGTTATACAGATTTCAGTAATTTTTGTTAAGTAAAATTTCTTTCCTTAATCATCTGTTAATTACAGATTTATTTCATTATTTTTTTATTCTTTGAGGAGCTTGTCCATCCTCAGAAAACATTATATGTATATATATATATATATATATATATATATTGAGGAAGAAAATGGTCTTGGTGGAGGTCAGAAAAAATTTCTCTTTAATAAGGAGAACTGTTTATTTTTTAAGCCAATATTTTGACCCATAGTGAAGGTCTTCTTCAGGACTTATGATGGAGTTAAGGGTTATTAGGGTAGTCGACTGTTAACCCTTGCCCTCATTATAAGCCCTGAAGAAGACCATTAATGTTGGTCAAAACATTGAGTTTAAAATATATAGTATTAAAGAGAAATTTTTTCTGACTCCCACCCGGACCATTTTCTTGAAATTAATTAAAAAGTATTTTCATAATTTTATATCATGTTAAACAATTTTTTTTTTGTATCCTATATAATTATCATTTCCCACTCTTATTTTTGTCAATTATTTTTTTTAAAATTTATTTATAGATATTTACAACTGTATTACAATAATACATCAAGTAAATGGGCTAAGCGAAACATAATGACATGTGAAAATGACAAGTAGAGAAACTACCCACTGGTAGTACTCAAATCGCAAGTTCAACTAAGAAGTCACGGGACCATCTTCTTTTCAGACGCCTCGGAGGATTATCGGGAATTGAAGAGGAAGCTAGGTTTGAAACTAGAGGGTTTGAGTGGAAATGAAGTTTGTTATGAAAGGATAGATAGCGGGTTCGGGCCAAATCAGCAACAAATGGGACATTAAGGTCATTATGGATGACTTTATTCTTAACAAAATAAGGAACATTGAGGATTTTGGATTGTAGGGATTGGATACGAGAGGAATTCGATGGCTTAGTGGAGCCCCAAAGCTCTACTCCATAGGTCCAAATAGGTCGTATGATGGTCATGTAAATGAGTCTTTTGTAATTAATTGGGAGCTTAGAGCATTTGTCTAGTAAGTGTTGAAGTAGCCTGAAACGTCGAGTGGTTTCTTGTCTTTTCAGTCTCATATGAGGATTCCAGGTTAATCGTTTTTCGAGATGCAACCCTAAGTATCAGATCTGTTCTACAGGCATAAGTGGGATATTATTAAAGGATACTGAAGGGCAGGAAGTCATTGGTTTACGACGTAAGGTAAAAGTGATTTGATGCGATTTTTGAGTTTATTTTAATTCTCCAGTTTTGACACCATTCTTCAAGATCAGTGATATGGGATTGGAGGCTTTGGGAAGCATTAATTGGATTGGTCTTGACTGATAATACACATATATCATCAGTATACGTGGTAAGGATAGTATTAGGGTGAGTTTAGATGTCAGCTGTATAAAGGATTGGGCCAAGGATACTACCTTGTGGAACACCAGCAGATTGGGAAAAGAGGGATGAATAGACATTATTATGATTTACTTGGAATGTTCTGTTTGTGAGATAGGATTGAAGGATGAGAAAGTAGGTAGGTGGTAGGAATTTACGGAGTTTGTAGAGTAATCCTGGATGCCAGACTTATTTGTCAATTATTAAATTGAAAATTTATGGTCCATATTTTTTTAACATAATGAACTCAGCCTCACTATAACAATGTATATGGCGTAAATTTGACACTGTTCTTAGGTTTTTATTTATTATTTCATTCCAACTCTTCCATTCAAAAAGACTTTTTACAGCAATCTTATTACAGAAAATCTGAAATCGATAAAGTGGTGAAATTCATTACAAACTGTAAAGTAATAAGCAATATTTGATCATCCATTGCCCCTGCTGTAGATGCATTTGTTGTTTTTTCTGATTGTTTTATTTCCTTATTATAGATATATTATTTGTTAGTATGTGTGTATATGAATATATATATATTTTAAAGATAACTAATTATAAAAATCAAAAATCTACAGGTATTGATAACCCTAGTGTTTTACACCTCTAAGCAAAAATAAATAAACAATAAGACTTTTTTATTAATTAAAAAATTTAAATTATCTTATTAAGATTTTTTTTTATACTTTATGAATTACATTGTATTGAGGGTGTTAATTGTTTCGATGTAATGTTAGTTTTAGTGTTTTCTCCCTAAATTTTTGGTTTTATATAATAGTTTCAGCTGTTCTTCTAATTTAGAAAATTTCAATTCAGTTAGCAATTTAAGCATTTTCAAAATCATAATTGTGATTTCATCTAGCAAATTGATCAGGATGGTAAAATTAATTTTTTTTCTTATAATTAATTTCATTCTGCAAAATTCTAGTACCTAATTTATAATAAGTTTAGCCAATATAAGTCCCATCACAATTTTTACATTTATTTTTTTCCATTCTGTCTACTCATTCTTTTGAACCAGTTTAAAATTGTATTTATCACTCCTGTACTTTTATTTATACCATTATCTATTTGTTAATGGATAACAAAGGGCATATTTTTTTAGAAAAAAAAAGAAAAGTGTTTTAATTTATCAATAGATTGAAAATAAAAATAAATATCAGCTCAAAATTTATTTTAAATCATTTTTATTCAAAATAATATTTTAAAGCTAATCAATATCTATCATAAAAAGTGACAAAAATAATTTGATAAGTTAACCGAAAATATTTCTTAAAATTTTGTAAATACTGAAACTAAAAATGTGTCATTTATTTTAAAAGAGATGCCTTCTTCCCGTAATGCTTTCGTATTCCCCGCGAGGGCAGGACCTCTGCTTTCACCGCTAGTCATTCCTATTCTGTATCACATAAAATAAAGATAAGGCCTACGTGAACAATATAATAATTTTATTTTTGTTTTCTAATTATTTTCTATATTTAGTATCATTTTAATTTCCACCTAAATAGTTTGTTTATTCATGTAACATCACTTTATAATGCTATGGCTAATCGGACCATGCTACAGTGGGAGTCCTAAATTTTGACTATCCAGACACAATCAGAATAGGGAGTTTTAAAGATTACCTCACACACCACAGGTTTCAGAAACCCATTTTATTACCCTTCTGAAGGTCCTCATAATGAAGGATTTATTACTTCATTTGAAAAATCGTTATCTATATATTTTTCATTGTTGGTAGCTCCAATAATAAATATTTTATCAGAGATTAGTCAATATAATCTAAATTTAGAGTGCGGTTGATATCTTTATTGTAGAGCTGATATTGAGACAGCATCATTAACCCAAAATGTTATTAGATTGTGCAAAACAACACTTCATTAGTTAGATGGATGTTTATTTCGTAACCAACCACAATCCTATATTTGCAAATTGGTTGAAACTATTTTTAAATTAATTAAATTCATTGTAATTAATTAAATAGATTGATTCCCCAGTTAATTATACCATTTACTTCAATCGTTTGCAAGTAGCAAATCTTTTTTTAAAATTGCTATATTTTTTTAACTACAGAAATTTTCTTTTTATGTGGTGTTCACCATTTTTCTATTTTTTAGTGTTAAATCTGTTAAATCATTAATGTATGCTTTATAAATATTATCTCACTGAAGATGATCAAATCAAAATATATTATTGAGTACTTCAATAAGCAAGAAACTTGAAAAGATGGGATGAAAAAAATAAACATAGCTTACTCTAATGATTTATTCCATGACCATACATGCAGTGAGTTACTACAAACTCATTAAATAATTAAAAATATTTCATTAATAAAATAGAATAACTTCAGTATAATAATAATAAAAAGTTTATTGAAAAGAAACACTGGCTAATGAACATAAGAATGTGGTAAAATCTAGGTATACTTCAATAAACTAAGCAATTTCTATTTTACTTAAATTATTCTTAATTAATATTACCTTTGGAGATTAAATAGTTTTAAGAAAGTATTTTCTTGAAATAATTTATTCAAGGGTAACATTACTGCATAAGTACTTGTTAAATTATCAAATAGAGATAATCAACATAAAATCTTTAATAAATCAAATAGTATTCCTGGGACTGCAAATATTATCACAAACTATGGTATCAAAAACAAACATTCTATAACATTGTTTACCAAACAATCTATAACCTAACCCAACAATAATTCGATAGGTAATAATCGTTTACAAACTTGTTGAGTTTTATCGATAACTTATAGACGAGGAGCTAAGACCCTGAAACTATTAACTGATATCAAGAACATTGTTGTTGGTGTAGACCAAAAGTACTCACCAAACATTAAAAATTTAGACGTCTGCTTTTCTAGTTCCACGAAAATGAATTCATCGAACTATAAAATTTGATCGGAACCAATCTTAATGTTTCTTGAAATCACACAATTATTTTTAAAAAACGTCAAGTCTGCTGTCGTTAAATATTAATTTAAACCCTTAAAATTGCATCATCCTGATGGTAATTCCTGAGTTAGAGTCCCTATCTATTAATCATTGTAGTAATATTATTAATTATAATTTTTTAATCATTGCTTTAATTTTTAAATATTTTTATTTTGAAGAGAAAAGATTTTTCCCCCAGCCGGGATTCGAACCCGGATCTCCGCCTCACCGTGGCAACGCTCTAACCATTTGAGCCACCGGGGTCTCTCCCTAGCTAGGACAAATCTGTTCTCTTCACCGATCCCATATACCCCGTGTTCTCACTATTTTGCGATGTATACACGAGGAATAATGTTCATTGAACATTACTTTCAATTTTAGGATCCTTTTGACATACGTCATTATATAATTTATAATTTATTCTAATTCTTTAATCATTCTTTAAACGTTTGAATCATAATTTATTATAATTTTCTCTTCAAAATAAAAACATTGTAGTAATAGTTTTATAATAGAGACAATTTCTCTGGGATACGCTGAAAGTAGAAGGTGGTAGAGCAAGAAGGTTATTTGGTCGAAAGGGCACTTTCTAATTTAATTAAATAAACTAACTTCATAGAGGCTGGGTCCCCTGGAGGGTCTGCCGTCGGTACAATTAATTAATTTGTCACAGCCGGTATCCAGCTTGGGACCGATCAGTTTTCCTCACAACACGCCACTACATGTTTGTAATAGAACTTTCGTTATTTTTTATTTTGAATGTCAAAAAATTCAAATTAATGGATTTCCGAAAAGGCTACATATCAATAAAAAGCAATGCATTTCTGAATAATGTTGTAGGCTCTTATCAACACGGCAAAGTATAAAGGCAATGTTTTTAATGATATTTTTATTGATGTAAACTAGTTTTTTTTTTTGTATAATACATTGTTTACTGGATTTGGCCCGTTATGGATTTTCATTGTTCAATTTTCTAATTTTTTTTCCAGTAGATTGAAAAAAAATATTAGTACTTTTTTCGTCCCAGACGATTTTTTACAAAGAAGTTGCCAGTAACTGTTAACATAAATATTAACTTTTTTTTTAGAAAAGACGAAGGAGAAATTCTTTCCCTTACCTCATTCCAGTAATTAGATGATTTGCGATCCTTTTTGTTGTGGTGAATCATTTTACTAATTTAGATAAGAAAAAAATAATTAATCATTTTACAATCATATAATAATGTTTAAAGATATAAAAATACCAAAAAAGTGAACATGTGTTCATGATAAAATACGTAGACTTAAGTTTTCATAGCATTGTAAAAAAGAGCGCTTTAATTCAAATTGTAATTAGTTCATCAAATTAAAGAGATCGAATTTCTTAATTTAGATTTTTAACCTTGTATTGGCTGATTAAAGTGCACTCACCTATTTAATTATAGTGGTAATGTTCGATTTCTAGAATGGTCAGGATGATCTGTTGCTGTGTTCCGCTTCGCTTTGGTAAAAACCTTTAAAGAAAACCAAAGGGATTCGGCTAAACCTCTGTCTCCATAGTTATGGAGGGATTGTGAAGAAAGATCGAGAAACCGAAACTGCGATAGGGAGACGGAGTCGCGAAGGATTCTAGAATTTCGCTTGGCATCCAGAATTGGTAACATGATAGAGAGTGATGACGAAATTTGCTTAAGATTCGGGAGCAAAATAATATTATCGTTCCCTTCTTTACTGATTTTGAATGCCCATACAGAGTCCTCTGTCCACGTTTTCTCTTCCTTTCTGCCAGTACAGGATGAATTGAGGATTATTTCTTCTGTGCTCACCACAGAGATAACAGAATTATTTGGTCCTTGCTTCCAACTTCCATTTATGAACATGGGTCCAAATATTTCTGCAGGACCTCATATAAGAGCAGATTGTAGTATAAATCTTTAACCATTCGGGAACATGTATTCACACTTATGCTGCTTGTAAATGTAAAATTGCAAATAAAGTTTCTTTCTTTCTTTAACCATTGTCCATATTTTGGGCCATATGTAAGGACTGATTGAATTGGGGTTTTATAGGAAATGATTTTTGTTATTCTTATCACTAACTAAGATTATTATCAGTTATTTTATGTCACTAACTAGCCAATGCCATCTCAGCCCAAATCTTATACCCACCTTGTCTCAAGGATATCTTGGATGCTACTCTACAGCCAAGTACTTGGTCATTTTTGATTAACTACCTTAGAAGTTTTTTTGCTGTTTCTACTAAGCATTGGAACCCCACTTCAACTGATTGCTTTGATCGTTAAACTATATTAATGTCATCCTCATATGTATTTTGTATGAGAGGTGATTTCCTTCTCTAAAACTGGAATAAAAAACTCCAGGTGATGTATTCTCCATTAGATCCATCTCTATTTTAAATTGAAAAATTTGAGAATGATAATCTTGAACCTAGAGGATACATTCAAGACAAATCTTAGTCATCCTGAATTATACTAATTATTAACCACCTGTAATTGAGTATATTGTAGGTTCAGATACACTCATAGGCTTACACTCGGTCGAAAAAACAGTTATTTTGTTAACTAACTTGTGTACTTCCGGAATCATAGTGAGGAGGTAGTTGAACAGTTCCATTCTGATGATCAGTTGTCCAACTTTTATTATATAAAGAACTAGATCATCCTATGTCGCAGGTCCAAGTCCATCTTGAAGAAGGACTTACTATAGTTGATAATAGGAGCCCCATTGGCTACATTAGGAAATAAGAATAGCCTCGGTCTTCATAGACTTTTATTCTAAAAACACTGAAAACATTACAACCTTTTTCCGTAGTCTATCATGGTAGTTATAAGATCTCCTGTCTAGTTCCTTAATCAACAGCTGAGATGTCTCCGATCCCAACACAAGGGCTTCTAATGCATCCATTCTTTCCGGAGAAGAGAATGAGTTTGTTTTTTTTAGTAATAGTATAGCTTTACTAATTAACTCGAATCTCATAAAATTTTGTAATAACACTATTTCTCTATGCCCAGCTGGTTTTCATTGTCATGGTTACTTGCTGCCGATCAGGGATCCTGTTAAATCAAATATACATAAGGAATTATTACTAGTCAACTCTGTTAGAGACATCTTAAGAAACAAGTGGCTGTCAGTCGTTTGTCCAAAATTGCTCTAGATAGTGGAAAAAAAGTTTTATATCCCCCTAAAAAAATACACTGGCAGCCAAAGCTTCAGACATTTTTTTTTGTTTCATATAATTTCATTTTATGCTGCTATGGCTAATCAACAATGCTACAGTGGGAGGCCTGAATACTGAGTCCAGGTATAATTAGGATATCTTTCTTTAACAAGTTCCTCAGACCCCATAGGCTAATGATGACCATTTTAGATCCCCCTCCGAAGGACGGCATAACAAAGGATATTTTATTTTATTTACTTCTTCTTCTTTCGCTTTCCCCTATAGTGCCTTTCAGCGTAGGGGAGTGTCCAGCCAGGAGCTGAATCAATCCTGGTCTCTTGCTAGGTTTCTGGCCTGTCGGAGATCTTTTCCTCTTTTTCAGCTGAGGCATTTAATGTACTCGAGATAAAACATCCTTGGGTGTCCTCGAGGTCTTTTTCCCTACGGCATGTAGTCCATCGTCTTGAGAGGGTCTCAGTGATCATTCATCCTGACCATGTAGCCGAACCATTTCAGTTGTCGGATTTCCAGGAGCTCTTTTAGCGGGACAATCTGCAGTTCCTGATGAATCCTCTCGTTGCGAACACAGTCTCTTTTTGTCTTTCCCGCCACTCTTCGCAAGTACCTCATTTCCGATGCGGAACTCTACTTTCCTGTCTCTCCGTCAATACCCAGCTTTCAGCTCCTTACAGCAGTATCGGCAGGTACACTGACTTGAAGATGTGGAGTTTGACGTTCCTTCCTACCTCCCGCTTTCCTACAACAGTATTACAAATCTGGTAGTAGACTGTGTTTGCCTCATTAATCCTATTGGATATTTCCGCGTCCAGGTTCCCAGTCCTGTCTATTACTGTCCCGAGATAAGTGAAGTCAGTCACCACTTCCATTTCCTCTTCATCGCAGTATATGTGAACTGCTTCCTGCCGCCTACCCACTTGCAGGATCTTACTTTTGTTGGCATTGATCGTCATTACTTTTTGTCGGAGTTCTTCACACCATTCTGTCACCGCTTGTTGTAGCTTTCCGACTGAGTCAGCAATCAGTACTACATCGTCCGCATAGAGAAGAAACTGGACCACAACCGGATACAGACTTCTTCGCCCGAGAAATGTTCTCTCAGTTCTTCTCCTACAGATGGATGCTACCTCATCCGTGAACAGGAGGAACAACAAAGGGCTAAGACTGTCAAGGATATTTTACTCTTTAAAAAATCCTGGATGGATAGTCACTATACCAGAGGTGACCCTCACTATTTATTAACTATATAAAACTAATTTAATCATGTAAAATGGGAGTCCAAAAATAAGCCAAGTATGTTAAACAAGCATATATATAATAAATCTTAATATATTGTAACATAAATAAAACAGATGTTTAGTAAAATTTATGGTAAAACATTAAAAAAAATGAAGTAAATGTTCCAGATGGCAATCAAGAATAAAAATAACAGGTAACTATTAATTAAATTTGTAAATTTCAACCCCAAATTAGAAACAGACATCACAGAAATAACCTGGGGTCAGTGTCTTATTCTTTGCAGTTAACTAAGGTCATAACCTCAGCGATTAATAAATATTCACTACTATTATAGTTTTTTCTTGACCATCTTCTCGATTTACATACAGTTGACCATCAATGCAAAAATTAATAAAAAATTAAGTTAATCCAATGTTGGTAATTATTCCGCAAAATGTAGCTTCGATTTGAGTCACAACAAGTTTTAACTTTTCATTCGTTTCTATATTAATATTTTTCAAAAATACAAGTTATTGTGAGCTTTAGTATGGAACTGGGAATGTAATTATGGGAAATGTGGATACTTTGCTAACCATTTCATTTAGAAATGAACATTTCAAAAAACATATCATCTATACTTCAAAATGTTAATTGATAATTTTATTTGTTGATGATATAATTACTGAAATCTACTCATTACCCATAATTACATTCTCTTTTCCATACAAAAGCTCAGGATAACTTGTATTTTTGGAAAATATTAAAAATAAATAACTCGACTCAAAGTGGCAAACTGCGGAACAGATACCCTAATATCAAACAGATTTTATATTATTATTATTTTGTATACGTTATCTTTACAAGTAATGTATTGTGAAAGACTAATCATGTAAGTGTATAAATATAATATATGACAGATATATTTTATAATGCAATCTATTAGTTTGCATCTAAATTAGTATAAAATAATTTGGATCAAAAACGACAACATAAAATATATTTATGCTGAATACTCAATATTAAGTGCATTTTAAGCTCTAAATAGCATTTAGTCTTATCTTTTTTTTTAATTGAATCACAGGCAACTACAATTTAAGTTATCGAGCTGGTGTTTTAAATACAATAAAAAAATTTCTGACTACATAGGAATAATCCTCAGTCTGTTCTTAAGTAATTAAAATAAAAATTATTCAGATTTAAGTCGGTTGAGGTTTATTGAACATTGCCTTCATTCTACTAATTTTCAATGGAATGAGATTAGCCATTTCAAGACAAATAGAATATTCCTCTTGATAGGCTTTTTTCGCGTCTGGATGAGCAGTGCAATAATCGACGATTGCCTAAAACAGAAAGAAATAAAAGTTAAAATATCGCTAATCACAAATTCGATTGAGGAGTAGTGAATTGTTGTGCGGGTCAGTGAGAACACACATACAGTAAGTGCATAACTTATTTTAATCTGCCAGCCTCACGGGCTAAGTTAAAAATATACCTTCATAAGGCCAAATAAATAAAAAAATTGAACTATTTAATAATATACCAAGAAATATAGGAAAATTTGTAGCAGCTGAGAGAAAATAAATGGCCAACGAAACTCCTCTTTTATAAACCGGATTATAGAAGAAAGAGAGGAAGACATGGATGGAGGATGTGAGAAAAGGAATGGCAGCAGGAGGGCTGCGAGAAGAAGAAGAAGAATGGGATAGGAAGAATTGGCGAGAAAATATTTTGGCTATCAGGATAGATTGATTGTAAAAAAACCCAAATTAATAAATAAAAGGTAGCAGCTTTTAATATGAAAATCTTGAATAAATGAATTATAAAAATTGAAATAATGAAAAATTAATTCATTATTGTAATGACATGCATGAAATACATAAAAATTTACAAAAGAAAAACAAAGTACTTGCTAACTGATCATCATACTTCCCATTTCTACAATTAATTGTGGAACTTAATTAAATTTTAAGTTTTAATAATGAAAATACAATTTTAAATTATTCTTTAGATGATTATAGTATAAGGGTAATCATCAAATGATGTAAGGACTATACAGACTGTTAACGGCTAATAAGATTAAAATTATGAATAACTTACACTGTAACATCGTAAGCTTTCCTCTTGGTATCCAATGACTACATTTTTATCTGGATCGTAAAGTTTAGCATACATGTGACCAAGGTACATATAACCAAGAACAATATTCTTCTCAAAATCTTCAGGATATTTTTCTTCATTGCTATAATAATAAACAAATTATAAACAAATAAAGCATTCCACTGAAAAAATAATACTTTTATATTTCTATTTTTAAAATTTAGATGTTATCTATTTCATCATCATCATAATCCTCCCCTCTTCTATCGTTGTGCGGTGTGAGAATCCTGTCTATAAAAATAAAAATAAAATTTAGTACCCGGAGACTCGCCTGTTCTCTAAAATGGGTAACCTCAATTGGGGAAAAACCAGGTGGCTGAGCATGATCTAGGACAAGTCACCTCCCAGGACAACCGTTGACCATGAAACAGTACAGTCTCTACCAAGCACTGAACCCAAGCAAGACCCTTCATGGATTGTAGTGATACAGATTAAATAGCAATTTAAAAATATTTACCTTTTTAATTTAAAGGATTTAATGAAGTCTTCCAGAAATTTAATTCCTTGCTGGGTAAGTTGCTTAACTTTGGAGGTACAATGTTGAACAAGCTTAGTATCGTTGGATTCTCTAGCCTAAAGAAATAAAAAGAATTTTAAAATGAATAGATAAATATAAATATAATTTGTTTATTATTAAAATATTTTTTATTACCATGGTCGCTTTGATGTCAGCCATTGTCATACAGGTTTCTCCGATTTCAAACCAAATTTCACGACATGTTTTCATGTAATAAGTTGGATTTAAGGAATTAACCACAGAAGACAGGATATCAATCCTACGCTTGTGTAATTTGCACTGTCTAAAAATTAAATCATACAAAAGTGAAATTGAAAAATTAAGATTACAAAGTGAGTTATTATTAAATAACAAAATAATCCAACTAATTGTTTCTGTTTTATTTCTATAAATCTTTTTCCCATTTAAATAAATATATTTAAATTTTTAACCATAATACTCATAGAAATTATAATTTTGGAGTAATAGCATCCACAAAAAGAATGATTTTCCACGCTATTACAATGGCTATGATGTTATAAGGCTGTGAAACATGAAAATTAGGGAAGTGGAGCAAAGAGAAATTACTAAAATGATAAAATAAAATAATTCTATTCTGGGACCAGGTCCCTTAAGAATAACAATATTGTACAGAAATTAATAGAAATATATCTGGCCGGCTACATTATTGGAATACTACAATTAAATATGAACTAAAACGTATGTTCTGATAGAGTAAAAAATGTATACATATATATATATATATATAAAACAAAAAATAAATAAAATAATATAATAGAAATTTACAACAAACAGAAATTGGCTAATGGAAGAATAAAAAAGTAGATAAGAACATTTAATTATATGAATAATAGTATCATAATGAGTGTGGAATATTATTCATTATACAGTATTTTCTCGATCTATTTTGTTGAATATAGCTATTTATTTTATGGATTAGAGAGCATCTGTTTGGGAATTAAGGATATGTAGGAATAGTTTGGATTTTAATGTGGATAAAGAAGATGGATGACGGATATCGGGTGGGAGTGAGTTCTAAAGAGAGGTAGACCGAGCGAAAAAGAAGCGCTCAAAAGTTTTGGTTATGTGGGAACGGGAGTAAAGGTCGGAAAGTCGAGATCTAGTGCCCTAGGATTGGATAGAGGATTTTAACTGCAGGAGACTAGAGATATAATATCGATGTTGTGAGTTGATGATTTGGTATATGAAAAAACCTAGGAAATAGAGTCAACGGATAGAAGGGAGGAGCCACTTTAACTCATCATAATGGTTGGACACATGAGACTTCCTCAGGCCGTCAAAGACAAACCGAATTGAGCTGTTCCCAATTCATTCATAGAGCCCACCATAAGCCACACAGCCATAGAAAAAGTGTGGAAAGATGAAAGATTAGTGAGGAGCTTACGGATAAGTAGTGTTAGAAGATCCCGGGAACGATGGAATAACTTTAGGGAGATTATTGATTGACGGGAAATTTGGGCAATGTGGGGTTTCCAGGAAAAGGTTTGGTCGAAAACGATACCGAGATTTTTAACAGAGGAGCTGAAAGTAATAGGGTGATCGATTAAGATTAGTTGGGGAAGAGAGTTGATGGATTTAAAAAGGGAGTTGGAACCAAGTAGAATGGCCTGAGTTTTAGCAGCATTTAATGACAGTTTATTCAGGTCAGCCCAGGCCAAAAATAAATTTGGGAGTCGTCGGCGTATAGATGGTGGGAACAGTGGTGGACTGATGTAGGAAGGTCATTAATGTAACAGTTGAAAAGGATTGGGGAAATACCAGAACCCTGAGCCAATTCTGTGTTCAGCGAAAGGAAAGAGGATAGGGGTTGATTCGGGACGGAGACCGCTTGAGTTCTATCCAAGAGGAAAGCTTGGATCCAGAGTATGGAACTGTTGGAAAAGGAAAGAGATTTTAATTCAGAAAAAAGGTGGAATGGTTAAGCGAGTCAAAAGCATTTGAAAAATCGAGTAAAATTAGTACTGACTTTTTTTTTTTGTCCATGGCAGTGGTGATTTTAACGAGGGCAGATTGTATGGAGAAGCAAAAACGGAACCCTGATTGAAGTTGATCAAGGAGTTTGGAATGTTCCAGAAAATTTGACATTTGGGATTGAACTATTCTTTCAAGGGGTATGGAAAGGTTAGAGAGAATAGAGATAGGACGGGTTTGAGGGATCGGATGATTTGTTAATAGGATGGACTATTGATTTTTTCCAGGAGGAAGGAAAAATTGTAAATGTAAAGAAGAGCGGGCAGAATTTCGGGAAGGCATATTTTTAACAATTTGACGGGAATAGCGTGAGAACCTATGGAATTAGATTGGGATTTCATTAGGGAGGAGATAAGTGCGTGAAATGCCAGAGAAATAAAAATTGTTGTAGTTGAATTAGGAGAAGTAGATTGTGAGTTGTTAGAGGAGGAGGACAAAAAATGTACGTCTAGTTCATCAGCTGTATTAAAATTAACAGTTTAAAATTTAAAATAAAATCACCAACACAGAATAGCATATTTTGTCGACTTCTGATAAAATGAATAAATTTGAATAAATATAAAGATTGTATCCCTGTTTAACCATGAAAAACTCCCTACACCTACAGCTAAAGAAAGGCATGGCCAAAAGTTAAGAAAATAAAATAAGAAACACATATTGAAATTAATTTTACTACTACAAAAATAAAATAAAATAATAATAGGCTGTTTTTCAAAATATTATTCCTAATTTATTCAATAGGAAAAAATTTAATTAAAATTCATAACCTTCAAGGAATTCAAAGCTATAGGACACCCTGCATAGAATATATTCAAAATATTTAAAACTAAAACAACTAACTGATAAATTATAAAAAATAAATAATTTAGTTTGCTTGTTTATTTATTTAACATCACTTAATGCTATGAGGACTAATTGGGCGATACTATATCGGAAGTTATAAGCGTTTACCCTATCCAAGTAAAATTTTAAGTAACCTCTTCTGACAATTTTAAATCCTTTCCTATGCTGCTCTTCAGAGAGGACTGCATAAACAAGGATTTTTTACTCTCTACAAATATAATTCTAACCTTCCGTGTTGCAAACCCATGATCTTGGGCATAGAAGACTGCTATGCTAACCACTACATAACCGGTTCTTTTTAGTTAGTATTTACCATCTAGGAAAAAAAAAATCTAAGCTCATGACAACAGCAAACTTACATTGATTCATCAGAATGATAGAAAGATAGCAAGTGATACAGCTTGCTGGAATCTTGCGCTACGGAAGCATATTCGGAGGCATGATCTTCTAAACTATAGTACTCTTTAGCCAGATTTAACCATTCTTGTGACATCTTAAACAGTGGTTTCGCATCTTCGTAAGTTAAAATAAAATCCGCTGTAACAGTCTGTTCGTGTTTCTTGATTTCTTCTTTTAAAAATGTAAACTCGAGACCTTTTAGAATTTCTGAAATATTTTAATAATTTTTTTTATAATAGCAACAATCGACAACACAAATTAGGACAGAAAACTATAATTTTACTGACACTTTCCAGGCTTATTAATAAAATTATGAGTAGCATACATTAATTAACAGTACATTAGAAAGACACTATATTGCTATAACACTACAAGATCTCAATCGACTATTTCTTTCTGATAATGTCCCTTTATGATAGTTGAGACTGAATCATGGTTCCAAATAAACACAAAACGTGGTCAACGATAATTAACAGATTTTAATAATAGGTTGGGGAAAAAGAAATCCATTATTTTTGCGTCAAATTCAAAACATTATTTAAGATACTCTTTTAGATTTCCACGGCCACTATTTTTACAAAATACTTCTCAGTGGTATCTTCTTAACTGTTAGGCGACACGGTCTAAACCAGAAGATACCACTGAATTATTTAAGATGTTTCGGATTGTCCGATTTGGGTCAAATAAGCACCGTTTTGTTGTATAATTTGTTGCCATTTTAAAGGTAGCTTCATAATGCCTCTATCATAGAAGTCTTGGTCCTTATTGGCGAAAAACTCCAGTAATCGATTTTAACAATCTTCTTTTGTTCCCAATTTCTTATCACTCAGGAAGTTTTGCAATGAGAGAAAAAGGTGGTAATCGTTTGGTGCCAGGTTCGGAATAAATGGTGGATGCATTAAAACTTCCCAACCAAGCTCCCGGAGTTTCTGGCGAGTAACTACAGAAATGTGTGGCCTTGCGTTGTCCTGATGGAACACAAAACCTCTTTTGTTGGCCAATTCTGGCCGTTTCTGGTCGATTGGTAATTTCAAACGGTCCAGTTGTTGACACTAGAAATCTGAATTTAGTATTTGGCCATACGGAAGCAACTCATAATAAATGATTCCTTTCAAGTCCCACCAAATACACAGTAGAGGCTTCCTTGCTGTTATTCCTGGTTTGGCACCATTTGAGATGCTTCACCACGCTTAGACCACGATCGTTTTTTATATATTGTCGTAAGTGACCCATTTCTTATTCCCAGTCACCATCCGTTCAAGAAATGAGTCGATGTCATTCCGTTTAGCCAAGGCTTCGCAGATGGAAATTAGATCCATCATGTTTTTTGGTGTTAATTGGTATAGCACCCAAACATCGAGCTTCTTTTTGAATCCAGCTTTGCACAAATGGTTTAAAACTGTTTTATGGTCGATCTTTAGCTCCTGAGCGATGCTAGGACTACTAACATGCAGGTCAACTTCGATTATTTCTTTGATTTTATCGACATTTTTGACGATGGGCCTGCCTGTGCGAGGTACATCTTTAACATCAAAAATACCTGAACAGAATCGACAGAATCAAAATTGCACGTAATTAGGCGTTACAGTATCGGCACCATACACCATTCACAATTTCACCGGCCTGGCTTGCATTTTCGCATTTATCAAAGAAAAACTGTAAAATGTACCGAATTTTCTCTTCGTTGACTTCCATTGTTAACACCCTGTAACTCACAACTGAATGGAACAAACAAAAAACAGCCAAAGAATTTTTTTAGTGTGAAATGTCACCTTGACAACGAGTATAAACTTGCAATTGTTTGATCGATACTTTACGAGATATCGATCACTACAGCCATCTTCTGAGAAAATAATGGATTTTTTTTTCCCAAACTTATTATTATAAAATAATAATAATACATCCAAGGAGGTATTTTGATTTAGCATGCGTTGAACAGATAATACTTGAGTTTATATTTTCTAGTGCAAAATTCTCTGAACATAATTTTAGGCAGACAATTTAGAAAACGATCTGTGCCGAAGTCGACTCAGGCTGCCTGCTAACAGGACACTTACTTCACTCGCCCTTTGTCCTTATCATGGCTATAATTCTATATTATAAAAGGCTTGCCATTGGGCTAAAAATTATAAGACTATTATTACACCTGAATTTCTTGATTGCCAGTGAAGAGGCAATCGGTATCCCGCTTCTTGATACAGGAATATAACATAGCCTGTTAATATATAATAACGTTGGTAACCACAGCAAAACTCCACCACACACCCCCAACCCCGCCTCTGATTTCATAATAGGTCATTTTCTAAATTTTCAGACAAGAGCCGTAAGTAATAATATTGCTATTGGATTATGTTAGCGTGGAGTAGAGAAATATAAGATCCTTTTTCAACCAAAAGCACATATTAAATCCATAATTGACTAGACATACATATATACTTTTTTTTAGATGCAGGCCTGAATCAAATATTCAATTTTCTTTTATCCAGTCCCATAGCTTTTTTATTAATAAAATGGGATACTAATAAATAAATGAATAAAATTAACAAAATAAATATAAACCTGGGGGCTGTGGAGGAGGATCAACCTTATCCCCTTCAGAGGATACAAGTCTTTCTTTAGAAGCGTTTAAAAGGAATATACTGTACTTGGCCCAGCATCTGTAAATGTCAGCACGCCTATGCCTTGCTGTTTCCTTTCTGAAATAAAATAAAGCTTAAGTTAGAAGTGTTTTGTTATCCTAAATTACACTGGTTTCAAACAATGATATGTTTTATTTTAAAACTTATGGATATTATGTTCCCTAGAACAATCAGAAATATTTAAAAAAATAGCTTATGACAAAAAAAATATATCAATAATTCTTTTCCCTTTGTTTTTTTGTTTATATTTACCTATACAATATAGGAAATCATTTAAATAGTTTAATGCAAAGGGGATATCCTTGAGAAGACACTATAAGACATTTGTTTCTATAAGAGGTTATGCCTTTTCTTGAATCTTGGACTGGAAAATGAGTCAAGAAAATCTGATAAGCTACTAGTCTTATCTTCAATAGGACTCGTCCAGACTCTGCCGTATGCCAATGATGTTTATTTAATGGGAATATTCATCCTATTATGAAGAATGTGTCGATAGTTTCAACACTTAATTTCAAGTCAATGAGATGGAGGATATTACAATCTGGATATAAAGTTTTTAAAATGTAGAAGAATTTGTCTACCTCGGCTAATAGTTTAATGTGAACAAAATAACAGCAGAGATAAGAAGGGAAATAATCTATAAGGGATTCTTCAGATCTTTGTCAATAAAATACCACAATTATGTCCAAAACCAATATTGATAATGCTTGGTATTTAATTTATAGAATTTATTTCTAAAGTAAAATCAAGATTTTTTAAATCATAATAGGCAAGTTTACTATGTATTAAACATACTTAGCTTTCAATTCCTCGTTTTCTGGATCATTTGATAATAATTCATCAATCTTAAGATTATGTTTTTCTATAACTTCAGTACTCGCTGCCAGATGATGCCTAGCTGCTTGAAATGCATTTTCTTCAATTAAGAACTGGGATAAAGTAGCGGTATTTAATGACCATTCAACAGAATCTTCCTCATGAGCTTCAAATTGCCTCTTCAATGTTATGTGACAATATTTGGCAGCTTTGTGCACCATATTTATTTTTCCATAAACTTGAGCGAGATAAAATAATGTCTGTGTATGGCATCGTTCAAAACCGTTTTCTTCATTCTTAGGATCCTTCTCGCCAGTAAACAACTCTTCAAACTCTAATGCTGGAACTGTAACTTCTGAATTATAACGATTATAAAGGCTTTCCGATAACTCCAAATATTCTTGCGCAGAGGTGTAATTTTCTTGATTAGATGCACAAAACCCCAAGTTATTGTAACATGTCATTGCAACTAGAACCCTTGAAGGGCAGACTGGACTCTCGACTAAATCACATGCCTTTTTAGCTAATTCAGTACCTTTTGATGTCTCTTCAACATCATAAGATATGATAGAATTTATACAATATACTACGGCAAGTAAGTCTAAGAGGTGAGCATCTACAATTTCTGTTTGATTGTGTTTTGTAATTAGATCTGACATTTCATTTAAAATATCTCTGGCTTCATATTTTGATTTATATGGCTCATTTTTAGGGTCAGTTCTTGATACCTCTTTCAGAAGGTAATTGACTTTGAGAAACTTTTCTTTGAGTTCTGTTAGAATTGAAGAATTATTCTCGTCCATGGTTTGATATTAGTCCTAAAACCATTGAAATCAGAGTACTAGGATATATAATTATTTACTCAACGGTCTAACTACAAACGTATCTATTCAATTAACATTAAGTGTTTGGATTGAAACCTAAAAACAAGTAAACAGCTGACACAATATTGACATCTGAAGTTCCTCTTGTCCCGAAACTTACGAATTTTAATAATTCATATTATCTAAAAGAGAAAATAATGTCTATTTTATTAGGATGGATTAATATTTGTGTAGAGAATTGTTTGTTTTTTTTTATTGAGGAATCGTAGCATGTCTAAATATTTTGATTATAAACAGCCGAGTTGATTGTACTAGTTTTTATTATCTCATATGTGCATGCATAAAAAATTTAAACTATTATTTCGATAAAACTTTATTTGTAAGCTTCAATGAAATACGCATTTTCGAAAATTTAGCTTTCTGAAAAAATTCTAGAAATTCCTGTAAATATGAATGTAACACGAGGGAAGGTTTCGTTATGGATTAAGGTCTGTCAATAGTTGGTAAAAATAGATTTTTAGAATTGCAAAATATTATCGTTGATAATTGTTTTTCTTATCAAAATTAAACTGAAGTTGTTTTATACTTCGCTTGGATTTTTTAATCTGCACCCTCCTCATTTAGTTTAATTTTCTATTTCAGGATTTAGCCTGGTACATCCTCTTTTATGATTTCGACATCTGCTAGAAATATTGTGTTATTTTTTTCGAACATTGTTGTAATATCTTGTTTGCTGGGTCACAGCATGGCTTGGAGATCTCATGGCAAAAGTAATCTAGATCTTGTTCAGAATTTAAGAAGTGAGAACATACAATTTATCTTTTGATCAACTATGATTATAGTTGCCTTATAAATTTACCAAAACGAAATTTATTCTAATTTAGGAAATAATATTATTAGAAGTGATGTTGTCGAAAGGGTGATGGCACAAGTCGATCGAGCAAATTATGTAGCTCATAATCCTTACATGGATGTACCTCAAGGTATCGGATATGGAGTCACAATAAGTGCCCCACACATGGTAAGCTTTAGAGTCCATATAAATAACTCAAGTAAAACTGTTATTACTACACTCTTAATTCCATGTAGCACGCTCATGCTCTCGAACTATTGAGCGAAAAATTGGTTGACGGTGCGAAAGCTCTAGATGTTGGGTCAGGTTCAGGATATTTAACCGCATGTATGGCTCTCATGGTTGGACCATCTGGATCAGCTGTCGGAATTGACCATATCAAAGAACTTGTTGATGCTTCCAGAGCTAATATTAAATCAGATCACCCTGAACTCCTTGAATCTAACCGTCTTAAACTAATCGGTAAGTGATAATTAGTGCTTCAATATTGATCTTATGAAGTTTTTCATGTTAAGGCCTAACTCAATTTTTAGTAACTATCAAGCGTATGTTTAAATAGTCTATATTGAACCAACAAAAGTTTATATAATGGAAAGAAACTATTTATAGCGCCAAGTTTGATTAAATTTAATTGAACTTTAGAAAAAATCTTAGCTCTCTAATTATGGTATATGTTCTGCATGTTGTGGCTTCGAGTTGAGCCACAAGTTTTAACTTTTTATTTGTTTCTCTTCTTGCTTAATATTTTACAAAAATACAAGTTATTTTACAATTATATATCATCTATACTTTGAAATGTATGTTAAAACATTTATTTCTTGATGAAATGATGACCAAAACATTTAAATTTCCTATAACTAAACTATTTTTCTTACTAAAACACAAATTTTTTTATTTATGAGAATATTTAAAAGGAAACAAATGAAAAGTTAAAACTTGTTGTGACAACCTGCGGAACTAATAGCTTATTTTGCATGTGGTATTACTCTCATATTTAATAATAAGTCCAAATGACTTAAATGTTTAAACTGGAATTTTTCAATTTAATGAACAATTTATATATTTTTTATTTTCTAGGTTGGCTCAAATTTCTTGACAATCAAAAATTTTAATATTTGGAAAGTAGTTAGTTATTATTGTTTTTTGAAATTTTTGTTTATTTTGAGTCAGCTATCTTCATAAGCACGATTAAACTTTGTTGCACTACTGATTTCAATAATAAAAATCTATTTGAATTTAATTCCTCTTTCATTTATTTTTATGTTAATCATTGTTAATCCTGTTCTTCATTGTTTGACAATTCATTTACCTCATTTGTCTCTTGTCGCAGAACTTTTCCTAATGTCGGCATGATTTCAGTTGATTACATTAGATAATATTTTCGGAGATAATAAGATTTTTTTTTCTTAATTTATTTTCATCTTTTTTCAGATGAGCCTTGTGTATAAGTTATGATTTGGCATTAAAATTATCTATTCTACTGACAATATAATTTGAAATCATAATTTTTAGTATTATTTTTTAATGTTCCTTCCTTACATAGTTTTAAACATTTATATTAAAATTCAATCAATTCTGCATTCTGATGTTTATGATTTGTTTTTCTAACTCGATTTATTGACTTTTTAGTTTCTTTGTTTAATTGTTTTATAAATTTAATATTTATTAAGTGATGATAATTTGTAAGAGAATAATAACATAGGATGAATAGGAACATAGAAGAATTTTGAGGTTATTATAAATCACATATCTACATTTTGGTCTTTAGAATAACTGTTATTAAATGAAGATATGTTTTTCATAACATGCGTTTAATTTTTAATATATAAATAGATGCGGCGATTAAACAAAAAAGACCCTTCTTCTTTTCCAAAAGAATTATTTTTCCCGATATATAAGTTTTCATTAAAATTTTTTTTTTCAATCTTTTTAGTGGGAGACGGACGCCTCGGTAGCCCAGAAGATGCTCCATTCGATGCCATTCACGTTGGTGCAGCATCACCGGATTTGCCTAAAGAAGTAAGTTGGATTATCATCTCTTTGACAGGAATAAAATAATATATGTAATAAAATAGGGCCCTTGTGTATTAGCCGGTCTACATGAAACCTACCCCCTTATCTCCTGTAACCTCCTCTTATCACTAGTCTCATTTGAGTTATTTCTGTGTCTGTATTGTTTTTTAGTGTTTTTGTCTTGTTAATATAAGTTAATGTTAAATTTCTGTATTCATTAAATTTAATTTTATGTTTTTGCCTGATTCCTTCTGTTATTCCCCATTTAAAATGAACAGAATAACGATATGGGAATAGCCCTCTTTAAAACTAGAAGCTGTGAAATACTTTCAGAAGTTAGGAATAATTCCATAGATAAAATTATGTGAAAAATTTAAAAAGATTTTGACAAGGATAGAAATGGAGATGTTTTTGTCAAAAGGATTGGGAAAACATTTATTTAAGAAGAAGAATATGGCTAGAGGAGTCTAGATTTATAACTCCATTATTACATTTAGTATGTATACAGTGGAGGGTCGATTATCCCAATGTCAGTTATCCGAACATTAAATTAATGGAACTGTTTTTTTTTCAAATGTAATTTTAATTAATTTGATCAAATCATCCAGAAACTTATTTTTATTGTTAAAATCATTGTTATTTTAAATAATATTTGATGAAAAATATAATGATTTTTGCATGAACATCAATAAGGGAGCCCTAATCATTTCTCGGAAACAGCAAAAAAAATGAACTTAGACTTCAATACATATTTGTTTACTAAGAACTGTAAACCTAATTAGGTAATTTCATTTGTTTCTCTGAATCCCTTCCTATTCATTTGGTTGGTATTTATTTTTAAGTGAATTTCAATTATCCGAATTTTTTATTATCCCAACCACCCCTGACAACATTAGTTTGGATAATCGATGTTCCACTGTATTTCAATTTCTATTAATAGGAATAAAAAGGTAGGTGTTATCAGTATCAGAATTATCATTGTTCAGGTTATAAACAATGGTTTATAACAGTCCCTGCAGAAAAATAAAATCTTGGATGACTGCAACTCATGAAGAGTCTAGGGTTCAGTTCATAGTAGTATATAATAATTTATAAGTGTTACGTAGTTTTTTAGTAAAAGCTCAAAGAATTGGAGAATTAAAACTTCTATTTGAAGTAGGCCTAAAAGAGTATTTTTTATATTAAATTTATAATGCGGATTTGATGGGATTATTTATGCAATAAAAAAACACCCCATGAATGGTGTTGGGTTTAGTACCTGGTAGAAACTGTACTATTTCTTGGACGTTGTGTAGGGACGTGATTTTTCCAAGATCACACTCAATCACCAGGTTTTTCCCTTATTTTGGGTACCCACTTTATAGAGGCTGGTCAAACCCCTGGAAGGTACCAGCTCCCCGATGGATGTTAATAAAATCTGCCTTAGCAGGATTTACCTAAATATATCTTCTAAAATCAATTATATGCGACTCTCTCTCCAAAATTTTAAAATGAAAATACGTAATAAAATCGCACAAAAGTCTCCACATGAATATAATTATTAATTAACAAGTAATAATTATCAACCAAATTTCTACAATTTAAATTTCTATTGCTATTGCTAGTCCTATAATAGTTTTTTAAGGTAATTTTTTCTCTCCTCGTTAAAGTTTTATTACTAATGTTGTTTGTTTATCCATTTTTCTAAATATATTTTTATTGTTTTTTTCTTATTTATATTTTAGTGTTACTTTGTCTTATAAATGTTTGTTAATATTTGAAGAATTTTGTTAGCTTGTAGAGCAACTCGCCCCAGGCGGTAGGCTAATTGTTCCAATAGGACCGGCCAGTGGCGACCAACGGTTGGAACAGATCGACAAGAATATGGATGGCTCCATCTCGAGAGTAGCTCTCATGGGGGTAGTCTATGTTCCATTAACCGATAAAAATTCCCAGTGGCCTTCGACTAGGTCTGTATAGTTTTTTTTTTCTGTATTGAACTCAAAATAATGATAGTATGATATGTATATTTGATTTATGTAATTGCAGGGCAGAAAAAAATATAGCTGCTGCCTGCACTCCTAATTGCATAGTTTTAATTATTGTTTTCTTGTTATTATATTGAATAAAAAATATTCATCATTGAATAGCTATTTGGTTAATTGTATAAATGTTATAAACAATAAATTTTGCATTTTTAAGTTGCTCTACAAACAAATTTGCAAATTGGACAGTCCTGTTTATTCTTTTCATATTTTATCAGGATTTATCTTACTCCATTTTAATGTTAATAAAATGTTTGATTGTTCGGATAGTTTATGATTTTTATCAAAAAAGTAAGTTTTATCAAATAAAAAAAAAAAAAACCAGATACATATGTATACATGTTTACTATTTTCATCAAATTTAGATTATTACCTACCCCTGTTTGTAAAGTTCTGTTTTGGGAAGAAGTTGGTGGAAAAAACAAACACAGATTGGCTTTTGACCATGAAATTTATTTAAATAATATGATTTGGATTTAAATGATTAAAAAAAATCTATTATTCAGGCTATCCCTATGATTCACACAAGTTTGTTATCTGTGAAGTTAGTTGTCTATTACTTTATGCTACAATATGTGCGACTATTATGCTGTGCTAAATATACAAACAGATTGTATTGTTTTGTTATCCAATTAAAAAAAAGATGTTATTAAAGTGGCATTGATTTCCTGAAGGCTTTCATATGTTTGGTGAACAAATACATTGTTTTTTCTTTTATCCACACTCGCACCGTTTTGAACAGAAACATATCACTGGTTGTATTTGTATACAACTACTAAATTATTAAATACTGTAATTGGTTAATTTATATTTGGTATACATTAATTGTTAATAAATCAGATCATTTTTTTTTTTATGTTAACCAATTTTGAGAGCGAGTAGTGTCATAGATAACTCAGGTTAGAAACTATCACTGTATTAAAAGATAATTTATCAATTCCAGCTATGGATATTTTTGAAATTGTGTTAAAGTAATAGTACCATGTCGGAAAACATAGAAGAATTACAAATAAAACTCAATAGTCATGTTTACGATTGTCTCTTTCCCCGTTTCTCAGGTTTGCTTCATTTCTTAACTTTTATTTACCAGATAATGTTTTCTATAAGTTTAATTGTAGCTTTATTGGTTTGTAGTTACGTCAAAAATCTTCGTAATTCTTTTCCGTTAAAAACCTTTCGTAATCAAAATTTGTCGTGTAATAATTAATTATATTCAGTTAATACTCTTCCTATTATATAATTTATGTATATCCCATTGATTCTCAATAGTTTTATTAATATGTTCATTGAAATATTTGTAGACTATAATTATTATAAAATATGTTTTTATTCATAAAACCGAGCATAAATCAGTACTCTCCTATTTAAAAAATGTTCTTTTGGGGTGGAGTAATAGTCGGTAGGGCCAATGAAGTGTTGTTTTACAGTAGACTTCTATTTTATCCAAGTTGCTCCATTTTATTGTTTAATTGATCCATTCGGAAAGATTATCAGTGGGTTAGGATTTTATCTGGTAATTTTTAACCAACTCTTTTCAAATTTTATGTTGTCATTAGTTCTTTTTTTTTATTAGTTTTTTTATAATTTCTTTTTTATTGGGGTTTAACTTCCCCAATTTAGACAAACTTTAGAAAAAGTTTCCATATACAAATAAATAAATTAAAAAAAATAATTTATTTTGCCATTGTCAGAAAAATAAAAGATTGTACAACTTCTGAAACTTAGTTGAAAATAATATTTAGATATTGTCGTTGAGAACTTTTTGTTATTATTGTTTTCTTTTTTTAAAATATTTATTTCGTTAACAAATCTTTTTCCAGACATCCTCAAAAGGCAACAAAAGTTGAACTGTAAACTGACGGACGCCCTGGAAGTAGGTTTGTTAGCTATAATTTTTAAGTATATGTTTAAGTTTACGCTGAAATATAATAACAAAGACTGACATTTTCAAAACGATTATTATTGATATATGATTTTTTTAATTTTTAATTTATTGATATTTAGAATGTGTCTTCTAATGTAATAGTAGTGGAAGGTGGGAAAGGCTAAGAAGAATAATCCTAAACGAAAACAAGAGAAAAAAGTTGTTGAAGAAACTCGATGAATAGAATATATCACTCGAGGTATGCTCAGATCATTTTCATTAAAAAAAAAAAAAAACTAATATAAGGAGTAGAAAAAAGAATCTGATTTTTTATTGTATATATAAGTTATAAGTTTTTTTTTAAATGATAATTTGACTAATTAATTTTCCAAACAAATAATATTATTTTTTAAATATTTTTATTTGAAAAGAAAAGATATGTCCAGGACCGGGACTCGAACCCGAGTCGTCCAAATCGCTAGTCTGGAACTTTACCATTTGAGCTATCCTGGCCCTGATTAAGCACGCTTCTCGGTTGTGGTCATATCTTTTCTTTTCACTGATCCCAATGGTAGAGTTCCAGACTAGCGATCTGGACGACCCGGGTTCGAGTCCCGGTCCTGGACATATCTTTTCTTTTCAAATAAAAATATTTAAAAATTAATAACAACTAAAATACAATAAATTATAATAATTATAATGACCTAAGTCAACTAGATCCAAATTAAAATAATGTTCAAGGAGCATTCTTCCCCTCGTATACTTCACAAAAGTGTGAGACCCCGGGGACTTTGGATCAGTGAAAAGAAAAGATATGACCACGACTGAGAAGCGTGCTTGATTAGGGCCAGGATAGCTCAAATGGTAGAGTTCCAGACTAGCGATCTGGACGACCCGGGTTCGTTTCCCGGTCCTGGACATATCTTTTCTTTTCAAATAAAAATATTTAAAAATTAATAAATTACAATATTATTTTTTATTTTATTTGAAATAGTGATGACTATTGATACTATCGGTTCTTCTATTGAACTATCGCTAATTATGGTAAATATGAGAGGTATAGACAAAAGGTGGTGAAAGTAATCGATGAAGTGGTTTATAGTGGCCATTGTTGGATGGATATTCTTAATGGAAAAGAGTTCTTTCTACGTTTTTTTTTTTGCTTATTCATTTTAACTGGTCATTATTTATGACATGTAATAATTGTTTTTCATTTAATATGAGTGGACATTCAGGTTATTTAATGGTATATTTCGACATTTAGTAAAGCGATCATGAATAAATGGTTAATAATGGATTGAATAGGTTAGGGGGTGCAGTCAAAGATAACAGAAAATAAGCAAAACCTATTTTATTGTGACATTTTTTTGGCCTGAGATGTAGGGCTAGGAAAAGAAACAGAAAATTTTCCACTTAAACATGAATAAATGGTAAAGTCAAACTTTTCCCAAAATGAATTAGTTGTACTGAAGGAAGCATTATTATTTTCATAGTGATAAGTGGCTAAGTAAGGGCTCGGCTTGAATGGAGGAATAATATTAGAAACAACTCCATTGCAAGCCGAATACTACGAGAATGACATGATTCTGCTTCTCTCAATACAATTAACACAGTTTGAAAAAATCAGAAAAGTGAGATCTTGTTTCCTGGTGCTGGACTGAGGATTTGAATTGGAGGAGACTGTAGATATAAGACGGGTGTTGATAGTTGATGGATTGGTATTAGAATGCACCGAGGAAATATTGCCTACTAATCGGAGAATTTAACCTAAAGTTGGGACTGCGTCGGGTACTGAAGACAATCTCTTAGAGAGCAGTTCATTATTTGCTTTAATCTGTCCTCTAGCACAATGTTATATTCTCATATATCATATATTATGATTGCCACATGTTAATTCCTGAACCTATGAATAAAATCCTAGCGGTTAGATTTAGATAGATTTAGTGGTTCCCATCCTTTATTTGTTCTATGCCCCCTATTTCAAATAAAATCCTTCCACACACCCTCCCCCTGCACAAAATTTGTATGGGCATATGATAAAAAAACAAAACAAATATTTCATTGAAAACAAAACATGTAGTTTTACTGTCACAAGATACAACATTTTAAGTTTCAATAGATGATTAAGAAGTACTGTTAAGAGAAAAATAACTAAAATTAAGTGATAATTTTTCATTTTCAACTGGTCTCCCATACCCTCTGACTTGTCTTTTTAGAACTACTGGATTAGAGAATGGCTCTGTCATATTCCTATGATATTTAGTCCACACTGGGTGTATCCATGGCAATCACTGAAAACACCTGGCCAGAAGTTTTCAGCTGTTGTTAGATTTTTCTTCAGTTACTTATTACTTTATGTTTATGTCCGAATGTTATGAGTATTATCAGTAGTAATATCCTTAGGACATTGATAATAGACGGGATAATTTTATGACAATCAAAAGCACAATGAGCTTGACAAATTCTTCATAAAATTATGAGGCATTTGTCAATATCCGAGGGATATTAGGCGGACAGTTTTTTGACTAAGAAATTTATAACTGAACAACTTTTCTTTCTCATATTGACCACCCAATCTTTTAGTATTAACGCCAATTTTTCTAAGCTTTTTTGTTCATTTACTTCATATTCTCGTTTGCACAAAAATTCCATAAATATTCCCCAAATATATTTGTATCTGTAGGTTGTATTTCTGGGAATTTTTTCTTTAATTAGCGCATTTATACTTAGAACATTCGCATTGCCAAAACGTGACATTTTGAAATTTATTTGGAATGAAGTTGTCAAACTCAACATGAATTGTCATAGTGATTGATAATTGCACTGAATGCAAATTATCAGTGTAATGTTGACATGATTGGGTGAAATTGTTTCATATGACACAAGACAAAATTTGATTGGTTGTTAGAGAACTGTCAAAAAATTTTCAATTGAACATACTGTTCAAAATATCTACTGTTCTATTTATTTCATAATAGGCTCACTGACGGATATAAATAAATAATGTTTTTTCATTATTCATGTCTTTCATAGGAAAGTGGTCTGAATCTTTTCACAAATGAATTGATTATATAGAGAACTTTTATTTCTGAATAACAAAAGATAATGTTTTTTTCTTTTTAAGCATTGTCAAATTGAATGGTTATAATACTTCTTAAATGTTTAAAAAAACACTAGTATTAAAACTAATGATATTTAGTGCCATTAAATATTAATGAATATTTATACTTCCCTAAGTATTTCTTCTGTTCGAATTCATATCTCAAGTTTATGCAATTTATGAATGTCAGTCTTTGTTATAAATAAATTATTTTCTAGTATTTCGAGGGAATCGAGTTTGGCGTGCCAACGACAGGTAATATATTATTGGTTTTTCCCAGGGGCCAGGTGTGAAATATGCTGACGTCAGGAGCACTGTACCTCAGCATCACTTTTGTAAATCTCATAAAGTTTATTTTCACGCGTACGAGCACACACACAAGGAAGCGATTTTGGATATATTTATACATATTAAATAATAAATCCAATGCATACAATTGTAGTGTTTATGGACTAATGAGTGTTATGTTTTTTGTTTTTCTTTTAACCAAATGATATATTTATGGAATTTCTTGACTCTCTTGATTTTTTAAAGGAATCGTTAGATAATGCATTAATTAGGGATTCCCTAAAATATTTCTTACATAGTGTAATTGCTATTTATATTATTTTTTAACAAAGCCTATGTATTGCTATGAGAATCAAATAAACAAGTATACAAAAAAAATATTCTGATTTGTTACCGTCATTTCCATATTGGTGTTTATTTATATTATACTTTTACAATTGTTCATTTAGTATCAGATGTATGTACACCTAGCTTTTTCAGTGATATATTTATTTTTGCTTTTTAAATCTACTACTAGTCCGTTTCTGGTTGATAGGGAGGCCTGTAAAAAAATAAATATATTCAAAAACCTAGGTTCTTATTTGGATGCTACCGAGTCGTCCGAGCATGACGTCAGAAGAAAGGTGGAGCAAGCCCGAAAGGCTACAAGGATGCTGCATCTGGTCCTCTGGAATACAGAGATATCTAAAGAAAATAAACGGTGTATTTTCACAGCCATAGTGGAAACCATCCTGACATATTCCTCGGAAATCTGGGCTACGAGCCCCCCCCTTGTCCTCAAAGGTGCAGGCGGTTGAGGTGGATTTCTGGAGGAGGTATCTCCGTGTCGCCAGACTGGATAAAGTAAGAAATGAAGAAATTTGACAGAGGCTGTGGTTATATCTACAAATGAAAGGATCGGGGCACGCCGCCTAAGATGTTACGTTCATGTAAAGATAATAGGGTTCGAATATTGGCCAAACCGAGTTCTGGATTGGGTTTCACCTTGAAGGATAGGACGAGGACGGCCCAGAAGTAGGTGAGTGTAGGGAGTCCAGGAGGGGGATGGCTGGTCGAGGACTCCAGGAAGAGGATTGGATGGATCGGGAGGCATGGAATTCTGCTCTGACCAATTGAGGGAACCCTTGTCGGAACCCTAATAAAGTAAAGTAAATCTACTTTGGCCAAATATTAGTTAGTGTTTTATATCATAGCTAAATTGTTAGTTGAAAGTAACAATGAATGAAATTTCATTCACGAAATAACAATATCGGAAATTACATCTTAGCACGATCTTAAAAACTTTTGATGTCTTTGACTATTTACAGTCTATTGAAGATTCATAATTAATTTGAACAATATACCCAATTATAGCTGCAAAATTATTTATTATATTTCTGAGATTTAATCTTCTTTTTTTATTAAATTTTTTCTTCTTATAAACTGGACTCATTTCTTTAGGAATTTATATTGGAAAAGAGAAAACCATTTGGCAGTCATTAAATATTCTTAATCCTTATTGACCATTTGAGGCGTTTCGACAACACTCTGTCATTTTCAATCTTTTACATTTAGTTTCCTGCATCAGTACAAATCATTTATATAACTTTATAACAGCTATATGCCAAAAAATCTGTGGAAAAATGATAATAACTATACTAAAATACATAATTTAATAAATAAAATAAAGTGTCCAAAATAACTAGTAATCATTTAAGTATAGATACCTCAAAGTCACATTCATTCAAAAAAAATATTTTTAAACAACACAAAACCTCTTTTCTTTTTTTTTCTTTTATTTTAATATTTAATTTGATTAAATCCTTTAATTAAATTATGCAAATGGAAAATTTATTTTATAAGATCTATTAGAAGTTAATAGGGTCAGGTTATTTTACTCTATCTCATTTGTTTATAGAGCATGAGGCATCTTATCTTCTAATGCTTTTTTAGATTTAAAATAATGGAAGAATACAATTTACTAATTTTTTCTGTCTCTTTTTTATCATTTACTGTATTTTCCAATTTGTCATTTATGAACAAAGCTTCTAAAAATTTCCTTTTAATTGTGCTCTTCTCTCTATGTAAAATGTTTGGTTTATTAAAATTGAATGTGTCTAATTATTTTTTACAATGTGCTGATAATGCTGTGCTTGTTTGAGATTATTTTGATAATGATAAATTCGGTTTATTAAATGTGGACTTGTTTGTCCAATGTAAATCCCTTCACAGTTATTACAAGTAATATTAAATTTTTATTTTATAAAATTGGTATCTTGTCTTTTGGCTGTTTATTATGTTTTTGATTGGATTTATTGTTTTATGTGCTATCCCTATTTCTGGTATGTCGTAATTTTTAAAGGTTGGTTCGATTTTTTCTGATAGGCCCTTGATATAGGTTATGCTATTATATTTTGTTTTAATTCTATATCCGATGCTTCTGTTATCTTATGAATTTTGTTATTGTCTATTAGTGCATCTGAATTATCAGTTTCTTTTAAAATTAGTTATTTTAGATTGAGAAGGTTTAATTTTTATTGCATTATTATGGCTATGTATTTTTGAATTATTAATAGATTCTTTGGTATTTAATTTATTTTGAATATTTATAGGTGAGTGATTGTCTTTTTTATTATTAATTAAATTGTCTTGTTTATGCTATAATTCTTAGTTTGATTGGTAAGGCATTATTCAAAAGGATTTTGAAAATTCTGTATTTTGTTTCTTTTAAAAATTCTACAGCTGTTAATTTAATTGATCACCTAATTAGATTTAAAGCTATATTTTTAATTTGGTGCCTAGGGTGATTTGAGTAATAATTTAGTAGTCTATTTGAGGCGATATCTTTTTTATACCATTTTGTTTTGAGGTTATTATAATGGTTTCTTATGATAGTAATATCAAAGAAATTTAATGAGTAATTTTTTTCTAATTCTGGTGTAAATTTTATTATCTGTGTTTGTTATGTTTGTTTAGGACTTTACTAAATTTTTCTAGAGTATTTTTATTTGTAATAATTATAAGGTCCTCTATGTATTTTACTAAGAAAATAGGGGGGTTGTTTAATTTTTGTAAACTGTCTTTAATAATATAATTGAGCACAATTCCTGATAAATTAACAGAGAGTCTGCCTCAAATTGGTAATCCTGTTGTTTGTTTATAAAATTGTTTTTGAAATGTGAAATAACCGTTTTCAGCACAGAGTTTGATACCTTCTAAAAAAATTGATTTGCTTTTTATATTTGTATAAGGTTCTTTTTTTATCCCAATTTTAATTTATAAGTTTATATGCTAGTTTTAATGGTATATTAGGGAACATAGAGACTACATCTAAACTTCCAATTATATGATCTGGTTTTAATTTAATATGGTTTAGTTTGTTTTTTAATTCTATTGCATTTTTTATGTCATATTAATTATTGCTATTATAGTGATTTAGGGATTTATTTAAATATTTAGAAAGGTTGTCTATTGGATTGTTAGTACAATCGACTATTAATCTACATGGATAACCCTCTTTATGTAAGTAAACCCTGTATTCTTGGGGTATTATAGTATTTGTTAGCTAGTTTACTTTAAAAATTTTGTTTTATAAATTTATATTTAATTAATTTATCTATATATTTATTCACTTTATTATTTAGTTCATACATCGGGTCATTTCTTATGCTTTTATTAGTATCTTTGTTATTTAGCAACTCCAAAACCTTTCTCTTATTATCTATTTTAGTTATTATAGCCTATTTTTTAGTTTTATCTGTTTTAATTATGCATAGATCGTCATTATTAAAAAAAAATTTCTTTGTGGTTAAGATATCATTGTTAATAAGTTGAATGAATTTGTTCAATGTGTTGTTAGGTTTATTTTTTTCTCTATTTAAATAATTTAAAATGTTTTTACTAATGGTGTTTTGTAAACCGTTTTTATGGGTTCCAGGAGTGTCTATAAATGTGATTATTGATTCTATTTCTGCTATCATCTGATACATGCTAATTTTTGTATTCATTGGTTCATAATTTAAATTATCACCTAAACTTAACAAATTTATAATATTATTAGGTAAATTTCTTGAAGTTAAGTTAACCACTCTATCATTTAAGTACAAGTTAATATAATACTGAAAAATATTGAATAATTTTTTTTTTGTAGAATGATCATTTCTTTGGATATTATTTGAGTAAATTGTAGTTTTATTTTTATTTGAGGTTTCATTACTATTATATGGGTGTTTGAAGGCCATTTTATTTGCTTTAATATTAATGTTTTTTAAATTTAATTTCCTTGATTTTATTATTCCATTTTTACATGTATTTTTAATTAAATTATATAAATTTTTATCCAAAATTTTTTCTGAAAGTGTCGGTAATTTTTTCTTAGTTGAGTTTATTAACCAAAAAGCTTGTTTTTTTGTCTAAATTTAATACCTTATATCCTAAAAAATTATTTTGCTTTGTGTTGTTTAGGATATTCTTATCAAAGCAATTTTCCTGATTAATGATAAGAGATAGTAGATGGTTAGGTATAATTTGGCTTTCAATGCATAATTTAAGGTATGTTAATTTATATTCAGCATTAATTAATTTTATATTCAATTCAAAAATCATTTTTAGTGTATCTATACTTAAGTTAAAGTTATTTGGACTTACCTCATGATGATCTGCACAGTTGAACAATTCATTCCTAAATTGGTTAGTCAATTCTACTTATTTGTTATTGGATGCAGCTGGTGGTCTTTTTTATTTATTAATTATTAATTTTCATTGAGGACATGTAAATTGTCTAATAAATATCCCCAACCGAGCCTAAAATTTTCAATTACTACTAATTTATGTATATATTATTCATGTCACAGATATTCGTTACTTTATTATATTTATCAATTCATGGTATCTCACTAGTGCTACCTAGTTGAATTTGTGGCAACTGACTATTTTAAATTCAAATGAACTTTGTATTCATTAGTTATTACTATTTAATTATGGTTGCTGGTGACTTTTTAATAATTTAAATTACAGTTTAGGCCCAACCTTGTACTCATATGTCTGTTTTTTTCTGTATAATTTATATTAAACGAGCAAAGGTTCCTTGTTTTTTAGAGGAAAATTCTACAACGAATCTATGGTCCAGTGAAAGTAGTTAAGAATTGAGAACTGAGGAGTAGCTTGGAGCTCTACACACTGACAGGAGAACTGGGCATCATGAGAGTCATGTGCATAGGGAGGCTTAGATGGGCTAGACATGCCGCCATGATGCAGGATAAAAGCATTCCAAAAAATATGACAGAATAACTATTATATTCCTATTTAAACATAACCTTAACTGCTTTCCTGCCCTTTCATCATGTGTCTGTGTCCCCACTATAAAGTTTCAGGAGTACAAAATGGCGGCCTATCAAAGGCAGTGGTAGCCCTAAATATTTCCTATCAAAGTAAATTAGGATCTTTAATGAGTACCGGATACTGCACAGGCTCAGGACCACTATTTTATGCCTACTCCGAAGGACGGCAATACTGAAGATTTTCTTTTTAAAATTCTATGGCCACCTGCCAGGCTGCTAACCTATACATCACAGTTCACCCCTATTTATTTAAATTTGTTTACTTCCTACAGTGAGCAAATATGTTTTGTTTTTATTCACTAAAATAGAAGGAATGATTGCTAAAACATTTTGAGAGTAAGGGTGAATTAGAGGAAGAAAGAAAATGGGTAAACAAAAAGAGATAATGATAAAGTTGGTATATTTATAATATATCAAATATTCGTATACATTTTTCATTTATCTGAAATAAACCTAATCATATCCTAGCTTCAAAGCCGAAGTGGTGTATTTGTATTTTTAATTGTAGTAGAAAAATTTGGCTATCAAGTTCCTTTAATTGGTCGTATTTTAATTACTAATTTTATATATTTACTTCTTAAGATTTTTTGGCATTGAGAAAGAAGTACAGTAAAACCTCTATTATCTGTCATCTCTGTTAATCGTCACCTCAGTTTTTTTTTGGGGGGGGGTATGTGTGTATATTGTTTGGTTGCTTAAGTCGTAGGCGCCGGCTAAGAATCAATCATTGTCTTGACAAGTTCGATTCGATTTATATAAATAAATATTATAAAAAATTCAATATAGATACAAAACATACATTTGGACTAAAATACATACATAAATACTAAATATATTTACAAACATATACAAAATTCTTTTATTCTAACATAAATAAGCACTTAAAAAAAAAAGAAGACATTTTAATGGCACTGTTTTCCCTAATAAATTCTCAATTAGGTATTTGTTTTTGAACGATCTTTACAAGTCTCAATGTTAGTAACTATAATTGGACAGCATGCAAACCAGTTGACAAATATTTCCATACACTGTTAATATTGCGGTTGCATTCGCCGTTGTTATACTGACAGTTATATCAGATTAAAGGCACTTGTATACGCTTCAACAATATCTGCCTAGTCTCTGTAACTTTGTTAGTAATGGTGGACGATTAGAAAAACGTTGTTTTGGATTTGAACAACCTAAACCTAAAGTTGAATCTGTTCTACGTTTTGGCGTTATTTAATTTGATACGGCGCCGTACTGTCTCACTGTCGTGACAGTAGTATAACAGAAAATTGCCAAATCTTTAAGGAGGCTTTATTCTTATTCCACGATCCATGGTACATTTTTTCATTTGATTAGTATCAAGCTGAATCTTCGTTTCGATGAGACGCCCAACAATTTTCTGTGCGAAAGTTCTCGATTGTGGAAGCTAACAGAGGTAGCAAGGATAAAACATGTCGATTGGATGATTCTCAAAAATTTATTATTAACTGGTTTTTTTTTTGGTTAAATCTCAAGATAATTATCTAAATTATTTGAAAAAATATTTGTCCTACAAAATGTATGGTTTGATCAAAGAGTCCCCTCCTTCCAATATGTATCGATAACGAAGTCATCAAAAATGATTACTAAGCAGCTGTTTTTTGTTTTTTTTTACTTGGTATCGATACATATTGGAAATTGTTGGGCGTCTCATCGAAACGAAGGTATTCACGAAGATTCAGCTTGGTACTAATCAAGTGAAAAAATAGACTATGGATCCTGGACTAACTCTTGTGAACTGTTAGAAACAGTACGTTAGTTACGAACGCTAGTCGAATACTTATTGAGATCTTTTCATTGCAACGAATAAAAAAAAAAATATACAATGTATGGACAGTTTAGATTATATCATCGGAAGAATAAACAGCTGTTCTTCCCAAGATATATTATCAGGTTTTATAACAATGGGAATTACGGAAAAGTTCCAAGTTTTGAAGACTATCTCATCAAGCGTTGTTTGCTAACTAAAAAGTTTCAGTTGATTCATATCCATGATATTTTCTGCGATCAGTCAACAGATGAATAAATAAAAATTAAATACTTGGTGGTTACAAAAGTCCTTGTACATGAACACAACCCCATAATTCCAACATTCATAATTAATCATATGAAAATATTTTTGTTGCTGTTATTGACTTTAGAGTCAATGTTTACTTTGACTAATCCTTTAATTTCTTGTGAATTGAGATGGCGTTATGCGTTCATTTAGATTATTGAAACGCACATGCAATGCCAGAATGCCAGTTATCTATCGAAATAGTGATTCGCTATCGTTTCAGATATTATTGGAAAGAAGATATAATGCAAAGGCATCCGCTGAAAAATTGTATGCCTAAGATGGAAAGTCAGTTATCTATCGAACTTTGGTTCCGATGTTTCAACAATGGCGATATGAGAGTTGAAGATGAACCCAGGTCTGGTCAACTAAAGGTTGCCCCTGGTGGTCGTGAACTATAGTTTTGCATATTTGTAATCGCATGCTTTTAGGGAAGGATTTAAACTGCAACCACACTTCCCAGATCCTTGAATTGGGTTACAGCTCTAAAGCTGTGCTCACTGAAACTCATTTATCCAATTTTGAGTTTTTCATGTACACAGTTTTATCTTCATTCACCTTAATAGCTAGTTTAACGGGTGTCTCTTCAAATTCTTTTTGTCCCTGGTAGTGCTGCTTGGGTTCTTGTGACAATGATGACACATCAGCCAAATGTTGGGACATCCGATTGTAAATTGTTTCTCCTGGATTTGTTTTTACTGTACGGATGGCTGCTTCAAGGGCTAAAATAAAGAACAGGGGGCCTATAGGATCACCCTGTCTAGAGCCAATGTTCACTTAAAATTCTTCTGTCAGTGCATTTCCAAGTTTAATTCGACAAACAATCTTCATCATTAGAATGATTTTTGTAAGCCTGAATAATTTTTTTGGTTTGCCTACATTTATTATAACTATGTGAAGTCTTTCTGAGTCTAGACTACCATATGCCTGCCTGAAATCTACAAAGAGGAGATGCATGTCTATGTTGAATTCTCAGCACTTTTCCATTGCTTGCCCAAGTGAGAATATCTGGTCTATTGTTGACTACCTGGTCTGAAGCCTCCTTGATATTCTTCTATAATATTTTCAGTGGATTCCTTCTGACTTTAATACTCTGGCTCTTTAATTACCATATTCGAGCTTGACTCCTTTCTTGTGTATTGGACATTTTGCTGGCTTGTGTGATAGTTGTTGAAAAAAATTGGACTTGACTTTGTTGAGTAGTATTCATTAGCGTTTAAAATGTGTAATCTTAATTAACTCTAAAAATATGATCATGGATTTCTGTAAAAAAACTACTAATAACTAAATTATTTGGCGTATTACATGGAATCGAAATGATGTATGCTTTATAAATCAAAACAGTGCTGAGAAAACTCCCGAGACTTCAAAGAATCGTTACCATCTGATTTTGTATGCTCCAATATGGAAGTCCTTTGGCCAAAGGTGGTTCGTAATTGGTTTCTATTTTGTATGTCCCTTGAACCCTGAAAAATAATAACATTATTATTACTATCTTATATTATGAGGACTTATATGGCATAAAAAATTATTTAGTGGAGTAACAGTCTATTGGCGTTGCCTAGCAACGGATCCAGGACTATATTTTGTTTAGGCATTTGTCATGCTCGATCAGTTAAATTATAAATATTTTTAATAAATGACAAATCACAAAGCCGCACTCAATTCTTAATGCGGTTACAAAAAATATATCGTTTTTAAATATTTTTTGTTTTGAAGAGAAAAGATATGCCCTGGCCGGGAATCGAACCCGGGTCGTCTGCTTCTCCGTAGCAGTGCTCTAAGCCACTGAGCTACCAGGGGTCGTAGCCAAATCAGAGAAATCCGTTCTCTTCACCGATCCCAGGCTTAGAGCACTGCTACCCGGGTTCGAATCCCGGCTAGGGCAAATATTTTCTCTTCATAACAAAAAATAAGGATCGGTGAAGAGAACAGATTTGTCTGATTTGGACACGACCCCTGGTAGCCCAGTGGCTTAGAGCACTGCTACGGAGAAGCAGACGACCCGGGTTCGAATCCCGGCCAGGGCAAATATTTTCTCTTAAAAACAAAAAATATTTAAAAATAACAATTAATAAAAATTTTAAAATATATAATGCAAGATATATAAAGGGATAAGATCACATTATATAAAACCATTGTCAGGCCAATGGCGACTTATGGTGAAAGTTGCGCCCTGAATAAAAAAGCAGAAAGAATGGTGAATATCTGGGAGAGAAAAATGCTGCGGTGGATTTATTGGTCTATCTATGACCAGGGGACATGGAGGATCCGTAATAACGCAGAACTCCGACAACTTTACGAAGAGGCAGACTTAGTTTCTTTCGTAAAAAGAGATTGAGATGGTTGGGCCATGTGATGAGGATGCCGGAAACAAGAATGCCCAGAAGACTGTTGTTTGGGGGGGCTAGGTGGTAGAAGACCCAAAGGAAGGCCCAGTACGAGATGGGTGGATGATGTGGAGGCCGATCTTCACCAGTTGAGAATCAGGTATCGGAGAAGACTTGCTATAGACCGAAATAATTGGGAGGAAGTGGTGGATGAGGCCCAGGTCCTTGTAGTACCGTAGTGCCAAGGAGTGAGTGAGTGAGTCAAATTAAAATATATCATTGTTTGGGTATTTTCTATTTTAGGACCGCCATTTACTTTATATTAACGTCTATTATCATCTAGGCTACTTTAGATTAGCAACTATCAACTAACATATGATTATAAAATATTTTTTTTTTTTTATTATTTATTTATTGATATTTACAACTATATTACAATAATATAACAAGTAAATTGGCTGAGTGATACATAATGACATGATATAATGACAAGTAGAGAAACTACCCACTGGTAGCACTCAAATCGCATGTTCAACTAAGAAGGTCACGTGGCCATCTTCTTCTCAGACGCCTCGGAGGATTATCGGGAATTGAAGAGGAAGCTAAGTTTGAAACTAGAGGGTTTGAGTGGAAATGAAGTTTGTTATGAAATGATAGATACCGGGTTCGGGCCAAATCAGCAACAAATGGGACATTAAGGTCGTTATGGATGACTATATTCTTAACAAAATAAGGAGCGTTGAGGATTTTACGAAGGATTTTGGATTGTAGGGATTGGATACGAGAAGAATTTGATGGCTTAGTGGAGCCCCAAAGCTCTACTCCGTAAGTCCAAATAGGTCGTATGATGGTCATGTAGATGAGTCTTTTGTAATTAACTGGGAGCTTAGAGCGTTTGTCTAGTAAGTGTTGAAGTAGCCTGAAACGTCGAGCGGTTTCTTGTCTTTTCAGTCTTGTATGAGGATATTATAAAATATTAAAACAGGTTAATACAATATTTATGGAACATGTGGTTCTTGCTCCCTCACACCGTGTATTCCAACATAACCCTTTTGATTCTCGACAGATTCTTTTGTAACAGAACTACTTCTGTTTAGTATTAACACAGTTCATTTCATGTCCTTCGCGTAATCTTCTCTTGAGAATGCCGCCTCTTTCAAAAATTAAAGCACTTTCTTCTTCTTCCCACAAGTCAAACAGTTCTATAAAATTCATATTGTCAATTACTAATGGAGAATAGGGGCGACTTGTGGTCAACTGGTTACCATAACAACCTACTTACCCCGAAGGGGTCCAAACCTTTACGATGTCAGGTAATCGTTAAAAATCCCTATCCTAATTAAACCTGGATAGGGAAAATTTAGATCTCCCAATGTAGCATCGCCCGATTAGCCAAAGCAGCAAAAAGCGACGTTAAATGAACAAACAAACAAACTGTGGTGATTTTTAATCCGACTCGTGTGAGGGAAACTTTCCCTACTATTGTCTAACCTGACAGATAACCACTTATACGTTTTGTAAACTCACTATTCTTGTGCAGTTGTTGTTTTTAGTTAATAAAAACCATTCTAAGGGTAAATCATTATTCCTTCATTTTCATCACAATTTTATTAGCTTAAAACTTCTTTCGTTCGTTACGAGTCAAGTCTTTTTAAAATTTTCGGGTTGGAGATTCAATCACGGGAGTGCGGTTGTTGAGTTTGTTATTTCGTGGATGTGAATTGAGTTTAATACTAAATTATTAATACTAAAACTTTAATAAAAATATCTTGTAATCCGCGATGGACAAGCATTTAATGCCCGGAAAATTCTGCGCAAGTCCAGATTCGCCATCTAGTGGAAAGGAGTTCTCACATTGGCTTAAAACTTTCGAAAATTTCATCTCATTATCTACTGAACCATTGGAAAACGTTGATCCAAAATTTCATTTCATTCAGTGTTTATGATCTGATTTCAGAGACCACAATATATGTTGAAGCAGTTGAAACCCTGACTAAAATCTATGTTAAGGAAAAGGGGGAAATATTTGTACGTCACATTTTGGCTATACGTAAACAAGAGCAAAACGAAAGTGTTGAGCAATACGTTCAGGCTCTAAGGTTATTAGCAAAGAAGTGCAATTCCAAGGCTGTGTCTGCTGAAGGTAATGGAAATCAGTACATTCTTGATTCTCTTGTTTACGAACAAGAAAAGGCCTTCTCAAATCCGTCAACGAATGCTTGAAATGCTCCTATTTTATCATTTGTATTATTATTTATTTATTTTCTAGTACTTACTTAGGACAAACGTATTCCCCAGCTCTGACTAGTAAGTTCTTTTGCCCAAGATCAGGGCATATCTCTGTGGTCAATCCAGTGAGGTAGGAGAGAATTCCTAGTGAGCATGATTCTCCGTAAAAACCTTTTTCAGAGTTTATAGACTCGGCGTACATCACTACAGCCCTGTGATGATCGCAGCTAGCATCTATGGAAATATTTTTAAAAAAAATTAATACGGTATAAATATATTCATTAAATAACAATCTAAACCTCTCTCTCAAAAAAAGCATGGTATATTGTAAAGTGACCAGAAATTCAGCATTCCAATATTTGCAAATGACTAATTCTGAGATAAATATGTTTACTTATCAAGTGATGAAACAAAAAATAAAAATTGTATTTAAATGTCAATATATCTGATAGAAATACAAGAAGATATTTAGTTGGATTTTTTTTTTTAAAATTATTTTATTGAATTGTACAACTGTAATATATACATCTAGTACAAGGGCTATATGACTAACTAGATACGTGAAAGGACATGTAGAGGCACTACCCACTGGCAGCACTCTAATAACATTTCTATAATAGAAGGTTCGAGGCCGTCTTCTCTTCAGGCGCCTAGGAGGATGGGGCTGGAGTTTAATATGTAATGATAGGTATCTGGAATGGGCTAAATCTGTAACATATGGAACGTTAAGGTCTTTATGGATGGTTTTATTTGTGATAAAATAAGGAGCGTTTAGGATTTTGCGAAGGGTTTTGGATTGCAAGGATTGAATATAAGAGGAATTTGATGGTTTGGTGGAGCCCCATAGTTCAATTCCGTAAGTCCATATAGGTCTTATAACAGTCACATAAACAAGTCTTTTGTAATTGATCTGAAGCTTCGAGCGTTTGTCTAGTATGTGTTGAAGTAGACGGAAGCGTCTAGCTGTTTCTTGTCTTTTCAGTCTTGTGTGAGTTGGAAGTAGATATGTATTAGTGTACACTATATTGTATACTACCATTGGGTGGTTCCTCTACTTGACTTTGTCCATGCCATTCCTGTCTTGTTCGTATGTCCAGTAACAATATTTTTAATAATAATAGTTCCTCATACCGTCCTATCTCTCTTCTACCGTGCATGGGTAAAATCCTAGAAAAACTCATCCTCAAACGATTGTACCCCATCCTTGATGCAAATCATGTAATACCAGATCATCAGTTTGGATTCCGAGCATCCCACTCCACTATTCAGCAATGTCATCGTGTGGTGGATGTGGTCTCCTCTGCATTAGAACGTGGATCATATTGCTCGGGCGTCTTTCTTGACGTGGAACAGGCTTTCGACCGAGTCTGGCATCCGGGCTTGCTCTACAAACTCCGTAAATTCCTACCTCATACCTACTTTCTCATCCTTCAATCCTATCTCACAAATAGAACTTTCCAGGTAAACCATAATAATGTCCTTTCATCCCTCTTCTCCCAATCTGCTGGTGTTCCTCAAGGTAGTATCCTTGGCCCAATCCTTTATACAGTTTATACAGCTGACATCCCAACTCATCCTAATACTATCCTTACCACGTATGCTGATGATACATGTGTATTATCAGTCAACGCCAATCCAGTTATTGCATCCCAAAGGCTCCAATCCCATATCACTGATCTTGAAGAATGGTGTCAAAACTGGAGAATTAAAATAAATTCTCAAAAATCCCATCAAATCACTTTTACCTTACGTCGTAAACCAATGACTTCCTGCCCTCCAGTATCCTTTAATAATACCCCACTGGTGCAGGTAGAACAGATCCGATACTTAGGGTTGCACCTCGACAAACGATTAACCTGGAATCCTCATACTAGACTGAAAAGACAAGAAACTGCTCGACGTTTCAGGCTACTTCAACACTTACTAGACAAACGCTCTAACCTCCCGATTAACTACAAAAGACTCATCTACATGACCATCATAAGACCTATTTGGACTTACGGAGTAGAGCTTTGGGGCTCCACTAAGCCATCGAATTCCTGTCGTATCCAATCCCTACAGTCCAAAATCCTTCGTAAAATCCTCAACGCTCCTTATTTTGTTAAAAATACCGTCATCCATAACGACCTTAATGTCCCGTTTGTTGCTGATTTGGCCCAAACCCGGTATCTTTCCTTTCATAACAAACTTCATTCCCACTCAAACCCTCTAGTTTCAAACCTAGCTTCCTCTTCGATTCCCGATAATCCCCCGAGGCGTCTGAAAAGAAGATGGCCACGTGACCTTCTTAGTTGAACTAGTGATTTGAGTACTACCAGTGGGTAGTTTCTCAACTTGCTATTACTCATGTCATTTTGTATCACATAGCCTATTTACTGGATGTATTTTTTTTATTATACAGTTGTAAATATCAAAAATAAATTTAAAAAATAAAAATAATAATAGATCACTATCTATTTTTTTACGGTTTACGGAACTTGATCCCCTGCTTCTATGTAGAAGATTTCTGGTAATGTTAGTTATAGGATACTGAAATGACCAGTTTAATAAATAACCGAGATCGACACAGATGAATTATTTTATTTTTATACAGGGATGAATCGATTTTGAGTGATTGCATACCATCCTCGGGCTCACACAGTTTCTATAATTTAGATACCCTTAAAAGCTGAAAGAGCGTAATATTTGTTAAATCACCTTTTTGTTCTACTGTTCACTTAGAAACAACACAGTCCCTACTATGTGTTGAATCTTATTCTGGTAATTATTCCGCAGGTTGTCGCTTCGAGTTGACTTACATCAAGCTTTAACTATTTATTAGTTTCATTTCACATATTTTCCATTTAAAGTTATCATGAGCCTTAGAATGGAAAAGAGAATGTATTTATGAATAATGAGTAGACTTCGGTAATCATTTCCTGATGAAATAATAACCGAAGTACACGCATTTCCCATAATTACAATTTCTTTTCCATATTAAAGTTCACGATAACTTGTAGTTTTGGAAAATATTAAAAGAGAAACGAACAAAAGTTAAAACTCGTTGTAACTCAATTAGAGGCGACGACCTGCGGAACAGATACCCTAATTCCCTTAATGGCTTTTAGTGGTATAAGTTAGATACAAGAAGATACTTACTGAAATGACATCCAGGTTGGGTGGCCCCATTGTTGAGGTAGAAGTCGACATGCCCAACAGTTCCCAGCCTTCCTTGCCAGCCGCCATTGGTATGGTAGACATCGACGAAGTTGGCATCAGTCGGATCTAACCTGTTCTCAACGCGCGATGTTATCGCTGAGAAAAGTGGAAAAGCGGGATCCAGTCCTAGAAAAATATTATTAATTTTCAATACATTTTTCAGATAACTATTTTATTGAATGCTATTCGTAAAATAAATTAAAAAAGCCTTAATCTCTCAAACTTCCATTAAGGCTAATTTGTCTTTGGTGTCGCTGCTCAAAAAAAGTTTATAGATTTGCATTGGTACCATGCCCGGAAATTTCTCAGGATATTTGTCCTCTTCCTATGGATCTTTTTCTTCTCGATTATTAAATCCAGTTTTTCATTTACGTCTTCAAGTATTATTTCTGTGATCACGTAGTGACCAAAAAGGGAGATAAAAAACATTATGTTACGTTATGCTACTCCAACAACATGGTTTTAGTATGGTTATCATCGTCATCATATTCTGTCCTCTCGAACTGCCTATGCAGTGTGAGGAGGAATTCTGTACAGCCTTATTCAGCTCTGCCGGTCTTCCACCAATTGTGCTCCCCTGTTCTACTGGAGTACTTTCTTTTCAAAAAACTTTCCTCACCTCTTCCTCGTTTTTCCTCCATTTTATATATGTTATATCTCTCAAACTATTCTGTTAGGATCCATCTGCAGGAGGTGTCTTAGCCATCTCAATCGCTTTTTCATACATAACCTCGTTGGCTGGCTAAAAATTTAGGTTCAACCTAATAGTGGTGTTCCGGACTCGGTCTTGTTTTGCCCTCTATTTTCCTAAGAAATGTCATTTATGCTGACTGTATTCTGGATTGGTACTTCTTTGTCAGCGTCCATGATTCTAAAGAGTACCTGAGAATAGCGAGAAATGTTGCGTTGAATCCTCTCTAATCTAAACCGCTTCAATCATCCTGCACGCAGCTCCGATTCGCTCGGTCACTTCCATAACAATGTGTCCGTTTTCGTTCAGATGCGCTTCCAGGTATTTGAAGTTCTCCACTTGTTACCGGACTTTATCCTCGACTCTAATGGCACTCATTATCCTCCTTGGCTTCTTTCCTACCCTCATCACTTTTGTTTTGTATGGTTATAAATTTCTGGATTTTGGAGTTATGCGACAAACGTACGAATTTACTCAGCCATATCGTCGAATCTAATCAAAACGGATTCAAGATAGATTAATCCCTTGAAATATGAAAATCTATTGTATTAGCGATTGTAATACTTCTTTAATTGCGTACAAGAAAGTAAAAGAAGTAAACCAATATAGTTTTTTGAGGATATGAGAGTATGTTTACGTTTCAATACCTGTGATCCTTGGAAGTTTTGGCAGGTAATAGCCAATAACACCGGCCACGTGCGCTCCCAAGCTGAATCCTATAACGTGGGTGGCGTCCTTCCAGTGCATCCCTCTTCTCATGTACAACTGTTGTATTAGCCTCGCCGCGCATCGACCTGCAACCGGTGCGTTGTAGGCTGACTGAATGTAGCATCCGTCCAAGGCGATCTTACCCCAATCAACGGAGATAATATTATAGTCACCACGGGCCAGGTAAGCTATAGGAAAACAATATTAAAAATTAACACCAATAAAAGTATTCATGGTAAACCCAAAACAGGTAATGGTTTGAATATATATAAATCTTCAAGCTAATATATGTAATTAGAATTACTAGTAATGTGGATGTCATATCTTTGTAAATAAGCTCACTTATAATATTATAATATCACTGTATTGGATAACATATTAAACACAAAAGTAACTACAAGCTAAGCATAAACACTCCAAACAAAGGCACTATCACTCCCATGGTGTCCATGTCAACAAATTCTGACTAATGGCGCATGCCTACTGTGCAAGAGCAAACCAGTGGTGGGTTGTTAACGGGCGTAACAGTAGGTAGTGAAATACAGAGTTCCTATGTAATTTTTTATAACACCTTCGTCATTAAAGTGTCTCTAAATTTACAACTAGGATTGAAGCAAGTTTCTTTGATCCATTTTAGATTTTGAGGCAATGGATCCGGTGAATACGCAGTCTAAATGATGAATACTGAATGATTGCTGTAGAATATGCAAAAGGCCAGGGGGATATACCATTTCACATCTTACAAGTTGATGCAGAAGTATGAATTTCATACATACTAAATGTTTTACCTTAAATTATATTTAAAGTAGAAGTGCAAGATAAAAATAATATTATCAAGAACTCAGTGGGCATCCACAAAACATATTATTATTGAAGAGCAATAACTCAAAGGAGATATATAGTTGTTAAGACATGAGTGGAAAATTCCAAACCAAAGTCTCAAGTCTCTTTAAAACAGGAAACAAAAATAATTGTAAAAGGAAACAAAAAATAATAGAAAAGGAAGGAAATGTCTGACCGAGATGCGAGCCAGGTTAGCTCAGTCAGGCAGAGCACCACGCTAGAGACGTGGGCGACCCGGGTTCGAGTTCCGGGCCTGATCATATCTTTTCTTTTCAAATAAAAATATTAAAAAAGTATAACAATTAATAAAAAATAAAATAAATTATAAAAATAATTGTCAATAGCTTGGTGTCCTGAAGGCATCTTTAGGCAAAATATTGAAATATATTTTGTTTCCTGTTTTATATAATAATACATTTTATATTTATATAATTTATGATTACCTAAATCGTACCTGGTATTATCTCTGGGTTCGGAGCGTAGTTTTTGTGACCAGTCCACCCGTGGACCAAAATTATCAAAGGGACATTCTCGATGAGAGGAATATCGTCGAGGTTTTCTTCCGTTATTTCGATTCCCTCCCAATCAGTTCCCCTATAACACACATGCAACTTGTGTATTAGCCGGTCTGCACGAAACATACTTCCTTATCTTCTTATGCCTCATTTCATTTGAGTTATATGTGTGTGCGTTAGTAAATTGTTTTCTGTGTTGTTTTTTTAGTTTTTTTGTATTGTTAATTTTCTTAATTCCTTTTGTTATTTTTTATTGGAAATGAACAGAATAACATTTTGGGAATAACCGTTTATAAAAGAAGGAGGTCTGAAATACTTCTAAAAGTTCGGAATAATTCCAAAGACGAAGTTATTTGCAAAAGGTCACCTCAAAAGGTGAATTTGACAAGGATAGGCCTGGGGATATTTTTTCGAAAGTGTTGGGAAAATATATATATATATAAGGAGAGGGGTCTAGATTTAGCATTTCATTATTACATTTTGTCTATTTAAATCCCCATTAACATGAATGAGAAGATAGATCTTATCAGTATCTAAATTATCATTGTTCAGGTTATAAATAATGGTGGATAACAGTCCCTGCAGACCGGCTAACGCACAAGTACTGAAAAAAATATATTCTTACAAATAATTAATTTGATTCGTTAAAATTCATTCATTATTTATTTGAACAAAAAAAAAGTAGTTGTGTTAATAATTACCATTCTTAGCCTGTTAGGGTCATTCGGGATTGTTATAAGAAGAAAGTACTTACACGCCTTTGCAGGGTGTGCCTTCGTGATCTGAAAACAATAACAGCTACCTTGACACCATCCCCTTCCAATCAAAACTTTCAACACTAAAAAATATTCTAATCGCGTCGGCCTTTGCAACGGTAAAATATAACAATTCCTAAAACAGTGGGGTATTTTTTCTAATAAGAAAATCGAGACTCTTAATTATGACATTAGCAGAAATTTTACTGCAATAAAAAGAGACGCTGCTTGCTCAGTATTAAGAGAACTGGCAAGTTTGAAATTACAATTATGAATTATAACTCGTGAACGAAACAAATAGATTAAAATGTAAGAAGTCATCGAAGGAAGTTCTTTTGTTTCCAAATTTCAAGCTACTTTAGAGACGCCATATTGAAAATTCTTCTTTTGCCATTTAGTTGGAGGTTTTGATATAATATAATGCAGGGTCATCTGTGGTGTAGTTTCTTGCATAACAAGCACATGTGTTTGCGATTTCACAGACCGGCAGGTGTCCTTAGAATTTGTTAATGCTAGCAAAATCCTTCGTGATGTCGTTCTTCGGGGAGGACATCAAATATACATCCTGAGCCTCTGTAGTGTCAGATACTTGATTAGAGACTATCGTGGTTATACCTAGATAGTCAAGATTTAGGACTTCAACTGTAGCATCATCTCATTAGCTAGTATGAAGTGATCTTAAATAAATAAACAATCCAACTGTTTCTTATTCAACGGTTGTGCAAGGATGTGAGTCAATCAATCCCCATGTATTTATTATACTTCAATTAAATGTAGGGGAGGAACCAGACAAGAAAATCCTTAAACCAGAAGTAATAACCGTACACTAAAAATATATGGGATTTAAAAGTATTAGAGTCGTAATTTTCTGTATAAGTTTGTATTATTATTAGTTGTTGTTTGTCGTTTGTTCATTTAACGTCACTTTATGCTGCTATGGCTAATCGTACGATGCTACAGTGGGAGCTCTAAATTTTGCCTATCCAGGTTTAATTAGGATAGGGATTTTTAACGAGTATCTGACATCGTACAGACTCGGCACCCCCTTTAACGTCCCTTCCGAAGGACGGGGTAGCTAAGTATTTATAATATGTTAACAGTAGTGAATCCCTCCTAGCGCTCATCCATCCTCTATAAAGTACCAATAATTGAGGAAAAACCTGGCGAGTGAGCGTAATCTCGACCGAATCACCTCCTGGGACAACTAATGGCTTAAAAAAGTCGGTCCCTGTCTTGTATTGAACCAAATATTCTTCATTGGTTGTAGTAGTACATGTTATGAATATTCAATATTTAATGACAAGACATAGAGGGCGTTACAGAACGAGCTACTACCACCAGAGTTAGAGAAGAAATTCGTTGACTGTAAGTCGACTGTTGACTGATTAAGTTCACTGTAAGTACTTCCACCAGAGTTTAAGGTATTCGCTAAAAGTCCAAGATGCTTATAGCTTTTTTGACGAGAAACAACTTTATTACCTTAACAAATTTGGTGACACGTTTATTATTTGCTATGAAATTTCACAAACTAAATGTTAAATATTAGATGTTCTTATTTCATAAATTGTTCCCATTTTACTTTTCAAATATATTTTTAAATGTTTACCTTGTTCGGAGCCAAAAAGAGATATTTCCATTAGGACATATATTTTCCACGTAAATACAGGTCTCTCCGAATACCGCTGCTGGCATAGTGACTACAAGGATGCCTGCAAAAACGGAAATTTGTTTTAAAGATTCATCTTAATCGATTAATTATCAAAGAGATTACATGAACAAAATTAGATAGAATCAGTAATTAGTTGTGTTGTACTTGATAAATGTTGATGTTCGTGCCATAATTTTTATTAGCACTTTTGCACTACTCATAGTAGAGTAGTGGTTCGCATAATAACCTAACGATCCTTGGTTCCCGTCCTTTGGAGGGGATGTACAATAGTGACCAAGATCTGATGCGGTGAATATTAAAAAAATACAGTTTGAAACATGTCATAATGTTCAATAAAATTTACATACATAAGAGGAAAAAAACGTCACATCGATGTGAGAACGTTTTGATTGTTCTGTCGTACAACAGTGTTATAAATTATTATTTTATTTTAGGAGCTATATTATCTCTACAATTGAATAATTAATTATATTTCATTGATTAAATCATAGGAGTTTAATTATATTCAACCCTGGTTTTTTTAGGGTTTTTTTTTTTGCAATAGAATGAATATTTATAAATATTTTTGTTTTCTCTTCAAAATATTCACCATCAAAATAACAATTAGTAAAAATGAATGAATATTTAGTTGAATAAAGAAGGCAGTGGTTTATCAAGCTGCTCTGTACCTTATGACGGCTTTCAAGGCATAGCCAGAACTATGAGAATTCATCTTTTTTTCTTTTTAATTTTTCTCTTGATACAAGATGGATTGATATATAGCAATTGATATAATAGAGATTAAAAAAAAGTGAATTGTTGTTTATATTACTATTTGTTATAACCTCTTTTGTTTGCAAGAAATACTTTAAAGGGTGATCACAGCATTTGACAAGGTGGAATTCCATCCAAATTAATAATTAAGATTCGTTAACTAGGTTACGGAGTGGTATATGTAGTTAATTATTATGGTACTTGTGTGTTAACGCCACCGCAGTTATTTTTCCCTACTTGTTCGCATACGCGAGCGGTTACATTTTGTAACCGTTATATTTCTAAAACATTTATCTTGCATATTTTTAAATCTATTTATTGGGGTTAGAATTTTAAATTTTTTAAATAATCATCAACAATTACAAATCAAAATAATTTATTTACAAATGGAATATATCATGAACAATTAAAATAATGGATAATATAAAAATAAATAATGGAATATATCACAAACAATCAAAAAAATGAAAAATCAAAATAATCAAATATGAAAATAATGAAAAATCCAAATAATTTATTAAAAAAGATAGTGGTTAATCGGTTTTCGGTGGAAAATTGGTAAAATATTTCGCTCCTGGAAAAATACAATTACTTCTTCTTCGGTTTTTGTCAAATCACAAAGACTCATTTTCGTAGCACAAAAATTGGCGAAATAATAACAACAAATCTAACAATAATTAAATTTAAAAAATGAAATAATAACAACAATGAGCCTAGAACAAATCAGCAAACAAACAATAAATCAATAACAAACAAAACTCAGCAAACAAGAACGAACATAGAAGAAATCAGAGGTTAGAAATATAACGGTTACAAAATGTAACCGCTCGCGCATGCGAATAAGTAGGGAAACATAACTGCGGTGGCGTTAACACACAAGTACCATTATATTATTTTAATAAAGCTACCATCTATGAAAAGGGAAAGGTTGCAACCTTGTCCCATCTTTCCGTTCGATAATTGATATTCCAGGTTATCTTTGTAATCAGGTATCGATTGTCTACAACAAAACATCATTCAAGTTTTAAATTGATAAAAAAAAACCATTACCATAACTTCAATCCATAAAGGCTCTTGGGGTCATTATACGGTAGAGACTGTAATATAAGCCAACGGTTGTGCAGGGGTGTGTTTTGGATAAGATCACAATCAATCCACTTTATGGAGACTGGATTAGCTACAGGAGGGTCTGTAGATCCCACAGTGTCCATTACAGCTGTAAAAAAAAACAACAGTAACACTACAACCCATGAAGTGTCTTGGGTTCAGTACGTGGTAGAGAATGTACTGTTTTAAGCTGATTGTGCTCAACACCCTAGTTTTTCCCCTAGGGCCCCACTTTATAGAGGCTGGGTGAGCCCCAGCAGGGTCTGCAGATCCTATTTACGCGCCTGCGCGTAATTCTCATACAGGTTAACAAATCGACCTATTCGAAGTGCAGTGTGTATTTAAATCATTGGTTATCTATCCGTTCTAGAATTGGAAAAAGTATCAATGAATAGAAAAGTTGGTCACACTATTACTCTCTTATATCGCTTCGTATGTTTGTCGGATCGTTTTTGAATGAAACACTGTTTTCATATTCTTAATTCCTCTTTGGATATGCTGCAACAATCGATTAGTTCTAAGCTATTAGTATTTCCTAAAGACAAGATCGCATTCTATTTATGGTATTAGATAGCCGGGCAATAGCACCATGCAGATGTAATTTGTTGATGCAACTCATCTCCATACAATACTAATTAAAAAAGATACTCAGAGGTAATTTTTAGATTGGCAAAGGTATATTAACTCACCACTTAAGGTATGAATATTTTAAACTGATATGAATAGGAGTTTTTGGAGGAAAGTAGCGTATTCCTCCTGAGCTATCGTAAGGACAACAATGTATTTATTATTAAAGAAAACTGAACGTCTATCCGTAAAATGAGAACATAAGTTATCATGTTAGAAATCACGACACTATGTGAGCTGAATATCTATATTTTTTACCTTTAACTAGGAGACTATCCCGTGTCCGCTAAGCTCACAAGATTCTGGCCCAAGATATCTAATACTAGAAAAGTTGTGGGATATGCAGGATAATCCTGGAATTTTAGAACGGTTCTTATTTATACCTACTTTACCATACACCCTAGGGAGCGGAGTGGCTCAGTGGTAGAGCACTCAGTTGCCATGCCGGAAATCCTCGTTCAAAACCCAAGACTTTTATCGAGTCTGTTTGCACCCGGAGATGGTTCATATAGGATCTAGGACCCTCCTGGTGCTCACCCAGCCTCTATAAGATATTTTAAAAATAGGGTACCCAAAATAAGGGTGGAAATCTGGCGGGTGAGCGTGACCTAGGAAAAGTCACCTCCATGCAGAAGCGTGTTCCATTAAACAGTACAGTCTCTACCACGTACTGAACCCCAGACTCGTTTACGGGTTGTAGTGGTACAATATAACCTGTACTACTACATTCCAGAAAGAGTACTGGGTTCAGCATATGTTAGGGACCGTAATGTTTCTTAGCCAACAGTTTTGCAGGAATGTGTTTTGGCTGAGATCATACTTAACTAAAAAAATTTCCATCAATCAAGAACTGTTGTTCTCCAGATCATCTCCAGTTTCACGGTTGTTAGCGGAAATGATTTATGTTGACTAGCCGTTCTCGAACTCCGGACTTAGAAGTCAGAATCCCATCACCCTACATAGTGAGCAACCCCGCACTTAGGTAGATTTAAGAATCATATATTTAACATATCATGTTGTTTTATATTTATAAGCGATATAATGTTGTATATATATATGTAAGTGCTGATTTAAGAATATAATAGAAATAATAAAAACAATGGAAGACTTTTTGAGCCGCCGAATTATTATTTAATAATAGTTCAGGACGTCATCTGTTATCCTAATTCATTCAATTGTCATTATTGAAAAAAGATACGTACTTAAGTTGTGAGTATTTTAGCTCCTGCGTTGTAATACTGTGTACAATGCGGCGTTGCCTAGCAACGGAACGAGGAACTTCTTTTTGGTTTGTCTTTTGTCTTGCTTGATCAGTTAAATTATAAATATTTAAAAAAATTAGAATATAACAAAGCCACTGTTCCTGACTTCCTCAAGCTATTGCACAAAATAAACACAAGTTTTCAAGCCCACGGAAACCTTCATAACGCTATCCCTTCAATTATTTTAACACAGATTGCATGTTCTGCAATTCGCGCTGTCTCATAAACTCTTTATTGGTTTCACCCTTTTTTGGAACGAATATTCTTCATAATTTCTTATTTTCGAATACCTTAAGAGGCTGTTCATTCTTCAGCGTTAATGGTCACGTTTCACATTCCTAAATAATTGCTAGAAGGATACTAGTTTTATAGATTATAATTTTTAAATTGCACGTCCAAAGGCTTGAGTTTTTAATAATATTCTATTAAAGCCTATAACCCCAAGACTTTATTCCCTTTTAAATGAAAAAAAAATTAAAATAAAATAACTGTTTTAAACCTAATGAAAAATTACTAATAAGGCCTAGCGGTTGGGTAGCTGTTATTCGATATGTTCGTAATTACTCACAATACTTCCTGACATACGATAACACAACACAATCACAAAATTTTACATATCATATTTCTTATATCACTTATAAATATTCTCTGTAGATTAAATATAGTTGGTTTATCAAAGGAATAATACATGAAAGCATTGAAAAAGAGTAAAAGTTAATGTATGAAATAATCTCAACCTGCTCTACAACTACAAAAATTTCTGACATAAAGGAAATTTTTTTTTTAATTTTTTTTATTTTTAGTTTGAGTAAATATTACGTTTGTTCTAGTTTTTTTTTCATTCACCTTAAACCAGTAAATATTTATATTTTTGGCGATGATGTTATTCCTTACGAAATAATGATAATAATAAAATTTTACGGACGTTATCGCAGGATGGAAACTATCTTGCAATCTAAACGAAATTTTTGTTCCTTTTTAAGGGCCAAAAAAACTTTTCAGGGAATCGAAAAGTACTATAGTCATTATTAAATAATCTGGTGTGTAAAAAAAAATGTCCGTTTCATCTTCCCCACAGAGAGAAGATGGCCACTAACAGTATTTTTCGACACACCACACTCCCTGGCAAGTTCTTGAGTACTTGTGGACGGATTTGACTCTACAGCTTCCTTCAGAACCTCATCAATATCCATTAATGGTCGCCTGGAGCCCTTCTTCCTTTCCAACGTCGTATCTCCACTGCTAAATTTTTCAAACCAACCCCGCGTAGTGCGCTGGTCAAGGACACCTCCCCCTTCATATTTAATAATTTCACGAGTTGCTTCAGCGGCTGTGAAATGTTTTTCAAGTAATGTCTTAAATTTACGAGACTTTCGTAGGACACTGTCATGTTTCTTCTTTGAAATAAATAACAAAACTGAGGTTTTTTTTTAAAGAAGTCCAGTGTTAGTAAACAAGCTTAGAGAATGCTCTAAAGGTATTATTAAGTGTTTGCAAATAATAAATAGCATTAAATATTTACAGACTTTTGAACTCTGGAATTTGATAAAACGGTCATTTTTTTAATAAGGATTTCAAGATAAATTCAAACTTTAAGCATATACCCTATCTAGGAAGAAGAGAGGTCTGAGAGGATGGAGAAATATTGGATGCAGGTGAAGAAACAACACGCAAGGAAAGTACGATAAGATTCATCGTACGTCAAAGAGTGAAACAAAAGAAGAAGAAAAAGTTCTTGGTTATGCCGTCCTTTGGAAGGGATTTAAAATGGTGTCCCCGAGTCTTCGTTAAACTTCCTAATTTTATTTACATCTGGTTAGGAAAAAATTAGGACTCCCACCGTGGCATTATCCGATTGGCCATATCAGCATAAAGGGGCTTTAAATAAATAAACAAACAAACAAAAGAAGAAGTGTTGTTTATAACAATAGAACAAATAGGTTATAACCTCTTTTGTTTGCAGGAAATAGTTTATAGGGCAATCACAGCCTTTGACCAGGTGGAATTAAATCCAAATTAGTTAATAAGACTCGTTAATTAGGTTACGGAGTGGTATATGTAGTTAATTATTATTTTAATTATTAAAGCTACCATCTATGAAAAGGGAAAGGTTGCAACCTTGTTCCATCTTTCCGTTCGATAATCGATATTCCAGGTTATCTTTGTAATCAGGTATCGATTATTCTACAACAAAACATCATTCAAGTTTTAAATATATACAAAAAACCCATTACCATCAATCCAATACATAAAGGATCTTGGGGTCATTATACGGTAGGGACTGTTTTATAATCTAACGGTTGTGCAGGGGTGTGTTTTGGGTAAGATCACACTCAATCCACTTTATGGAGATTGGATTAGCTTGAGGAGGGTAAACTTAATTGAGGAGTAGAAAATATACCGTTTAAGAGTGATATCGGATATACATCCTACCTACTCAATCACAGGTTTATTATCAGTACTTGCTTTGCACTGAACCAAGATCCACCTAAGGTTTTAATATTAAATATTTTTTATTTTGAAGAGAAAAGATTTGTCCTGGTCGGGATTCGAACCCGGGACGTCTGCATCTCTAGTGCAGTACTCTAAGCCGCTGAGCTACCAGGGGTAGTATCCAAGCCAGACAAATCTATTCTCCTTACCGATCCATAACATCACAACAATTGCGAGAACGTGGATATAGGACATAGTGAAGACAGTCTGGCTTGGATACGGCCCCTGGTATCTTAGTAATTTAGAGCAATGCACTCTAGACGACTCGGGTTCGAATCCCGACCAGGACAAATCTTTTCTCTTCAAAATTAAAATATTTAAAATTAATCACCATCAAAAGAACAATAAAAATAAATTAGGTTTTAATCATATATTTTTACGTTTATATTTATATTTACTAAATTAGGCATAAGAGCTAAAGCTTTAAACAATAATTTAAAAAAGTTCTTAATTAAAAATTTTTAATTTTTTTTTAAATTTGTTTGCCAAGAGATTATTACGTAAAAGAAAAAAATACCGATAGTTTTAGACAGTCGCACAAATGGGGTGAGTGATTTTCCCTTGGGAGAATCTGTTAAGAAACAACCAAAATATTAATATTTACTATTAAAATGTAGAAAATCATCTCTCTGGATAAATAAATTAGTTTGATTATTCTTTTTTTTTTATTATAATTTTAAAAAGAACACCCCACTTCATCCCTGACATAAAGAAGGTTTCAGTAGACATTGGAGGGTACTCACCAACTAGCAGTGGGCAGAGACCCATCCTGGATACTGTCTTAAGGTCCCCGAAGACCACTCTTATAAGGATTTAACCACCCAAGGACAGGATGGATGTGGTAGGGGGTTCCTCGATGCTCTGAGGAGATCGATTCAGTTGTAGTTCTTTCCCTTGTACTCCGATGAACTTTCTGTTTGGATCTCATAATGTTGACAATTTGAAACTGGCTTTTGGAATAGTAATGAAAATATTAGCGAATCCAAAGGTTCGATGTAGATAACAACAATCACCGCCTACGTATGTGATTTCTGCCCAAACCCTGCAAGATCGTCTCTACTGTAATCCTCTCATATACGCTTCGATGTTTTTGGGTTTCCGATCGTTGATAAGCCCAACTTTAGAAGCTCTTCTCAATCAGCAAAATTCGATCACTATTGCTATATTAGCTGGGTGAAATTTCAGCAAACCTCATAAATTCTGAAACCTCATAAATGCAATCTGATTCGCTTGTGAGGACATTATTTATGTTAATTATTGAGTTGATACTTAACAACTATACACACACAGAATACAGCGAAGCGGTAAAATTCACTCGGGTGTATTTATTTGTTAAGTGGCACTTTTCTCACTTGTCAAATAAATAACTATTGTTTATTGATATTAATTAAAATTTTATTGATAGAGATGTTCTTTATTTTGTAATAATCCTATCTATTGATAAAACTAACAATCTTAGATTTCCTCCCATTCCGAACACAATGTGTAAGTCACAGAGGGCAACGCTTTTAATCTTCTAGCTAATCAAGTACCATTAGGAGGCTAAGTCGACCCAGTTCTTAGAATAAATTACTTGGAGGTAGGGGATGAATTACATGATTCGCTTTTTATCCAGCCTCGGTGAATAAGCGGTTAAGTCGAATTTTGTCCAAAGAGAGTTAACTGTATTGAGGGAAGCAGAATCGTGTTATTCATAGCCAAGTAGTTTTGGCTTGAAACGGAGTCGTAATATAAGCAGTAACTCCTTTTCAAGCCAATGAATGACTTAGTCCCTTATAGAAAATAACACGATTCCGCTTCTATTAGACATATTTCATTTTGAAAATAATTCAACATAACCATTTATTCTCAGTGGCTGTAGATATTACATTATATTCGTTTCAGAAGGGAGAAAGGGGAGTTTAGAGAGTAACACTATTCCTTCTCTATTTCCTACTTTAGCACGAAAAGCTAAACTAAGTTAAAATGGAAAGAAGCTTAACTATGAATAATCTCAAAATTATTTAACAATTAAGTAAGGAATGAAATCGAAAGACATTGTATTCTGAAATAACTACCAAACAATTCAAGTGTCAGAGGCCTCAGATTTTTTACGACACGGTCTCGTCTGAAAAAAATTGTTCCTACTTACGAAGGTAAAAAAGATAAACATTCATGAATTCTAATAAAGTAATAACCGTGATTAAGGAAGGCTTCCCTTATCAGGGCTGATAAGGGAACATAACCTTACAAAATGTTGAGACTGCCTCGTGGGAGGTATCTGCCATGGAGGTTTAACTTTAATTACACAAGTACTTAGTATTAACAAGGTCGAAATATATGAACTGGTTCAAGACAACCATGGTGAATACAAAAAGTGAATTAAAGTTTAATGTTTAATACAATGGTCCGTGTAGTGTAGTAAGTGAAGCTCAATAGTGAAGCTAAAATAACATAATTTAGATAAGTTTATTGCGCTGAATATTCGGTATAAAAAAGACGAGTCTATGGAGACCATAGAAGGTTACACAGTGCGAAATTGCAGAGCATGCACCCAGTCAATAAAATTGAAGTATTATCGAAAATGGGCTTGTGAGGTTTTTTGGTTTAGATACGAACCCCCGTTTATTCAATTGTACAACAATTAATACCTCACATTAAGTAGAGCTACTCTGGTATTATTCTATAAATTGTAGTTCACTTTAGTAGTTACTTTGTACCAGAGGTGACCTGTGGTTAGGGTTACCAGATCAAAAAATAAAAATTCCGCTTTTTGAAAAATATTTCGGACATTCTTTTAAATATAATGTTAATGTCGTTTTGTGAGAAAACGAAGCTAATTCTAGTATTTTCTCGTGAGAGTATGTAGTTTGTGTATAATATTATAATTTTAATATTAACAATTGACCATGGAGGGTAGTTAATCCTCAAGAAAACATATATATATATATAAAATTTTCGACATTAAAAATGCATCTTATGAGATTTTTTACTTATAACTTTTTTAAGTTATATATGATTGTTAATTGATGCAGAAGAATTAATTTTAATTACAGACTGAATAATGTTTTTCCCCATTTTTTTAATGAAAATTGAAGATTTATAGTCCAGTATTTTCCTTCGTTTTTAAAAAAATAAAATATGTTCTGTGAAATATTCTATAAAACTATTATGAACGATTCGGAAGTGTTAAAAAGTATTTCTCGGAGCACAAAATATAAGAACGATGATCTTAATAATAATGTAAAATTGATTTTTAATAAAAATCTTAAGTTTATTTGATTTTTTTATTTATTTATTTACTTGAATTATAGAAAATCCGGACGGCTTAGAATTCCACCCGCATTCCGGACTTAGACCGATATTTCCGGACATCTCCTGAAAATCCCGGACCTATGGCAACCCTACCTGTGGTCTAGTGGTTAGCATAAAAACCTACTAAGCCCAAGATCGCGGGTCGTAGTCCACCAGGTGACCCTAGGATTTTTTAAAGGTGGTAAAAAATCCTTGGTTATGCCGTCCTTCGGAAGGGACGTTAAACGGGATTTCCGATCCTGTATTCGTTAAAATTCCCTATCCTAATTTGAACCTAGGAAGACTAAATGTAGAGCTCCCACTGAAGCACTGTCCGATTAGCCACAGCAACATAAAGTGACTCAAAATAAACAAACAAACTTTGCATTCCCTGTTAAAAACTATGTACCCACTTAGTATTTTTTCCGATATTGAAAAAAAAAAAAAAAAAACCCTGTACCACTACAACCCATGAAGGGTCTGGGGTTCAGTACATGGTAGAAACTGTACTGTTTCATGGACAACGGTTCTGCAAGGAGGTGACTTGTCCTAGGTCACGCTCGACCGCCAGATTTTTCCCCCTTATTTTGGGTACCCTATTTTTATAATATTTTATAGAGGCTGGGTGGGCCCCAGGAGGGTCCTAGATCCTATATGATCCATCTCCCGCTGCAAACAGACTAAATAAAAATCCTGCAGCGGGAATTGAACCAGGATTTCCGGCATGGCAACTCAGTACTCTACCACTGAGCCACTCCTTTCCGATATTGAGTAAATAAAATATTTATGAGGTATAAAAAAAAAGTCTTAATCTTAAATAATATCTTAAATGCCTCGGCCAATATTTTTAATCCGTTCATCACGTATTTCTTCTGGTTTCGACTGTGTACTCAAGTTTCGCTGGCCATACTGCTAGCTTCCTCAGGGCTTCATCTGAGATTAATTAAATCTTGAATCTTATTACACTTTGAACCCTATGTTGAAATAACAGTCCTAAAATGGAATTATCGGAATAAGATGTGCCTTTGATTTAAAAAAAAATGTATTTATTGAAATTTACCACAGTATACCGAATACATCAAGTAAATATAATGAAAAATAAATCATGACCAGAGATAAAGACAAGTAGAGAAACTACCCAGTGGTAGTAATCAAATAAAAAGTTCAAATTAGAAGGTCACGAGGCCATCTTCTTTTTAAGACGCCTCGGAAGATTATCAGGCATTGAAGAGGTTTGGAACTAGTTGGTTTGAGTGGAAATGAAGTTTGTCATAAAAATATTGATATCAGATTCGGGCCGAATCTGCAACAAACGGGACATTGAGGTCATTATGGATTACTTTGTTCGTAACAAAGCATTGAGGATTTTACGAAGGATTTTGGATTGTAAGGATTGAAGTCGATGGCTTAGTGGAGCCCCAAAGCTCTGCTCCGTAAGTCCAGATGGGTCTAATGATTGTCATTTAAATGAATCTTTTGTAATTAATTGAGACCTTAGAGCGTTTGTCTAGTAAATCTTGAAGTAGCCTGAAACGGAGAGCTTTTTCTTGTCGTTTATGTTTTTTAATCGATATATTCAATTTTTCTATTCAGTTCAAAAGCACTGTTATATTTTGTGTAACGGATTACAGAAGTCGAATAAAGTGGCTTCGTGATTTGCCATTGTTTAAAAATATTGTTAATTTAACTGATCGAAGACGACAAAAAGTAGTTCCTCGAACCGTTGCTAGGCAACACATTTAACTATTTTACTATTGTCTAAGGAAGAAAAATGAAAAATAATTATTTTATTTTAATAATAAATGGATCATTTTAAAAATGTTTTCAAACTTGTACATCATAAAATGGCGTATGGACGTAAGGTGTACTGATAAGATGGAATGATTAGCCTACCAAGTTGGATCAACTGTGTAGAATGATAACCTTCTATGCCCAAGATCCAAGGTTCGCAACCCGACAGGTGGTTTCAGGATTTTTTGAAGGGAGTAAAATGAATAAAAAAAGGGACGAAACGAAAATGGCGGTGTCAGCCTGTGCAGTGTCAGGTACTCGTTAAAGATCCCTATCCTACTTTTACCTGGATAGGTAAAATATAGAACTTTCACTGTAGCATCATCTGATTAGGCTGGGGAAAAAACCAGTAGCACTACAACCCCTGATCGGGCTTGGGGTTCAGTACATAGTAGAGACTGTACTGTTTCATGGACAACGGTTCTGCAGGGAGGTGACTTGTCCTAGGTCACGCTCAACCGCCAGATTCCCCCATTCTTTTGGGTACCCTATTTTTATAATATTTTATAGAGGTGGGCCCCAGGGTGAGCCCCAGGAGGGTCTTAGATCCCGTATGATCCATCTCAAGTTGCAAACAAACTAAATAAAAGTAACTGCCTGCAGCGGGATTTGAACCAGGATTTCCGGCATGGCAATTCAGTGCTCTACCACTGAGCCACTCCACTCTCTATCTGATTAGCCATTGTAGCATAACGTAAGATTAAATTTAAAAAAACAACCTACCAAAAGTTATTCATTATTAACTGGGTCAGTGTAAATTGGTTAAGTATTTTTAATTGTCGTAATCTATTCAATTGATAATTTTTTGTTTTCCGACGTATTACATTATGTGGACATATATACACACACACACACACACACACACACACACACACACACACACACACACACACACATAATATAACATATGTATGTAAAGTGTACTTATATACTTATACCAAAACTACCAAACGTTCAGCACTGGGTCAGTCAAAATCGCCCAAGGCGATAAGTTTTTTCCAAGCGACCTGGATAATGGACGTGTGTCAAAACGACAATGGTACGCTTCAAGATATCCTTTGTCCTTAATTATCAATTTAAATTTCAAGCCTTAAGAATGTGAGAGGATTATCAAGAGTGAGAGAGTACTGTCAGGAGCTCATATATAACATGATAGAACAGATATCGACATTATCACCTCCTTTTAATATGGATATGAGAGTAACCTAAGGTCGTCCGACGAGGCTGAATTTCGCCTCACCCTGATATATATATATATATATATATATATATATATATATATATATATATATATATATATATATACATATATTGGTATGTATTTTTTTGCCAGGTAATAAAATAAATAAATTGTTTTTTCCCCTTCATTTGTCGAGTTTCAGTCAATAAGTTAGTTCTAAAATCAAACGTTATGTATGAAATCCTATTTGGATACAACTGCGTTAAATTCTGCTTTGGAAAATCTTAACTATACCTAAAATGTAGAGTATACTAGGAAAAATATAACGGCAATTCGATAATATAAAACTCAAATGAACCTGGTCAATCTCAGTACACATCCAAGTATCTGGTCCGCAGGTTGCCGCTTCGATTTGAGTCAAAAGATTTAAATTTTCTAAATATTTTTATTTGAAAAGAAAAGATATGTCCAGGGCCGAGACTCGAACCCGGGTCGCCCACGTCTCTAGCGTGGTGCTCTGCCAACTGAGCTAAAAGACATATACGTTCTTTTCACTGATCCCATATCCCCGTGTTCTCGCAATTTGCGATGTATACAAGGGGAAGAATGTTCATTGAGCATTACTTTAATAAGGTTCTTGTTGACTTACGTCATTAGATATTATATATTTTTTTTTTATGTTTTAAATTTTCATTCATTTCCTTTTAATATTATCTAAAAATACGAGTTATCACGAGCTTTAGTACGGAAAAGAGATATATGTGGTAAATATGTATACTTCGGTAGTCATTTTATTCAGAAATGAACGTTTCAACAAATACTACGAAAAATGTTTTGAAACTTTTATTTCTTGATGAAATGGTCTACCCTATACCCATAATTACATTCTTTTTTCCATCCTTCAATGGCCTTTGATAACCAATTATTTTCAGGGAAAATACTACCTAAAAAGAATTTATAAACATTCGCATAATATTTAGTGTTAATACAAAAAAAATCAATAGACGTCAGAGTTTACTGTTCTTGAATTTTGTCATCGTAAGGTAAAAACATTATCAATTAGTACACAATGATTTGTTATTTCCAAAGAGATAATAATTGAGATTATTTTTATACTTATATTTAACAGGGATTATACGTGCATCTACTGAACTACAACTAGAAAAGATAAACCTCAAATTTTAAGAGGGATAAAAAAATACTAGGTCAATTACAAACGTTCATTATTGAAGACAAGAAACTGAAATTGTTTGTTTTGTTATTTCATCGCTTCTTAATGAAAATTTAATAACCGTAACAATGTTACATTAAAAGCGATTTCTGGAATTCAGATTAACGTTATCAAATCTTCGGTCAATTAAATGATAAACTTGATCGGCCTCATCAAATAATGGATTAAAATTACTTCTATCATGACATTGTTGTATTTTCTTAATTTTCTAATTTAGTAAAAAATAACAACACACACAAAACATTGTTGAAGTCAAAACTCTTAAAATGCCTTCTTTTCCGGCTGACGTTTTAACAACAGTTCTAAGATCTAATTCTGTCGTTTGTTTCTTTTTTTTTTTTTTGTATTAATTTCAGTTCTTCTCGGAACGTGGGATTAATATTTACGTAACAAGGGTCGTAATCTATTTTTAATGACTAGAGCTCACTAATAGATAAATCACTTCGTTGCACAAGCGTTGGCTGCTGTGTAACCTTAAACCTGTACCGACCAATAAACACTTCATAGCTTATTGCTGTCAATATTTTTCTCGGCAACTCTATGGCTGTTCTGCTGGGGTAAGAGTTCTAAATTCCTGGACGAGGTTATCAAAATCTTGTTTGTGTTTTCATCTGCTAAAACACAATGTTAGATCCTCAATACTCAATACTAAATTCATGGTACTCAAAAATGAATTAATCTGCCGATGGATTGCAAACTGTGTTGTGATAAGAGATGGCATATTTTATTCAAGCAGGAGGTAACACATAAAGAAGAATTAATAATGTATTCCTTGATAACTTAGGCAAACATTGTTTCTCGACTCTGAAGACAATGCTAGCAATGATTGACAAGCAATCCGATAGTATTTGGTTTTAAAAACATAAATAGCAACAATTAAGGTTTGGTATCTGTTCCGCAGGTTATCGCTTCCGACTTGAGTCACAAGTTTTAAATTTTCATTCCTTTACCTTTTTATATTTTCCAAAAATACAAGATATCATGGGCTTTAGTATGGAAGAGAGAATGTACTTATCAGAAATGTGCATATTTCGGTAATCATTTCATCTAGAAATGAACGTTTCAATAAACATATATCAACTATATTGAATAATAGTTCATCCAATATTGTTAATCATCTATACTTCGAAATGTTAGTTGGAGCTCATATTTTATGATGAAATGATTACCGTAATCCATTCATTGCCCATAATTACAGTCCCTTTTCCATACAAGTGCTCACGATAACTTGTATTTTTATAAAATATTAAACGGGAGACGAATGAAAAGTTATTACTTGTGACTCAACTGGAAGCGACAACCTGCGGAACAGATACTAAAAGTTATCCAGTAGTATTTGGTTTTAAAAACAAATACAACAACATGGAGGTTTTGATGAGGTTACATCATTTTGTCCAACTCAGTCGATGGAATGGATGAGTTTTAAGTGATTTCATCGATGAGTAAAGAGTACTCCATTGGATCTATCGGTGAGTTTTGAGATGACCTGATGGATTTGCGACGTCACATATGAACCCTTTGCCAAATTTGAGTAACCTACCAATTTTTATTTTACCATTTTAACATGAGCAGCGAATTTAGGACTCCCAAAGTAGCATCGTCCCATTAGCCATAGCAGCAAAAAGTGACGTTAAATGAACAAACAACAACCAACAGCGTTGTGGCTTAGATATTTGTTTATATGAAGTCGGGATCAACGAACTTTACAAGACATGATTTTAAAAATTATTAACTGTGGCGGAAGTTAGACTCGCTAATATCAGCTGGGCTAATTGTTGTTAAACCCAAGAGACTTTAAGTAATTAGCATATCAAGTTGTTTACGAAAAAACAAATGAACATATATGGCGACAATGCTATTATTTCGTTCTAACTGTTAAACTGATATTGTATCTATTACGTAGAACTAGACCTTGTATGCATGCTTCTTAGTTATATAATGGTTTTTCGAAATAGAGTTGAAGAGATCTGTAAATTAATCTAATTTTGACTTCTTAAAAAATAGTTAAAATTATTTTATTCAGTATTCTTAATTAACCTGTCGTCATTGCTGATATCAATGTATTAATAATAATGACAAAAGGTTAACACTGGTAAGAAACCATTATAGCATCTCTGTAGGAAACATGGCGGGTGTGAAGTTAAAGGCGTCTATTTAAGCCCACTTCTGTCATTCATATTTATTAAGATTATGAAACAGAAAAATTACGAAACCCTTGGAAGATGATAGAAGAAGTCCTTCTATAATTGTCCAATTAATTCCATTAAAATACCTCCGGTTTTTGAACTATGATGAAACGATGTTTAGGGTACACATAATTATTTATAGGTTAAAGACTCTTGAATAGATGATATAAGTATGTAAAGAGGACCTTAAAGGAAAGAGTGAATAACTTCAATAATTACCGTAATCTTGAATTAAAAATTACTAAAATCATTTTATCGGTTGTCGATAATCAGCCAGCAAGATAACGCTCCTGGTCTGCTCTTGATAATTACCCTTTACTCTTCCACTTTTATTATCATTTATTATGTATTTCTTGTTGTGTTTTTTTTTTATCATTTGTTTTATATCCTCCACACTGAAAGGCACACGGAGGAAGAAGTTTTATATTCATTATCCTGCTTTCTTTTTTGTAAGATTGGCATTTTCTATTTTTAAGTATAATCAGCTGTTTTAGTTAAACATTCCCAGCTGTTTTTCTGAAACTTTCTTTGTGATTCAATAGTCTTTTTGTTGTGAAAATATTTCCAGTCAAGTCTTAGCGTTTATTTTATGCCTCTTTTGAGCCTTATATTTTCTACATACCACAGTTAAGATGATACCAAAACCTAAAAATCCACCAGAACTCCCATCATCTTACCATCCTATATCTCTCCTGCCCATAATGGGCAAAATACTTGAAAAACTCATTCTGAAACGTCTTCATCCTATCATAGAATCCAATCAAATAATCCACCAATTTGGTTTCCGAACATCACACTCCACCATCCAGCAATGCCATCGTGTGGTGGACGTTGCCTCATCCGCGGAATGTACTGCACGGGAGCTTTTCTCGATGTAGAGCAGATAAACGTCTCACTTGGAATCCTCATACAAGACTGAAAAGACAAGAAACTGCTCGACGTTTTCGTCTACTTCAACATTTGCTGGACAAATGCTCTAAGCTCCCAATTAATTACAAAAGACTCATTTACATGACAGTTATCAGACCTATTTGGACATACGGAGTTGAGCTTTGGGGCTCTACTAAACCATCCAATTCATCTCGTATCCAATCCTTACAATCCAAAATCCTTCGTAAAATCCTCAATGCTCCTTATTGTGTCACAAACAAACTCATCCATCATGATCTTAGTATCCCATATGTTGCTGATTTGGCCCAAACTAGATACCTATCCTTCCACGACAAGCTCCATACACACTTGAATCTTCTAGTCTCTCAGCTTGCTTCCCATACTATTCCTGATAACCCTCCGAGGCGTCTGAAAAGAAGATGGCCTCGAGATCATCTACTATAGAACTTTATTGGAGTGCTACCGATGGGTAGTTTCTCCACAAGTGTTTTTCATGTCGTATTGTACACATTAGCACATTTACTTGTTATAATAGCATTCTAGTTGTAAATATCATTAAATTAAAAAAAATAAAAAATAAAAAAAAATATTTTCTACATTAATATAATTTGCGAAAAAGCTTCGTGCATACTGGGTTCTTGATAATGATTTACTTAGCTTTGTATGTGTTTCATGCCAAATATTGTATTTGTTTTATTGCTTTATTTTCATTATCCTTTGTACTTTTTTGGAGGTTTGGTATTTGTATTTTTTAAAATTATAATCAGCTGCTTTTATTTAGACTTTCCCAGATGTTCTCTTGCAACCTTTCTTACGATTCAATATTTGTATTACGGTGAAATATGAAATATTCTTACTTTTGGTGAAATGTGGTCTCTGGTTGGTGTATTGTTGGATTGTGTGGTTTGGATTTTTTTTTTCTTACTTTTACTAATCTCTTTCTGTTCTGACGATGACTGACAGCGAAATAATGGTAGGCATTCTTTTTTTCCTCCAGTTTTGGATATCTAAGACTTATTGTTTGTAATTTTTCCTCTCATGTCATAATATTTAAAATTTTAATTTACTCAATTGTATTATGATTTTTTTATTTGTTTTTAGTTTTCGGAATTCAACAGTTTTATTGATTTCTTTCACTTATATCCATTTTAGTTTTATACAATAGTTTATGCGTATATACAGTTCTACCTACTTTAGTCAGAACGACCCGATCATCAACTGAGAGCAGTCAGAGTATTTTGTTCTTACGTCAGCACTAATCGATTTTTCGACCACTTCTATTTTTCCATTTATTAAAAAAAACTAATGGTCGATGTAGTGTTGATGTCTAAAAAATTTCAAATATTTCGCGCTTAGCCTTTTACAAAAACACCTACTTCGTCTTTCAAACTTGATGTCTTTAAATTAAGAACTCACAGATCAAAAAGAGGACTTTGTTATTGTGTGACAAATATCGAGAATTTTAACCAAAACTCTTGTCCAAGTACCTTTATGGTATATTTTACTCAAAATAAACAAAACTCATTCGAAAAGCCACACTACGCAGGTAACAAGAACCGACTATAGAGTCTAAAAAAAGGAGGCTATATGGACATGGAAATACTTTCCCTTTTCGTGTACATTATAGGACGCTTATTTACTCCCAAGTTACTTGTAAATTTGTTGTGCCGAAGCTATCGCATATTTTGTTATTTTCTAACAAAATTTAAAGGGTAAATTTTTGAACAAAAATATTTTCAATATTATGAAAGCTCATGTTAAGAGGTTGAGGTTCGAAAATCCGTGATCTGATCATCACAATGCGAAAAATTCAGTCGCACATGCGACCAACGATTACAATGGACAACAACATTTAACTTTTTGTCTGTTAAATGAATTACAATGGCTGTTTCTTTTAGAATTTGGTGCTCTGATTGCAAATTTTGAAAAGCATTTTTGTCTCAGGGGCAAGGATTATGTGTAATTTCAAAATAAAAAAAATAATATAGTGTTAAAACAAGCACAAGCAATTTTATTTAATCAGCTTTCATACCGTAATTTAAATCAAAATGTAGCCTTTGATGATTCCCTGCTGTATTTTGCGGCTGGTACATCTCTTTTCAAAGACCAACAATAGTCTGCCAACATATTTGGATTCCACTTTCCCTGCTATCGTTTCTCCAGAGTGGATATTTCTTGATAGAATCGCTCATCGTGTTCATCACTCACAGCCCTAAGATTTTCAGGAAAGAAATCCGAATGCGAGTCAAGAAAATGTATTTTTAGAGACATATTACACCCAAAAGCCTTATAATTTTGTAGAAGATCAGAAACTAGCTCTCTGCAGTTTTCTGCTTTTTTATTTCCAAGAAATTCTTTTACAACATTTTAAAAAGAAATCCAAGCTGATTTTTCGGCTCCATTCAAACATTCCTCAAAGTCTTGATGCTTCATAAGCTCCCTTATTTGTGGACCAACAAATAAACTTTTTTTTTTACTTTTGTATCACTGATCCGAGGAAATGTGGCTTTTAAATATAGAAATTTAATATATAGAGACTTTTATCCAGTGGCTTAACAAAAATTTTCATCAAACCGAGTTTGATGTGCAATGGTGGAAGATAAACGTTTACTGGGTTTACTAGTGGTTCGAAAAGTACATTTTTTTCTCCAGGTACAAGATTTCTTTTGGGCCAGTCCTTCTTCATGTAATGATTTTTGCGATCTCTGTTGTCCCACTCACACAGAAAACAACGAAATTCTGAATAACCTGATTGAAGACCTAACAAAAGTCCTAACACTTTGAGGTCTCAAACACATTCCAAGAATGTTTGTTGATCCAAAAATCCAACGTTCATAGCTATGAAATATCACTTCTTTTTTTTTACAAAATTTAAAATTACGAAAAATCTGAGCCCCATGGACAACTTTGATGGTCATCTTCGGAATTGGCAAAATACATATGAGACAGCCACATTTACCCATTTAACAAAAATATTGTTGACCAGTGTTATTGATGCCATTTATTAATGATAAAAAATAGGCGATATTATAGATTTTAGTTAAAAGTTATAAGTTAAAGTATAAGCAATAAACTTTATAGAGGCTAGGTTAGCCCCAGAAGGTTTGCAGATCCTCAGGGTCAATTATTGGCTGATAACAAAATTTATGATTTATCTGTCACAGCGGGTCTAGAACTCGGGACCTTGAGAACAATAACATCCTACGCACTCCTCGGCTATTCCACTTCCTTTATAACCATAAGATATACTAGTAATTGTTTTTATGTATATGGTGTTTTTTCAGTTTTATTTGTAATAAATTCATAAGAAAATACAAAAATAAAAACGTGTTGATTTTCTTGATTTATTAATCCATTTTAAGGCATGGGTCTCCTCCACCAACCACTGCCGAGCTTGGTGTTACATTATGAAACTGAGCTCGTACCTATGACGAGACTCTGAACGCTAATTACTTGTGCGATTCGAATCTGAAGTTGTTCAAATTGTTCTCACTATATCCAAATAATGGAATTAGGAAACTTTTCCTGTTGGATAATATTAGTTGACCTTTTATATATGAGGAAGAAAATGGTCCGAGTAAAGGTCAAGAAATTCTCTCATAAAGGGAGAGAAATAAAGTAACAATAAGTTCTCCCAATATGAGAGTGTTTCTTGACCTCTACCCGGACCATTTTCTTCCTCGAAAGTTTTCCTGGTTTATGAAATGGTCTGATAAGCGATTTATTATATTTTTTATTCACTCAAAATTACAACAGGCACGTTGTTTGTTAAAGAGTTTTCACACACTTCCATTTATATTGATAGAATATGGCGAACTTGTATTACAACATGTGAGAACATGATAAGTTTTTAAATAGTTTTGTTAACAGTATGGTAAGTTGGAGAGTATCTTGCTAAAGGAACTTATTGACTTCCTCGTGGATTCTATTCTTTTTTTTCTCCTATTTTTGTTTTCATGAAATTCAACCATCATATCACACAATTACAAGGGTTACTAAAGTAAAACTTAAAGAATATAAGTTTTTGATCCTCATATAATGTATTTTGATCATAAACGTGACCATGGGGTGACCATTAGCACGTCGTACCGTGTCACATGAGACGATGCTGAACTTAGCAGGAGGAATACCACTCGATCTCTTGCTGCGAGAGCACTAGATGAGGAGGGAGGGCCTGGTGGATTTTACGGTGAATCTTCGACGTAGTAAAGATCCAACCAAGTGGAAGACGATACTTCGGGAGGGTGGCGTAGAAGAATAGAACCAGAGGTGGATGACAACCCCAAAAGGGGCTACCCTGACTAGTTTCCCAGGATCAGATCACAACTAGAAGCAAAATTAGTCCTCTCGGATTACAGGGTTCTGAAAATTTTCACTGAGGTGAAACTGCTGAGAAAGCACCTCTATGTTCTGACTATGAGCGATTTCCATCAAATGGTGATCAGACAAAATTATTCGCACTTTTATAACTTTGTGCGTGATTGAAAAATGAAAGTGGGTCCAATACTTTTTTTGCGGAATAGATAAAGAAAGAGCTATACCAGGGAGGTAGAAGAGGTAGGAACGGTATAAATAAGAGAATATAATTGAAGATGGTGGCCAAACTGAGAAGTATTAAAAACCAAGCTGTAAGTTCATCTACTCATTTTTTTAAAACAAGGTCTACTTGCTATTATAGCAATTTATGTTATAATAGCAACTATTATAGAATTGTGTTGTTACGGAGAAGTGTATAGCATCACTTTGCTGCAAATAACTTTATTGCCCAGTAGGCAAGGTAGCATGACAAATAAAACAATGTCAAACTTGTTTAAAACATGTTTAGATAGTATTTTCTTGAAGGATTTTATTGAGGAATAAATAATATTTGCCCGACTGAGGAATACGATGTAATTCCTATCCAGGATGCTATGGTTCGTACAAGCTAAAGCCAAAGTTACAAAATTATAAGTAACGAACTAATTCATTAAGGCCTACACCATAGTTCTTCTGCACTGACCCTGACCAATTTTATTACAAAAGCCATGTTAATATGATCAAATCGATGCCTATAGCCGGAAAAAGCCATTTTGATTGATCATTCTCCTTTATTACCTACTTGGTATCAATAAGAATGTATATCAATACTTCGAAGTTTGTATCGATACTTAACCAGGAGCGATCGGTACCGTACGTTCGTTTCAGGATACCTTAAAACCTTCAAGATATTGGATTTGTTAACAAATTAAAATTTAGGTAATTTTTGAGCTACTTATGAAATTGTTATCTGTTATCGCCAGGCACTGCTTTGCAAGCAAGTATTATAAATATTTTCATTCAATTCAATGAAGAATAAATAATTTTGATTATATACCTACATATATAGTTTGCAGCTATTTCAAAATAAAAAATATAATTTTATAGACAGGTTACCAAAGAGAGGATTAGCTTCAATCATGCCAGACAGACCTCTTGAATCTGCGATTCGTTCCAAACTTACTGATAAGTTGGCTCCCGCTCATTTGGAAGTTATCAATGAGTCTTTCATGCACAATGTACCAGCTTCCGCAGAGACACATTTTAAAGTAGTTGTTGTTTCTGATAAATTCGATAACGTTCCTCTGATACAGGTATTTAATTTACATAGTGTACAGTAATTAATTCATAAGTTTTAGTCTCTGATGCCATTTTACTTAATAAATTGAGCGAAATAGCTTCACCACGATATCTGAAGGACATGATTTTCTATTTATTGTGACACTAGAAGGGTTCTGACGATTTTGATTACATTAACAAAATCGTTTACATAATGCTCTAAATATTCATGTGTAAAGCCTACCCCAAGAAAAAAGCTGCAATGCTAATGTTATGACAAAAAACTTATATATTTGTATATAGATAAAAAAGTATGTCTTTATTTTAAATTGATTATGATCTATATTTATAGCAACGGATATTACTAAATTTTCACTTATCGTTTATTACAAAGGACTAGAAAATTTACAAAAAGTAATTGGTGAGATTGATAAAGATAAAATTTGGATTGACTTTTAGTTTTATTCCTATACCTCTTTTACCGTTAAAGAACAGTTAAGTGTCAAGTAAAATATCCCTCCTGATCTAAGTAATTAGTTTGTTTTGTGTTTTTGAGGTGAGGTAATTTTTTTTATGAAAATCCATCACAAGGTAAAATACCTCTTCCTAGTATCACAGCAAACAATTTTTATATTGAACTGTTACAAATACCCCAAATGTTACTTATTACTACATTCTTTCTTTTATATAATAATTTAAATTTTGAAAACAAAACTCTTTCTTCTTGCTTGAATTACAAATTTCTGGAAACCATTTTTTTGTTATTTTAAAATTTATATAAATAATTGTTATTATACTTAAAAGAAAACCAAATAAAATGCCCAAGAATAGAAAAAGGAATGATTATGTCGAAAATACAAATTTTGTATCAAATTTGTTTGCTTTTCGTTTATCCAATAAAATTTGCATATTGGGACTTAGTTAAATAAATTATAAAGGTGGTTTAGTTTGATAATAATATAATATTTAATGTTCTTTCTGTTTTTACCAAATTACTTTGACATTACTTTCAATTACATTAATTATTTATAAATAAATTTACTTATCTATTTTCTGTTACTTATCTTTTTTCAGAGGCACCGATTAGTTAATGAAATTTTGGATCATGAATTGAAAAATGGTATTCATGCTCTCTCTATAATGGTAAGTATATTTCTGGTTGAATGAATAATTATTTATTTGAATTTATATATTTTTACCTACTTTATTTACTGTTCAAAATATAAAGATCAAAGTAAATATGTTTTAAATTATTATATTTTTCATATCATGTATCTCTTTATATCACAGCCTTTAGCTTATAACTGTGCACATTATTTTTTAACATTACTCTCTCACTAATAAACATTACAGGTATGTATAGCTTAGTAATGAGTTCTTGGACTATATCTGTTCATGGAATGTATCCATATTTTTAAATAATGCTGTTTTACTCTTCACTATAATGAAAATGATAAATAAATTAAAGGGACTATCAAAATAAAACCACTGAACTGTTGGGTGTAACATCTTTTGGTGGAATAATGCTTTCTGAGATATGAATTGATAAGCTGATGTTATAATTATTATAATATTAAATAGCATAAAAATAATCATGAAAAACTGGTCATTTTACTTACTAGAAGAAAAAAAAAATTCATGAGGGAATAAAGTCACCGTTTATATAAGGGAGGTCTCAACATTACTAGCTTTGCAAATTGTCCTAAAATTGATAAAACTATCATAAACCAGCTGTGCCAACTGCTTAACCTTCTAAGAGGTAGACTGAGGCACTGGTGGGAGGACTGCGTTAAGAATGATCCAACAAATTTAGATTTGGGTAGTAGTCCATGTACGAAAGTTCTTAAGCAGAGATAGGTGTCAGCATCGATCCTTCGAGTTCACTTTGCCTTATTACATATCGAGCACAAAAATTAGGAATTGTTCAATTACAGAGGGTAACTTTCCTCACTTTTTCCTAAAGGTTTTGGTCTAAAGCAATGTCTCCACTTTTTTTTCTTTTATTATTTAATTAATTTTACTTGTTTTTAAACTGTACAATGACTCTGTACAAATATTTGTTAACTATATGAAATTATTTAAATATTAAAAACATAAATTGTGTTTCTGAAAAATATAGTGAAGTATATTTATATCATATTCATATTACTTTTAAATTATAACCTGGATTTATATAATTTTATTATTATTTATATTTTTTCAGGCTAAAACTCCAGCTCAATGGGAAAAAAGTGATAAAACCGTTGCTCCAAGTCCTAATTGCAGAGGTGGTTTTGGAAAATAAATTATTTTTAATGATAATCAGTCGAATTTTGATACTTATGTTAATGAACAATGTATATTGAGAATTAAAAAAATAATTATGTGTAAAATATAAATAAACGATTATTTAGTTTTAATTTCATCACAATTGATGTGTACATTTATATGTATTACCCTTTTTAATTTTCTTAAAGTAAATTATTTTTAACTTTTAATTTGTGAATAAGGTTACTAACTAAATATATATGTAACAGTATTATTTCTGTCCTATAATATATATATTTGGGTAACAGTAACCACCAGCGAAGTAATAACCCACGCTTACAAGAGTAACTAAATGAGGCTCTGGGGCGACCTGTGGTTTAGTGGTTAGCTGAAAAATATTAAATATTTTAAATATTAAGCCCAAGATCGTGGATTCGCAGCCCATCAGGTGGCCCTAATATTTTTTAAAGAAAGTTAAAAATCATTATTTACGCCGTCCTTCGGAAGGGACGTTAAACAGGGATCCTGAATTGTACGATGTCGGATACTCGTTAAAAATCCTTATCCTAATTAAACCTCGATAGGCAAAATTTATGTCAATGTAGCATTGTCCGATTAGGCATAGCTGCAAAAAGTGACATTAACTGAACAAACAACAAATGAGGGTCTCGCACATAAGAGACTCATTCTGAGAAACACAACTTAAGTTTTGGAGGAATGGCTTTTTCGTACTTAGAGTGTCTCATCTATAATTACTCTTATATTATAGTCCCAGTCCTGGAAATATCTTTTCTTTTCAAATAAAAATATTTATAATTACTCTTGTAGGCAACAGGCTATTGTTTCAATGGTGGTTACTGTCGTCCATATTTATATTCAAGGTGATCAATAGAAATTGAAAATATGGCACCTCAGCTATATATAATTTTTTACAGTTTAAATTCATTGGTTTTATTTTTTATAAAGATATTTCAAACTTGAAAAAAAAATTGTAGTAGGTTACTACTTTCTAAATTCTTGATCATTGGAATTATTAAAAGTTATTACTGCTTTAATTAGATTTTCCTATCATCGACTTCCATCTGTCTGGGGAATTTGAACCCAAAGAAATAATAATTTAAATTATATTTAACCCCAAACTCTCCTTAATATTGATCTCACAATGTAAAATTAAAACAGTCATAACTTAAGTAATATTTTATCAAACATTTTAATTGAATTCATACTAGTTACCCCGAATTCCACTAGATAACACTAGTACTTGTGTAGCACCTTGAATTGATAAGAAACCAATTCCATATTTTTAAATATGTAAACGTAGGATATTTTATTCTAATTGAATGTATTAAATGAGAGTTTGCTCTGAAAGATATGAAGTATCATCATTAAAATCATAGCAGTTATAATTCTATTATATAATGAATTTATTGAATCTATAACATATTTGTATTTACTGATCATTGTTTCTCGGGTTAGCCTGTGCTTTTTCAGTTTAGGTATCCAGGTCTACATTACAATTAAGCCAATTTGTCAATAAAAAGTTAATTGTTTTAATAATTTGAAAGATAATCTATATTTAATAAAGAAAAATTTGTTTTTTGAAATGCTATTACAGTTCTTTCGAATAACTTGAAAGGCACAGATTGTCATTTCATATCTATTTTTATGAATAACTTAAAATTAACAGATGATTTGAATTTTCAATCTCATTGCAAAACTTAATTTTAAATAAAATTAAGGCATTGTAGTTTTAATAAAAATATATTTATACATAAAATATATCATTATATACATTTAAAAATATATGATCCACTTGTTTACATATATCGACAGGAAACCAAGCAAGCATTGGTCTACTTCAGTTGAAGTATGATTTCATTAAACTATTACCGTTAATAATCGAAGTAGATGCAACAATTATTTTAGCACCAGTTAACTTTTCCAGTAACTGAAAAGCACATATTTCAGCATAAGTAACACCTCCAATGAAATAAACCACAAATGTTCTTAAGTATTTGGCTGTATTGGCATTTCTTTTATACTTTATACTTAAATGAGGAACCATTTTTATTAAGTCTTCGTGTGAAATTTCTTGTTTGTACAAAAGATGAACAAGCTGGCATACTACAGGAATGTAAGTGCCCCCAAACACAAAACCTAAATCTTTGGCATTTTTTAGATCATAACTTTCTGCGATATCAGGAAATAGTTTTAATTTTTGAGAAAACGAGCTGAAAGTGCTTCGTCTAGCAGGAAGAGAAACTGCTTGAACAACCTTGCTTGCGATTTGGGCTCCCCGTACCTCTGGAATAATACTTGGTTGTTCATTACATAACCCTGATTTTTCCAAATAAAAAAAACCGGGAAGATTTTGGTAGCCATGCAAATGAAGAAACTGCATCCTTAATCGTTGATATTCATCAGAAGGAATACCATCTTGAGTTATAGATAAGAGAGACATAAGTCTCAAAACAGAATATTTACTACATATGTTCATCGCCAAGCACTCTTCGATATAATTCACACAATCCCTATGATTCCTACCGGCAACCATGTTTCTCTCTGCAGTCTGTAAACTTTCAAATCTCTGCCCCATATCGCTAATAATTGCCTCACAAGCAACAATGTGATATGCCAACATCATCTTTTTTTTAGCCACAAGAGAAAGTTCTTCTGATACATAGCGTTTCATTTCTTGGATGTTCATGTTTTGACTTTTCTGATACTCGGCACTTAGTTCTTTGGTTTGAGCGCTAAGGAATGGGAAAACATCAGAAAAATGTCTGTTTTTTATTTGAGAGTATATTTCATCAGCGCTATTCAAATAATGGCCACTAGTTGAAGATTTTTCATTTTTATCCGGTTGTTTAACTTCCACATAGCCACTTTTTATCCCAAAAACTTCATCTAACAAACTTGAATAAGTTCCACCAGTCAAAAGAGTACTAGCATAATCAATATCTCTATCAACTATGACAAAACACGATATTTCTGATTCGCTAGAATTAGGCTGTCCTAATTCCTCACAATAAGCATCTAGCATTTTATCAACGAGATGCGCATATTTACCCTGCATTAATGTTGTAGAAGGTTTGCCAAAAAGCATTTGTAAAGTCCATATTGATTTTGCAACACAAGGCAAATAACTTTGATCACAGTTCACAAAAAGATACTTATAAAAATTCTGAAATTCTAGGGACAAAACTCTGTTTTCTAAGCTTATAAGCTCCCACAAGAAGTTATATACTTGCACACATCCATAAACTCCCTCCTCTTCTAACAATTTCATAGCACATCCTAACTTTCGAAAAACTATTATTAAGTGATAAGAATTTCCATCATTTTGCTGCGTGAGTTCACTGTTAATCTTGTCACAAACATGTTTGACTGTGATGAGATCTCCTTGAATGAAGAAAACCCTTTGAGTATTCGTACAGGGTATAGGGGTTTTTTCAAGTTTGTAAATCTTATCGACACCACTGGATCTGGAAATATATGAATCAGTAAATATTGGAGTGAAAGATGCTTGTAATAAATATTAGGATTTAACAAGATATGTTTGTTTACCTCAACTTGGCAACTCCTATGATGTGTTCCAAAGGTTTTATGAGATTTACATCAACGATAAAATCTTTTCTGCCTGAGATTTTATCAAGGATATTGAGAAGCTTTCGCTGTGATATCTGTTTTAAAGCATTTATTTTACCATCAAGAGTATATTGCATTTTCAAAACAGCATAACCTCCAATGTATAAATATTATATTGATGTCCAATGAACATGGATAGAATTAAATTCTCTGGATGGTTAAATTCTACTTATTAGGCATTATAATATTTATTCTTGGAGTTTAGAAGGAAATCATTTTTCAACTTAAAAAATTTCATTTGAAAATATGTCATTGACTCCATAAACAGGAAGGTTGCATTGCCTTTGAGGTTATATTGATAAGGTTTTGTTGAAAACCGATTTCTTGGACAGTTGCACTTGGTTCACTGTTCTGTGATGTCCAGTTAACTATTTCAAATTGCTTTTAAAACATGATTCTATATTTTAGTCTTCTTTGATATGAAAATTGGTGGTTGTTATTGTAATTTTTATTAACTTTGACAAATTCTCATTTAATTATTGCATTCAATAAACTCTCACATTGATTAAAAATATATTTTAAATTTTAATTTCAAAAGACAAAAATGGTTCAAACGCCGAGTCCATTTGTTTACTGGGCCCAAGATGCTAATAATATTTTTCTTAAAGTCGATTTGAAAGACATTCAGGTAAGATTGATAACATTGGAAGTAATTTTAATATTATTCCAAGGCTCGAGTTGGGTTAGTTTAGCAAACAAATTGTTCTTAATTTTAGGATGAAGATATTCAATTAGATAAAAGTAGTATGACTATGACAGCTAAAGGAGTTGGTGCTCACGGCCCATCCAACTATAAATTTACATTACACTTCTTCAATGATTTAGCTGCTGATGTAAGTTTTTTTATATTTACATGTATAATATATTATTTATTTATGGTAAATATTGTTACGAGAAGATATCTTATGTGCCACTAAATGTCCTAAGTGATTTTTATTTGTTTTAGTATTTAAGTTTATTTGGAAAATGAGTCATTGAGAATGATCCGGGAAAAGAAACTACTACTATTATTATTAATAATTTCAATATTTTTTTGTCAACTGAAATTAAGATCTTTAGCTCATAACTTTTTTTTTTTTAATGGCTGTATATCTATTGATTTATAATTTATTACATTTATCTATAATGAAAAAGTGATGAGTCAACATAAGTTTTTATATTTAAATAATATCAACTTTTAATTAAGTAGTGTAATTGTTTTTCTAGAGCTCTCTTGCATTAATTAAAATCAATTATTATATATCAGCAATTAAATTAGAAATGCCGGCTTAAAAAGGTCTTGACCTCTGGTTCAATGATTGAATTTTAACTATTCTGAAATTTTCAAGTTCTATAAAGATTTGTTTCTTTTAATTTAGTATAACAACCCAGTAAAATAATATTCATGAATTATTGCTATCATAAATAGTGCTTAATAATAATAATATATTTCATATTCAATATAAAAATAACACTGTTTACAGAAAAAATAAAATAAATCGAAAAATGCATTTTAAGAAAATAAATGGAATATTATCGTTCATGGGTAAGCTTAATTTTACAATTTAAAGTATTAAATTTACATTTCTATTAATAATGATTAAAAGGAATGATAATCAATAACTGTGTAATAAATATTCATAATTATTTTAATCAGAAAAATTTATATTAACTACTTAAAATGGTAAATGTAATCTAATATTTTAAAATTTCCTTGAAGTTATTAAATATATATATATATAAAATCTAAATGTATAGTATGTAGTATTTGGTTTGTGAAAAGATATTACTTTTTTTATAATCCCTTTGTTATTCAGTATTATTGCCTTGAAAGTTCCCCATATTAACATTCATTTTATTATCACCTTTTCAGGATGATGTACACGTAATAAAAACATCACCAAGAGCTATTGAATTCACATTGAAAAAAGCGTCGTCTTCTTGGTGGAGTCGATTAATAAAACATCAACAGAAACCTGCTTGGCTTAAGGTATACATTTTTATCTCATTATATATATTTTTATTCTCTGAAATGTTTGTTTTCTTATTGATAATTTTTATTTTATTAATTACTTCTTATTTTTATTCATTTGTATATATTTAAAGTTTAGTTGACAGTATAAATAAATAAAGGCTAAGCTTATTTTGTAAGGTTTCAATCATCATAACTTAGGAAAACAATAAAATAACAGAAATAGTACTAAATCAAGTACAAAAATGTGTTAATTTATTGTGTAAATAATGATAACTAAATCATCAATATATCACATGTATCAGTCAAGGGTCAACCCATTATCATACTAGCCCTGAAGAAGACTTCCATTGCGGGTCAAAACATCGGCTTTCCAATAAACAGTTCTACCTCCACCTCCTAACCTATATCATCTGTACTTCGAAATATTTGTTGAAATGTGCATTTCTTGATGAAATCTTCACATTTCCCATAACTACATTCTTTTTTTCCAATCTAAAGCTCAAGTTAGTTTGTATTTTAGGAGAATACTAAAAAGGGAAAGAATGAACAGTTACAAGTTATTGTAACTCAACTCGAAGCGACTACCTGCAAAACAGATACTACATATTTTATTACTGTTGATACTATTTGTATCTTGATTTTTCTTTTCATCTCCTTAAAACTCGACCTAACCCTTAAAAATAATTTTTACATATTAGTCTGTATATTAATTATTCATTGACTGCATTCCCAACCAATTTCTCAAAAAGTATCCATAAAAGATTTATAAAACAAGGCAATACTTAGTCTAGTTTGCTTGAAAAATTAACTAACACCTAGAAGTACTTACTCTCAAAATGCAACTCATAATTATTTAAATGATATGATGATAATAAACGGCAAATAATAATTAAATTGGTTCTTTCCTATTCTGTGTTGGAGAGAATTTTCATTAAAACGGCAACAAAAAAGGAAAATACAAAGCTTGTCTTCTCAGCTTTGCATTTATCATGCAAAATGAAATTTGGTCAAATACCAACACCAAAATGCTGCCTGATTCCATATTCAGTTTTCATTTTTAATTTTCTCAATTCATTTTTTTTTTAACCAGATCGATTTTGAGCGGTGGAAAAGCGAGGATGATGATTTATCCGATTCAAATGTTGACGGAAACAGCCCCCGTGATGTTATGGGGGATTATCCTGAGCTGTTCGAAAAGTTAAAAAAAGATGAATTTGGATATATAAAAGGTACGTATTATGTTCATTATACATGCTCATAATCATGTATTATTATTTCTTTCCTTGATGTGAGTAGTTTTTTTTTTAAATCATCATATTACATAACTTTAATTGTATTCAAATGGTCTCTAATTAATTCAGATTCAATTCAAATCTTATTTAGTTTTACTTTGGTTTTTGAAGAAACCCAAGACTTTTCTACTTATGAGTGAGATTTTTCTTTTTTATGTTTTTTTTCCTAAATAAGCTGTTTAATATGTTACATATATTACAGATATGTTTAATAATATGTTTAATATATTACAGACATTCCTAAATATCTGTTAATATATAAAAAATTAGTCACTTTTTTTTAGGTTAATGTTATGCTTTTATAATTATTAAGATATTCGCTTAATCTTCAAAAAAAATTTTATAACAAACGAATATCAAAATTTTCTAGTCTCAATTATCATAACTATTTTTTATATGGGGATAAGATCTCAAAGTATACATCCATTTTTTTTTCATATCTTTTCCCCCCCATGGTAACCCCATGGAGGGACCGTTTATTAATAATAGGACATGCTCCATCCTTAAATAAGCATATTAAATGCCATTAAATGTGATTTTTATAGTTACATATCAGATTATAGAATTACATTAGAATACATTTTAGTATAAGTTAACAATATAAGAAATTAAAAATTTACTGTTTGACTAAATTGATAATTTGTATGTGAGAATAAAATTAAAATTAAATTTGTAATCATAAATTATAAAATAATAAAAAATTAACAAATATAAAAATAAACAGAATATGAAATAAAATTAGTATTTTAAGCACAGTAAGAAGCTTCAATGAATAAGTTATAAATATAGTACATTATATTTAACGACAGTAATTAATAAAAAATTATACATAAAATCTTACAATTAATAACATGAAAAACTATGTAACTAGTGAATTGCCCTTCTTATGTCGTAGAGTTGATCAAAATCAATGTCTTTTATAAATTATTGTAAGTCTGTTTTAAATTTAGAGAAAATTAAGTGTTCTGTCTCAGGCCAAGTCCCTCATTTGAGTATTATGTTCTTTATCAATTTAATTTGTTGTCTATCGTATCGTGAACAGTCATACAGTATATGTCTGAAAGTGCGGGTCTGTCCGTCTTCATGACACACAAAGTATACATCCATAGTTTTCTATATAGCCAAAATGGTAAAACATTTTGCTTCTGCTCATTTGATTTAGTCTAATCATTATGTTTAATATTGTATTAATAAAGTAACATTTGGATGAAATGCAAATTTAATAATATATGTCAGCTTCTAACAAAAAAAAAAAAATATATATTTATATGCGAGGAGATAGTTGACGTATTACGTATTATGTTCATTATACATGCTCATAATCATGTATTATTATTTCTTTCCTTGATGTGAGTAGTTTTTTTTTAAATCATCATATTACATAACTTTAATTGTATTCAAATGGTCTCTAATTAATTCAGATTCAATTCAAATCTTATTTAGTTTTACTTTGGTTTTTGAAGAAACCCAAGACTTTTCTACTTATGAGTGAGCTTTTTCTTTTTTATGTTTTTTTTCCTAAATAAGCTATTTAATATGTTACATATATTACAGATATGTTTAATAATATGTTTATCTGTAATATGTTTAATATATTACAGACATTCCTAAATATCTGTTAATATATCAAAAATTAGTCACTTTTTTTTAGGTTAATGTTATGCTTTTATAATTATTAAGATATTCGCTTAATCTTCAAAAAAAATTTTATAACAAACGAATATCAAAATTTTCTAGTCTCAATTGTCATAACTATTTTTTATATGGGGATAAGATCTCAAAGTATACATCCATTTTTTTTTCATATCTTTTCCCCCCCATGGTAACCCCATGGAGGGACCGTTTATTAATAATAGGACATGCTCCATCCTTAAATAAGCATATTAAATGCCATTAAATGTGATTTTTATAGTTACATATCAGATTATAGAATTACATTAGAATACATTTTAGTATAAGTTAACAATATAAGAAATTAAAAATTTACTGTTTGACTAAATTGATAATTTGTATGTGAGAATAAAATTAAAATTAAATTTGTAATCATAAATTATAAAATAATAAAAAATTAACAAATACAGTGGAATCCCGATATTTCGTATCCCGATTATTCGTATTTCCGACTAATTTGTACAAATTTGCCGGTCCCCAGAAAAAATCCCGATAAATGGTATAAAATCAATGCATTTTAGACCCCTCGGTAATTCGTATTATTTTTATGCTCGAGGTCACTTATAACGTCATATAATTCGTATTTTTCAGCTTTAAAATCTCGTTACTTAGTACTGTTTTAGAGGGGGGGGGGAGTGAAGCAGATATGCCAGGGAGCAGAATGAGAATAAATGCTTTCTAGGAAATCACTCAATTTGTATTGTTTTTATACACAAGTATGTCTGTATTGTGTAGAGGCACAGTAGATCCTATTGTTTTTTAGGGGAGAGCGAGTGAGAGAGACAAGTTTTCTAAGAAATCTCATAAGTAATTCGTACTGTTTTCACTCAAAGGAAATTAGAGAAGTAGAGAGGGGAAGTTCTAGGGATTGTATTAAGCTTTTCTTACAATCACACTTTTATTTACAATTCAGTCTCGTTTTTGATACCGTTGTGACACGTATTCATGCCTCCAAAATACGTTAGCCTCTCTATTGAAGAGAAACAACAAATCATAAACGCCGTGACCAGTGACTGTAAGCTAATTGACGTATCCAAGCATTTCATCATCTCTGGTTCCACGATCACATCAATCCTGAAGAACAAGGACAAAATCACTTCCCAGACTTGTAGAGAACTTAAAAAAGTGGTTTGTACATGCAAGGAATTCAAATGTACCAGTTGAAGGTAAGATTTGAAGGGAAAAAGCCCGAGATTTCACAGAAAAAATGGGAATTGAAGACTCTCGTGCAAGTGATGGATGGTTCGATAGATTCAAAAAATTGCATGAATACGTTTTTTTATTTTGTACTCCCGATAATTGGTATTCCCGATAATTCGTACCAAATCATCAGTCCCTTGACCGTACGAATTATCGGGATTCTACTGTATAAAAATAAACAGAATATGAAATAAAATTAGTATTTTAAGCACAGTAAGAAGCTTCAATGAATAAGTTATAAATATAGTACATTATATTTAACGACAGTAATTAATAAAAAATTATACATAAAATCTTACAATTAATAACATGAAAAACTATGTAACTAGTGAATTGCCCTTCTTATGTCGTAGAGTTGATCAAAATCAATGTCTTTTATAAATTATTGTAAGTCTGTTTTAAATTTAGAGAAAATTAAGTATTCTGTCTCAGGCCAAGTCCCTCATTTGAGTATTATGTTCTTTATCAATTTAATTTGTTGTCTATCGTATCGTGAACAGTCACACAGTATATGTCTGAAAGTGCGGGTCTGTCCGTCTTCATGACACACGAAGTATACATCCATAGTTTTCTATATAGCCAAAATGGTAAAACCTTTTGCTTCTGCTCATTTGATTTAGTCTAATCATTATGTTTAATATTGTATTAATGAAGTAACATTTGGATGAAATGCAAATTTAATAATATATATCAGCTTCTAACAAAAAAAAAAATATATATATATATGTATATATATATATATATATATATATATATATATATATATATATATATATATATATATATATATATATATATATATATATATGCGAGGAGATAGTTGACGTATTACGTATCATGTTCATTATACATGCTCATAATCATGTATTATTATTTCTTTCCTTGATGTGAGTAGTTTTTTTAAAATCATCATATTACATAACTTTAATTGTATTCAAATAGTCTCTAATTAATTCAGATTCAATTCAAATCTTATTTAGTTTTACTTTGGTTTTTGAAGAAACCCAAGACTTTTCTACTTATGAGTGAGCTTTTTCTTTTTTATGTTTTTTTTCCTAAATAAGCTGTTTAATATGTTACATATATTACAGATATGTTTAATAATATGTTTATCTGTAATATGTTTAATATATTACAGACATTCCTAAATATCTGTTAATATATCAAAAATTAGTCACTTTTTTTTAGGTTAATGTTATGCTTTTATAATTATTAAGATATTCGCTTAATCTTCAAAAAAAAATTTTATAACAAACGAATATCAAAATTTTCTAGTCTCAATTATCATAACTATTTTTTATATGGGGATAAGATCTCAAAGTATACATCCATTTTTTTTCCATCTCTTTTTCCCCCCATGGTAACCCCATGGAGGGACCATTTATTAATAATAGGAAATGCTCCATCCTTAAATAAGCATATTAAATGCCATTAAATGTGATTTTTATAGTTACATATCAGATTATAGAATTACATTAGAATACATTTTAGTATAAGTTAACAATATAAGAAATTAAAAATTTACTGTTTGACTAAATTGATAATTTGTATGTGAGAATAAAATTAAAATTAAATTTGTAATCATAAATTATAAAATAATAAAAAATTAACAAATATAAAAATAAACCGAATATGAAATAAAATTAGTATTTTAAGCACAGTAAGAAGCTTCAATGAATAAGTTATAAATATAGTACATTATATTTAACGACAGTAATTAATAAAAAATTATACATAAAATCTTACAATTAATAACATGAAAAACTATGTAACTAGTGAATTGCCCTTCTTATGTCGTAGAGTTGATCAAAATCAATGTCTTTTATAAATTATTGTAAGTCTGTTTTAAATTTAGAGAAAATTAAGTATTCTGTCTCAGGCCAAGTCCCTCATTTGAGTATTATGTTCTTTATCAATTTAATTTGTTGTCTATCGTATCGTGAACAGTCACACAGTATATGTCTGAAAGTGCGGGTCTGTCCGTCTTCATGACACACGAAGTATACATCCATAGTTTTCTATATAGCCAAAATGGTAAAACCTTTTGCTTCTGCTCATTTGATTTAGTCTAATCATTATGTTTAATATTGTATTAATAAAGTAACATTTGGATGAAATGCAAATTTAATAATATATATCAGCTTCTAACAAAAAAAAAATATATATATATATGCGAGGAGATAGTTGACGTATTACGTATTATGTTCATTATACATGCTCATAATCATGTATTATTATTTCTTTCCTTGATGTGAGTAGTTTTTTTTTAAATCATCATATTACATAACTTTAATTGTATTCAAATGGTCTCTAATTAATTCAGATTCAATTCAAATCTTATTTAGTTTTACTTTGGTTTTTGAAGAAACCCAAGACTTTTCTACTTATGAGTGAGCTTTTTCTTTTTTATGTTTTTTTTTCCTAAATAAGCTATTTAATATGTTACATATATTACAGATATGTTTAATAATATGTTTATCTGTAATATGTTTAATATATTACAGACATTCCTAACTATCTGTTAATATATCAAAAATTAGTCACTTTTTTTTAGGTTAATGTTATGCTTTTATAATTATTAAGATATTCGCTTAATCTTCAAAAAAAATTTTATAACAAACGAATATCAAAATTTTCTAGTCTCAATTATCATAACTATTTTTTATATGGGGATAAGATCTCAAAGTATACATCCATTTTTTTTTCATCTCTTTTTCCCCCCATGGTAACCCCATGGAGGGACCGTTTATTAATAATAGGACATGCTCCATCCTTAAATAAGCATATTAAATGCCATTAAATGTGATTTTTATAGTTACATATCAGATTATAGAATTACATTAGAATACATTTTAGTATAAGTTAACAATATAAGAAATTAAAAATTTACTGTTTGACTAAATTGATAATTTGTATGTGAGAATAAAATTAAAATTAAATTTGTAATCATAAATTATAAAGTAATAAAAAATTAACAAATATAAAAATAAACAGAATATGAAATAAAATTAGTATTTTAAGCACAGTAAGAAGCTTTTATAAAATAAAAAACATCAATGAATAAGTTATAAATTGATTAGTCTAATCATTATGTTTAATATTGTATTAATAAAGTAACATTTGGATGAAATGCAAATTTAATAATATATATCAGCTTCTAACAAAAAAAAAAAAAAAATATATATATATATATATATATATATATATATATATATATATATATATATATATGTATAGATATATATGCGAGGAGATAGTTGACTGGAAGATCTGAATAAGGAAGGAAATAGTTGGGGGTGCAGTCAAATTAAAACACTAAATAAGTGGGTGCTTATTTTATTTTGTGCCGACGTTTCGACCCACTTTGTGGGTCATCTTCAGGGCTAAGAAAGAAAAACAGACAAAACAACAAAACTATAAAAATACATTGCAGTACCAAGTAAATGATAATATAAAAAAATATATATATATATATATATGTAGAGTACATTTACTCTGTAATATTTTTATTCATATAAATTCCTCACTTTTTTGTTCTAAATTGCTATTACTCTACATATATATATATATATATATATATATATATATATATATATATATATATATATATATTTTTTATATTATCATTTACTTGGTACTGAAATTTATTTTTATAGTTCTGTTGTTTTGTCTGTTTTTCTTTCTTAGCCCTGAAGATGACCCACAAAGTGGGTCGAAACGTCGGCACAAAATAAAATAAGTACCCAGTTATTTAGTGTTTAATATGACTGCACCCCAAACTATTTCCTTCCTTATAAATATATATAAAAATTTGTACATCTCTCTATTATATAAAAAAGTTTTTAGTTATCCGTTTGCCTAGCAACGGATTGAGCAATTAAGTTTTGTTTTGTTAATCAGTTGCATAATAAATACTTTAATATTAAATATAAATAATATATGTTGTTGTTGGTGTTAAAAAAATTTCATATGTTTCTTGTAAATTTTGCTAAAAGTACTCTAGCATCTTTGAAAAAAATGACTGTATAATTGGAAAAATGAAAATGTTCAAAAAAGGATACGATTAGTCTGGGGTGCAGTCATTAACAACACTAAATAAGGTAAATTTATTTATTATAAGTGCCGACATTTCGGCCTACGTTGTAGGCCATCTTCAGGGCTAAGAAACAAAAACAAAAATAACTATAATAAAACATTGCAGTACCAAGAAAGAATATAATAACATATAGAGTTAGCATATGTACATAGAATTAGCGTTGGATAGATTATTAAGGATATATATATGAATAAAAAAATGACAGAATATGTCTACAGAAAGGTAATGTACAGAAAGGTTTTCCATGCTTTTAAATCTCAAAATTTTTACATTTGCACCTTTTTCTTTATTTTTCATATTGTATCTTACTTTTTACCTTCTCATTTTTCTTTCTGTTTGTATTTCTTTGCATCATCACCTTTCTGTAGACATATTCTGTCTTTTTTTTATTCATATATATCCTTATTAATCTATCTAACGCTAATTCCCTTAACTTTTCTATAACTCTATATGTTATTATAATCTTTCTTGGCACTACAATATTTTTTTATAGTTATTTTTGTTTTTCTTTCTTTGCCCTGAAGATGGCCTATAGGGTAGGCCGAAATGTCGGAATTAGTAATTAAAAAGTTTTGCTTATTATCGATTGGACCCCCAGACTAATTGTATCTTCCAGTCAACTATTTTCCTCTCAAAAATGTTCAACATAGTTACATTATCTGATTATTAGACCTGGTTAAAATTGTTGGTTGGTTTTATATTCTACTTATTTCATAAATAGTTTTAGCAAATAACCATGGTTGTAGGCAACATTTTTTTTTTGTCTAATTTCTATTTTATATTTATGTAGATTTTTTTTCAGAGGATTTCAAAAAAGTTTACCTGGTTTTCTATAACCTTACACAGTTCATCTTCTTCACATACATTTTGGTAGTTATTGGAATAAGATGGATGAAAGAAGGAGCGGGTAAAAATAAATAGCCATTCATTTTTCTTTGTATTTAGTTTTTATTATTTGAATTTCATAAATTTAAAATTTTCACAGATTCTATGCCTGGCACTTACGAAGCTGTTGGTGCTGTTTTGAAATTTGCCCAGTTAATTCAGTACCTGGAGGTTATGCATCCATATTTCGGTTATACAAAGGGAAATCCACTGTTTCCGTTTATACAGGTTGTTATAGCTTTTACATCATCTTTTTTTTTCTTTTCTTTTTTCCTTTAAAATAATTTAAAAAATTAAACTATGCGCAATGTTCATTCACTATTTGGTTCTTGACTACGAGCTTTAATCTCCTTTCACAGATTAAGCTTTATGTTTTTTAAGCCGCTGAAAGTAACCTTAACAAATTTTGTTAGATAAAGTTACAATAGTTTAAGGTACCAAAAGATGTTAAAGTGCATTTACAATAAGTCCATGACTATGAATATATATATTCCTTAATCTCACTATTTCTTCTCTGTTTTTGAATATTTATTGGTTTTTGAAACTGATTTATTCTTTTAGGGATTGCTATATATTAATATATTTTTTATTTAATTTAAATTTAAATTTATAGATTACTGGCAGGGTACTAGTGCTTTTCCCCATGATTGAATGCGAACCAAGAATGCAAACTAAACCAGTTGTTACTTATTTGATATTGATTTGGTCTACAGTAGAATTTATAAGGTAATTTTAGGAAATGATCTGTCATAAGTTATTTATTAAGTAATAATTATTTATTTTTTTATTTATAATTATTTATTTTTTTGTTATTGACTTTGTTTCAATAACAAGTAAAAGCATGGGAAACAAGGGGTGACCTGTGGTGTAGGTGTCAGGTATTCGTAAAAGACCCCTATTCTAATTACACCTGGAAGGAAAAATTTAGAGCTCCCACTGCAGCATCATTCGATAGCAGCATAAATGGACATTATATGAACAAACAACATGGCAAACAAACAATGTATCCACTAACATTAAATGTAATAGCAATTTAGATAGTAATAACATATATTTTAAACGTTTGTTTGTTCATTTCACATCCTTTCATGCTACTACGCCTAATCGGAAGATGCTAATCTAGGAGTCCTAAAGTTTGTCTATCCAGATATAATTAGCACAGGGATCTTTAACGAGTACCTTACACCGCCCATGCTTGCCAAACAATTTTACATCCTTTTCAAAGGACAGCCATTATTAAGGATTTTTTATGCCTGTTAAAAATCTGAAGGCCATCAGGCGGGCTGCAAACCATTGTTATGTTGTTATGTTTATCACACCCTCTATATCTAAAAGGTTATTACCCTCTAAAACATCAAATAACCTTCCAAATGAAATTATAACCTTTTTTTTCTATACTCCTAACAAAAAATGATAAATAAATAACAATAATTAATGATTTTTTTTGTCTAATCCTTTGTCTCTTCTGTTATAACACTTATTATATTGATTTACTTTTATGAATAATTAGCAATTTACTTTCAATAATCTTTTTATAAAATATGTAGTTACATTATGTAAAGATGTTATTTCATCGTACATTTTGTTTTATTTGCTGCTATTTATTTATTCCCTTTTGTTGCTTAGTAGTTTGTCATAAAATGTACTTTTTACATTTTTTTTGGCACTTTTGTAACTACTTCATGGTTTGTATTATGTAGCCTACTGGCCAGATATATTAAGTTTCTTTTTCCATCCATGTTTGTTATTCTAAAGGGAATTAGTCCCAGAATAAATTTACTTTTCTATAGGGTTCCTTTGATTTTGTTTTGAAATTTGAAACTATAAACTATGAACAGTTTAGTGAGGCATTAATTTCATGTGCCATTGTAGACTTTCACATCTACTAGACATCGGGAATGTCTCTGGTGGAGACCTTACGGTACACATTATGAAATTATTCAAATGTTTCATTCATGTATGGAGCGGAGTGGCTCAGCGGTCCCTACCATGTACTGAACCTCAGGCCGTTCGTGGGTTGTAGTTGTACAAGTTTTTTTTTTTTATTCATGTACCAATTCTGTTCTCTTTAAAATGTTCATACTGTTGATTATTCCAGCGATGCCTGTTGATTTTTCAGTAGTGTCGAATTTATTTTTATTTTTATGCCAATTAATAAATTATTGAGATAGTATATCAATGTATGTAGTAATAACAAACAGATTAATATGAACTATAAAAGGATTTTATAATTAATTAAAGGAGAAATATTTTCCCAGCTTAAAAAGAAATTTTCAGAATTAAAAAGTAATAATATAGATAGATTATTATATACTATTGAAAAACTAAAGGCTTTAGGAAAAATATTGTAGAATATTTAAAGTCGTAGAAGGTAACAAAAAAATAATATTTTTTACTGCAACAGACCCTACACTCTTGAGTGACAGCACTATCATGCCATTATTTCCCATTGTGTAACAATTTATTTATAGTTATTAATACTATTTCAATTATTTAAAAACGATTCTTTCTTTTTTTTCCTCTAGATATCCATATTACATTGCGGCATTATACAAAAAAAATTTTGGTTTCCTTACATGGCTGCGATACACCATTTGGATCCCATTGTATCCTCTTGGAGGGATGTGCGAATCTGTTATAATTTTAAGGTAATAAAAATTATATTAAGTTGATTTAAAAAAAAAAAAAAGTTCCATGTCGGAATCTTAGTTGTAATACTTTTGTAATTTGTAATTACCTTTTATTTTAGGAACATTCCTTACTTTGAAGAAACCCAGAAATTCACCGTCTCTATGCCTAATCCTTGGAATGTGACTTTCCATATGCCTTCATTAATGAGAACATATCTTCTTTTCTTCGCGTTACCAGGTTTGTTTAAAGTCAAATCACCAAATATAGTTCAGTTATACCAATTTCATTTTCAACTTCGATAAGGTTTGATTAGTCTTAACTACAGTAAAATGTTGAGCTCTGTTTCCCCAAAAGACTGATTTGACGTCGAAAGGAATAGATCGAAGACGTAACTGTATGGAAAAGTTAACATTCCATTTTATTATTATTTTCATGGAACAGCCTTTGAGACGACACGCATATCATTATTTTCACTTCTTTTCATATCCCTTCTCTCCTTCCTTCTTTCTTTCCTCGGTCCACGCTATTCCTTTTCTCGCATCTCTCTTTCCCACAAGGACCTTAATTTCTTTCAGTCTTTTCCCATAGTCATCCCTATCGAAGCAGTCTTGGTCTGTTATTTTCTGTCTCTCAGTTTCTTCCTTCACCTGTTTGATGTACTCCCCAGGACTCTTGTATCCTCTAATTTTATAGAAGATTTCTCTATTTAATCTCTTTGGGTGCATCCTCATCATATGTCCGTAGAACCTTAATCTTCTTATTCTTATGTCCATTTATTTCTTTGTATACTTCCTTATTAGGTCTCAACCTATAGCCTTCCTGTGTCTTCTTTGGGCCGTAAATTCTTCTTATTGTTTATTGATTAATAAACTCCGTAAATTTCATTTTATTGATATTGATAATATTGAGAAAGTATACATTGTATTGATATTTCAACTTATCGCTCTATTTTTATAATTAATTAAATATTATTATTATTAAAAAATCATTTCTTATTTTTAACTTAATTATTAAATAGTAATATAATTTATTTTATTTCAGGATTGTACACTGTGATGAGTCACATGTATAAAGCTAGAGTCAAGAAATTAGGCCCTAGAAAATGGAAAAAGAAAATTAGTTAAACATGTACAAGACATTTTTTTGTTGTTTTTTTTTTTAATAAAGGAAAATTGTCATTCCTTATAGATAGATTATTAAATTTAAACCTTGCCATGACGTTTCTAATTAAGCTGTAAGAAATATGCTTGGTTATCAATTTTCTTTTATATATTTACCAATTACAGTTATTTCTTGTTAAATGTATTAATGTCAATTGTATATTATATAATTATCAAGACTTATTATAATATTAAAGTTTTATTTTTGGTTTGAGGTTAGATCAGTTGCGTAGTGCGTTTTTTTTTATTTACTAGTCAGTAGGTATAAAATTGATTATTTTGATTTTATTAATAAGATAGAATCAATTGTTTTCTAATTTTAATTTCAATTGATCACTGTTATGTTTTCAAAAAATAATTTATGCATTAAAATTGAATAAATAATATAACTTTTCAATTTTGCTAGACTTTAAATTTTCTGAACTCAATTATTGCTGATAACAATTTTACTTATACAATAGGGATATGTATGAATTGTTAGTTATTTGTTATTATAAAAAAAGTAATAGTTAAATTTATATAAAGAGAAAAATAAAATATTTTGTCTGAGTGCTTTCTTAAAATCTTGCACTCCAGTTATTGAATGATAAGTGTAATGTCAAAGTTAGATTAAGCATTTGCTCTGTGGAATATATTTCTAGGAGGCCTTGGTTTTGTAGGACAACAAAATAAAGCACAGCTTTTACAAAAAACTTTTTTTATTACTGTTAACGTGAACACATTAGATGTGTTGTACTGTCATATTCCTTAACTCATTGCAAGAAGAAGAAGAGTTGTGTCACAAAATGTTTTAACTTTTCATTTGTATCTCTTTTAATATTTTCCAAAAATAAAAGTTATGCGCTTTATTATGGAAAAGAAAATGTAGCTACGGGTAATCAGTAGAGTTTGGTAATCAATTCATGAAGAAATAAAAGTTTCAACTAACATTTAGATGATATATGTTTCTAGATGAAATGATTATCGCAATATACACATTTCCCATAATTACATACTCTTTTCCATTCTAAAGGTCACGATAACTTGTATTTTTGGAAGATATTAAAAATGAAACGAATAAACAGTTAAAACTTATGACTCAATCCGAAGCAACAACCTGCGAAACAGATATGTACTACATATTTTATTACTGTTGATACTATTTGTATCTTGATTTTTCTTTTCACCTCCTGAAAACTGTTGACCTAACACTTATGTCGAAATGTTGACAAATAGCAAAAAATAATTTTTACATATTAGTCTGATAGTAGGATACAATTAGTCTGGGGTACAGTCAATAATAACACCAAATAAGCAAAACTTATTTATTACTGGTGCCGACGTTTCGGCCCCAGTTGTAGGCCATCTTAAGGGCTAAGAAAGAAAAACAAAAATAACTATTAAAAAACATTGCAGTACCAAGAAAGAATATAATAACATGTAGAGTTAGTATAAGTACATAGAATTAGCGTTGGATAGATTATTAAGGATATATATGAATAAAAAATGACAGTATATGTGCACAGAAAGGTGATGTATAGAAAAGTTTTCCATGCTTTTAAATCTCACAATTTGTATATTTGTACCAAATACGTTAACAAACAGATAAAGTACTATGTTGGCTCATCATCGACATCAATCTAAACCAATTTCTTCACAAAATTACGTCTATGCTCAATGTGACAGAAAATTATTATTGTGGGAAAAATAGGGATATGATTCTCTTGTAAAGGATGCTACATTGTGCTATTTTTTAAGCGTCAGAAATCACTATCAATATTACAGTTTAAGTAATTATTTAACTCCAATCTGCTTTTTAATTCTTGCCATAAGGGAAAGGGGATATATGGGAATTTGTTTAAAAAACACCTACCTGCATTTTTTATATAGTGATATTACCAACATTTTAAAAATATTTTTCTAGAAGTACAGGTTAAAGATTACTTGGTGCAGAGCGCAAAGATGTAAATTTTTATTTTACTCAGAAAAGCTTTCTGTGCCATCAATTTATAGTTTACAGGCTTATAAGAAAGTTATTTGTGTCTTTTTCAAATTTAATACAAATATATAAATTTTACATTGCTCTTCGAAGTACTTCTCCATGATCAGTAGCATACAAATAAATAAAAGCCAACTGCTATTTATTTGAATAAATTAATGAAATGGCCAAGAATGTTGCATAACAGCCTGATCCAGTTAATTTACATATATATGTAATTCCAAAAGAAAAAAAACAAAAACCGGTAAGCAGCATTCTCTGTATTGGTTTAAACATATTATTTCAAAGCATTTATAAACGTATTAAATTGGTATAGGAAGAAACTTGAAAAAATAATCGAGTAAAGGATTATTTAAACGCCTTTGTCTTTAGATAGAGTATGAATATACATGCTTCCTATATTAGCACGCTATTCCAATAGTCCTTCATGTAAGTTTAATTTTTATCATTTTCTTAAACTGCATTGTTTTAAAACAATGCCAGAAAACAAATGAATTTTGATGAAAAACGTATACGGAAATGGTCGTCCTCTTTAGGTATTATCTTTTTAAAACTTTGAAACCGAAGATTGTTTTTCTAAATTCTTTTTATTCAGTCCATTCTTCCCCGGCAAATTTTCACCCTTTCATAACCCTTAAAATGCTATGGATATATGCGTGTCCGGGAAAAAGGAATAGGTGGGTAATATGAGCGCCTATATGCGTTTATAATTTTTTTCGGTTTTTCATGTAAGAATTACAGGAAATTAGGATTAAAATATTACATATGACACGTCCGTTACGTGTTTATATATATATTATTTAAGAGGGACAGATATATACATATTACTTTGGCTACGGCATTAAAGAATGACAGGTTATGAAACAGTGAGGTTTATAGAAAAAAATAAATACATCAATATATTAAAGAGTTAAAATTAACTAAAATGTCCTATTTTTAATCAATTTTATGCTAGGGATTATTGGTATATTTTTCGTAATAGTCCGAGTCCCTAAATAGCTGCGAAGGCACTTAGTATATTTTTCTTATTCTTAGTTGAAGCAATATAAATTTTACTCATTTGAATTGATTATAGAAAATAACGTTATGTTGTAAAAGTGTAAAAGAAATTCTGTAGTAATTTATTAGTTACTCCATGAACTTTTAATCAAGCAATAGAGCTGGTCCGAGTGAAAAGTATTCAGTATCCAGCGATGTCAAGCGCCCGAGAAGGTAATTAGTCGGTATTTAAATAATTATAAAAAAAAAATAATTTACTAAGTTTAGAGCGCTGATTTGCCGTGCTTGAGGGTCCCGAATCAGATTCGGCTGTGGCAGATATTTTTTTTAATCTGTTAACATCAGTGGATGGACCCCGTGATGTCTACAGACTCTCTGAGGCACATCCAGTCAGCAAACGAGTAGTTTTTGAATTTGATTTTGAACAAATTACTTCGCTATACAAACGTTGCCTAGAAACAGTCTCTACTATGTTTTCTAGACCCAAGACCCATTATGGGTTGTAGTGCCACAGTTTTTTTAAAAAATATTGTTAGGAATTCTTTAATAGTGTATAACAAATTAATATAAAAATGAACAATGACTCAAAAAGAGATATAATTTAGAATGGAATAGGAAAAATCCCAAAACTCTTAGAACGCTAAAGTTGCTGTCTTCATTCGATGAGTCTTATGAATTGTTGATGTGAGATGCGCTGCACTTTGCCTTCTTTGAAATTCTTTTTCTTTTGGTGTTGGTTCTGATGATGCCTGAATTGGCAAAACGTGGACTGATTGTTTTTTCCAGTAATTTAAAGACTTAACGCTTTGCTTCTTGGGATTTTTCTTAATGCATTATAAAATGAACTTTTACATTTATTGTGTCGGTTGTCATAAACTTATGATTCTGGGTTTACAGAAATATTTTTAAGCCAAAGTTATAATCATGAGGCACCTCTTAAACATTGTATTTTATTCACTATGAATCTTACAGATTAAGACTGTAATTTTTTTTTTATTAATAAAATAAATCATTGAAGTTAAAAACTCCCTATACAACCAGTCTGTTCAATGTTTAAATACATCTTAATAAATTGTATAACAGTTTAAATGTTCCATAATGAGAGAAGTATATAATATACAATGTTCTGAAACAGGTTTTGGATTATTATAAATAATAGTATTGTGCATTCAGACCGCCAGATGGCAGTAGGCAAGGTCGAGGGACAGCGCACATTATAAAAATCCAGTTTGTGAGAAGTCACCTAAAGATGAAGTGTATCGTGGATTATGGCGTGGATACTGATTTTCCTATCGAAAATCTGCCTTATGGAGTGTTTTCTACAAAAGATGATGTAAGTTAAACTTGGAAAATCTACCATCTTCGGTTAATTTTCCCATTTATAGAAGATTAAAATATATTCCGAAATTTATACATTTTTATAAATGGAAATTCAAGTTTTAATAGTCTACATTATTCCTTTAAATGGAATTTAAATTTTGAACGGTATTTTACGTAATTGAATATTTTCGTGAATAACTGAACAATGCATCTTTCTTATCATCTTTTATCAACAACGCAAGCCCGCCAACAACGAAAAAATTCAACTCAAATTACTATCAGTTTTTAATTAATTTGTTTATTCCTAAAAGAGAATTTCCTAAATTTTAAGCTTTAAATATGTTTGTTAATGACAATAAGTGTCTTATGTGGAATTATCAGTTGTAATTAGACTTAATAATTACCTTAATCCTTTGATGGAAGAGCAGTTACCATGGTTACAATAATTATTACAAATTAAAAAAACCCAAGCATATTATTGCTGTAAAATATAATTTCAAATGAGTATTGCAGATAACTTATAAAGGCCTTACTGTAATTTTAATTATTTGACCACAGTTGTCGAATTTTGCTTTCTACATTCTGTCAAGAGATGTATAAAGTTATTTCAGCTGTGGTGGATCTCCTATCTTTATTTTTAATTTTCATTGCTTCGGTTATTGGTTTCCTAGGCCAGAGTATGTAGAAAGCAGTAATACTTTTGGGAAATATCAATTGAAAACAGCGATAAGTTTTAAGCATTTCAATAAATAAGAATTTAAAGTTGAATACAAAGCAGTTAGTTACCATTAATACTGCTAGATAGCACTAGTGTTCTCAATCATAAATATTCATTGACTTATATTTTAATAAATAAGTTAATGAATATATAAATAACAGATATATTTATTTGGATAGAAAGAAAATAAAACAGGTTGATAGCCTGATGTATTTTAATCTTTTCATTTACAAAAATTGGAAAGATAAAGAGTTAAATACAATGTCCATGTTGGGATGGAAGATCATGCACAAAAACAATTACTTTTATTCATTAAATTTGATAGTTTTCTTGAATTGAAGAGAAAATTATAAAGACATGAGATGTGATCAAATGACTTGTAAGATTCATAAAAACATTCTCGTTGGAAATTATTGACCAACCTACCTGATATTCAGCAATTCTTCCTGATATTTTTCAGTTATTGTTATATCTTTTTCCTGATATCATTCAGTTCTTATTATATAGACAGGCCATATAGTAAGAAAATAAATTAAATGTGACAAGTATACCATAAAGATTATTGTATGGTTCCCCATTAAACTAAAAAGTCATCTCAAGTTGACTTATACAAAAATATTCTAAAATAATATTCATATTTTTTTGTGGGGTAAATGGTTCTTCGTAATCATATAAAAGTTGTATAAAAGACAACTTGTTATATAATTTGAAACAAATTACTTAACCTTTAATCAAAAGTAAATATTTGCCCATTTATTACATATACCTGAATTTTTATCTGAGAATTTTTTTTTACAGGTATGAAATAAAAAGTTTAAAATAAGTAAATGATAACATGGACATTTCATTAATAGGATATACAACCATTTTTAAGTTTTAAAAAATTAGAAAATATCTTTTTGTGACAAATTTATTTCTAGAACAATAATCTAATACCCGGAAATATTTTTCTTAACGATTGATGTAATAATGTATAATGCTTACAACTAAAATAAACAAATTTATAACCAACACAAGTTATAACATTATTATAATTATAATAATGATTTTCTTTGAAGATCATCAACCTAATTTTACACTGTTAATGCTTCCAAAAATAATTGTCAATTTATTTATAAGATTGTGAAATGTTCTTTAAAATATATTTTTTTAATTTCAATTTCAGTGAATAATAATTTTATTTTCCATGATAATACATGTTTTGATGTAAGTATGAAATATGATAAGACATGTCTGTAAAAAATTCAATTTTCCAAACAATTTAATTTAAATTTGAGTATTAAATTTCTTCAATTATCAAAATATTTTATTTAAAAAATGTTTATAACTTTAAAATTGTGATGATTGCATTAAAGAAATGATTAGAAATGTGATTTCAGTCATTTTTATTCACCTTTTTTTTGTTTTAATATAATCTGTATGTCATATTTAAACTTTGCTTTCTAAAAAATTATTTTTGATCTCCACTCGGACCATTTTCTCATCCATAATATTTATATTCTTGCTCCATAATGTTTTTAAATTAAAAATTGTTTAAAAATAAGCAATTGGTTTTTTAAGGCTTATTTTGTTTACCAAATTGTCTATATTTTGGTGATGTTCCCCCGTCATCACCCCACTCCTCTAAAATTCAAACACTAATTAAAAACAGTGAATTATACAAAGACATGAAAATTGATTTTTGGCTTTTAGAGGAATGTGCTGATGTTGGTGAATTTGGAGATACCATAAGGTGAACGGAATAAGCCTTGATTAACATTAGAAAGTATAAATTACTATACCATATAGTTATATGAAGACTTTCTATTTTATTGTTAATAAATAATTTATACAAAATTTTATATTGTTCAAAAGGCTGTCAAAAGGATCGGTGTTGCTATTGGAAACCACGTCCTTGACTTGAAAAAAATTAGTCATCTTTTTGCTGGTCCAGAATTAAAGAACTATCAAGATGTTTTCAAGCAGGCAAGTTTTAGACTATAAACAATTCTATTACTGTCAGATTATTTCAGTAACATTTTATAATTTAATCAAGAAATGAATGTATTTATGGAGTTAATTCAATGCGTGGTAAGTACATTCTAGATTTTAAAAAGTCTGTCTTTAAATATCCAGAGGCCTGTAAATTCTTCATATTTAAATCAATAAAAATTTGCGAAAACCCAAAAAGAGACTTCCAGTTCTAATAAATAAATAAAACAGGATTATTAAGAGACTTGAAGATTTGTTTTTGAAGTTTTCCAATTTGGTTCTGTATTTATTTTTGAAGTTTGATTTTGCCAAATGTTTTTTAATGCTCCTTAGACATTTACGATTAATACATTAAAGCCTAAGCTTTCATAACCTGGTCTTGGGGAGATTGATAATTTAATATAGTAGTCCTCAATACGCACATGTTCTTGGCTTAATGTGGACTATGCTGTGTAAGGGATTTGATAAAAGTTTTTATTGAAGTTATGTTTTGACATTGATATGAACAATCATTTTTGTTGTTTCTTTATTTATTCAATAAAATTATCACTTCAGGAAACACTGAATGCATTTATGGCTTTGAACCCAAGTTGCTGGTGCGAAGCCAGAAGTTATTTACAAAAGCTACTGTCTCAAGATGATTCTCTGATAAAGTCAATTCCAGGGTAAGTTTAACAATTGTAATATAATATTCATTAAATTATAAAATTTAATTTCTTGTATTATCATTATAATAATAGAAATTGTATTATTATGAAATATTATAATATTCAAATATGGAGTGACAGATCTTTTCTTCTTGTTGTTACAAAACATTGTAATAAAAAAAAACATGTTGAAAAAAATGTATTTTTTATTGTTTTAATAACGGAAAACTTTATTTCTTCATATACATATGATGTATAAGTTTTCACAAGCTAATAAAAGTGACCAATACCTTCTCACACCTTTCTAGAATGTTCCTTATAACTGTTAGGACAATAGTTTCAATTTATATTGATGTTCATTTTATTTTCACAGAAAGTATGAGTCCATATTAAAAATCTAAATACTCTTATTAACTTATACTGCAGTACTATGATACTGTAATGATTACTAAATATGTTTTAGATGCTTAGTAAAACAGTCAGAAGTGGAAATGCATGTCCCAGCTGTTATCGGTGACTACACTGACTTCTATTCCTCTATACATCATGCTCAAAACGTTGGTGAGATGTTCAGATCAAAGGAAAATGCACTTTTTCCTAACTGGTTAGTATTGCTGCTCATAAATTATAAATCCTTTTTTTTTTAAATTCAATTGAAAATAATCTTTTTTTTTTTTTATAGGAGACAGCTTCCGGTCGGATATCACGGCAGAGCAAGCTCAATTGTAGTATCTGGCACTCCTATAAGGCGGCCAAGAGGACAAGTGTGTTTGAATTTAAATAATTAATTTTAGTTAGTCTTTTTAATTTAAAATTTAAGATGCCTTGTTAATCCTCTATTTGCAAACTGTATTTGTTTTTTTTCCATGCAGGCATACAGATTTTAGTATAATTTTAACCATGGCCATGGAAACACGTGATTTCCGAACAATTTTTTTTATAAGTACAAACTCGGTCATTCCGCTGCCCAGGCAACAAGAAATATTAATCATGGGTTTGGTGAAGGAATTGCTAATGAAAGAACCATCCGTCGTCGGTTTACAAAATTTTCCACAGGAGATACGATATTAGAAAATCTGTCTCAAACATCAATAGAGGGCGAAGATCTTAAGAATATTGTGGAAGAAGACCCTCATAAAACAGTCAGAGCTAGGCACAAGTCGTACGACAGTTTCCAGGCATTTAAAATTGATCGGAAAGGCAAAAAAGTTCGATTCCTGGGTCCCTCATGATAACGCCCGACCTCATGTTTCAATACAGACAGTGAATAAATTAAAGGAGTTGGGCTATGAGGTCTTACCACACCCCCCCCCCTCCCCCCCATATTCCCCTGATCTATCCCCTACAGACTACCACTTTTTTCGGAGTTTGGACAAATTTTTGCGAGGAAAATTGTCTACCAATGATTTAGACATTAAAAATGCATTTGCTGAATTCCTTTCATCACGTGACTCAACGTTTTTCAAATCTGGGATAGAAAACTCAGTAAGCCGTTGGCAGAAGAGTATCGAAAATGATGACTGTTTATAGAGTTTTGTTGTTTCCCTTATCTCTACGCTTAATATAGATTTATTGATTAGTCTTATTGTTTTCTTAGGATTACAGTTTGAAAAAATAGAACGTATAGGAGTTATTTTAAAAATATTTTAGGATATAGTCAAGTATTATTGAGTTAACTTCATGCATGCTATAAGAATAACATCAATTGTATCTATTAATAAAAAACAAAAAAACAATTGTATGATCAATAATTTACACTTTACTAGACATGCCCTGATGGTGCCGAGCGAGCATCTCATGTCCCATCTTCACTCTTAGATTTTGAACTGGAGGTAGCTTTTTTTGTCGGAGGTAAACCAACCAGCCTCGGTACAACAGTGACAGCAGAAAAAGCACACGAACATATTTTCGGTTTCGTTCTTATGAACGACTGGAGCGGTAAGTCTCATTCATTTTATAATTTTTTTTATTTTAATTACTTTTCTATGTATAACATATTGTATGAATTACAGCTCGAGACGTTCAAAAATGGGAATACATACCTCTTGGTCCATTTACTGCTAAAAACTTTGGTACTACGATTTCACCATGGATTGTAACAGTGGAAGCATTAAAACCTTTTATTGTACCAAATGCCGTTCAAGAACCTGAACCATTGCCTTACCTCAGGCATTCAGATCCTTTCAACTTTGATTTAAATCTCTCCGTCAGCATTAAAGGTAAGACTTTTATGAGTGTATAATTTTCAGCTCAATGTTATTATCTTAAAATTATTATCAAAACTATATAATTTTATTTTAAATGTGTTTTTTTAGCGGAGAACAGCAAAGTTGCAACAACGGTATCTAGATCAAATTACAAATGGTTATATTGGACAGCAAAACAACAATTAGCTCACCATACCGTGACCGGTTGTAATATCAATCCGGGTGATCTCATGGCTTCCGGAACAATCAGTGGAGCAGTATGTGAACCATTTTTTATTTATTTCTCTTTGTTTTATTTATTCTTCATTTTTAATTATGTATTTTTATTTTAATAGGAACCTGATTCTTTTGGCTCATTGCTAGAACTGAGTTGGAAGGGTACTAGGCCTGTACAGCTTAAGGACAATACTACAAGAAAATTTTTACAAGACGGGGATGAAGTTACAATAGAAGGTAATGCTTTCATATATTAAAAAAACTTATAAGAATTTTGATATCATTGGTTTACAATTATACATTAGTTTAGTGGTACTTTAATTTTTTTTCAATCGACAACATCTAATTGATTTTATTATGTCAATTATGTTTACCTGATGCAGTTCACAATTCTGCATTGTATAACTGTTCAACTCATCCTATTATGGTCCAAATGAGGCATGAAAGTGCAAAAGTGGGATAAATATATTTTTTTGTGTGTGTGATTTCTGATATGTTTAATTTTTTCCACGTTATTTAATGCCCTTTTCTATCCTTAAATTGGTTCATCCATGATTCAATAAAGCCTCTGTTGTGAAGGTGGGAGAGTGTCACAGGAAGTCAAAATAAAAGCAGTAAGTGTTAACATTAGACGAGTCTTCACCTTGTAAGTACAACCAACCAGAACTCATGCCGTTATAACATTGAAATTTAACTTTTGAGTTGATATGAGGAGGGTGGAATTGGTTCAAATCTAGTATGGTAATTACTTACTTAATCCTCGGCGCTACAGGCCTGGGTGACCCTTGGCTTCCTGGATTTTCCTTCTCTATTCTTCTCTATTTGTTGCGTCCCTCTTCCTGTTCCTGACTTCCAGCTTCAAGGCATCCTTAGACACTTCATCCAACATCTGCGTTGTGGTCTTTCTCTCCTTCTCCTTACAGCCATTTTAGTTTCCAGGTGCCTCTTTTGGAGTCTATCCTATTTGTTCTTATAAAGTTTATTATATTTTTATTTCTTAATTAGTTCCCTATCTCCTTGTTTGCCTTTATTTGCCATATTCCGTCTATTTGGTTTGTGCCACAAATTCGTCTTATAAGTTTTCTTTCAAATACTTTTAATTTGTGGCAGTCATGTTGAAACTAGGAAAATGTTTCAGCTCCATATGTTACAACGGGTCTTGTTGGTGACATGAATAGCTTTAATTTGGTCACTCCAGACAACAATTTGGATTTTAATAAGATACAATTGGCAAAGTAGGCTCTATTTCCAGCCATAATTCTTTTTTCGATTTCCATGTTGGTTTTATTTTCATTTTTGGCTGTGGACCCAACGTAAACAAAGCTGGTTACACTTTCAAATATTAAGTTCAGGATTTCAATGTCACGGTACACTAGTATAGTATAATATATATATTTTTTAATTTAATTTTATAACATATTAATATTATTTTATAATATATATATTTTTTATAATAAAAAAGTTCTCCCTAAAAAAGATAATTTTCTTGACCTCTACCCGGACCATTTTCTTCCTCCTATTATATATATAATTTGATATGTTTAATCTCTTTAATAACCTATTTTAAATTAATATTTCTTCAGGTTTCAGTCAAGGTATGGGATACCGCATTGGCTTTGGAAAATGCTCAGGGAAGATTCTTCCAGCAAACAATGTATAAAGAGATTTTTGGTCTGTTTTGTACTGAATATATGATATATATGGTCTTGATTATAGATGTGTGGTATTTTTTATTTTATATAATTGGAAAAAAAAAGTTTTGTTTTTTGTACTTCATGAAAAATTTTGGAATTTCATTAATAAAATATAATTTCTCATAATTACTAATTTTACTTGCACACCTTTTTTTTTACTATTATTATTTTTTTTTTATAGTAATTGCATTATAAGTATATATTCATAATAGAGGAGCAGAATAAACATATTAATACATAAAACACCAATTTTTTACTTTAATTTAACAAAATGTTTAAAACCATATATACAATATTAAAAATGTATCCACATCAAAAATGACAAATCCATAATTACCTTTATATGACAGATAATTTTTATGTAAAGTTACTAAAATAATTTTTACGATCATTATTACTTATGTTAATTGATTTATAATGTACTTTTATTTTTTCTTTCATTACAATAACTTAAATTAATACCCGTTGTTAGTGAGATTGTACTTATAATTTAACATTAAATAGAAGCATAAACTAATTTTTAAACATAAATGGTGATAATTTTAATAAATAGTATACATATTTAATCACTTGATCCAATTTTTTTTTTAAATCAGTTTTTTTAAAACTTTGCATATATACATATTCCTTCAATCAGACAATTTTTCTTTTACTAGGGACAAACATTTCTTCAATTTACTCTGATCAGGACTGTAGCCAAGTATTATGGCTTTTGTATGAGAAAGTGTTGGCAAGCCTCGAAGATCTCCCTCCGATTCATAAAGAGAAACTCCATTTTCCTTCAATTCTGGTGCTATTTCCTGAAAATATGTTAAAATTTCGTAATTTGTATTTATATTTTGACAGCAGTTTTACATTATAAATAATTTAAAGATTTGTAGTAAATTCAATCGGATACAGATAAACAATTTGTTTGTATATTTTCCACAAGATTAGCCTCTAAAAGGAAAAAACATTGCTATAAGAACAGGAACGTCGCTAGAGGGGTCTAGAATTAGCATTTTATTATTACATTTTGATTATTTCAATTTACATTAATATGGATAAGAAGGAAGGTGTTATCAGTACCTGAATTATCAATATTCATCTTATAAATGATGGCGGATAACAATCTCTGCAGACCGGCTAATACACAAGTACCAAATTAAAAATAAACCCTGCTTACCTTCAATCTCCTATTTCTTTCTACATCCCAGGTGATATCTTTTTCTGAGACTTTCTTTGATCTGAGAGCTTTCAGGTCTCCATCTACTTCTTTGTATATGGCCAAAAAGTCTGTTTCTAATCCATGATGTTTAGCCAGAGGTTCATAACCTTCAACTAAATCCAAAGAGAGATAAGAAAAGTTTTCTTTGGATCTTGAGTTTGACTGAAACAAAAAATAAAAAAGATTCGTATTATGTAGATCTTGATATTATTATAAAAAAAAAACATTTCGAAGGGAAATATATTGCAGATTATAATCACTAATCAAGGATGAATGGTTCGATCCCTTAGCGCTTTGGCTTAATTTTGTTGGCTTTATTCAACATGATGAGTTCAGATATTTAGTAACAAACTGACCAACTTTTTGTGATCATATATCACGATAAATGACATGGATGGATGGTGAGCATTGGACTTATATAACATAATTTTTGTTTGCGTGGATTGAAATGAACTCCATAGATGTCTCTAAAGCCAATTATAACACCCTCTGGCTTAGATAGCTCTTTTGTGTATCTCTAGGGAGATAAATCATTTGAATATTTCTGAAACTCATAAAGGCCTATTTTATACTTTTGTTAGGTTTTTTGTTTATTGATGCATAAACAAAAAAAAAAAAAAAATGGAAGAAGAAAGATAATCAAGAAAGTGTTTGGGTGGGCAAACTGATGGATGGTCCAAGTAGACCAAGAAAGTAAGGAATTATATGCATTTCACCGGATTTTTGTTGTTAAACAGAACAAGAAAATCCACTGCATTAATAAATAAACTTTCAAATAAAAATACAGATTTTACCTTGAATTGTACTTTATATTTTATATTACAAATTTAAAATGTTTTATTTACTTTGTAATCATCGATCCATGTTTCGAAAGTATCAATTGCCTCTGTGAGATTATTTCTCTTATCTTTGTCTGTTGTTCTTCTAAGGATAACTTTGGCTCTGTTGTACATAGAATTTATAATTTGGTATTGATATGTTATATCTCTTCCTTCTAATAACCTGTAAGAAAAATATATAGATTAATAATTTTATAAATATTTACCTGATTAAACATAATTTAAAAGCTTTAGTAAGTTTGTAATGATAAATGTAAAGGTTCTTGATCTTAATAAGCTTCTATTAATCCATCAAATTTAGAGAATTAAAGTATGGTAGTATGGCTTAGTCGCTACAGCACACAAATACTGATAGTATCACCATAGCAACAATACATGGTTATATCAAAACTTCTTTTATCAATCGTAAGCCATAAAGATAAAACAATTGTAAAAAAAAACATAAATAAATAAAATAGTAACTTTTCTGACCTGATAGTCTCCAGTGCTTTTTCTTTATCTTTAAAGCCAGCTCCTTGGAAAGTATTTTCATTGGTTTCGCTTCCAAAAAGTTGGCCATTTCCCCAGCCATTCTTTTCGGATCTCTTTTCACTTGCTACTTTCGGCATTCTATAATAAACGGTTTATTAGTCACAATAATTTATTTTAAGTTTTCAGATTTTTAAAAATGTTTATTGTGTTTACACATATTTATAACATTTTTATTTCTACTTCAGTAGGTACTTAACGTTTCAGTAGAAGTAGAGTCGATAGTATTCTAGAAATTTTGTACTCCTCTAGTGAGTATATTAAAATCTCAGTACTTAGTATTGTTGTGAGCTATTGAGTGTTGTGTAATAAATGTTTTTATTTTTATTTTTGGTTTGTTTTATGGACAAAAAGAAATTATTGTTTACAAGAAAAATGTCTTAATCTTATTTAACTACATCTCTGAATTGAAATAACAGTCCTTAATTCGAATTATGCAATAGGATGTAGCTTGTATTTTTTAAATCTACGCATTCCATTTAATTTTGAAAACAGTGCTGTATTTCATGTAACGTCTTTAAGAAATAAGGAATAATAGCCTTGTGATTTGCCATTTAAAAAAATATTTTAATTCAGCTTATCGAGCACGACAAAAGACTAAACAAAAAGCAGTTCCCTGATCGGTTGCTAGGCAACACCGATAAAATATCACATCACTAAAAACACTTTTATATAAAAGAGAGAAAAAGTGATTTTTTCTAATGAAATAAACAGTCAGGGTGTAACCAGTGCAGCATATTTTATAAATATTTTTATTTATTTGTTTTTTTAGCTGTAAGGCTGAGATATAAATTATTTCAAACCCAACCAAAAATATTAAATGCTGAGAATCTTGATTCAATCAGTCAGCTAGAGATTATGAATATATTATAAAGATTTATTCTAATATATAGATAACACAGTTAACCATAAAAAATAAATATTTTCTTTTTTATCTTTATTTTAATTATTATAAAAAAATATTGATCGATTCTTGACTCCAGGAATTTTCCAAATTTGACTACAGCAATTTTTATTAGCTAGTTGTAGCAATGGATTAGCTACATTGTATTATATTGTGAATTAAATAGAAATACTAAAAGGAATTGAAAAAATACTTTGTTATTTCATGCAATTGCAACAATTTGGCTTCTATCCAGACAACATACCAAATGAACTTGACTCTAGATTAATGAATCATGGTTTAAAAATAGGAGTTTATAAGGAGAACTGGTTTACATTTCTATCAACCATTTTGATTTTTTTTTTTTAATATATCAATAAACATGGTTATTTATTCATTACCAGAAATACTTCTATGTATGCAATATTACATAGAGTTTTTCTTGAAAATGAGAGGAAAATATTATTATAAATCTTAACATAAATTGAAGATTAGACTATTAATTTTATAATCCTAAAAGATTTCTTATCAGTTTTATTTGGAGAAAAATGGTAGAGACTGTACAATTTCTAAGGCAATTTGCATTATTGGGAATGACATACAATGTTCAAATTAAAGAAATATTTGAAAATTTGAAAGAGTATTTTATTTATTTACCACTATCTTAAGACAAATGTTTTATTTGCATTACAACCCTTGAAGGGCCTTGTGTTCAGTACACGATAAAGACTGTTCTGTTTCTAAGCCAATGATTGTGCAGGGAGATAATTTGGTTGAGATTACCCTTAACCACCAGTTTTTCCCCTAATTAAGAGTAATTTTATAGAGACTGGATGAGCCCAAGGAGGGTCTGTAGATATAAAAAACGGTAATTATTCCACAGTTTGTCACTTCAAATTGAGTTACACCAACTTTCCATTCGTTTTCCTTTTAATATTTTCCAAAAAGTATGGAAAATAATGTAATTATGGGAAATTTGTATACTTTAAACAAACATAGATCATCTATACTTTGAAATGTTTGTTTAAACATTTATTTCTTCATGAAATGATTATCTAAATCTACTCATTACCCATAATTAGATTATTTTTTTCGTACTAAAGCTCACGATAACTTTTATTTTTGGAAAATCTTAAAAATGAAACGAATAAATATTTAAAACTTGTAACTCAACTCGAAGCGACGATCTGCGGAAAAGATGCCATATTTTTTAGTTATAAAAAAAACAAAAACGGAATCAGTGGTTAATATCAATTATGAGTTCGGACATATACTCTTCAAAATATCAAGACAAATTTAGGTTCAATCATCTATGGGTGCTCAATATGGTGAAATGATTAACCCTTAGATAATTTTATTAATAGTTTAATCTAGCTGAGTGGTATTCTGATTAAAGAAATGGGCTTTTGTAAATAATGTTGAAGAGTCAGGCGAGGTGAAGGACAAACCTTGAGCTAGCCTTTCTGTAGCTTTGACCTGAATTCAGAGCCATTGCTTCCGATGTTAACAGCTGCAGGTAAGATGGATAGGTCAGATAAACGCGAACAGTAAATTGTTTCCGTCCTCAATTGGCTAAAAAAAAAATTCACTAAAGAAGCAGATGGTACAAGAAACGTCTGGCCTAAAAACTGCGAGACTTTTCTACACAAAACAAATTCCACCGTGAAAAATAAAACCTTATCAATATAAACAAGCTCTATGTTTTCCTTTTAATCCCTAATAGTTCAATGTAAATAAAAACCATTGAGTTTAAAAACAAGTGCCATCCTGTATGTATTAATTACCGATTTTAAATTCATTTTTAGCAAAAATCTCAGCGTTTATTTTGAAATTTAATGTGGTCGAAGTATTTGTGTATTTTTTTGCTGGTAAATTTCCCTATTTCGTGGGAAATTATCCCTTTTGTTGTATCACTGTAAATCATATACTGTGTGCTAATTGAAACCTTGCAAATAACATTTATTGACGAATTTCCCTAAGTTGTGGGAAAATTTCCCCTTTCATTGCCACACTGTTGTAACTACAAGAAATATGTAAGACATATTGTGCATTAATAAAAACCTAATTAATGGGTCTACGTTTCATACTTATTCCTTCAATAAATACGTCTTTCAGTCTCCGATAAAGCTGAAAGTAGAGTCTCAGAAAACATAGGACTTAAGTATGAATTTCATATCCAAAATATGAAAAGTACACCAAAAAAATGATTGATATTGATGAGGAAATGGCTGACTAATTGTAGCTTAAGAAATGTTGAAAATTGTCCGGGAATGCCGTCAATAAATTTAAGAACAGTTTATATTATTTGTGCCAACGTTTCGGCCTAAATTTTAGACCATCATCAGAGCTGAGAATAAAGTCAAACAGAATAACAATCCCGTATACCTTGATTCATATTGATGAAATGGTTGACTGAATGTATCTTGAGGAATGCTAAAAATGGTCTGGGATTCCAGTCAATAAATTTTGCACAATCTTATTTTATTTGTGCTATATTTCGGCCTAAAAAATTATTTAAATTATGAGATATTGGAAAAACATGGGGATACTACTTTAATTACAAACTCGATCTCAATTTTTAGGATTCTGAAATTTCTTCTTAAAGTCTCCACAAAGAGAATTTAACACAAACAAGAATATTATGTGGTTGGACAAATCAAATTTTTATTGTAGCAGAACCGATGTCTTGAAAAACCCAACAGTTGTCAGTTATTTCAACATGACTAGCCAAAAATTGCTGATATCACGATAATTATAAACAGAACAATGTCGAACATTTTCCTGCACATATCGTAAAAAAACCAACGAATTCGAATAAGATTATCAAACAAATGGTTTGAGAAGTTGTAAAGAAGAAATATTAGAACGAATTAAGCTCTATATTTCAAGGGTTCAAAACCTTGATAATTCACGATTATCAAAATTATAGAGCTGAATTCTGCGAAATTTTTTTAAAAAATCTCAAATGTTCTTCCGTTTTATAAAAAACTTCTTGAAACCGGCGTCATCAGAGCTATATATTCTGTTCTACAAACCTTATAGAGCTCCTTAATTTACAACCTCCTTTTCATAAATATTCTTGAAAGGAGCGGAATTATAACCAACAGAATTCAAAATTATTGTTTGTTTTCTTCATCAATTTACACGGAAAAAATCGAAATGGTAGAGTAACTGAAAAGGCAAATTCTCTCTCAATTTTTTAAACTCTTCATAAAAAAATCCTACCTTTAGGTCCTCGAGTGTAAACCATCACAATTAACAGATATACACCAAAGGGAATAGAAAATTGCAAAATTTTAGCCTTCTTTAAGCAATTGAAATAATAAGGAAAGAATTTTTAAGAATATCCATCAAAAATGTATTTTTCCTGATTATAAAATATTCTCAAGTGAAAAATTTTGTGAAAGTATTAAGACCAGTGAAGAAGTGGAGAAAACATGTTTGACTAAACCTATCTCCACCCAACTATAAAAATCAATTCATCATTAGAATTATCCAGTCAACTATTTGCCACTCAAATATAAAAATCAATGTCTCTCTAACGCTACAACTATGGATTCAAAATTCAAAAGTATTTGAACAGATTTACCAGAAATACATTATTAACACATTAAAAACAATAAAGGTCAAAATTATTATACAACACCTTGACGATAATTTATTAATTATTCAGTGTGTGATAGGCATAACAATGCAATGCATTTAAACTGCATAATTTTACTACTTAGAATTATAAATAGCCAATGAAGAGAGATAATAGCCAGAGACTAGTAACCAGTTATCAATAACAAAATTTGATAATAAAATAAAATGTTTTCGGCTAGTTATTTTAGACTAAATTTATTAATCTGATCTCCAAAATAACTAGATATTTTAATAATATCCTGATTTTAATCATTAAAAATAAACAAACAATACTCATTAAAGAATGGAAGTCATTAACATCTGATGTATCAAATGAAAAATTAACTTTCTATATCATAGTGAATAATTTAAAGAATATTACTAAATGTAATTCTGTCTCCTTGGGTACATAGTTTTCTTATATAAAAAATAGTCAATATTTTCTTTAGTTTTAATAAATAATAAATTATTTATTTACTTGTAGCAAATATAAATTATCTAAAATGTATTTCACAATATTAAGCTTGTATACAGAAAATATATTAAAAATGGCCCGTCGATTAGACTTTATAAAACTTTCATGTGTCATATGTAAAGTAAATTACTGCATCAAAATTATTTTTTTTTTATCGAATTGTTAGAATAAACATAAAAAATGAGTACTGCTGAAGATTCAAGGTGGGAGTTTCATAGAAACAACAAACATTAGAACAAAACAACTATAATTACATAAAAATCACATCAATATTTGAGTTTAAACCAAATATTCAGCATGACTTGTAATTCCATTAACCCACATCAATACATTAACTAACAATGTATTTAAGCAAGTTTTGATTCTTTACTGAGAACCACTTTCATTACATCATTTTAAATTATATTAGAACCATAGTTGAATTCCGAATATGCTCTTTAACAGCATTATATGGTAAAATATGCTGAGAATCTTTATCAATAATTACTTCTTCTTCATTAACACCATCTTGAACAATAATAGCATCGCTCAAAGCATCCTTACTTTTGACAAACACAAAGGCATTTAGATCAGGGGATATTTCTAACTGCTTAGAATTCAGTAGTCCGATAGGACCTGGCATATTCTGGCATACCGACTTCAGGGACTCAACAGTGATAGTAGTGTATTCCTTCAAGAATTTCATCTCTTCTGCAGAAAGAACAGCTGGATTTTTGAACAAACTCAATGAGTAGGTTTCTATCTTTTCCAAACGAAATCTGAGATATGACCTTATAAGATACTTGATCCGTTCTATTTCTTGTTTGTGAATCAAAGAACGAAGATCTGTATTCTCTAATTGACTTACATTAGCTTCCATTTGTTCAACCTGTTCCATCATAATTTCAACATATTCTGTTATATTTGGTAACAACTCAGGACAGAGTTTTTCGTTGAGCCAAGCTTCTTGAATAACATTGAGAACAGCCTGTGCTGTTATTTCACTTTCATCTTCGTGTTCCATAAGTTCACTATCCATTTTTGAAAAAATATAATAACACTCAAAAACGAATGAACCACAGAACTATTCGCGCCAAAAACTCGGAACGTTCAGTAACGAATACAGCTCCACATAGAGATAATTGATGGAGAGGTCACACAATAAACAACTTTTCTCCGTGGACCTTCTCAGTACCTAAAAATTTGGAAAAGAAGAGAAAATTTAAATATGAAGTGTAAGTATGTGAAACAAAATATAATTATTTATAATTGGTTTATTTGTCTTCCAGTCTTGGATATGTTTCATATAACTCATCATAATTAAAAAAAAATAAAATTATTACATTATTGGCAACAAGAATCGTATGGCTTCGAAAGTACTTAAAACGTAACAAAAAAACAAACTTAAAAATGATTTCCTAATAGTTTTCTAAATTATAGTTTATAGATTATGTTGATCATCCTAGTGTGCAATACAATTCTTTCAACTATTAGATTTTAAATGCGAACTAACAATAAAAATCATAAAAACCTACACAATTTAAAAAAAATTTAAATCCTATTTCTTATTAAATTTTAGCGTTTCGTATTTGTAAAAAGATCAAGTATCTGTATAAATAAAAATAACTATTTATCACCAACATTACTTTAAAATTATCCAAGGTAAATTTTAAAATATTTTAATTTTAAACAGTGCACATATGCACAGGGATAACTACTGAAATCTATTATCAGCTTGTAATATAGTTATGCAACAATATATTACAAGAATAATTATGAACAAATTACTAACAAGCCAACACGTTAGAAAACATTACGTGAGTTCTTAAAAATGTAAGCATTGTATTCTAATTTTGTCGATGGAATCACTGCTTCGTCCTTAGTTGACTGTCTGAATACCCAATGTTGGATCCTCAACTGATCGGCAATACTTGCTAAAAACTAATAATCATTTCACATTTAATTACAGAATTTAGTATATGAAAATGCAAAGAAATAACAGTCAGAGTTTTCTCACATCGGTTTGAAGTAAATCTGACACTCATAACGTAGGTATTTGATATTTTCGAATGGTCAAATAAATATAAAAATAATTTAACTGAATGGATTATCCAGAATAAACTAATTGGGTGTTAACAACAATAAAGAATTTCGAATCTTGAGAATTCGAAACTACAAGTTAAATTTCGTTACTTTAATTCCTTGAATGCTAATACTAATATTGATTGATTTAGTTTATTTCCGGATTTATATGAATTAATATAGGACAGCATTTTATTTTCAGTATTGTATTAAATCTTATTCGTAGAGCCTGGTAAAATAAACAATTCAATGATTAATAGAAATTATTATTATTCAAAGTATGAAATATATAATTAAGTTCTTAAGAATATTGTCATAGAGATATGAGAAAAAAATGTTTAATCTCAATATTAATACAAAATATATGTGATCTAAAGTGATAATAGAATAATTAAAAGCTTGGAGACATTTTGAGTACTTGAGAAAAAATCTGGAAACATGTACGTGATATTTTTTAATCATTAAAAAAAACATAATATAAATATATTTCAGTAACTATAAAAACAAATGTTTGAAACAGAAAATGTTATTATACTCGTATTTCGTAGGAAATATTTTAAATAACTCGTAAAATTAGGTTTTTTTTTCTTATGTACTTCTTTAGTAACATATTTAGAATATTTTCGTCCTTAGAAACTTATCTTGCACCGCCACAATGAATAAGATAATTTTTCATACATTAATAAAACAAAAACAGGACGTGCATTATCTCTGAGTAGGAAATAGAAATATACAAGTCATGCTACCAGAAATATAGAAACTAATAATAATTATAATTTCTACAAATTAAAAAAATTGTTTTATGAAAAATATCTTGCAATTGGGTCGAGTAATACAATATGTGTAGTTGATTTGATTACAATCAATATGGATTGTAACAATTTTTTATTATAAAGGCACTTATAATAATTTAGTTATTATTTCAATTAAAATTAAATACTTTTTAATCTATTATGAAAAAAAAACACTATCAATAATATTTGTAGTTTCGGTTTATTACAATTTTCAAGAGTTTTCAGAACTTTAAATATTAGAGGACTTTTTAGAGGAATTATTTTAATAAATCTAATTATTTTAAATTGTCATTTGTTATTTTTAATTTATAAATAAATAGGTTACTAATTACTCGTAGAAAAAACATGCTCGTTAATATCCAATAAACATCATAACAAAGTATTTAATAATAGATGAACTAATAAAAAAAAAAAAAACAGTACCACTAAAACCCGTGAACGGGTCCGGAGTTCAGTACATGGTAGAGACTGTACTGTTTCATGGACAACGGTTCTGCAAGGAGATGACTAGGTCACGCTCAACCGCCAGATTTCCCCTCTTATTTTGGGTAATCTATTTTTATTACATTTTACAAAGGCTGGGTGAACCCCAGGAGGGTCCTAGATCCCACACGTTCGATTTCCCGCTGCAAAGAGACTAAATAAAAGTCTTGCCCGGAGCGGGATTGGAACCAGGATTTCCGGCATGGCAATTCAGTGCTCTACCACTGAGGCACTCCCCTCCCAGATGTACTTATATATAATTATAAAAGAATATTGGAATGATATTACGCTAAGAGAAAAATATATGTTCACGTAGTCTTCCACGGTCATTATTATTCTTCTTATATTCAACTTCCGGGATGGACCGTGTCTTGTTGATGTTATGAACCATAACATCAACAAGACACGGTCCATCCCGGAAGTTGAATATAAGAAGAAGAAAAATATATGTTACGAAAAAATTCTATTAAAAACCGAATATGGTATTTTTTGGATATAAAAAAAAGTGTTAAAATTATATTAATGTACTAGCTTGTAGCTCAAGTGTAATGTTTTTTATAATTTTCTAATTGGGAGCATATTATGATATTTTGTAAGTGTTATTGATTATTACTATATGTTATGTTTTTATATTGTAAAATTATTTAATTATATGTTACATAATGCACATTTGTAGGGAATGTGCCTATTTATAAACGGTCCTTTCAATGAGTTACTTTGGAAGAAAAACAAAATTGAAGAAGCAGTCAGACAAAACTTTATAATGAATATTGTTAATTCGCGCTCAAAAGAACCGATTTCAAAACAAAACAATAGCTCTAATGTTATTGTTTAATTAAAAATATGATTAATAGATATAATATAATTAATAGTTGTTAGTAAACATCATACCTGTGTTGTTGGATACAGGGACTACGACCAATTGAGCCCGCTGGTGGGTGTATGAAGTCACTAACAGAAATATCGAGCCATGACCCGGTTTGTAGTCAGCGGAGTGGGGTTGTTTAGAAACATTAATTTAAATTACTCAAAGCTATTCTTGCAAAATATATTTAATAATATTAAATATAAAATATTATTATAATAAAATAAATATATACGAATTTTCGACAAATGGTACTACAACTTGCATAGTACAATGACATAAAACAACGATGGGGAATATGAAAATATCTAGTATAGTAAACAATAATAATATATTAAATTCTGACTATCTATCTTAAATAATTAAATAAAATAATAATGCATATCGCAGTTTTAATCTCATCTTAAGGAGCCATATCATAAATATGAAAACAAAATTTGGTAAAAATGAGCAATTCCTCCTAATATAGTTTTGTTAATTTTTTTCTGAGCTTTAATGTTATCATAAGGTGCCATATCAATCCACAAACCATAAACTAACTCAGGTTTTAACTGAACATGGACATACCAAATCATACTTACACAGATTTCACATAACCAACGACAATAGTTGCATACAATAATAGACAAAGAAGAATAGACATTTAAAAACATAATCTATGACTGCCAAAAACTTGAAGGACAAAGGTCGAAATTAATTATCTCCACAATATTAAGAGGGAAAGTTTGGCCAGTATCTGAACATGATCTATACAATACATTTCGACCCTAATTCACTAAATTTATTTTCAGTATTGATTTCGAAAAGTTTACATCTGATTTTGAGTACATTTTGACATCTGAGTAATTTTAATTTTGTTAAATATATATATAAGTAACAATGTCTTATGTATGTAAGTTAAAATTATCATAACTGTTGTCAATCCTTACTGTAAAAATTAATTTAAAAGGCACATAGTTTACTGAAGTATGGAATGTGCCAATAAATAAACGGTCCTTTTAAAGGGTTACTTTGAAAGGAAAAAAGAAAAAAAAAAGTGGCGTATCATGAATATGAAAACAAAAATTTATTTTATTACGGATGATATTATTACAAAACTTTCTTTTAAAAAAAGGGACGAATATATAAAAAAAAATAAATATATTTTATATGATCTTGAAGGTAATGATGAACAATTATTTCTTACACATTTTCTAAGTTCACATCTTTCGTTTCGGATCTTTACGGAACCATATCTTAAAAATGAAAAAAAAAAAAATCATAAGTAATGATTTTATTAAAAAAAATATATTTTATAAGATCTTAAAGGCAAAAAAAAAGGGATTCTTCCTAATATATTTTTATTAATTTACTCAATTGATTGCTTACGTTTTGGAGCTTTCATTAGCATCACCCTTTTAAATTCCTCTCGTAAGCCTAAGGAAGTGTTTAGCCATGAATGAGATTTTTCGCGGTTTCCGTCCAGCCAGCTTTCGAACTTCCGTTGTTTTGGCCTTTTCTGCCCAGGCAATTGATGTAGTCCAGGTTTGACATTCTTTGGTGTCCTCCTGGTCTTCTACCAACAGGGATGTAGTAGCGAGTCCCAATGCTCTTCCATTATGACAGCACTGCCATTCTAATAGACGTGAAACCAGGAATTTCTTCATCGAGGTGACCTTAAGTTCCTTCCTGATCGTTTTATTGCGGATATGATCTCTACTTGAATTTCCCAATCATACGTAATTAATTAGTTTTTATTTAATTACGAGACATGATTTTATTATTATTTTTTTTTTAAATTTTAATTACACTAAAGAAATCACTTTTGTCAACTGGGAGGCACAGAGTAGTACCTGATATAATAAGCGGTTTCGAACTTATATCTAAAACTAAAAAAAAACTTTGAAAATACATGACGAATATGAAATTTTAAACGGAATAATTACCCATTATATTATATGTACAGAAAAATAAAATGGTATTTGTTGACCCAATTTAAAAATTAGAAATTCTAAAAGAAAAAGCTATTTTTGGATGAAAGAATTTCTTGATAACATCATCACTATGAAATTTTTGTTAGGAAACAGCCCAAGGTCTACGAAGAATCTAGTCCCTGATGGTCCAAGTTAGCATGAAAAGGTTAAAATTTTAATATGATGGTCTTTATCAAAACGTTGTAATGTAATAATAATGGTTAACAAAGTTGTTTTGTTTTTTAAATAAGTAAAAACATTATTTTTTTCTCATAGAAAAGAAATATAAAGCAACTAAGGGAGGATTTCAAAACCCAGCAAAATTACTAAATCACTGATGGTTCTTAAAACCCATCAGCTGTTTGCATTTAAGGGCAGATGGATACAACTTCAATTTTGTTATTTATGTTTTTAAAACCAAAAAATACTGGGTGACTAAATTTTTGCTACTATCACGTGTTAACAGTGACAACAAAATGTTTGTCTTTGGGATCAGCCAAAATAAAAGCAGTAATTTTTGTTTGCATTACCTCCTGACAATGAAATCTTGTGGTTGAAACAAATATGATGTCTCTAATCTCAATTCTATCCATCAGCAGATTAATTCAATCAATCGCTGAATTCCATCAACAGAATAAGTTTAGAAACTTATTTTCTATGTATAAGAACTACTTATAGCATAATTAAGAAAAATCCTTAAGATCTATTATCTAGCTTCTTTGCAGCTTTCTTCAAGAGATATCTAGAAAATCTTTTTCACAATAAATTTATTAATTTAGATCTTAGAATAATTATGGGGCATATTATCAACTCTTTCATTGCCAAGATTCAGCAGTTATGTCCTTAAGAATTTCCGGTGATGCAACAATTTATAAGGAAAATGTTTCGAAAAGTCTAGAATTTCACATTTTGGTAATTGAACTTATACTACAATAACAATTACAACAGCAAATTTTGATATTAGCAATCTTTTTTTCTATTCCAATTCGACATTGCCATCGCTAAAATCCTGGCTTCTTAACTCAAAAGATATCCATTTTGAAAGTCTGATATTCCATAATTGGGACAACTCATCTAACTTTTATAAGGCCTGTATTGCATTTTGATATGCAGTGATTACGGCATTTTCATCGACGCAGGGTGCTGTCTATGTCAGGGCTTTGTAGAATGTTTTGTGTAGCTATGTACGATACCGATGCAAGTATTGATCCGTGAGGTACTTTTGCATAAAAACTAGGTTTTAATAAAAGCATCAATTGGTTAGCAGACCCAAAGAGATTAGTTGTTTGTTTGTTCGTTTGTCACTTTATGCTGTTATGGCTAATCGGAGGATGCTACAGTGGGAGCTCTAAATTTTGCTTATCAGGGTTTAAATAGGATAGGGATTTTTAACGAATAACTGACATCCTACAGGCTCGGGACCCCCGTTTAATGTCCCTTCCGAAGGACGGCATAACCAAGTATTTTTTACTACCTTTAAAAAATCCTAGGGCCACCTGGCGGGCTATGAACATGCGATCTTGGGCTTAGTAGTTTGTTATGCTAACCACCAGACCACAGGTCGCTCCAAAGAGATTAGTTTTAACTATTTGTGGAACTCTTCGGAAATGCATCATAACTATATAGGGGGCATATAAAATTATACAACTTCAGAATTATTTATAAATTTTTTTATTGTTTTAATATTTAAATATTTTTCTTTTAAAGAGGAAAGAATTGTCCTGGCCGGGATTCGAACACGGGTCGTCCCCCTCTCCGTGGCAGCGCTCTTACTATTTGAACTACCAGGGGTCGCCTCTCAGTCAGGACAAATCTGTTCTCTTCACTGATCCCATATCTCCGTGTTTTCACAATTTCTGACAGAGTGGTAGCTCAAATGATAAGAGCGCTGCCACGGAGAGGCGGATATACAACTTCACATTAGATTTTGACCCACTAAAGACATTTTTTTTAAGACATAATAAATAATTATTGTTGTGTTCACGAATATTCTTTCGTGTAAACACAGATGATAAAATAATAATGATATTGTTATGTTTCATCTCATAATTTCGACAGTTCAATTTTGAATATTTGGATGTACAAATAATGTATTAGGATATTTCTCTGTAATGAAGAAATGCAGCAGATTTTTTTCTACCACTGTATAGCTGGTGTATCTTTAATAACGATAAAAAAATAATTCAAACACATTGTTTTGATTCCCAGATAACACATGCTAACATAAACCAAATTTTAAACTAACATAAAGCGTTAAATAATCATTATTTATCATAACTTAAAAAAAAAAAATACCCATTCATCTTTCATAATAAAATAAATATAAAATGGAATAAAATTTTTATTTACAGAAAATAATCTTCAACATTATCTACAAATTTATTTTCTATAATTTATATATAATAACACATTACCAAACAAAAATAACATATCATAGTTATAACAATTGTTTATATATAAATACATACACATGCCACACCATACACCTCATAACCTCCAACCGGGTTACACAAGATCTTGAGGAGCGCATAACATAAAGCAATTTATCATTTTATACGTAAGTATAAGGGAAACTTCGCTACATGTGTCTACCATGTGGAACATATATATTTATATATGATATAACAATTATTAGTGTTAAAAATAATAATTAAATTAAAATAATATTTACTGGCAACATATAATAAAAATATTTGATTACATAAATTATCTAAATAAGCAACTGCTCGATATAATTCTCGTTAAATATATACTACATGCAGTTGGTTCTTTTCATGATGCTGGAGCCTTTAACTTGTATATTTAAGAAGTAAACAAAAAACAAAACAAAACAAAAAAAAAGGGAAAGAAGACATAAAAGTGGATTGGTGGCCAATTGAATTTGATGAGTTGGAAGTAGACGTAATAAACCACCTTGATCGTTAGATAGTAAGTACTCAGGTGCACTATTATTCACTTGCTAATTTTTTTTGTTGAAAATTTTAATATTTTTAAGTCCAATTCACGTAAATATATATATACACAAATACAGTTTATAAATTTCCATCCCTCTGTAAAATAAAAAAATAAACAAAAAAAAAGGAAGAAATAATTGTGATAATAACAAACTTGGATAATTAAAAAAAAAATTATAGTATTGTTATCCCATTTTTTTTTCATACAGGAAAGTGACAAAAGCAATATATTATTTATGATACAGTCCCGTTACAATATACATCAACAAAGAAATAGTTTTTTTGCTTACCCGTTATTTGAGAAACTGTTACATAATAATAATAAACAATTATAACAATTTCACCGGCTATAAAAATATCAAATCGAAATTTCGTACATTGAAGAATAAGGATAAATTTTACAGGTTCGATAGGAAATATCAAGCCAACAATTGGCAGTCGTAATCTGCGTGATAAATCGAGGTGGAGGTCGCTAACTGAGCATGTTACGGATTTCTTTGTGAAGATGACAGAGGAAATCTACGTACGACGAAGAGCCATCCAGACCTCTGTCTTCCACAAGGAAGTGCTTCATCACCATCTCCAATTTGTCTCTTTGTCTCACTATCGTTAGCTATTAAACATTATAATATAAAATATTAAATTATATTTCATATAGAATAAGTTTTAAAAAGAAAGATATTTCTAGTGGGAAAAAAAATTATGAGCTTGTCTTCACTATACAACTACGACCCTGGTGAATAAATTGTCAAGTTCAATTTACTCCAAAATGAGTTCCATTTACTCAGGGAGTGGAATCGTGTTATTTTTGTAGTGAATAAGGGTCTAAGTCAGGCAATGTCTTGAAATGCAGTTATTGCTAATATTAGTTATTGTAGTATAAGCAAGGTCAGAAATGAAAGATATTTTTATGAGAGAGGTGTCAATAGACAGGGAAATCCAAAAGTAAGTAATGCACTTTTATTTTAAATTATTACAAGGGCTTAAATGAAAATAGTGAAAAAAACTGGCAATCAGAAGTCAGGTTATTGAAATAGGACAGGTAGGGTTTAAACATTTTTAACCCGAGAAAGATAACCTACGTCGAATTGACTTAAACGAATTTGGGACTTTTCTGGGGTAAAGAGAACCACCTTTTGTTATCTCAAGTATTTTTTAAATAAATATTTAAATGAACCAAATGTTTTTCATTTATCTTCAACACAGTTATGTACATAAAATAAACAATCATATTTTTTAAACATAGTACGTTATATACAATGTCAGAAACATTTACACTAAAACATACACATGTCGAAACGGCATATGGTTGCCTTTAGTGTACTGTGAAATATGGTTATCTTTCTAGGGTTAAGCATGATCAAAACCAATATAAGTTTATACGAAACTAATTGGTGCCTGTGTTTTGTGACTTTATACCCATGAAAGAGTGTTGACTATTTTTTAAATTTAATATTGCACAAAATTGACAATATACTATATTTACAATTTTATCAACACATTGAGGACAGGCGTTTTGTGCCAGCACATTATAGCTGGAGCAGGTAATTTATTAAAAAATGTACATGAATCTATACAAAAAAAACATAAATGAAAAATGGCTTTGAATTTTTTTTTTTTTTTTATTCAACTTTTATTTTCTAAATTTAGAATGTACTCTTGACCGCTATCATAAAAAATAAAAGCACTTTGATCTTACCAAAAATCTACCTAACCTATTGTTTTGTGTATGTTTCTACTTTGTGATACTATGTATTGGCTAATGTTGGCCAACAATCAACATTAGTAACCCTTATATCTTTATTTCGCACATTCTCCCATTTATCTATAAAAACAATATATAAGTACATGACCCATTTACTCACAGTTTGTGAAAAACATATTTTTATGCGTCACGACTACAATGTTGTCTTTGAGGAAAAAATATTTTACACATATAAAGTAACTCCTTTATAAAATATTCCTTATGAAATTACATTATTCTATTCTGTGTGTTGTTCTTGCCTGTATAGGCTCAATGGCTGAAGGCAGGACAAAACAAACAAATTTGCAAGAAATGTAAGTGAAGATAAGAATTGCTAATTGTGTTGTAACGTTTGTAGATTTAAAGAGAAAAAAAAAAATTCAATTTACCCTCATTGTCCTATGATTGCTATCGGCGACCGATGAGATTGCATTCCTCACTCTTTCTGATATCGGGTTTTCATAAACGGGTAATCTATGCCTATCAGTGTCGACCTGAGCCGCACTGGGAACTCCGAAGACTGACATTACCCAATCTGAAGGAGCTGCAAGTCCTAGCCAGAGAAACATGTAAATTCCGTTCACTGAAAAAAAAAGTATCAAAATGATTAATATATTATATTTGTATATTAAAAAAATAATAAAGCAAGATTAAATTTTAAATCAAATGAAATTTTAACTGTGTTTAATTGTATACTTCTCGTCAGATTGTAGCAGCGCTTTTATAATAAGAACTTTTTACTATTTATTTAATAATTTAAGAAGAGCAAACTATCTAGCACTCTTTCTTTAATATATAATATATTCAGATGTAATAATAAACAACAATAATAAATAAATCAGATACAACTAGACAATCAAAAATAAAAATGGATATCAAATAAAAAGTGGCTACTCGGTGAAGAAAGTCAATGTACTTTTTGCACCTAGTAGCCACTCCTATTGGCCCTGAAGATGAGCTACAAAGTAGGTCGAAACGTTGGCACACATAAAATATAATAAGTTCCCACTTATTTATTGTGTAAATTTTTGACTCCACCCCCAACTATTTCCATCCTACATTAGTACTTATCTATTTTCAGATTTAAACAAAAATATCCATTATTTCATATGAATGGAATTTTAAACTATTATATATAATTATAGAACGGAATCTTAAGAACTTGATTTTGTTTTAACTGATCTCTTAAGAAGATCAATTCTTTCATACATTTGAAAGAAAATACAAATTAAAAAAATCATGGAGGAAAAATGGCCTGAGCGAAGGTTAAAACTAAATTTTTAAATAGTAAGCAAATGTTTATTACAAACAACGTTTTGACCCACATTACAGGTGTTAATCAGAAATTAATGATTACAAGTATGGCAGTAGCTATTCTCATATTTGTGACCACCAAGTCCTGAAGAAGACATGCAACATAGGTCAAAGGTTCATTTCTAACAAACAGTTGTTCACTTTTTAAGAATTTATTTTTAAACTCAACCTGAATCATTTTCTCTCCTCCATGGCATTTATACATCAAACTAATAATTATTCAAAATAAATAAAAACTAATGGAACAATGTTAGCCTTTTTCACAACTCAGTATTAATATAATAAAAAGAGGATATGATCAAGGCTGGTATAATATCGCAAGGGACAGGTGGGCATTCGATAAAGAAACTATCAATGTCTGTTTATCCTTGCGCAATAGTAATTGGATACAAGTTCAATAAAAAGAATTTTAAAGGAATGACTACCTAACTCTATAATTAGTAACTGAGTAGTAATGTAATTTATATAATCAATATAATAATAAAGGCTAAACTAAATAATAAAAGATATCTCATAATCCTTAATAATCCACAACAAAAATGCTTGAAACTTAAATGACATTGAAACTCATCATGATAGTTAACAACTCGTGATAAATATTTTTTACATAAAGGTTAGCTCAACAACTTTTAAATATATTCATTTTTCATTTAAATATAGCAATATAATTATATATACAAAACATACCTAGTAAATATACTCCACTATCAGTCATTTTTTCAGACGAACACCTTATGCACGGTGGAGGGAGGTTGTCCTCCAGATCTAATAGTGAATAGAGCCGTGGGTAGAAGTATATAAGTGAAGAGGGAACGTCCATCGTCAGAACTGCCGCCATCACAAACCACTTGTCGTCCACTGTCATGTCTTTGCCTAGGATACAATAAAATGTAATATAATTTTTATCATTTAATTAAAATTCAAGAAGGTAAATAAATAAATTTTAAGAAATCAATCAATAACAGAAAAATTCTTGTTCATAAAATGACCTTAAACGATAAATACTAACTAACTAATTCGGTCCAACAACCCAGTGATGAGTCCTGGCCTCCACCAATCGTCGCGGTTCTGAGCAGCTGCCATCCAGTTGCGCATACCAAGGATGTTCCCCGCATCAGCCGCCACTCCGTCACTCCGCCTAAGCCTGGGTCTTCCTCGTCTTCTTGTCCTGTATAGAGGCTCTGTCAGCAGCTTCTTGGGCAAAGCTTCCTCACTCGTGCTAGCCACAAGCCCTACCCACTGCAATCGGCCCAGTTTTATGACTTGGACAATATTCAGTTCTTTGAATGTGTCATAAAGCTCCTGGTCTTGCGCCTCCTCCAGTTTCCATCCACCAGCATTCCTCCAAATATCCTGCAAAGGATTTTCCGCTCAAACAGGAGGAGTTCTTGTTCGCAAGCCTTGGTTGTTGTCCAGTTTTCCGCACCATACATCAGTACAGGACGAATGACGGTCTTATACAGGTGCAACTTTGTTTGCCGAGAGAGTATGCGGCCACCAAGCTGTTTTCTCAGACCAAAGTAACACCGGTTGGCATAGATAATTCTTCTTCTTATTTCGACATCTACTTGGTTACTCTGGGTGGGTCACTGTTGAGTCTAAATATACAAAATCGGAGATCTGTTCGAACATGTACTCCCCAAAGGCCACCCATGTACACCCATCCACCCCGCCTGGGTGTCTCTTCTGTCACCAAGTACTTTGCCTGGTTCACGTCGAGCCCAAGTCTCCTCGCAGGTCCCACTAGCGCCAAGAATGCCTCCCTGACAGCCTGTAGAGAGCGACCAATGATATCTATATCATCCGCGTAGGCTAAGATTTTTACATTCCGGTTAAAGATGGTCCATCCAACCTGCACGCCAGAATCCCTAACAGCCTCCTCCAGGGCAATATTTAAAAGAAGGCAAGCAAGGGCATCTCCTCTTAGTCGCAAGGAATTTCCCAGACGATAAACAAGTAAGCCTAAATTTTACCAATTTTTGGGACGAAGATATTTTAATTAGTTTTAGAGCTAAACTATTAAAGCTCGGTACAGATGCGACACATTTCGCTATTAAGAGGTTTTATTGACTAGCAGTTTTGTTTACTAGTGTGCATACTATTTATACAGCTACAAATTTTATATTTTCAAATAGTTTTAGAATAAATGAAATTCAGTTGTTTAATAAGTGACCCTCCAATTCAAGTCCCATATACAGAAAAAAATTAGAAGAACATTATCGATTGCACAAGATAGCTGCAATATTAGCACTATCTATCATGCAACCAAAGTTAAATTGGTCTAACACATGATAAGATGTTATTGCGTTCAAGCCCCCTAGTAATTATTAAAAATATTTTCTTCTAAAAACAAATATAGTAGATGTTGATGGATCAATTGATCACAGTGGACTCTTTCTTTATAGATACTAATAAATAAGGCCCGGATTTTTATGCAGTTGCATATTTGTTTCTATCCTTTGTACATTACGCTTGAAGTTTTTAAAACATGTTTTGGCCCAAAAGTATTCGATTAGGGTAACCTTTATTTTCCATATTTTTGGATATTTAATCGTTTTTGCATATTTCTAATGCATTTTGTTCTACTTTAGGTTTTATGAGTTGTCTGAAGTGTTTAGGTAATTTTTAAAAATGATGAATCAATAAAAACATTCAATTCAATAACAGGAAACAATCAATAATTCAAACCCTCCATGTATAAGATTTCTTTTTCTAGAAAGATTAGTCCTTCCCTTTCCTATGTTAAAATTCTAAGAATCCATTTCGACTCTTGGTTCTGCTGTTCCTCTATAACTAAAAATTGTTTTAGTTAGGTTCAAAATATTGCACCGTTAACATGCCGAAAGTTAAGGCTAAAGCTAGTGAACTTGTAACCAAATATTTACGCGAATTCCCTGACGAAACTTTTCGCAGTGATTCGGACGTTTTATTTTGTAACAGTTGTGATAGAGTGGTTTCGACATCCCGAAGATCGTTGGTAACGCAGCATATCGAAACAACGAAACATAAAGAAAACCTACAAAGAAAAAAACAATTCATCCAGACATTTATTTCAACATCATTTACACCAACTTCGACTTCCAGTAAGTCACAATTTTTCACTGATTTGACTCGTGCTTTTATAAGCGCAGATATTTCAAGATCAAAGACGTTCTTTCCAAATTAGATGATACAGCGTCAGCAATATCAAGAGCAAAGAAATTAATGGAAAAAACAAAATTTATGTTATGTTTCGACAATTTTTGTTTTTTTAGTTGAAACAATAAAAAAAACTTGAAAATCGAAATTTTCTTTTATCTGAAAATAGATGATTCCATACAAAAACTAAAAAGCGTCCATGGAGCATTTGCCCCAAAAATTACACAAAAAAGAAAACACGTTTTCGAAAACTACCCTGGGCTAAAACAGTTATGATCCATTTGTGACATTCTAGAAGGAAACTTTGGAGAAAAAGACATGTCATTGAGCCCTAGTGAAGCATCGTGTTTTAAAAGAGCTCCCGTTACATCACTCGACGTGGAAAGATCATTTAGTAGGTACAAAAAAATATTGCGACCTGATCGTCAGAGCTTCACTTTCGATAATCTAAAGATGTACACAATTTCAAATATTAATTAGAAAGAGGAATAAGTGTTACGTAACTAATTTTTCATACTATAAAGATGTAATACTAGAAATTAAAAAGTACGTAATACATTTTTATTTTGCATTTTTATTTTGTTTTGCCTGCATATGTCCCAAAAATAAATGCATATTATATGTACATATTTAAGGATTTTTATTGCATACAAATCCGGGTCCTACTAATAAACATATACAGGTTTATGAATAAATAAAAAAATTTTGAATTTAATAAGTTCCAATGGATTTTAAACATACACAAGAAATAAAAAAAATCTTGTTTTATTATTAAAAAATAGTAAATGAAAGTTATCCTGAAGAGAAACAGTTCATAAAATTATGAGGCTAATAAACTTTTAATTAATAAAATTCAATCTAATTAACAATCATGAAACATACCTCCGGAGACGGCATCGCTCTTCAAGAGACAGTTGACATATAGAGGTAACAGCTTCATGCATTCAGGAAGGATCAGCTGCCCAGCAGAAGTAGGCGATGCACAATTCTTACGATAGCATGCCAGGATCTGAGCTGACCTATTTATTAATGATTCTTTAACAGCTTTCGATGGCGCGTCTAAAAGCTTAAATACACCTGCAATCAAACAAATATTTAAGTTAAATTATTGTTTGAAGAAAAGATTCGATATTGTTTATTTTGTACTTTCTTCTATGCATGTAAATTTAAGTATATCATTTTATTCATTTCCATGTTATTGATATGGTCACTATGGAAATAGTTACTGTGATATAAAAACCAGGAACGTTACTTTGATTTATGCTTTATATTGACAACTTTAAAGAAGATGATTTAGTAATTAGTGTGTGAAATATTAGCTTTAAATGCCATTTCTTATTTTAAAGGTAAGACTGTATAGTAAAATAATATTCGTATATTAAAAATAAATTTTCTTATTTTACAAATAAACTCAGTTTAGTTTTGATTTTAACACACCACATTTATTGTTTGGTTCTATCAACATTATAAAATGATATTTAAAGTTAATATTTTGCAGACTAATCACAAAATCATCTTCTTTTAACTGTTCAATAAAAAATACAACCCAGAGTAACCTTCCTGATTTGATATCACAGTTACCATATTTACTGTATCAATAACATTCAAATGAAAGTGGTTTGGTGAATGCCTTTTACACACACGAGTATTATAATTATGATATATGCATATAATAAATACATACATCATTATAAGAGGTATTCACAATCATATTTGGCATTTTATGTTGCTACAATGTTTTATTAAAGCTTTCAAGATGGGGCTCAACATAACCAGAATGATTAAAAATATTATTTTTTTCTTCCTGCTTATTATTCTTTAGATGAAATGGATATACTTACTCTGTTTGGCAAAGAAGTTGATGATGGCATCGAGCTCACAGGTCCTGTAGAGATCAGACATCTGGGAGCAGGCCTTCAATACCAGGTTGAGGACCCTGATCCTCCGCTGTCCTGAAAGCGACGTGTACAGCAGTGCTACTTGGATATAGACCCCTTCCTCTTCAGAAAGTTTGTCATCATGTTTAATCTCGACTGCTATTCCCTGAAATATAAAAGCAATATTGAGAATAAATAAAAGACCCAAATAAAGCAAAATTTAATTATAACTCTCCCAGGACCCAAACTTTAACTGGGAAATCATAAAAATATTTGAGCATTTTATTTTAAAAAAGTCTACTTAACTATGAATGAAATAACAACACAATAATCACTTAATTCTACTTTTATACTACATGCTATAATTTTATATAATATGTGTACAAGGATGTAAAAAAATAACCCCTCCCACTTTGAGAATCATAAGATAATTATTGCATTATTCAATAATATATCATTACCTTATCTGGATCTATAGAGGCAAGTTCAATATCCGTCGTGTTGGACATGTAAAAGTGTCCGTAGAAATCGGTTGGTCGAACGCCTGTAGACGTTCTAACTCTCATGATTGCATCAAAAGCACACAGCCTCCTAATGTTCTTCTCAACATCTGCAATAAGCCTTTCACCGTCCAATTCAGCCTGAAGATAGAAATATTTAATGATTTATGAATTAGCTAATTAGTTGCATAGATATATACATTATTAAACTAATAATTTACCTGGAAATATGTATACTTGTAGATTTCTCCACCGGTGAGTCTTGAAACTTGACCGATAGTGGCAAGGTCGATATAGGAATTGTTAGTAATAAATAAATCTATGCTCACTCCAGCACCGACACAGTCCTGTCCCAAGGTATTGTAAACGGTGTTCTGAGGCACTGAAACCAGGATAAATCTTATATAAACAAGGTATATGGGCAATGCTTTTGAGATATAATTGACAGACATGACCAAAATGTTAATATACTAAAGCTGTAATCAGGATGTTGTTAGTTATCCAAGTAGCTCCGGTAAGCTGGTCATATTGTAAGGATAACACCATACTAGACACTTTGAAAAATTATGGTCGGAAAAATATAGAAATATAGAACCAAGATGGTTAGATGATGTGTCGACCAACGCAAAACCCATTCTAGATGTTCCTACCTGGAGGGCAGCAGCAGCCAATAGAGATGACAGGCAGATAAACTGCGGGAGCCCCAGACACTTAAAGAGTTGTACAGCCATGTAAGTAGAAGAAAGGGGGTTACAGGGAACATATTTCAAATGTTAAACATTTTTATTCAGCTAAATAGTTTGTGTGAATCACAGATGCTAACTTTCTTGTACGTTTTATGTCATACACATTTCAATTAGATTAACATTTTTGGTATCTCTGTTCAATCAAATTTTTTACAAAATTTTAGACGAGCAGTCTTTAAGAATCTGATATTTAAAGCATTCTAGGATTTAAATGGGAAGAAAAGATTATCTGTGATACCTTTTCTAGTATACTAAATTAATTACTCGCATTCTTACACACATTAATAAATCTGACCTATCAGTCAATACAACACATTACTTGCATATTGAAATAAGGAAGAGCAAGACCAAATACTGTATTGTTACATTGTTTACCAGATGTGCCGACCGTAGATATAAAAATAATAAGAAACTGTAACAAATTTTTTTATTTTTTTTATGTATTCTCTCCTCGTATTTTTTGAATAGGCAAATATATCATTCTAACAAATAAAGCTTAACACAATATTCATTCTACATAATCTATATTTTAATCTTAACGATGCATTCAACTAGATATATTTGCTATATTTAAACAATAAAATATCTTACATAGGATTGTCTTTTCCTTATCTGTTCCTAATAAAGACCTATCGTCTCTATTTTTCAATTTTCCAGGGGCTTCTGCGATAGGAAGAGAGGAATGGAACACCAATAATTTACCAGCACAACCAGATGCCTTTAAAAAACCATTTAAAAACATGTTAAACCATTTCAAAATAATATAAAATAAAAAAAAACTATTTTAATATAATAATAAAAAAAATTATATCAAGCATTACCTTGAGAGCTTCCAGACCGGCTTGGATAGCAGGAGCCAATATAGTTTCTGTCTCCCTAGTATCGGCGAACATCATCGGTATATTTGTCATGAGTGCATCTATCAACCCTTCGGATTCCTCGGGATCGACCAAGAAACCATCCAGAAGAGGCATGAACATTTCTTGTGTATCGCCGACAACTAACATCTGGGGTTGTCCTAAATTAGGCTACAAAAATGCGAAGAAAGTTGTTAATATTAACACATAAAATCATAAAAATATGTTTAACACTACAGTTGAATAAAAGAGACTCTTTTTTTTATCAGTGTATCATAAAGGTTCAGTGAAATATAACTTTGTAATCACCATATAAACTATTTACTCAGCAATATATGATATCATATATGAGCATATAGATAAACAATGTTAACATTTTTAAAAAAATAGGACTTCATCAGGGATTAATGGTCACAAGCATGGGAATCACTCATAATTTAAGAATTGATTTTTGATCTCCATCCATATCATTTTCTCTTCCATATTATTCTTACAGTCAACTAATAATTATTAAGAAAATATATATACAATCAACTGGGGCAGTAATAAAATAACATAAGAGTTCAAGATGATTAATTTATTTTGCATTTTCTAAAATTTTATAAAAAACACATATTCAGACTACGCAATCATACAAAGGAGGCTGCTGCTCTATCTTGAATTGTGTAAATACATACATATATATATATATATATATATATATATATATATATATATATATATATATGTATGTATTTACACAATTCAATGATATATATAATATATATTATTTCCTTAATAATTTATATATGTGTGTGTAAAATAGTTTATCAATGCATGGGCCATGTAGGAGTAATGATGTAACCTACACCTAATAGTGAAGTAGAAGTTTTTTGTAGCATTTGTTATGTTTATATTTAGCCTTTTGTTTTATTTGTTTTCAATTGTCACTTCATTGCATTCCGATATTCTAAGGAAACATCATTAATTCAGTTTATTCAGCTATTATTATTTTTTTAAATTGTATTTTGGTATAAAGTTTTGTTATTTGTAATTGACTTTTTGTTTTGTTTAATAAATTTTCCGACATTGGGATGTTTAAACTGAGATTACTTCTTATATAAGAGAATACATAGAATATAGAATTACATATATATATATATATATAACAAATAAAAAAAATAAAAATTATTGAGTAAAATTGGTTGACGCAACTCAAATTTTTATCTTGTCTTTTCTCCTAGGAACTCTGTGCTACACATCCATGAGGGGATATAAAAATATTTGAGAATGAAGGATCATTGATGAAGTATTCAACAAGAGATTAAGAATGATTTGCATTTGTCAACCATAATTTGCATGAAAAATCAATATGTCAAAAGTGTACTACTGATACAATATTTTGAAAAGCACTAATACAACTAGTATAATATTTTTTTATAAAACTTATTATAATAATAGAAACTCACTCTAATATTATAAAAGTGGACAGCACTATTGTAAGTTATAAATCCCACTTTCATCGGAGATTTCTCCTGCCCTCTTTCTTTAGGAAGATTACAAAGAATACTTTTCATCTGACGACATAACAGTGATACGAGTCCGGATTTAACGTTGTTGTATGAAACATCAATTACGAATATCAGTGCTGGGGGATTCGGATATTGGTTGTCCTAGAAGAAAAATAAATTTATTTAATATATTTTAAAAAAACATAAAGCAAAAAGCAAATATAATTATTTAAGCTAACTCACTTTACAATACTCTCTGGTAGCTATAATATCATATGTTCCTAATACAAGTTCGGCCTTTTCAAAACGATCAACACGTTGGCCAGTATGATCTAAATGCTGGAAGTATTCAGCCGGTACTGAAATAAAAATGATAATTATACTAATTTTAGATGCATAATTATTAATAAAGATAGTTAATAAATATTTTTTTATTCAAATAAGATATAACTTTATAACTATTACACAGTTATAATAGCTATTAATGACACTTAAGTAATTATGATTTGAATTAATGATTACTTTTTACTCTGAATATTGGTCCTAACAATAAGTATTGACAATTTAAATATTTTGGAAAAGTATTTTTTGTCAGTGCCCATTTAAGAAAATCAATAGTCTTTTTAATAACTTTATTTTACTGTATGAAAAAATAAATACAATATCTTATAACAATTTACAGTTAAAAAAAATAATCATTTTTTGAAAATAAGAATACAAATTATGTAAGATTTTTCATTGAATATATAAATATATTATATTATATAATATCCGTAAAAATAATTTTATGTAAGGTACATACCATCAGTAGTCGCTTTGCAGAGAAGACAGTGAAAGCGCCTACCACCATCTATGAACTGCATATTCGGACACATATATGCCTTGCAACGGATACACCTGACCGGACCGATCTCTCCAAAAGAAACTAATGGAGGTGGATGTTCTTTGTCTGCGACTTCTGCCATAGGACTCAACACAAGACCAAAAGGCACAGATGCCTAAAGAAACAAAATAAATACAAATAAATAAGAAAGGCAATTATTAAAACACCTATTTTTAATGATAAGGACAGAATTAGAAGGTTGAAAGAGTTTAAAAAAAGAAAACCCATTAACAGAATAAGTCAAATAGCAATTATATACCGCTTGAATGGAAATTTAAAATAGCAAAAACATATAAAGTAAAATTTAAAAGTATGTGTTCCTTTATATTGAATAAAGATATAATTTTTCAAAAATATATTTGGTTTAGAACTCACAAACTCATATACCTAAATATGTTACAATTTAATCCAGGATGAATTGATTATGGAAAGTTCAGAATTTATTATTAAAATATTGTTGATAAGCCAATTTTATTATCATGGTTATTTGACTTCAAAAGTAATACTTATTAATACATATTATAAATTGTAAATATTTATTTACAAGCCATAAATTAATATAATATAAACTTCAAATATATCAAATAAAAAAACAACTATTTAATAAATGTTTACCTGTTTCATCATATCAGAATTAATAGGAACGTTGTACATCGTAGACCTCATAAATCTAGGACTGGCATTGCCCTGATCCTGAACGACGAATTCCGTTGTAACAAGTGGTGGAACTTGGCCTTTCTGGTGCGTAAAGAATACTCCTGATCTTGTCTTCTGGTCATCTTCCATTACCTGCATCTGTTGATAAAATAACAATTTTAAAACACTAGAATCAGTTAATACTTTTTATTTCATATTTCAGTAATACATCCATTAAAAAATATGTACATATATTAACAGTTAATTGCACTTAGTACGCAATTATCGTGCAAAAATATATCTTATGGTAAACTAACTGGGCTAGGCATCTGGTCCGGGTCGAGCCTGCGTGCCTGCTGCTGAGGGTATTGCGGAGCTCCACCTGGGTACCCGGGTTGCTGCGGTTGGGAAGGGAACCCGGGTTGAGGAGGGTATCCCTGCATAGTCGGTTGCATGTATGCTGTTGTTTGTCCTCCTGATTCCTAAACATACATAAAAATGGCATAATAAATCATTAAAAAAATATATAAAATAAAAATAATCTGTTATTTCATTTATAAAGTTCTACGTTTTGTAACCTTTATAAATGAAATAATAGTAATAAGGGATTTTAGAAATAAAATTGTTAAAATACACGTCTCATAAAGTTAATTTCGGAGGTAACATATCCTCCGAGTTACCTTGGTAACTCAAAGTTGGTTTGATGAGTTAGTAGAAATAGGTCCTTACAAGTTTCAGAAGGTTGATAGTTTTATTTATCTTGGAAGTATTATTACCTCTTCAAACAATATGTCTCAGGAAATAAAAAAGAGAGCCATCAACGCTAATAGATGTAATTAGGGCTGAGGAAGCATCTAAGGAGCTCACTACTAACACGGAAAACTAGTCATGCTGTATATGACCCAGATTAGGCCAGTCCTAACCTGCCCCTCTGAAACATGGACTTTATCCGAGGCCAAGTAAAAAGATCTGGGTGTTTTTGAAAGAATGCTGCACCACAGAATTTTCGGATCTATTAATGTGAATGGTCAATGGAGAAGGCGAACCAATCTAGACGTATACGAGATGTTTAGGGAGCCCGACATCATTACCTGGCTGAAAATTAATAGATTAAGGCTATGTGGCCAGAATGAGTGAGGATCCGGCGAAGAAGCTACTGGAGGGAAAGGCCCCAATGGGGAGTTGGAGTGGCACAGGATTCCAGGCACATCTTAAACGTCTGTAACTGGAGGGCAGCTACATTGGATAGAGCTGGCTGGCATAAGCTCCTTGAGGAGGCTAAGCCTCACACAGGGTTATAAGTCCATTTTGTATTGTATTGAGTCCCTCCACTAACTATTAAGCTGATTTTACGTTGAATCCATCTCTGAACAATTTCTTCACAATTAGTACATCCAAGACTGACAACTATTCAACATGGAAAAATCTTTGAAATAAGATAAATGTTCTATAATCAATGGTCATTCACTTAGTAAAAACCACCACTTAGAATCAAATGTTTAGATAATCGGCAAATTAACATCTTATTAGCTATGACCATTCTGATCCTTATCTACGAATGGACCAATAAAGAAAGTATTTTAAGATATTTCTCTTAATTGTATTTTATTTAATTATATACTAATAACTGGAAGCCATATGATCCATCTTAGACAAATGCATATTCTAAAGAACCAGTAAAAAATAAATCATACATGCACTGGAGGATATCTTGACTGAGGTGGCCTGCCGGGACCGCTCGTATCAGGAAGGCCGTTCATCGTCTGACTCGGCGGGCCACCGTTGACAGCTGGGTATCTAGAAGGCTGTCCTGGAGAAGAGTATCCCATCGGCGGTGGTCCCTGCAAACCGCCTCCTGGATATTCACCAGGATGTTGCTGACTCTGAAATATTGAAAAAAAAACAACTATAAAAGTGTGTACAGACCTTAGCCTTCACAAGTCAAAGGTGTCGGCTAGGTTTGCCATGTTTAGGAATGGATCCAGCTGATAGCGCTAGTGCTGTATTCATATATATGTGTAAATAGGTTATTATTACTTTTTTTTAACAAAATTAATAGTTTAAACAAATATTTGTGCCCAGCTCCAATAACCATAACAGTAGTGTATGGACAAAATATTTCATTTATACAAACCCCTTCAATACATTTGCATTTGTTTTCTGTACAAATTGTCTAGGCTTAAGAAAAGTGTTAACTTATATAAGCACGGGTACGTATGAGTTGACCGACAACACATCTTACTTGATCTCTAAACTAATTAATACTAATAACAAATCAAGTGATTTATTAGTATTAAAAATGTAGCTTTTTTAATACAAAGATAGCTAATATTTTATTAGCTATTTTCAAAATCATTTAACACTTGGTGATACTAAGAAATAATAAATCGTAAAATTGGAAATTTACAATGATTTTTATTTTATAGAAAAACATACTATTAATATAAACTGTTTTAGTGGTAACGAAAAATGATATATTAATGGGGTGTATAAAAAAAAAAATGACTTTTATCAAATTCCAGAGTTCAAAAAACTGTAAATATTTTAATGCAATTTATTATTTACCAACACTTAATAATTCCTTCAGAGCATTCTCTAAGCTTGTTTACTTAAAAAAAAAAACCTCAGTTTAGTTATTTATTTCAAAGAAGAAACATGACAGTGTCCTACAAAATTCTCGTAATTTTAAGACATTACTGGAAAAAAAATTTCACAGCCGCTAAAGCAACTCGTGAAATTATTAAATATGAATGGGAAGGTGTCCTTGACCAGCGCACTGCGCGGCGTTGGTTTGGAAAATTTAGCAGTGGAGATACGACGTTGGAAAGGAAGAAGGGCTCTGGGGGACCATTAATGGATATTGATGAGGTTCTGAAGGAAGCAGTCGAGTCAAATCCGTCCACTACTACTCGCAAACTTGCCAGGGAGTGTGGTCTGTCGAAAGATACTGTTAGTCGCCATCTTCTCTCCATGGGGAAGGTGAAACGGTCATATTTTTGTATACAACCCATTAGATACATAGTGTATGTGATACCTTAATATCCACATTAAACAGTTCCACACGATTCTTTCAATTGGCAATACTAGAGTTAATAATTAATCATATACAAGGAGTAAGGATAACATTACCCGTGAAATTTACTCTTCTTTAATTTAATTTATTTAGTATTTATAAATAAACTTTAAAGTTTTTTTTTATATTTAAAAAATAAAGTTAATTTTTGGGTAATAAGGTATGAAGTAATCTTTAAAAAAATAATCTTGTTTTGTTGAAAAAAAGATGTTTACATAGGAATTTCTCCATCTTCGGGAGATTCTTATTAATATAATATTTATCTATCTATTTATTTTAATAAGGAGAGGTAAAATCCAAAAAATTATGAAAGTTAAACTACTTCTTAAAATACAATCCAAAGTTATAAACCCTGTCATAATAAGTTTATACATTTAAATAACTTTACAATATTCTCATTGTAAAATTTAAAAAAATAATTATATTTTCTTCATAAATGGTAAAAATATTTGATGCTAATGCTATAAATTGGGCCATGAGTGTATCTACAGATCCCTTGCCGAGCCAGCGATAGGAAATGATTGATAAGAGAAAGATAAGGAACACACTACTCACATTATAAAGAATGAGCCATTCATGAATGAGAGCTGTATTTCCTAACATTTATCCACAGATCTCTAAGGAATAATTGATGCTTTTTTTTTTAATTTAAAAAATTCAAACTTCGTTCACCTCACATATTTTTAAACCCATTTCAATGATGCTGTCACATTTTGGGGATTAATAATATAACTACAGTAGTATTGATTCGTAACAGCTTAACATAACACAACATACTTCCTTCTAGGCTGAAATTATGTTTCCACAAGAAATATTTGAATATGAATAATGATGAAATTACCATAGGTGGCATTGGCTGCCCGTTTATGTTCATGGTAGACATCTGTCCTGCCAGCTGGTTCACCTGAGGCATTGGTGGCCTGCCGATCTGTTGGGATCCTGGAGGATACATGGATGGGTGTGGTGGTCCACCTGGGCCAGGAGAGTTGACTGGTCCAGGCATCGAAACGGCTCCTGCAAGAGGTAGTGTTCCAGGATGAGAAGGCGCAGAATTGTATCCTTGAGGTACATTACTAGTAGGTGACTGAAAGTTGTTGGTCATTGAACTGTGCTGTTGAGGTGGCATGGAGCCACTCTGTGGGTGAGGTGGCATGGAGCCACTCTGTGGTTGAGGTGGCATGGGACCACTCTGTGGGTGAGGTGGCATGGGACCACTCTGTGGGTGAGGTGGCATAGGGCTGCTATGTGGCATGGGACCACTCTGTGGGTGAGGTGGCATGGGACCACTCTGCGGTTGAGGTGGCATAGGGCTGCTATGTGGCATGGGACCACTCTGTGGGTGAGGTGGCATGGGGCCGGTATGTGGCTGCGGTGGCATGGGACCGCTATGTGATTGAGGTGGAATGGGTCCGCTCTGTGGCTGAGTTGGCATTGGACCACTCTGTGGTTGTGATGGCATGGGGCCACTTTGTTGTTGAGGTGGCTTTGGACCACTATTTTGTTGAGGTGGCATGGGACCACTCTGTTGTTGTGGTGGCATGGGTCCGCTTTGGTGTTGTGGTGGAATCGGACCTCCTTGTTGTAAATGTGACAATGGGCCACTCTGTTGCTGAGGTGACAAGGGGCCACTCTGCATGGGACTGTTATGTTGTTGAGACATCGGACCACCTTGCTGTTGAGAAGGGATTGGACCACCAAGTTGCGGAGGTTGCATCGGACCACCAAGTCGCGGAGGTTGCATTGGACCGCCATGTTGCTGAGAAACCATTGGACTACTCTGCTGCGGAGGAGGTGGCATCATGTTGGTGGGGGATGTTGCAGCTGGTCTGAAAGGCTGAGCGGAAGGTTCAGCGAATGTTGAGCGTGTTGTTGCCACATTAGTTTTAGAAGGAATACCTAAAAGTATAAATTGTCACTTTAAAAAGCAGTTAGAAAAACATATGAGCTACAATAAAAAATTTTGTCAAATCAAAACTAGCTATTTATTGATTAAACAATGGCTAATAAACCAATAAACAACATATCATCTAGATAAAGGTTATAAAAATATTTATGAAAAAAATAATTAATTTTTTTCCATTAAATTAAAAAAAAATTAAATTTTCTGCACATTTGAAATACATCTGACTGACTGGCATTCAAATCTTGTATTATGAGGCAAACTGAGCTACATATTTGTATTTTTAATTTTAAAATAAACATTTTTAGGTGTGTTTATTAGTAGGAATGATGTAATAGTCTCATCATCCATACTAATACTAACTTTCATGAGCCATGAACTGGGGTTCAGGGTCAAAATCACAAATCAGTTTATTATGAAATTTGAACGTTTTTAGTAAAAAAAATCGTTAAAGATTAATACAGGTTTTATGTATGGAAATTCAAAACAGTACTTTCTATTTATTACAACATAAACAATACAAAGAAAACTAAACTAAAAAGTCAAAACTTTCACTCTTAACTAGTTGGGTTTCAAATAGATTTTAAGATTTTTTTGGGGGGATTAATGAAAATTTTAACTTCCATAAAAATTATATGCTAATCAATAATTACAAAAAATAATAAAATGTTATCATCTCTGGATAGTTAATTTTTGTTATATAAAAATATTATTTTGATAAGAAGGGGGATGGAGAGCAAATAAGTACCCTAAATGAATAGAAACAATATCAGACATCTGTGACATTAATGTTGATGCAATTAAATTATCAAAAATTCTAGTGTATGTAGTAATTAAAATCCTAATTAATGGTGAGAAATGAAGGAGGCTATTGACAAGGTCAAAGCATGCTTGCTGGTCTTTAATAAATAATATAATAATAATTAATAACATGCACTTTTAAATCAATAAAATATGGTAGATTTATTAATATAACGAAGTTTAAAATTTCACAATACATTAAAAAATCCAATTATTCCATTCAATTCTCATAGATGCCCAAGAGAATAACTATAAGCTCCTTTTATTAAAACTATTGCTTTTCAATTTCTTTGGCGAGAGTCCATAGTTTTGTCTTTGCCAAGAAAATGCTTCTTAGAATGGCTTGTCAAAGTAACAAAACATTAACCTATTTTAAACAACTCTATGGCTAACAAGAGGTAAATGCATTAAACATCAACCATTTTGTCAACATCTGTTAGATCATTTACAGATTATTCAGCCATATTTACAAACACTTTAAGAACACTTCGAACTAACATTTAAAATATTTACTGTTTAGGATATCTAATACATATAAAATTGAATTGGATGAAAAACTAAAAGATTCAAGAACTACATAAATCTTTAATAAATCATGGAAATATAATAGTTAGCTAATACTGCTAGCTCTTTAAATTTAACTAATCATATTCAAATAATATATCTAAAGTAGAAATATTCAAGATACATCAATCAGTGGCATTTAATTAAATTTCAAAATAATATATCCATTTATCAAATCTAGAAGTTCAATTATCAGCTTACCGTTAATAATAATTAAGAAAAATTCAAGTAAGATTTCAACAGAGGAATGAGAAGTCAAAAGGTAAAGGAGGCAGCAATGTAATGGTTTCTTGAAAATGTACTTTAAATTAAAAAGATTTTGATAAAACTTAAAAATGTCTAAGTTAATATCAAACTTGTACAATGGCTCTACTGTTAATCTTTACATATATATAACTGTACTTTAAAAAAAAGGCATTTCACAGTAAAACTTGCAAAAGTTCAAAGCAGTAATTTTAAACTTTTACTTTTCAGAAGTGTTCTAATACTGATTTAAAAAAATAACAAATATTAAACCTACCAGGATAGCTTGGTTGTGGCGGAAAAGCATTCTGTTGAAGAGGGCTTACAGCTGGTGGCGGAGGTGAATTAGGAACACCATAACCATGGTGAGAACCATATCCTCCTTGCTGTGATACGTACTGAGGATTCATCTTGTTAGCCTAAAAAGGAATCTGTATGAATAAAATTAGTTATATAATAATATATCTAGATGGATAATTTAAACATTTGCTAAGCCAAAAATTGGAATTTTTTATACATAGTATGAGTATTTTATCATAAGTGCATATGATAACAACTATAAATAATTAATATAAACCTTAACGCATTATGGTTTTAATTCAAAAACAGGTAATGAAAAACTAGGAGTCAACAAGATTAATTTTCAATCCAAAATTCCTCCAATTTAGTGAACTTGACAACTAATTTGAATTTGTCATGTTTTAATCCTTTAACTTAATTATAATTGTGAAAACTAGATTTATTGAAATTAAAAAGCTTAATTTCAAGATTATACCATTGACCTGGTTTTCAGGAATGCGGCAAAATAATTCTCTGACACCGAAATTAAAGGGCTAATATAATATTTATAAATAGAGTGCTTGGTAATGGGGGAAAGGCCAAATCAACAAAAAATACAGTAGCTATACATTTTTCAATGACAAACAGAACATATGGTATTTCGAATGAAGAGTTGTCATAAAACATTCCAATCAATGACTTGAGCAATATTTTAAGATGAATATTTTTCAGCTATAAGAGTATGTAAGGTTATGGAATAGTAAAGAGAACATCATTAAGAAAAGAATGAGGATTAAAAATAGAGATTTTTTAATGTTAAGTTTATTGTTGCAATCTACTGCAAATACTTTACCTTAGGAAAAGTAGGTTCTAATCAGTTTTATTTTATAACTAAACAAAGAAAATTCAAGATAATCAATAACAGGTTAAATGAACAATCTAAAGATTTTATCAAAAATAGAGAATTAGAGAGATAATAGTGTCAAAAGAGATAAAAACAGTATGAAAACAAAAAATAGAACAGGACACAGTTGAAACAAAATATATTATTACAATTTTATAAGCTAAACTGTGTATATAAGAGCTCTGAATAAAAAATAATTGTATAGAAATAGATTAAGGACTGTTGACAAATAAATGAATGTGTTAGTATTAACTGCACTGTTAGGTTGGAGTTGTGGACAGTCGCGTCAATTCATTATGTAGAGACATACCTTGCCTTCACTTTTATGAAATTTAAAACTTAATATTCTTCATAATTTCAACAAAACGAAAAAAAACACGAAACTAAATAATATAAGCCACTAGTATCAGCTGCAGTAGCACCACTCCACTGCCCCTGCCACGTAAGGCAGAACTGCACAGGCGCACTAAAATTACACGTCAAGAAATATTCAGTGCTGCCCTTAGGGGCGGCCCACAATACAACATATTTTTCTTGCTTAAATTTCGAGATATTCAATTCAAAATTTATTTAGAATTATTATTCAGTCATGAAAAAAACAGATTGAAGACATATTTAATAAAAGTAAATTCGCAATAAAAACTTCAAAACTTATATGTTTACATTACTAATAGTTAAACATAAATAAAATAAATATTTACTTCTATACATATATTTTTTATAATTATTACCAAATTTTTATAAATTGAAAACTTATTAAGTAATTATTTTCTTTAATCAGAGGCAACACTGGTTGAATGGAGAGAGGTATCAGTTAGGTATCACTATTATTATAGAAATAACGTTTCTCCGACGAAATATTATAAGTTTGATTGAAAACTTATGTATTTCCCAAACCTAATAAATTTCAGAGATAGATATTATCTTTACAGTTAAAATGCCGTAAATTTTATATTCGCTTATATTTTGCATATTTATCAGTTTGTTTATAAACATTTTTGATTACAGTTAAGTTTAATGATAAGAGTGAAAAATGCCTTCTCCCCCCAATGTTAACGACCCTGATAGTAGTGGTGAGTGTTTTTATTTCAATTCATTAAACTTCTGAATAAACCTTATGGATCTTATACCAATAAAAGTATCAATATTATATGAAAATATTTACTCCAGAATATTACTACCAGTTTTCTTCTTACACATGAAATTAAATATTTATGACTAAATTTTATTTTATCAGGGGTTGATAAATTAGTTCTATCAACAAATTACCATATAAAATTATTGTTTATCTTGTTTTGCATAGATGTCTCTGTGGTAAATGGTAGATTGTAGAAGTTACCATGTTATGATGATAAAAGTATTATTTTAAATAAAATTCATGCCTTATTATTTGTGAATATGATTTTAAACTTTATTTAGTGAATTAATCATTTGTTATTTGTAAATATCTAGTGTTGTATACAAGTCTACAGAAACCTCTCCTTGGTTCTTTTACTCATTTGCAACATTGCTTTTTATAATATCCTTAAATATTTTAGTTATAAAACATGGAGAGATTTAGCTTTTAATTCAAGCTTTGGTTTTTATTTTGCAAAAAATTTATTAAATTCCTTATTACTTTTAATATTTAAATATTCTGATCTATAAATTTTGTTTTAAATTTATACTTTTCTTTTAACGTTCAGTCAAAGAAGATCATCTTCTGGCACCAGATAACCGCAGCGTGGCTGAAAGCATCATCAGTCACCATAGCGAGACATCTGCTCATAGAGTGAATAGAATGGACGTAGTTTGCGTTATTGATCTTTCTCAACCAGGAAATTTGGCTCAGAGGAAAAAAGCTTTCGAAGAAGTTAAACATTCTTGTGTTTCAGTTTATGGACAGTTACAGCATATTCAGGTAATTTTGTTAATTTAATTATATATTAGTACTGTTTTAGTTACTAATTCATATTGATTTTAATACGTTTATGATTTAGTTATTCTGTCCCAAGCTTTCTGTTATTCTATTTGGCCTTAGTCGCCACCATAAAATGACTTGCATTCAAATTCTTGCTTTTATTAATGGAAGAAAGTAATATATTTTTCGATATATCTGTTAGAGAAACTTAAGTAACAGCTTCCTCAGACAACACTACCTTATCAGTAGCTGTTATCACATAAGTGTTTTGTGCCCTTTTTTAAAATTCCTATTAATTAAAATTATTTATAATTATAACTAACTAACAAGCAGTTAAATATTATTTAAAATTATTGGTATTGTTGATTTTCACTTGCTTAAGATTGATCTGATTAAAACGGTAATAATATAAATTACAGAAAGGCCCCTATCTCAATTGAATGTCAGAATTTTGTTTATTTCTTGAGCAAGGGTGAAGTGAATGAAAAAATATTTTTAATAGAATACTGATTACTGTAATGCTGCTAGTTATAAAAAAAACAATTCACACTAAAATGTTTAATTAAAAGTAATTTACTCTCTTGGAGTCTTAGTGAAACAATTTTAACTTCTGTTACTGTTTCATTATTAAGCTTGAATTGTACCTATTTAAAATTCTTGTTCATGAAATTTTACACCCACAAAAAGAAATAAAAAAAATAACTATTTTTGTTTTTCTAAGATTAAAGCTTTTTTTTAGTTTTTATTATTATTATTATTTTATTGTCATTTTATATTTATTTATTTTTAAATAAATAATTATAATATGTAATAAATAACAATAATAGTAATAATTATAATAAATATTATATAAAATATAAATCCAGAGATGGTATGTCATTATATTTAAGAATAAAAATTTAAAAAATAGATAACTTAAAAAATAAAATATTTAATTATCCGTTTGATATTAATTATTTTTTAATTCATTGAAAAATTTTTGCATTACTTTATAAGTGTGCTAAATTTATTTTTCATATCTATTTATGTATTTTTATTTTGTATTTCTATTTTTATTTTATTTATGTATTTTTATGCCTACTGGAATGTAGTCTTGTAATAAACTGGTTGGCTCTAGCTTAAGATAAAGGCTTTGCATTGGAGTTAATAATTTATTGAAGTAATAACTATTGATTTAACCTTGGGTGCTTCCTTTATTCAGTTTTAATATTTTAGTATTTTACATTGATTTTTTACATTTATTTATTTGATTGATAATCTTCTTATTAGTTTTAATTTTAAAAGGATGTATCTGAATTAAAGTAATGCCCTTTATTTTACTTCCCCAAAATTATTTTCCTGATTTATTACATTCCATACTAGTAATGCCATCTTGAGGAGTATAAAAATAACAAAAATCGTCACGCAATAATTTGCATATTATTTGTTCCATTCATGGATAAATGAATGCTTTATTTACAATTACTTTTTTGAAGTTGATCTTTTATTCATGAACGGATGTATAACAATAGATACTTTACATAAAAAAAAAAAAAATGTTAAGTAATGTATTTCTAACAAAAGCTACAGAATATTACTTTAGTTGAGTTTTCTATTTTTTACCTTAAGCTATTTGAGACAATAAATTTTTTCGAACACTGTTCCCAGTAGTGAATTTTTTTATACTATCTATTGCTCATTTTCAATATAAAAGAACTTATTTACTTTACAAATCAACCAATAAAAAGACTTGAAGACCACTCCCGTAATAGTGTGGTCAAAAATGTTTGGACACAACTGGGCTTGGTTAAAATCAGTGTCAAATTTTCTTTTTCTATGCTTCCGAGATATTTTTAATTTGAAACAAATCCTATCCTGATGTCCTCTCCACTGACAATCAGTGATAATTTCTGATATTTCTTCATATAATATATACCATGTATATCTATAATGGTATAGCATATATATAAATGTGTATAGAATATACCATTGAAATATCTATGGATATTCATAGAAGCTCGAATAAATGTCTGTTGTTCTTGACAACTTTGTGATGTTGGTTTTATAGAATATCCTATATCTCTCCATTATTTATTTTTTTTAAATTTATTTGTTTAATATGAACAAATACTAAATTTGCATGGAAAAAAAAATGACTAAAATATGCAGAATTAAAAAAAGTAATTATAGAATAACTTCTTGTGATTCTATTAAATTTTATTTTACAATAATACAAATTATATTTTAAAAGTCCATCATAGAAATTATAATTTGTGATGTTTCAGCCTATTTCATTCGGCCAAACTTTCATACTAATTTAACAATTAAAATATCAACATGAAATTTGTTAATAATAATAATAAAAAATTGTCATTTACAACATGGGAGAATCTACTTTTTGATAATAATTAAAAATAGCTTTATTTAATAATAATTATTCCATTAAAAAATTCTGACTAGTATAATCCAAAGGCCAAAGTTGTTTTAAGCTTCCTGTGAACACACAAAAAAAAAGTGTAGTTATTTTTTGTTCCAATTCTGATTTTTTTATTATTTTTTTTTACAGTTTGAAATATTGGATTTTGGAGAATCAAACGTCCTAACCAGTTTTTACAATGCAGATGTGGCGATTGTTGACCTGTCTATACAAGAACAACAGAGAGCTCTTTTTTATCATTTGGGTGTCCGAGAAAGTTTCAGGATGAAGGAAAATATTTTGATCTATAATGATATTGACACCGAAGCTACCATAAGGCTAAAGGTTTTATATTATTTTATTTTTTAATTTTAAATCAATTCTAATTTAAGTGTCTATTGTATAATTACACTGTTCTGCAAAAAAAAACTTTTCTCCCCTCCCTTGAACAATTTTGCCTGTTTCTCATGTTTTCATGTGTGCTGAGTCCGAATCCGAACTCAGAAAAATTCTATCACCCTCTGATTTTGAGAGAAAAGAGGTGAAACTTGGAAAAAATGAAAAATTGTATTTGAAAATTATTGTCTTTATTATAACAGATTTTTTTCTTTTTCAACGATAAAATATAATTAATTGAATCCTGCATGCTATCAGGTATAATACTAGATATGACACTACTCAAAAAATATACACACATCGTCAATGAGTAGTTTTTTTTCTTCTGTACTCTTCCTCCTCTGTCTCCCGCTGCAGTGTCCAGCAGTAATCCGCCAGCATCTTCTCATTCCATTTGCCAGAATATCTTTTTTCCATTCTGGATATGTCTTGGTGGAATCGTTCTCCATGTTCGTCCGAAACTGCACCCAAATTTGGGGCGAAAAAGTCTAGGTGACTATGCAGGAAATGTATTTTTAAGGACATATTGCATCCCAATGTTTTATATGAAGTAAGCAGTTCTTGGACTATTTTTCGGTAGTCTCTAGATTTTTTGTTTCCCAAAAACTTAGCACATACCTCTCGAAAAGCAATCCAAGCCTTTTTCTCAGTAGTATTTAACTTTGCTTCAAAAGTGAGGTCCTTGAGTAGATGTCGAATTTGGGGACCTACGAAAATTCCCTCCTTTATCTTAGCATCGCTGAGATGCGGAAATTTTTGTTTTAAGTACATGAAACCTTCTCCTTCCTTGTCCATTGCTTTTACGAAGTTTTTCATTAGCCCCAATTTTATGTGGAGTGGGGGTAAAATTATTTGGTTTTTGTCCACTAATGGAGGATTGGCAATGTTTTTTACGCTCTGGCCATTTTTTTACGACATAATGGTCTCCTCTTTTTCTGCTGTCCCACTCGCACAAAAAACAACAAAATTTAGTGTAACCTCCTTGGAGTCCTGTAAGCATGGCTACCACTTTAAGATCTGCATAAATGCGCCATTTGTACTCATGGTACTTGATTTTTTGTAGAAGTATCTTCATGTTATCATAGGTTTCTTTCATGTGGACCGAATGAGCTACTGGGATAGATGGATGTTTGTTTCCATTATGAAGGAGTACTCCTTTTAAACTAAACTTGGAGCTGTCAATGAATAGTCTCCATTCCTCTGGATTGGTTGGAATACATCATTGCAAAATACAAGATTTTCTTCCATCGAGAAAAAGCATAGAACTCCTGATTCCCGTTTTCTGAAGAAAGATATATTCACGCCTCCTTCCAAGAGAATCCATTGTTGCAACCTTGACCCAAGCAGCTGAGCTTTTGATTTTGGGAGATCTAAATCACGAACAAGATCATTCAATCGGCTCTGATTTATGAGCTGTGGGTGAGTTTCAGAGGGGCTGGACGAACTTGAAATTTCTTCTTGTTGACTGGTTCCAGGTTGAGGTGAAACGCTTTCAGAATCGCTGCACTCCTCAGAACTAAGACGGAACTTACTCGGATTTGGTGGGATGGGCATGGAGGCATCATGTGGAGCTGGTCTCATGGCAGAGGGGATGTTGGGATAAACAATTTTCTTTTTGCTCTTGAACGAGAAAGCTTTGATTGTGGTCATGCAAAAATAGCAATCGGTCACGTGATTAGTAGGTTCTCGCCATATCATGGGAACTGCAAATGGCATTGACTTATGTGTCCCATTTAACCAACCACTCAGAGAACGTGAGCATGAACTACAGCATATTTTAGGAGCCCATGATTTGTCCTGATCACTTACTTTACATCCAAAGTATAACTCGTATGCCTTCTTCACCAGCGGAGTCAGAGGTTTCTGAGTAGACTTGAATGTGACTTCACCACAAACATAGCAAAAGGAATCAGGCTTATTTATACACTGTCGCGACATTACAGAGAAAAAGTGAGCTGTTCCAAAAACAATGATAGCACAACTGAATATCCAACTATGTGAGTTTAGCGAAAGCCTCGAGAGTACTGATCAAATCCTAGAAGAAAATAGTGGCAAGATAGGGGCTGAGTGGGAGGGGGGGGGAGTTGGGGTATTGAGGGTGAAAGGGGGGCAGGTAAGGATTTGAATGAAAAGAGTACCACCATAAAAGCCCATAAAAGATAAAGGAGGGTCATTCCCCTAAAGATCCAGGTAGAGACCGAATCCCTGCCTCAAGCTCAAAAACTGAAAAAACACTTTTAGCCATATTTCTTTAACCACTTGTAATATTCCCATCAATTTTTTTTCGTTCAAATATACTTCATTGCGCTCAAAATCATCGGGCTTTTGAATGCTTTCACTATGTTTTGATGCCGAAAAAAAATTCGCCAAATCCACAAAAAACTCACTTTTTTGGATAAAAAACTAGAATTTCTCAGGAAACTGTGCGTGATAGACAAAATCTGACTTCAAATTCGTGTTCAGCACATCTGATAACAGTAAGAAAGCATGTTTTGGTTTGAAGGAGGATTTTCGTGCAGAACAGTGTTATTATATTTCTTTTATGTTATTGATTTGTTATTTATTTTCAATAGCTTACATGCGGGGTGTACACACTTATCTGTTATCGACTCTCAGATTCCGGTGGGGTTTTCTGCACGAATCCGGGAGGGCCCAGAAAAGAAGATTTGCCCTTGGATTTACCTGTACTTTCGTTGAACATCAAACTTACCAAGCTGCTTCGAGATGTTGAAGTACAAGCTAAGTAAGAAAGATAGTTAAAAGTTTTTAATAATCCAAATTGCTTTACCTAAACTGTTATTTTTATTTTAGAGAAGAAAATAGTTGACTGGAAGATCTAATGGAGGATGGAAATAGTTGGGGGATGCAGTCAAAATAAACACCAAATAAGTGAAGACTTATTTTTTATTTGTGCCGACGTTTCGACCTACTTTGTAGGTCATCTTCAGGGCAAAGAGAAGGAGAGGCGGCTGGGTCGGTATAACTCTGTATTTTATATTATTAATAATTAATTATATAAAATACAGAGTATTTTAATAATTAATAACATAAAATACAGAGTTATACCGACCCAGCCGCCTCTCCTCTTTGCCCTGAAGATGACCTACAAAGTAGGTCGAAATGTCGGCACAAATAAAAAATAAGTCTTCACTTATTTGGTGTTTATTTTGACTGCACCCCCCAACTATTTCCATCCTCTATTATTTTTATTGTTACTAAACAGCTGATAAACATCCCTTGTAGTTGTTAAGTTGAAAAAATTGTGATTGAAATCTTCTATGTCATAATTTTAATTTCGCAGAAGCTAAAGCTAAAAATAAATTTTTTTTATTATTCAAGTATATGTTTTACGAATTTTTTAAGTAAAAAGAAAAAAAACAGTAAAAAGCTCTAGAGGAACTATATTCTAAAAGAACACTATAGACTTTTAAATTTTTAAATTCTAAATCTTACAATGCTAATTACATCATAGTTAAGGGAAGAATACAAGGTACATGGACCTTGTGTTCCCAAGTGAATTAAGGTTATTTCAATTTGCTCTCAACATGTTTATTTAAATTAATAATTAATTATATAAAATATACTACTTTTCTTTGTCTTATCGTAGAGTCCACATAAAAGAAAAATTTCTGACCGATCTTAAAAAACTAAAAGATACTTTGTCCGGAGAGGAACTTGCCGTTTCTTTGAAGAACATGAGGAAAAGGCTTGATGACCCCAGAGTCCTTTGCGGTGAAGTCGTACACAGCATGCTCATTTCTTTTCGAGATATTCAGGTAATTACACATGACATCATTTATGTTTTTTATAATGTTTTATCACTGCCATTAATTAACAAAATTTCCATTTTTGTTATTGCATTCAGATGGGTGATTCGTAAGTATATATAATTAATAATATTTGTTTTATTTACTTGGAATAATGTTACTAGGGTTATTCCATTCTTAACAATAAAAAATTCTGAATATTGATAACATTAATTAAGGTCATGTAGATATTTTTTCACATTTCTTATTAAATATAAAAAAAAGATCCACTGTAAAACACTGTTGAATTACAATATAAAAAAAATGTTTGTGAACAAATTATAATTTTCTTCTAATCCTATTTAACTATTAATCGGTAACTAACAAAGTGACACTGATGTCTTTTGATTCTGATCAATTGATGTCTTTTGTATCAAACATTAATATAAATAATTGAGGAGCTAACCTACCTACTCTTCTCTACAAAAGTGAAAGCTGGGTCCCTCCCACTGGTCAAGCACAAGAGTCGAGTAACAGCACCTGAAATGAGATCTGACCTGAGGTGAGTGGCTGGCTGAACCAGAAGAGATCTTTTTATTCATATATATCCCTCACTTTTTTGTTCTAAATTTCTATCACTCTACATATATATTTTTTTATATTATCATTTACTTGGTACTGCAATGTATTTTTATAGTTTTGTTGTTTTTTCGGTTTTTCCTTCTTAGCCCTGAAGATGACCCACAAAGTGGGTCGAAACGTCGGCACAAAATAAAATAAGTACCCACTTATTTAGTGTTTAATATGACTGCACCCCTAACTATTTCCTTCCTTATTCAGAATAGATCTGGTCAGAAATCAGTGAATACGAGAGGAGTTTCAGCTGTACAAGAAGCTGTCGATAAGAGGCAGCTGGAATGGTTTGCCCACCTTTGCCGAATGGAAGAAGGTCGGGTATCCAAGGAAGTTGTTCGAAGCTAGGGCAGATCTAGACTTACATGGACAGACCACACCTCTAAGCTGGAACAAGAAAAAGGACATGGGGCTGAATGCCATGAAGGTGGTGGCCAGGAACCGAGATGTGTGGTTGGCTGGACTAAGGCACATCCAGGCTGAAAGGCATAAGCAAGAAGAAGAATTTTCCAAATTGGTTGCGTGTCCTTACGAAATAAGCTTCTTAATTGTTTTCTTATTTCACAACTTTATGAAGAAAAAATGTAATTTTATTTATTTTATGTTGGATTTTTTATTTTTTTTTATTTTTCAGGACTACGATGCCATGGTACATCTTGTTGAAGATTTGAATACGATTCCTAACAAAAGTGGTTATACTCAGACTCCTGTTCTTGCTTTTCTTTATCCATTTGCCTTAAATAGGTACTTATTTATTTTTATGTTAATAATTATTCTTTCTATAAAATATCAAGTCATTATTTCCTAAAATCCAATATGTTTATATTTGTTTGTACATCTTGGACTGTTTTAGACATTTTGAGATAAAATTCTAAAACAGCTCAATAAAAGTTAAAAAATAATTTTTCATTATCCAAATATATCAATTTTATGGTTCTAATTATGTTTTAATTTTAATCGAATAAATTCATGAAAAGTGCCTTGAATTTTACTTTTACAAATTTGAAAGTCTTGAATCATGCTTGAATTTTTCATGCTAAATGGACGGACACTTTTGGAAATGATAATTTATAGATTTTTATTATTTACTTTTATTTTTAACTATTTTGTTTTAATTTCAGACGGAATAAGGAAGGAGATCGAGAAAAAGCTCTTCAGGTGATTGAAAAAGCGTTAGAAAAGAAGGAGAATCACATTCCTGACATGGTTTGCCTCTGCGGTCGCATCTACAAAGATAAATTTGTCGAATCTCAATATGAAGACATGACCAGTCTCAAAAATGCCATACATTGGTATCGGAAAGGATTTGAAGTTCAGCCGAATGAGTATGCTGGCATTAACCTCGCTACACTACTAGTCATTGCAGGGAATGAATTCTCGACATCTGAAGAGCTACAACACATAGGTTATTAGAAAACAGTATGATTTATAAATACAGTAGAATCCCGATAATTCGTATGGTCAAGGGACTGATGATTTGGTACGAATTATCGGGAATACCAATTATCGGGAGTACAAAATAAAAAAACGTATTAATGCAATTTTTTTAATCTATCGAACCATCCATCGCTTGCACGAAAGTCTTCAAATCCCATTTTTCTGTGAAAACTCGGGCTTTTTCCCTTCAAATATTACCTCCAACTGGTACATTTGAACTCCTTGCTTGTACAAACCACTTTTTTAAGTTATCTACAAGTCTGGGAAGTGATTTTGTCCTTGTTCTTCAGGATTGATGTGATCGTGTAACCACGGACGATGAAATGCTTGGATACGTCAATTAGCTTACAGCCACTGGTCACGGCGTTTATGATTTGTCGTTTCTCTTCAATAGTGAGGCTAACGTATTTTGGAGGTATGATTACGTGTCACAACGGTAACAAAAACGAGACTGAATTGTAAATAAAAGTGTGATTGTAAGAAAAGCTTAATAAAATTAATAGAACTTCCCCTCTCTACTCCCCCAATTTCCTATGAGAGAAAACAGTACGGATTACTTATGAGATTTCTTAGAAAACTTGTCTCTCTCACTCGCTCCCCCGTAAAAAACAATAGGATCTACTGTGCCTCTAAACAATACAAACATATTTGTGTATAAAAATAAATACAAATTGAGTGATTTCCTAGAAAGTATTTATTCTCATTCTGCTCCCTGGCATACCTGCTTCACTGTTCTCTCTCTCCCTTTCGAAAACAGTACTAAGTAACGAGATTTTAAAGCTGGAAATACGAATTACATGACGTTGTAAGTGACCTTGATCATAAAAATAATACGAATTATCGAGGGGTCTGAAATGCATTGATTTTGTACCATTTATCGAGATTTTCTCTGGGGACCGGCAAATTTGTACGAATTAGCCGGAAATACGAATAATCGGGATACGAAATATCGGGATTCCACTGTATCTGCAGCTTCGATGAATAAGTGGCAAAGTCGAATGTTGTCTAGAGCGAGTTAATTGTATTGAGGATAGCAGAATTATGTAACTTTTTTATGCTATTGCTTTTATTTACTAGTCATTGAAAATCTTTTATGACTAAGCGTTTATTGATAAAAGTTATTTTTAAACATTTAAATATGAACTCTTTTCTTAAAAAAATCACTGCTTCTATCCCTGATTATATGCAAGAACTCCAATTGAAGCCAGTGCCTGACTTAGCCACTTATTCAGTATGAGAATAACAAGATTCCGTTTCCCTAAGTAGAAGAAACTCGCTTTGGAGAAAATTTGATTTTACCACTTTATTCACCAGGGCTGTAGATATATATATATATATATATATATATATATATATATATATATATATATATATATATATATATATATATATATATACTTTAATAATATGTATAATAGAAATTATATCCATTTATTTTATATATTTTAGGTATGGTGTTGAATAATCTAATTGGAAAGAAAGGTAGCCTTCCAACTCTGAAAGAGTATTGGGATGTAGCAACTTTCTTTGAAATCAGTGTTTTAGCCGAAGACTATACGAAAGCTGTTGGAGCTGCCGAATGCATGTTCAAACTTAAACCTCCCGATTGGTAATTCAACTTTTATTTTACTCATCGTTTATACGAGGCACATCCAGAAAGTAAGAGTGCTAAATTGTTATATTATAAAAAAAAATGCATAAAAAGAAAAAAATCAGTTCTGACTTTCTGAAAATGGTGTGTTTTGTGTTCTCATTAACGGATAATCTTCAGTTCTACATTCTAAAGGATTAACGGTTTTTCAGCTTTTGTTAGTTCATTTAACTCCACTTTATGCTTCTATGGCTAATCGGACAAAATTCAGCTTTCATGCTCCTGCTATATCGATATCATTAGATTTTTTTTATTAGTGGAAAGTCGTATGTGGATTTTTATTATAATTAAATTTGATAATGATTGGTTCAATAGTTTTTGCTGCTAGTTACAAACTTATAATAGACTACCTTTTTATGCAATATCTAGATTAGTTAAAGACTAAAATTGTTGACATGGTAAGACCGTGGTACTCTTACCTTCTGAACATGACTTGAATTTTTATTTATTGATATCTGTGTTACAGCAAATAATGCTGCTACCTCTATGAACCAAGAGATCGCGAGTGTGATTCCCGAATAAATAATTTCAAAAAGGGAGACCCTATATTACATCCATATTTGAATATAGAATGTGTCATAACAATTAAAAAAATGTTTAATCAATACTAAAAGAATACAAATTGTACTATTAAATTATGTACATTTTTTGTAGGTTCCTGAAGTCAACTATAGGCAATATTACATTAATAAATAGATTTAGGAAAAAAAATGAAGAATCCGAGGGTAACCCTATACAGAAGATATTTCAATTCTGGGTCGATTATTTTGTCGAAGCTCTGAATACTGAACTTAAAGACACCATACGTTTTCCAGTGAGTTCTTGTCTCTGGTACTTTCTGGTCAAATACTAACTGCTTTGCATCTAATTTTCGGTTGCTTACTTCTTGTTTTTAAAAATTATTATAATGATCGGCTTTATTAATATAAATTAAATGTTGCTTGCTTATTGATATCAGCTAGTTATGAATCTTTTGTATTTATTTTAATTGAATTTTAAAATATGATTATGCCAATTTCAAACCTAATGCGATATTTTTAAAAAAGCTTTAGTAGTTAATAATGTGTTGTTTTATAATTTTTGGTTTGTGGCTTAATGAGGCGATTGCCATTTTACTAATAATTATTTGTTTTAATGCTTTAATGCTGTATTTTTGATAATTATTATTGTAAATATTTTAATTCAAACTTATATACAGCCCAAAAAATGATAGGGATATCGCTAATTTTGTAGTATATAATTTACCTAGCATTTATATGATTACATATTAAATAACTACATTAATATTTAATGTAGTATAATTTATAATAAATATTAATGCTTTTTATAATAAAAATAATATTAAAATGCTAGACAAAGTAAATACAACAAAATTTGTGGGTGTTACACCTATTCATTTTTACACAGTTTAGTTTTACGAGGGCTATTCAGAAAGTAAGGAACATTTTGGAATTAAAAAAAAAAAACCAAGTACAAGAAAAACATTTTATTATATACGTAGTAAGGTCCAAAAGTTTCCGGCCTGGGATAGAAGGAAAGGTGAAAGAAAAAAACTGGTCTTACTGTTTTTCAATTTTACCTGTACCACTACGACCCGTGAACGAGTCTGGGGGTTCAGTACATGGTTGAGACTGTTTCATGGACAATGGTTCTGCAAGGAGGTGACTTGTCCTAGGTCACGCTCAACCGCCAGGTTTTTTCCCTTTATTATGGGTACCCTATTTTTATAATATATTATAGAGGCTGGGTGAGCCCCAGGAGGGTCCTAGATCCTATATGATCCATCTCCGGGTGCAAACAGACTAAATAAAAGTAACTGCCCGCAGCGGGATTTGAACCAGGATTTCCGGCATGGCAACTCAGTTCTCAACCACTAAGCCACTCCGCTCCCCTACTGTTTTTCAATATATTCTCCTCTAAGTTCAACACACTTAATACAACGCTTTGGCAACATTTCTATACCATGAAAAAAAAAATATTTTTCTTTGTTAAAAAAATGTTCTTCCACTGCTGTTTGGAGCTTTTCGTTGGTGTTAAATCGCCAAAATTCATTGCAGCAGTGAACTCGTTGCTTTTTTGAGCAGCTGAAAGAATTTTTGGAACCCATCTTGCACTAACCTTGTTCATATGCAAATGTTCTTTGATGATCCTCGAAACACTTGTTTTTGAAAGCCCCAACCTCGCTGCTATTTCCTTGGTTTTCAGTCGCTGGTCAGACAGCTATTGCAGATTCCACAAGTTGGATTGTTTCAGAAGTGACAGCTTCCAATGGGCAACCAGGTCGTGGGTCATCTTCTAGACGTTCTCTTCCTATCTTAAATAATTTTGCCCATTCTTTCACTGTGGAATACGAGGGGGAGGACTGCCCGTATACACAATCCAAGCGCTCTTTAATTTGCGCAGGAGTAAGAGTAACATTGTAAAAATGGGGAGTTTCCTTGAGGGAGGGTGGACACTGACTGGCAGGACTGAGGAAGTGCGGGCGTTGGGTATGGAGTGAGCAGGCATATGAAACTGCATAGGCGTGCAAGTCCTGGCACGTTTGGAGGAGGGAAGCAGGATAGGCCGGAAACTTATGGACCTTACTACGTACAGGTGAAAGAGGGACTAAAATACTACTTTTCAACATAATCACCCTTGAAATTCAGGCACTTATCGTAGCGATGGACAAGCTTAGAAATTCCTGTGTCATAGAATTCTCCCGCCTGTGATCTCAGTCACTTATTTAAGTGAAAATCACTTGAAGTAAGATCAGGACTGTAGGGGGATGAGGAAAAACTTCCCAGTTGAACGAGTTCAGGAGTTCTTGCATACAGTTTGCCGCGTGAGGTTTGCTATTGCTATGCAAAAGCAAAATTTCGGAATGAATGAATGAAATTCATTCATTCCGAAGTCACTAAGTGGCTGAGATCACAGGCGGCAGAATTCTATGATACAGGAATTTTAAAGCTTGTCCGCCGCTATGGTAAGTGCCTGAATTTGAATGGTGATTACGTTGAAAAGTAGTATTTTAATCCCTCTTTCGCATGGATATAATAAAATGTTTTTCTTGTACTTGGTTTTTTTTTTTTAATTCCAAAAAGTTCCTTAATTTCTGTATAGCTGGCGTATATATATTATATATTTAATAACATAACAGTTATAACTCTAGTTTAGGAACTGCAGACTCAATTAATATAATACAATTCTCAATATTAAAAAAAATTATATCTTGAGTAATAAATAACAATAAACTTATTGAAATAGCAACATATAAATCTTACAATCTCGATTTGTTTGTGAAAAAAGTAAGAATCCCTCAAAAATCATAAATATAAGATTAAAAAAATAAATAAAACTACCTCAACAGACGAAAGTACGAAAGTGATTCATTCAGTTGTTGTAATGATTGTTAGAGGAAGCAATTTGGCAAAGTCAAGTTACCCATAGTATTCATTTCCATGTTACCGAATAAAAAATAATGTGTCAAAACCAGACTCAAACCTGGCCGTGGGAGATAAGAGCACAGTGCTTTGATCGACAAACTTCTCATATTAGATTATAATAATCTGTTTAGTATTTAAATTTATGAAGACTAACACTTGTGAACAGGGCTGTTAACAACATTAAATTAAATCTGATTTTATGAGAAAAAGAGAGTGTTATTGTCTTGATTTCTAATGTTTTCTTTTTTTTTTATTGAATCACTTTTCGAAATGGACTTATTAATAATTATTTATTATGTTTTATAGGTCTTAGTGCTCGAACCATCAAAAGTATATATGCCCAGTTATGTCACATTCAATTTAGGAGCTGAAGAAAAATCTCTGACAATAGTTAATTTATGTATAGAATGTATGAAAAATACCTGTAAAAAAGTACATGATTGGCTTTTCACAGCTAGTATGATTAAGAGTGTTAGGTAAGTGTTAAAATTAATTGTTGAATAATATTAGTTGACCTTATATATATATATATATATATATATATATATATATATATATATATATATATATATATATATATATATATATATATATATGAGGAAGAAAATGGTCCGGGTATAGGTAAAAAAATTCTCTTGTATAGGGAGAACTGTTTATTTGGAAACCGATGTTTCGACCCATATTGCAGGTCTTCTTCAGGGCTATTGAGTAGGATCACACTTGAAAATATGAGGCTGAGGACAATTATCTTATATTCCATCCATTTTCAATTGTGATCCTACTCAATAGCCCTGAAGACCTGCAATGTGGGTCGAAACGTCGGTTTCCAAATAAACAGTTCTCCCTATATAAGAGAATTTTTTACCTATACGCGTTAAAATTAATTATTGAGGCTATGATTATTTTTTGTTAATACAGTTATTTAAAAAAATATTAATAAAATGTTTCAATTATCGGCTAATACATTTTATTTTTTCAGTCTTTATAAACGAGATGACAGGTGTTTGTTTCTGTATGTTCATCAGAACTCTGATGATTTCCAAATGTATTTCTCATCAGCACTTCTTAGGCAGAGGTTTTTCGAACTGATACTCGAGATGACTGCTGATCAGGCAGGAATGGTGATGGATCTCGATACAGCTCTATCATCAGAACATATTAAGGTTTAGTTATAATTCAATTATTTATTGAACCAAGTTTATTAATTAATGAAAGAAAAGTATTTAAAAAAATATATCAGGATATTAGTAGATAATTTCAAAATAAGGCCTTACGTCTCTCAAATTGCAGTAAATATTTAATCATTCAATGTTTCATCATTTAAGACATTGTGTTCAGTTAGAGTATAACTCACAAGTACTGGATACAATGATTAAATTAATATTTTATTTTTTTGTTTGTCCCTTTCAATCAGTCCTGATAATACCTGACTTAACGAAATATCATATATCATTAAGTTATTTATTTCTTATTTTTTTATGTTCTAGTCTTTTAGTTTCTTGTTTATAACTTTCCATTTATATCCTAACAATTATTTAATTATCTTCAAAAATATAAATTGTGATAAAATAAAAGTTATTTCTAAGGTTTTAGCCTTTTGTGGATTGAAATGTCATGGTTTAAAGATATATGTATATGACCAAATTTCTGATTTTAGTTCGAGTACGATCTTGACGATAACGGGAAGAAAGTCGTCCTAGGAAGAGGAACTTACGGCATTGTATACGCTGCCAGAGATCTGAATACACAAGTCAGAATAGCTATCAAGGAGATTCCTGAAAAGAATTTAGGGTAATTAATCTTATAGGAGTGTTTTAGTTGTACAAATGTCTCTATAATGGTTAAATTTTATATTCTGTTAAATTTATTTATTTTATAAATTTTTTTTTACAGCGATGTTCAACCTTTGCATGAGGAAATCAAGTTGCATTCTCAGCTGAGGCATAGAAACATTGTTCAGTATTTAGGATCCGTTTCAGAAAATAATTACTTTAAAATTTTGATGGAACAAGTTCCTGGAGGTAAAGTTATGTGCATGATTTATATTTTCTTATATTCTTTTGTTTATTTATTTAAATTATAATATTTGATATTCACAATATATAATTAACATAAGTAAAGAGTAATTGGACAAAAAATTGTCGGGCCTCTAACCAAATTGACTTTAAACCGTTAAGATGAGAAGAAACAATGATAACACGATGTTCACCCACAAGTATCTAATAATAAATGAGGTGTTGTCTTTCCTGAATGGTACATTTGATGGTTCTGAACATGATGGTGTTGAACTGTGGTTTAATATAATAGATATTTTAAAAGCAAGCATATAAGTTGCAGAAAAATTAATAATTGGACATAAGACCCTTCCGGACCGAGGAGATGGAAGGAATGTTGTTTGGGATGGGCAAGAACTGCTGAAAACGACAACTAATGAGCGACCCACCTGTTAGAACTTCCTGGCCTTTTATTATTGTTATCATTATCATGTTCCTTTATTATATATTAATAAATCAGTGTGATATATCATCATTAAATTATATTACTATGCCACTAACCTATTATTACAAACCTAAAGTCAAGTGATAATTTTTTCTTTCTTTCTAGGAAGTCTTTCTGCTCTCTTACGTTCCAAATGGGGACCTTTAAAAGGGAATGAATCTACAATATGCTACTACACTAAACAAATTTTGGAAGGTTTGAAATATCTCCATGATCAGAAGATTGTTCACAGGGATATTAAAGGTTTCATATATATATTATTAATAATTATTATATTAGATGAAGAATTATTGCTTTTTGTTTATATTTTTTCTCATGATTTCTCGATTTAAGTATTACTAATTTAAGATTCTCATGCTTAGTAGAATGATTTACAGTAAATTGATCCAAAAAAATTGCTCCAGAGCTCATTATGAATCATAATATCGCATCATATTATTCTAGTTGACTTGATTGCTCAAATTCTTTCAAAGGGAGGCATTATTTCCCGTTGCTTAGTAATTTTGAAATTCTTATTTAGTCTAAATAAATAAAATAAGAAATGATAATTACCCATCAACAATGCCGTCAATCGCTCTACTGATGGCTCCCTCACAGTCAGTGGCTCTGGTCCTGACATCTGGATAAACAACTAGATGGTGCATCGATCCCATTATGCAAACATGCAACAGTATTTAAATCTCGAGTACTCACATTCAGTCATAATGTTAAAAAGATTCTAGAAGAGGGGCTGAAACAGAATAAAATGACATTCTTTAGTGATAACGAGCAGCGATTGGATCATGCAACAGCTACTGGACAAAATAAAGAGTTGTTTTTGATTACGATCTATCTCTTAACAACATTGCGCTACATATGAGCAAAAGCATTGAGGTCATCGAGGTATTCTAGGCAATGAAGTAACTGACAAACTGGTTTAATTCAGACTTAAATCTTAGTACTTAGTTCATTATTGTGGTAATTTATGTTTTTTATTTTCAGAAACCCTTGTATTTATTTGAATAATTTAATATTATGGTGTGAATACATGTATATTTTATTTCGGTTCTATTAAATTTTCTCATTAATTCCAGGTGATAACGTCCTTGTAAATACGTACAGTGGGGTTGTTAAAATATCAGATTTCGGAACGTCAAAGAGGTTAGCTGCGCTTTGCCCTAATACGGAAACGTTTACTGGGACTCTGCAGTATATGGCGCCCGAAGTTATAGACAAAGGGCAAAGGGGTTATGGCGCACCGGTAATTTATACTTATATAGTTATTTTTAGTATCAGAAACCTCTTGTTTTTCTTTTTTAATTTAATGATGCAATATTAATTTCTGAATCAAAAATCTTTTATTTTAATTTACTGTTTAGGCTGACATTTGGTCCCTTGGCTGCACTATAGTCGAGATGGCAACTGGTAAACCACCGTTCATCGAACTCGGTTCGCCAGAAGCTGCCATGTTCAAAGTTGGCTTTTACAAACAGCATCCTGGAATACCCGAAGAACTCTCTGAGAAAGCTCAGGCTTTCATCAAGCGTTGCTTTGACGCTGATCCCAGTAAAAGGGCAACTGCTTCCGAACTTCTGGAAGATCCATTTTTAAGCGAGTAAGTAAAAAGTATTTTTAATACCGTGCATTCTGTTTATATTTGTTGCAATATTTAATGTCAATTATAATTATAATGGAGGAATTATCCATCTTTATTGAATTATATGAAAATGGTCAGGAGTGAAAAACAAATTACATTAAAAACATAAAGTAATGTTTAAAGTTATTTTTTAATATTTACCTTTTGATAGAAAAAAGAAGACCTCAAGAGCCTTAGTTGCGCCACAAGAAATGCTGAGTCGAAGCGTTTCTGTCCCCGCTGAGAAAAAAACCATTCAGGCGTGGAATACTCCGAATTCAGTCACCAATTCATTCACTAACTCAGTAATTACTAGCCGGGCTGCCAATACTGATGAGACGTAAGTTTCTATGCAATTTATTTTTTCCTGTAAATTATTAATTCTAAATTAATTAAGCTATATGGATGTGTTTGTAAACTTTCATACATGGAGCATGTGTTTGCATTTTTTATTTTTTTTTTATGGAATGTTTGTTCTGTTTTTTGTTTTTTTTAAAAGTCATGTTCATATTAATTTTGCTTTAGTCATGTTTGCATTATGTTTACTGATTTGGCTTCCGATTGTTTTGTGTTTGTGTTTGGCTACAGCGTCAACAGTCAGCCGAGAAAGGCTAAAGGCCCGAAACTTCTTGCGCCGATCGTTATGCCAAGAGGAGTCTCAATCAACAGGTAATTAGTCATCATATTAATTATTAATACACTCACACTCTTTAATATCGCATAAAAATGGCCAAGATTGAATAATATATGAATCCTTTTTAAAAACTAATAACATTTTTGTTTGTGATATGAATGTTTCATTTATCTAAATTAATTTTTTTAAATATGTTTTATGTGGTCTGTTCTGGTTAATGGTATGCTCGTTCTTTCCATTTTCATAATTAATGTCAGAACTTCTAAATTTTATCTGTTCTTAATCCTTTCTTGTAATAAATCTTTAACTAATAAAATGAAACATAATTTTTTAATAGAATTTATACAGGTATGATGGATGAATTTATAGCAGAATATTTACTAAAAACATTTTTTTAAATTTATATGTTTCATAATCATAATCTTTTCTCTAAGTTGCTGATTACGAAAAATGATGCATTGACTAATATATGTTTATTAGTTTTAGTAAGCTTATTTTGTATAGTATATATATATATATTCAGATTTAGATTTAGATTTAGTATAATTATGTAGATATTATTGTATGGTTTCTCTCTAAGTTATTGTGAAATATAATTTTACATTTAACTAAGGACTATGGGGCTCCACCAAACCATCAAATTCCTCTCGTATTCAATCCTTGCAATCCAAAATCCTTCGCAAAATCCTAAACGCTTCTTATTTTGGCACAAATAAAACCATCCATAAAGACCTTAACGTTCCATATGTTACCGATTTAGCCCATTCCAGATACCTATCATTCCATAATAAACTCCAGGCCCATCCAAACCCACTAGTTTCCATCCTTGGTCCCAATTCCATCCCGGACAATCCTCCTAGGCGTCTGAAGAGAAGATGGCCTCGGGACCTTATATTATAGAAATGTTATTAGAGTGCTGCCAGTGGGTAGTGCCTCTACATGTCCTTTCATGTATCTAGTTAGTCATATAGCCCTTGTACTAGATGTATATATTACAGTTGTACAATTCAATAAAATAATTTAAAAAAAAACAAAAAACATTTAACTAAGGAAAGATATACTAAATTGTGTGATTAATTTTTTCTGTTTCTTAAAACTATTACCATACAAATACATTAAGGGCAAACGTAATATTAATCGTCTATTCGTGAAATTTTACAAGACACATTACTATAGATAACTATTAGGCTCAGTATTCATGACTTTTAAGTATCCATTATCAAATATTTTTTATTTTAACAGAAAAACAAAGTTTAATCATTGAAAATTTCAAAATTAATGGAGAGGATATATTTTATTTAACAATGATTAAATACATAGAAATATTTTGGCATATGTATACTTATATGCAAACTCTAAATTAAACAAATTGCTTATAGGATTTGTATATTTTGGAGAACTAATAGGCTCAGTATGATTTTATCATATAAAATCATTATAATTACATGAACAAAAGCATTATAGATGATCAAATTGGATTGCATATATCTAAAGTCCACATGAATAAGTGGTGGTCCGATTTAGTCCAGAGAGAGTTAACTGCTTGAAGATAACTGGAATCATATCATTCTATATAGTTTTTGAATAAGGAAGGAAATAGTTGGGGGTGGGGTCAAATTAAACACTAAATAACTGGCTACTTATTTTATTTTGTGCCGACGTTTCGACCCATTTTGTGGGTCATCTTCAGGGCTAAGAAAGAAAAACAGACAAAACTATAAAAATACATTGCAGTACCAAGTAAATGATAATATAAAAAAAATATATATATATGTAGAGTAATAGAAATTTAGAACAAAAAAGTGAGGGATATATATGAATAAAAATATTACAGAGTAAATGTACAGAAAGGTGGTGATGTAAAAATTTACAAAGATAAAAGAAGGAAGTAAACAGAAAGTTTACAAAAAGAAAAAATATAAACATCAGAGGTGAGATGTACAATTATGGAAAAGCTAGTAGAATATAGATAAAATATAAAATGTAAGTTAATAGACTCCTAGGGAGTTAAGTAGGGGGTATAAAAACTCCCCTTACTTATATTTTCTACTTTGTATGTTCATTTTACTTTTCTACCTGTTACACTCTAGATTTATATCTTTACTTTCTACTTCTTTTTCCTTTATTTACTCTTTGACATCATTTTTGTTATATTTTCTTTCATTTTTCTTATGTAAACTCCCTAGGAGTCTATTATCATACATTTTATATTTTATCTATATTCTACTAGCTTTTCCATAATTGTACATCTCACCTCTGATGTTTATACTTTTTCTTTTTGTAAACTTTGTTTACTTCCTTCTTTTATCTTTGTTAATTTTTACATCACCACCTTTCTGCACATTTACTCTGTAATATTTTTATTCATATATATATCCCTAACTTTTTTGTTCTAAATTTCTATTACTCTAGATATATGTTTTATATTATCATTTTCTTGGTACTGCAATGTATTTTTATAGTTTTGTTGTTTTGTCTGTTTTTCTTTCTTAGCCCTGAAGATGACCCACAGAGTGGGTCGAAACGTCGGCACAAAATAAAATAAGTACCCACTTATTTAGTGTTTTAATTTGACTGCAGCCCCAACTATTTTCTTCCTTACTCAGATCTTCCAGTCAACTATCTCCTCGCTTCTTATAAAAAAAAAAAGATAGAAACCATAATAAAAATAGCTATCTCTTAAGGATATCCTAATTTTTTAAACAGTAATTTCATATTCAACCTTCAAAATAAAAGTATTACAAGGAAATTGTTATCACTAGTAATAAAAAATGTTTGTTTTTACTTACTTTGAACAGTTGTAATACTTATTTTGTTATGATATTTAAACTTAATTATTGCATTAATTAGAGAAAAAAATGTGATTGTCAGTTACAAACTAACAAATTGTCATGAAATGTGCAGAAGCTAGATAATTTTTTATTTATATCAATAGGACATTTTTTACTTTATTTATTTTTTTAACTACTCTTCAACTTAATTTGTTTAAAAAAACGTATATCAAAATTAATATTGAATTTATTACGCATTATGATGGTTTCTATGCATCATTACTTTTCCTCAGCATCCATACTCCAGAAATTGAAGAACCATCTAGCACGACTTCCAGAAGATCTAGCTTGATGTCACCAGAAGTAATTGAAGGAGCTCCGAGACACCCATTGGAAAGTGACGGTTTCTTCCTGTTAAAAAAAGACAGTCAGAGGAGGAAGACATTATCAGAAGTTATGACGGAAGATAAAAATGTCATCCGTTCCGTCTGGGAAGAGAGGATCAAGACTGAAATAGCCGATCCTCTTTTAAAAACAGTAAGTTATTTTAATAATTATTTAAAAATGTGGGATAGATATTTTAAGGATCACCTGCAGTATAGTGGTTAACATAACAACCTACTGTGTCCAAGGTTGCGGGTTGGCAGCCTGGAGGTGGCCTTAGGATTTTTTAAGGGGGTAAAAATCCCTAGTTGTGCTGTCCTTCTGAGTGAACTTAAATGACAGTCCTGAGCCTGCACCTTGTCAGTTACTCGTTGAAGATCTCTATCCTAACTAAAAATCTGTATAGGCAAAATTTAGGGAATTCCCTCAGCTTCGCCCAATTAGCCATTGGGCCATTGGCAACAATAGAAGTGTTGTGTTCATTAGTTAGTAAGGATGAGCTGTTTCTTGAGTTAAGATTAGTTTACGCAAAGAGTTTTTATGCCCGAGGTCAAAATTAAGAAATCTTCTTTAGTATTTTGAGATTTGGTAGCCATGGGTAGCATTTTACATATTTTCTTTTTGATGTTCCACAGTATACCTTGGTATGTTTCATATAAAACTATGCTTATAATATCAAACTTTACGAAAACCTCCCCATAATTGTCTTCATTCTGTATATTCTTTTAATAATTACTCACTTAATGACGACTTAATCGCTTAATGTTAATTTAAATAATTCAGTGATTTTACTTGATTGACTTTATACATACATCTACATTATATAACAAAATAATGTCGATAGTTTTCAGAGCATTCACAAAGCTTATTCTTTAACTCAAGTCTCCGATAACGGCTTAAATTACAATATTTAATAAGAAGGGTCATTCATCCTTCACAACCTTTTTAGTTTATATGTGTATTTTATTAGATTATATTTTATTATATGTAAGTGTAAATCCAAGACCAATACAGTGAAAAATAAATTTTATACTGCATGTTGTACTAAACAAGAGTGTGGAAGAAGGGGCTCCCAACAATAATTCGCTAACCTTCCATCCGAAGCAAATTTACCGGTCGTGAATTCAATAAAAATACAGATTAATTTATTGCCTAATTACATAAATTAAGGCTATAAAAGAATTCATCAAGTAAATACAAAATTAATACATTATAGATGTATAATGTAAATAGAAAATGAATAAATAATAGATGTATAATGTAAAAATAAAAGAGAAAACAATTACAAAAATATGAATGTGCACAACTAAACCTAAGAAAATACAAAAAAAGTTATTTAAAAACGAAATAAAAATTATGAAAAAGAGAATGCAATAAGCGCGTACAATTAATTATTTTTGCAAAAATTTTAAATTAACTTAGAGTGGAAAATAGTTGACTGGAAGAACTAATGGAGGATCGAAATCGTTGGGGGGGGGGGTGCAGTCAAAATATACACACAAATAAGTGAAAACTTATTTTTTATTTGTGCCGATGTTTTGAACTTCTTTGTAGGTCATCTTCAGGGCCAATAGGAGTGGCTGCTCAGTGTTGACTCAGCAGCTCAGTATTGACTGAGCAGCTAATCCTATTGGCCCTGAAGATGACCTACAAAGTAGGTCGAAACGTCGGCACAAATAATAAATAAGTTTTCACTTATTTGTGTGTATATTTTGACTGCACCCCCCAACAATTTCCATCCTCCATTGAAATTAGCTATTTAATAAAAAAAAGAATGAGATGAAACAAAAAATATTAATAATCTGTGAATCAATAAAAATAACTGAGTTCTTGAAAAGTGTGAGGTGATGAGTTCTTGAAGATGATGAGTTGATAATTCGATATGTTGAGGAGTAGAAATAACTAAATGTCTCTTATCGGTAAGTCCAAAATTAGATGAAATTAGCGAGAAGTTTTATTGGTGGGATTTGAAAAAAATTCAAGATGGAGAGAGTGGCGACAAAATCAAAATGTAGAGTAGCAAGCAACCTTCTCACGCGACAACTGTCTTGAGGCTCATCTTGTTTTGTTTTTTCGAACATCACACTTAATATTAAAACATATGTTTTGAAAATTACTCACAGAATTCTTTTTTTCCTTTTATTAAATTTTATTATTATCAGAATATAAAATATTCGGTTGGAAGAAAAAAAATTAAATAAATTAAAAATAGCTATTATTACCCGACCAAAGAGCTTACATTAAGTTTAATAATTTATTCTTTTATTTATTAATTAATAATTGTATTCCTTAAATTATTTTCAGCATCACTTGGACTTTCTGGTTGATGTCATTAAGGATTACGTCACAACGCAGAACAAAGAGGCAATGGAAATATCTATTAACCAAGTTAAGGAGGAATTCAATTCAAACATGATCGCCGTCGACCATTTACAGCTGGCTCTGTACTCGTTTCACGATGCTGTTAGTGCTATTACATAAACTAATATATTGTTAATATTATCATTACGATGTTTTTGTAATAAATTTTCATTTTATTTTAGATAACTAATGTTCTGAAATCTCGTAAAATAAAGCCTCATTGGATGTTTGCCTTGGATGCGCTAATAAGAACAGCTGTTCAAACAGCTGTATCGATCACTTCACCTGGTACTTTAAAAAAAATATTTTTATTAATTTAAATCTAACCATATAAAAATTATTAATAAATTATGAATCATCTATACATATTATAAAGTCCTCAGCCGCATTTGTACGGGATAAACTCAATAACTACTGCACGGATTTTCATGCTGTTTTCCCCAATAGATAGAGTGATTCACCAGGAAGGTTTAGGTATATAATTTGTCGAGGTTGTGTGTAAATTGGTTGGAATATAAGGATAATTGTCGGAAATGTTGGAAAAAGTACAGCCTCCTGGGAGGTTTCATCGAAGGCGCTGCCTAATGCCTTTGTCATTAATGAAAGAATGCATTGTGGAATATTCCTCTTTTATTGATCTACAAAAAAGTCAGTGATAGCATATATCTATATTTTAAGGAAAGCTTACTATACCCATTTTATCTTCTAAAAATATTGATCATGTACAGCGCGGTATTTGGAAAGCTATTTAGATGAGTCCAGTATTAATCCTTATCAACTTATATACTTTAGTTACCATAAGCATTTCATGCACATTATTAGAATATTTTATACCATATAATTTAAATGAGTATCTTATGGGTTATCGCAGAAACTTAATGCACAAGAAAATAAAGTCGTAGATAAAAACATATTTTGTTTTTATGTTTATAATATCTACATAATAAAATACATTAGACAGACAAAACATGTGGGCATAATATGTCTTACTATCCGTGCAAAGCCGGTAGAGAAAACGGGGCCGGGGTCGCTAGTTTTACTATAAATATATACTTCAGTGATTAACAAAAGATATGTTTTACTTTAAAACAGCAAGTTCAAGTTGAAAAACTAAACAGGAAGTTAATGAGAAAATTCAACAATGCCATATTGATATTGCTTTTAGTGAAATTCATTGTTTTCCTTGTTTTGATAATTGAATTGTTTTCATAATATATTACGTACGTATTAAAGGTTTAAGTACAGGAAAAGAGATACAAATATAATAGAGATCTAAAAAAACCCAAAACTAATCACTGTTAACATATGCAGGATTCTTTTTCATCCCGAGTCTGTGCGATGTCAGCAACTCATTAAAGTTCACTATACTAATGATACCTGGATAGAGAAAATTATTTAAGTATTGTAAAAAGCCGCAAAAAAAAATCCTTCAAACACTAATATTTTGTATTTAAAATATTTGCTTCAGTTAAAAATTAGTAAATTTAAATATTAAACTAATTCATGGTTTTTATAAATAAGTTACCTCCATTAATAAGTGTGTTGCCATTACTGGAAGCTGTTTTTCCACTTATAAACTCCTTCTTGGCTTTACTTTTTTAATCTATCTTAAGGTTTGACATCATTTAGTATGATGATGGCCTTATCCTTAAATATTGTTTTTATGTTCAGTTGTTATGGGTTGCCATAAAACTTTAGTTCATCGAGCTGGTGCTACATCACAAATAAATGGTCATTGTTACGAAGAAAAGAATAAATAAAAATATATTTATGAGATGGATAGGATTAATTCAAATATATATTTAGATTATGAGAACCAAAGAATAATTTGTTTTTTCAAAGAAAAGTGTAGTTGCGATTGTGAATAGTTTATGTACACATGGATGTTCACAGTATTAACTATGAATAGTTAAATATTAGTCGACATTTAAGTGATTTATATTAGAGTCGTATTATAGATTTAAGACATACAACCTTAAATTAAACTTTTCATAATTTTGAATTTAATTTTACCTTTTCGAAAAATTGTTGCTAGTGATTGTGTATTTTGTTTTTCATTTTCGTATCGATAATATACAAAATGATTTTATATAATACTAGCGACCTACCCCAGCTTTGCTCGGGTAATAAGGAATATTATGCATACATAATTTGTCTTTGTACTGTATTTTTTTTTTTATCACATACCGGCCACTAAGGACCATGTTGATATCATTGGTTAGGCTTCTTTGGGAGTCTTGATTTTTTTTCTTCCCATCTCAGCTAATGTAATTTATTATGTAGAAATTATAAAAATAAAAACAAAACCAAATATTTCTTTACATACAAATTTATTATCTTGCACGTTAGATAATTGCACGGGATTAGGCAAACAGCGTCTTCCGTGAAACCCATCGATATTCCAACCCATTTACACAAAACCTCGACAAATTATATACCTAAACGTTCCTGGTGAATCACTCGATCTATTGGCGAAAATCCGTGCAGTAGGTATTGAGTTTACCACGAACAAACGCGGCCGAGGACTTTGTTTTAAAATATGTATAGATTATGTTATTATTGAACAAATAATTACTTTTACAAATTACTTTATCTTTAAGCATATTATTGCATATTTATAGAGTAATTATTATATTATTCTTTTAGAATTAGTAGAAAAAGACATTGAGAGGACTCAGACAGAAGGGACACCTTCAGTCAATTCAACCGTAAACTCGCAGCCGACGAGTATAAGTAGTAGCTACCAGCCGAATCTGAGGCCGAGGCTTAGAGCGCAGATCAGTTCGCTTAAGAATGAAAACTACAAGTACGTATTATTGTTGGAATTTGTTGTATAATATGCTGTACAATATGGATAGGCAGGTATTTGTTTTATTTGATATTTAGATTCTAAGCATCTTGGAACGTAAAATATCAAAATTTGAGATAGTGTTATTACTTTTTCTTGGTCAATTAAAAAGGTTCATTTTTAAAATGATAAACCAAAATAAAGAAAATTATATATAAATAAAAAAACTATAAAAATAAAATAAAATCATGTAAATACATAAACAGATTAAAAAAATAAATAAATAATTCGTAAATTAAATAAAACATTCACTTTAGTCAATGTTTTGGCCATCTTCAATAATGTCATGAAACATAAATTATTTCCGTTTTTAGAGAGAGAAAAATAGTTGACTGGAAGATACGGATGAAGGATAAATATGGTCAGGGGGTGGAGTCAATTATTATTGGTGTTATTACACCAAATAAGAAAAAACTTATTGTTTACTAGTGCCAACGTTTTTCTATTTTTCTTTCTTAGCCCTGAAGATGGCCTACACTGGGGGCCGAAACGTTGGCACTAGTAAACAATAAGTTTTTCTTATTCTGACTGCACCCCCTGACCATATTTATCCTTCATAAATTATTTTCAGTCATACTTATATAGCATTTACAAGTATATTTGAACCTTTTTCAAGTCAGCTTTAACCTTTTCCAATTCAAATGTAACCCTTTCCAAATGAGTTATAACCCTTTCCAAAGCAAATGTAACGCTTTACAACTCAACAGTCACCCTTTTTATTTCAATTGTAACCGTTTCCATTTCAATTGTCACCCTTGAAAATGTTTTGAAAATTTACTGTCTTGGGGAATAGGCGAATTTAGGGCCTCAGGACTTTCCAGGATAAAATCATCACAACCTTTTTATTCACAACTCTTGTTAGGACAAAAATGAGGGAAATAATTTTTAAAAAAGAAGTAAAAACATGTAATACGAACTTAGTATCTTCATAGTTTTGGTAATAAAATAATAAACATAATAATATTCTAGTTTACAAAAAATTATGGAAAAAATCGAAAACCAAAAGTTGATTTTTTTTCTCTCATTTTTAGAAGTCACAAAGAAGTTTTTATTAGTATGATAATTTTGCTATGAGTTTTTATTTTTGCAAATCGAAGAAAGAAACTGTTGATAACTTCGGTTTACGTAGTTTTACTTTCTCAGAAAAAAATGCGTTTTTTATTTTAAAATTTTTTTTAAATCCCTTTAAATTTTTTAAGTTCCTTCAAAAAAGGATAATTATTTAAAACAGTAATCACCACGTTTCGAAAATTATATTAATTTCATTCGTTTACTGCTTTGTGCCAACAATAGTTTTCAAAATACTGTAAAAATAACAAAATTAATCCCGTTGAGTTCTGAGGCCTTAAATTTTCAAGGGTGACAATTTGAAATAAAAAGGGTGACAGTTAAGTTGTAAAGTGTTACATTTGCTTTGGAAAGGGTTTCAACTCATTTCGAAAGCGTTGCTTGTGACTTGGAAAGGGTTGCATTTGATTTGTAAAAGGTTACAGTTGACTTGGAAAAGGTTCAAATAGACTTGGAAATGCTATATATATGGTTTGAAAATTAGTGTTAAGGTAAAGAACTTAGTAAAAAAAGAGTAAAATTAGTCGTCCATATCAATATTATAGGAAAGAAAATGTCCCTGGTGGATTTCAAAAAGAGAATCTTAAACAATAAAACCTAATAGTAGAGGTACAATACTAGTGGTTATAATACATATTATAATTTCCACTAATTGATGGATCCCTAACGCCACAGTGGAGGGGAGACTCAACAAGCAGTTCTCATGGACCTAGCCAGGATTGTTAGAAAATTTCTGAATGCATGAAGATGCTAATAACTGCAGATGGCTGGACTTGTCTCCCATCTAAGTTCTGAACCCGCAAATGCGTGAAAAAATAGTTAACAAGTGTTAATAATAAGGCTTAGCGAACCCGAGGGCTTGAAGCCGATACCACCAATCTCAGCTTAGAAACTTCTGCCCACAGGCCACTACCCAAACCCAAATCTGCCAGATCACTTTTAACGCAATCCTCAGTCTTACGCCTCGGTCTACCCCTCAGTCTTACGCCTCGGTCTACCCCTCAGTCTTACGCATCGGTCTACCCCTCAGTCTTACGCCTCGGTCTACCCCTCAGTCTTACGCCTCGGTCTACCCCAGAGACGTTTACCATTCGGCACAATGACCTTAAACAATAAGCAACCTTTATTATAACTAATAATAAGAAACCAATGTTTTGACACACATATCAGTTCTTCATCAGGGCTTAATAGTCACAAGTATAGAAGTTAACAAAAAAACAACTATGCTTTGCAAACTTGAAAATGGCACTTCATGGTGGCCGAAAAATCGATTAAATATATTTTAGTCTTGAAAATATACTGACTTGAATAAAATAAATATATTTATGACTCATTAGGCTTTTTTAATTCTAATTTAATTATATATTATGCTACCAAATATTAGGAACACTACTAAATGATGAAAAATGAAAAAAACAAAAATAAATAGCTACTGGTATTAAGTTTTTAAAATTGTAATTAAAGAAATTATTTGAACTTAAAGGTAAATGTTTATAAACAATATTAAATAATGAAAAATAATATAGAGTGTGTAAGATGGAAAATATATCTACAGCCTAGTGAATTAGTGGTTAAGTCTGATTTTATCCCGAGAGAGTTAACTGCTTTCAGATAACCGGAATCGTATCATTCTCATAGTTTTTGGCTTGAAATGGAGTTGTAATATAAACAATAACTCCTTCTCAAACCAATGCCTTACCTCGCCCCTTATTCACTCTGAAAATAACTCGATTCCGCTTACTTAAGTACAAGATACTCATTTTGGGGAAAATTAGACTCAATCACTGATTCACGAGGGTTGTAGATATATAGCTACTTAATATTATTTATAATGTTTTATTATATTATTTTGGTAATCATTTTATTATTATTATTATTTTTCAAGGCTGATGCAGGAACTTGTTGATGTCCAAAAGAACATGTTGGGTTTCTTAAAACAGTTGGTCGACGAGCATAAAACTATTGTTGATTTTTTGAGAAACACGTCCGGCAGTTATTCTCCTATTTCTGTATCAGACTATTCATCCACGTAAGGCTTTTTTTAAAAAATATTACTTGAGAATCTATTTTAAATAATTAATTCATTTTAAATATTTTTAATAATAAAAAAAAAAATGTGTTTTTAAAAAGAAACAATTAAATCTTACAGATCAATCATCTTATGAATTTTAATTCTTTTAAATGGGCTAAATATGATTAATTATTATTTTAGAGATGACTTGCGGCAGAAAAGGCTTGTACCGCAGATAAGTGTATCGTCGGACACGACACCTGACAACAAATTAGTGAACTGGCTACAATCTATGAACATAGAGGAGCATTCCATAAACAGAGTAATTTTTATTACTAATTATATTTATTATTTTAGCTTTGAATTGGTTTTGATGATCTAGCTTTGAATTTAGTTCAATGAACTAACATTTGGGCCTTTAATTTAAGCTTGTTCATATCCTTATTGAAATAATCTTTTTGGGGAATTTTCAAAATTATGTCCTCTAAGGTATTTTTAATTTTGTTAATTTGAAGCAAAAAAAAAAAGGAATAAATTAAAGAAAAAACTTTAGCTCCTAACCGTAGTCGGAGTATCATGATTTATTACTGTCCGAGTTAAATTTTAACAGGTGGAAATTGAACCCAAAATGTTCGAACCTGGTACCCTAGGTTAATGTGCTCACCTATCATGTCTGCTATTTATCTAAGAAGTATTGAGCATCTTTCTTTCTTTTTGTGAGCTTGGTAGCACAGTAAATAAAGCACTCACAATGTTGTTGATATTGGGTTTTTATAATTATTTATTCTGTTATTGGCTGGAGATTCATCCTGCAGTAGTTAGATAGGCTCTGGTGGCTCATCCAGCCTGTACTAAGTGGGTACCCTCAAGTGGAAGGATAACCTAGCGGTTGAGAATGAAATCTAGTGGTAGAGACTGTACTGTTTCATGGACAACGGTTCTGCAGGGAGATCATTTGTCCAATATCACGCTCAACCGCCAGTTTTTCCCCCTTATTTTGGGTATCCTATTTGTATAGCTTATAGAGGCCGGGTGAGCCCCAGGAGGGTCCTAGATCCTATATGATCCATCTCCGGCTGCAAACAGACTAAATAAAAGTCTTGCCTGCAGCGGGATTCGAAACAGGATTTCCGGGATGGCAACTCGGAGCAATATTTAGAAATTAATTTTTTGTTTTTAGTTTAATTTTTCTCTCGCATATAATTTTTTTCAAACTAGGGATCGGCCTATATAATGAGCAGATACAATAAATAACTTTTTTTCTTACACAATGTATGCTACTCTGATATAAATATACTTATACAAAATGATTAAGTAAGAGCTTACCTTTTGTGTATACATAGCATTTTTTGTTGTTACTTTCCGATTTCTATCTTGTTTCTCCTCTTCCTTCGGTAATGTCAACTTGACTTGATTTTTGCCACATAGTTTTTCCTATAATAATTTTAATGTATAGCTATTGCATTATGAATTTTTTTTCTTTCAATTTTATAATTATATATTAATGAACATTTAAAGATCATTATTATTTACAATCGATTAAAAAAAGTAATCGATGAAAAATCTGTTAAAAAGTTTATAAACACAAAAATAACATACTTCAAATTGTGTAGTTGGGGACTGCCTTCCTGGGCACTCAGGGAACAAATAGTGAGTGGAAAAGTGAGATGAGTCAAAGGCCTAAAATAATTCACAAGAAATATGACTCAGTTATTACGTAATACTATAGCTAATATAAATGAGTCATTGATAAAAATAATCATAATTTTAATATTTGAAGTAGATAGTTAAAGTAAATAAATGTTACTTTATTCTGTATATTTTTATTTATTTTGTTACAGATTTAAAAAAAGTTCAAGCATTAATTTTTTTAATTAAAACTTGATACGGTGAAATCTAAAGATTTTTGGTTTAATTATCAAAAATACAGTTTGTGTTGTGAATTATTTAGGTTAGGTTTTGGTTGTGGTATTAAGATATAACTGTATATTGAAATGGAGTAACTCTTGACTCCTTAAAAAAAAAAAATGTTTGAATTGTAAACATAAATTTTTAATTTATTTTTATTTATTGTTCTTTTGATGGTGATTATTTTTAAATATTTTTATTTTTAAGAGAAAAGATTTGTCCTGGCCGGGATTTGAACGCAGGTCGTCTGCATCTCTAGTGCAGTGCTATAAACCACTGAGCTACCAGGGGTTGTATCCAAGCCAGACAAATATAGGATCGGTGAAGAGAATGGATCTATTCTCTTCAAAATAAAAATACTTATAAATCTATATATATAAAAATGAATGTATGTGTGTTTGTCCTTAATGCATTACTACACCAATCATGAAACTTTGGGAAGTTGTTCAGTACACTCTAGGGAAGGTTTCTACCAACTTTTTTTTATTTTTGGATTTGAAATTTTTTTTCAAAAATTTCTAGAAAAAAAAAATTATTGCTTTCGCAAATCAAGTTATTTCTTTTGTAATCAAGTCAATAATAAAGGGAGAGTAGGAACATATTTCGTAGATATAAATATATGTGAAGTGAAATTTGAATAAACATTGTAATCACAGTGAAGTGTGAAGGAAGGCACGATTGAGAAGGCAGCGAGAAAAAAAAGAAGCTGAGGCTTATTCTGGTTAATTAAATCACTATTCCTTACCACTAATGCTGAATTTATATAATTTTTTTCCAAAATCAATTCTAGATTTTTTAAATATCTTTCATCTGTTCTATGTCAGTTCATGCTTGGTTCACACCGTCAACAGTAACAATTTTTCGCACGAATTCGTCATTTGGATCGTACTTTATTCCAATAAATTTTAAATGGGAAATTTAAGGGTGAAGATGTACTAGCCTAAAGTCCAAGCTGATGATATATAAAATCGTGATTAGGCCAGTAGTGACATACGCTGGTGAAACCCTCACACTGAATAAATCCAGCGTGGAAAAGCTGAATAGATTCGAAAGGAGAGTTCTTCGGCAAATATTCGGCCCAGTTCGAGAAAACGACCAACTCAGGATCAGAAGGAACAAGGAGCTGAGTGAGTTATATGGAGACCTAATGAAATCGAGCTTCATCAGGATTCAACGCATCAAGTGGCTGGGCCACTTATATAGGATGGGCGAAGAAAGAACAGCTAAAAAGCTGTATAAAGGAAATCCGGATGGAGTAAGACCTCGAGGAAGGCCCAAAGCTAGATGGAAGGATGCCGTCTGTGAAGATCTGAGGCTGAGCAAGGTCTCCATCACTCGAGCATGCGATCTGGACGATTGGGGTAGAGCGGTTGAGCAGGCCAAGGACTTCTTTATGAGTCTGTCGCACCAATAATATAATAATGTACTGTCTGCCATTTGAATTCAAGCGCTTACAATTTCCGATTCGACTCGCTTTTGCAATGACCATCAACAAAGTGCAAGGGCAGTCACTACAAGTGTGTGGTCTAGATTTGGAGGATCCGTGTTTCGCACATGGACAACTGTATGTGGCCAGCTCTCGCGTCGGAAAACCTTCAGATTTATTCGTTTACACACTAGAAGGAAAAACAAAAAATGCCCCAGGCGATATTTGGAACAAAAAAATTGGATCTTATTTGCAATAAAAAATAATGAAGATTCCCAAATTTTAACTCCAAATATTAAAATTCACCCTAAAAAAAAAAGTAATAAAATAAAATAAAACTTAAAAAATTGTTTTTTCTTCATAACTTTGTCAATTATTAACGTAAGATTCCTTTTTTTCTTTTTTTTAAATTAAAAGGTTTTTTTTCACTTTACAACTGAATATTTTAAAAACATTTTTGGCGCCAATTTCAAATTAACGGGAAACGTTTACAATTTTAAAAATACAATAAAAAAAAAATTCCTTTTCCTCGACAAAAAAATATAAATTGAGGGAATGATAGAACAATTACTATGAATTATTTCAGATTTTTTAATTTAGTGCAACACTGTTAAAAATTTCCTATCGCAGCAACTCGCGACGGGTCAGCTAGTTTTTAATATTTGTATCACATACCATTAGCGAGCACTTAAGATATATATATTTATTTTTTATTATTATTTATGATGTGATAATTTATTGTAATTTTATTTCTGAAATCTAAATGATAGTAGTTCTTAAGCAAATTAAATTATACTTTTGCCCGACACGGTTACTAATATTATTGTATTGGTTTTTTGAGAAAGTAAATTTTTATTAGGAGTTGTTAAAGTAATAAAAGAGTTAGTTGACATTAATTATTGAGCAAAATAATTTTTTCTTTTTATCATATTTAACCTTTCAGTGGGCTTGCTCAAATCCATGGCTCCGGCAAGCACATTGTTACCACGACTAGATCATTCTCATCTCATTTATTTATAATTTCATAAAATATATAATTATTGCATTAATTAAATATAATATATTCATATAGAGAGATTGTTATTTATTTCTAAAAGTTAGAAAAATAATATTAATCATCATCATCATCACATGGCGCTATGGTCCGTGGAGGACCTTGGCCTCTTCGACAATTTTCCTCCTCTTTGAAGGATCTCCCGCTGCTCTTCTCCATGTTCTTATCCCCGGGAGCTTAAGATCTGCTTCCACATCGTCCAGCCATCACATTCTAGGCCTTCCTCTTCCTCTTTCTCCGTCTGGACGTCCCTCCAGAATCAGCTTTGGGAGCCTTTTTTTTATTGTCTATTCTGTGAACGTGCCCTAACCATCTCAATCTTGCTTTTTTTAACACAAGAAACTATATCAGGTTCTCCATATAGGTCATTAAGTTCTTGGTTCCTTTTCATCTTGAAACAATTTCCTTCCTTGGTTGGGAATAATATTAATATTATTATTTATTTATAAAAAATAAAAATGACATTCATGTTTCTTTAAATTCTAGACTTTCAAAAAATCATTAATATTTTTCCTTGGGGTGTAAAAAAAACCTTTAGTCCAAAAATTCATTTCATCTTATCTATTTTTTATACGTTTCGACCCAATTTGGTCATTTTCAATACATAATATTCTCATCATTCAACAGTACAAAACTTAAAAAAACATTAAAATGAAAAATTCAACAATCAGAAAATTCAACATTATAAAAAAACACACAAATACAACAAATCTTTGCACCTTAAATTAGTTACACAACTATAGAAGGTACCGCAAAAACGTATTCTATAAGCGCTATAACTTTTATATTATTATTGTCCTTACAATGGTACAAATAAGGTACCTTTTTTATTAATTAATAGTTCCATTATTTAAAATATGGTGGGTGAGTTCTATCCCTTAGTCAGTTAGCTAATAAGTGGAGCTGGGACTTTGGCCTGTCTAGATTAGTAGAATAATAATAATGTCTTATTTTAGTTTATTTATTATATATTAATTTTTACTTTTAAGGAACAAAACAATAAAGGTATTTTAAAAGATTCTTTTTATTAAAGAATAATGAGGACTATCATTTAGTTCTATTTTTTATATATATATATATATATACACTCAACAGCAAAAAAAACCGGACACTTCATGTTTTTCGTATTAAAAACTATTTTTCCGCAATTTGTTTGTTTCTGCGGGTATTCTAGTTATTACAGAGAATGTAGGGTCTAAGTCCATTGAACTAATCCCTTCAGGATTGGTAAACAATTAGATAAAACTCAGATTTGATTTATTTGTCTTGAAGTTGATTTACCTGTCGGACCTATTCTAAACTGTAAGTAGTTTTTCGCATATTTAAACATCTTTAATTTATTAACCAAGCCTTTACTGTGATTAATAGACATGGTTTTTTTAAATGTTGGTCTAGAATAATGGTTATTTCAAATGTTGACATAGCCCAAGCTGATGCCTTGGCCAGAGAAGGCCGGAGCTTGGGGTAGCGAAGTCTACCATTCACGATGCACTCCGGCGTTTCTGGGAGACTGATAACTACGATAGGAGGGCCGGCAGGGGGCAACCAAGGGCAACAACGGCAGTATACGATCGATTTATTACGCTGTCGGTATTGAGAGACCGACTTTTAACGGCTCCTGAGGTCCGGGAAAGACTTGAGTGGCTCGAAATACACGTGTAAGTGCAGACACAGTTCGGCGGAGACTGAGGGAGCATGAACTCGTATCAAGGCGACCCCCGACAGGGCCCTAACTCCTGGAAAGGCATCGAAGAGAAAGGCGATTATTTGCTGATCAGTATTCTCATTGGACTCTGGAGCAATTGGGAACTGTTTTATTCACGGATGAGTCTCGATATGGTCTATACCACTCAGACGGTCGAGACAGAGTGTGGAGACGACCAGGGGAGCGATTTGCTCAATGTACCATTCGTAAATCACGGTCTTTTGAAAGGAGGTCAGTTATGGTTTGGGGTGGAATTAATTTCCACACCCGGACTGAACTGATTTTCATAAATAATGGGGCTCTGACTGCTCGGAGATACATCGAGGAAGTCCTCCTAGTGTCTGTGATCCCATTTGCTCCATTTATTGGTGAGCAATGCAGGATAATGCTCGTCCACATACCGCCAGAATTGTTACCGAATACTTGGAGCAAGTGGGAATCACAGTTCTGGACTGGCCTGCATGATCTCCCGATATGAATCCATAGAGCATTTGTGGGATAATTTAGGAAGGCGTGTTAGACGCCGTCATCCTACTGCTAGTGACTTAAATCAGCTCCAAATTGCTCTTCGAGAAGAATGGGATGCTATGGCGGTGGAGTACATCCAGAATTTAATTTCTTCAATGCCTGACAGGGTTAGAGCCCTTCGCCGTACCAGAGGGAGTAATACCCGCTATTAGAATTACATAAATTGTTAGAAAACCTAATAAAAATGAAGAATAACGTTTTCTAAAAAATGTGTTCATTTATCATTTTTTCTTTATTTTGTACATAGTCAATAAAAATTATTCACTTTTGACAGATTTTGTTTAAATAACCTATAAATTAACAAATTCTTACCATAAATTAAAAAGATTAATACATATAAATATATATTTAACAAAATTATAAGACCAAATCTAAGTGTCCGGTTTTTTTTGCTGTTGAGTGTATGTCCGAAATCTATTTGTTTAAAATTACTGAATTTAATAGATAGATATGAGGAGAAGAGTAATGGAATGGAAGTTTGTTAGTAGAGATTGGTAGTAACCTTCGGGTTCGCTAAGCCTTATTATTATTATGAAAATTGTTCTGCGAAACCGAAAAACCTCATTTTCAATTAACCGGGTTTATTTCCTACATTTTGTACATCTTTAAATGCTAGTTTTGGGTATTATCGCCCATCTTCAGGTTTTAATGTCTTTTCTTTATCTATTAATCATGTATCTAAAACACCTTCTTTAATTTATTTTCTATATATGTATTAAATATATTCATCTTTGTTTTCCTATGTATAATACATTATACATTTTGAAGCCCAAAATATTCTTAAAAATTTTAATTTTATTTAATTTAAGCCAATTGAATGTAGGGTTCGATTTTGGTTTCCTGAAACAAATTTTATTATAAACTAGCGATCCACTCTAGCTTTGCTCAGGTAATAAGGCATATAATGCCTACATAATTTGTCTGTGTAATGTTTTTTTTTTTTTTATCAGGTACCGGCCATTAAGGACTATGCGAATATCCTTGGTTAGGCTTCTTTGGGAGTCTTGATTTTCTTTCTTCCCATTTCAGCTTATTATATAGAAATTATAAAAATAAAAACAAAACCAAATATTTCTTTATATACGAATTTATTATCTTGCTCGTTAGATAATTGCACGGGATTAGGCAAGCAGTGTCTTCGGTGAAACCCATCGATATTCCAACCCATTTACACAAAACCTCAACAAATTATATAGCTAGACCTTCCTGGTGAATCACTCTATCTATTGGCGAAAACCGCATGAAAATCCGTGCAGTAGTTTATTGAGTTTAGCACGAACAAACGCGCCCGAGGACTTTGTTTTATAATATGCATAAATATAAAATAAACTATATTTAAAAATTTTAAACATTTATAAGTTAGCTAAGATAGAATTTTTATCATTTTATTTCTTGTGATATTCTAAAAAGCTGACTAACTATTAATTTTTAGTTTGTTGCCGAGGAATACACTTTGAATGATGTACTACATTACATGGCAAGGGATGATTTGAGGAGACTTCAGTTGAAGTTAGTATTGAAATTCAAAATTTATTAAATAAAATTATGTATAATTGTATTACATTCAACATTGATAGATACACTTGTACTTTTTATAGAGGCGGAGTAGAGCTAAGAATTTGGAATGCCATCGTTGCCTGGAGGAAAGAACACAGGCCTCCGTTGCATAGCAGTAGAAAACCCTCCTCGGGAGAAAGGGGAAAAGTTTATAACCATTTCGATAACTCGTCAAATCACCACCAGATATGACTCTTTGCATGCGTAATTATGTTATACATCATATTCGTCATTGCCATAGATTGTATCGAATAATTGAATCTGAGCTTTAATCATAGGATTGTTATATTTTTATTAGAGTTTATTTAGCGCTTATGTTTTTGTATTAACAGAAGTTTATTTGAAGAGCTTACAGTACAAGTGTAAATACTTAAAGAGTCGTACCAAGTTCTACTAATTATTAAGTTAAGGTAAATTATAATGTACAACATAATTTTATAGTCTGTTCCAAAGCTATTGGTAGGCTCATTTTGGTTGAGATATCAGTAAAAATATATTTCCCTTTCGGATGGGGAAATAATTTGCGTTTCTTCTACTTTCTTAAGTAGAAACACTGCATGGAGGAAGAGCTTTAAATTCAATATCCTGTTATTAGTGTCATACAAAATCCATTAATTTTACATATTAATATTGTTTGGTGTTTTCCAAAATCTTATAAAAAAAAAAAATTAATTCTTTTTTTTTTTAATTCATGCTTTATGAATCAAACTTGATAACAAAGATAAATTGCATCATGAACTTACTTATGTACTCTAGTATACACTATGTATACTAAAAGAGAAGGCAAAATTAAAAATTTGTAAGGATTTTTTTTTTATGGATAAAAAATATTAAATGTTTGAAGAAATATTTATTTATAATTTTTATTAAATAAAAAATGTATTGATTACATAGCTAGTTGGAGATTTTAATATACTAAATTTTTCTTGTTAAATTCTTAATAAAAACATATTTTTGCAAATAGTGCAATGCAAAAAATTAAAATTACTACCTCCTGATTAGAAATTTAATATTCAGAATATACATTTTTTTATTCGAATATTTAAAGAACATAAAAAAATAGAATTTATTTATTTTTATTCAAAATAAAATATCTTAAAAATAAAAAAAATATGTATATATCTAGAATGTGTTTTCAATACATTAACAAATTTAAGAGTATTTATTAATAATAAAAAAAGCAGGGCTCTCTGTCTCTCAATACTAAATTGTTATTAATTATGGATAATAAAATTTACCACAAGTTTATTTTCTTAGTTTTTAAAATCATTTTTATTTTTATATTAATAAAATCTTTTTATAGTTGTTATATTGATTTAATTGTCTTTGTGATTTATCATAATTTAATTTTTTTTTAAGTTAGCAGATTAATATAACTCCTTAATGTCAGTCCAGAAGAGTTTAATTATTATTCTTTTATTTACTTCACTTGAGAATATCTTAATTTTTAAGTTTATTAAGTTCAAGATCAACTCCATTACCTATCTTGCTTATACACTCATGAAAAAATTCTGTTGTGTTTTTAGAAGTTTATGGATTATTATTTCTTTTTTCCATTCTTATATTCAGTTAAAATGAGACAGCTTGTAATAAAAAAGAGTTAATTTAGCAAAATGAAAACAAAAAAGTTTTAAAAATTATTTCCTGTACATTTCACTGTTGAGTCTTGTAACCCAATCTCAACACATGTGGAACGATGTACTGGAGATTAGATGAAAACGTAGCCTTGTAAGAAAACACGTAATATGTTAATATGTACTATAGTAGATGTATAGCATACATCATATTTAAAACATAATAATATATAAAACAAATTAAAATTTTACCCAATAGGCAATAGATTAAAGAAGAAATCACACAATTATTGATATCTGAACATTTATTACTTCCATCATGTACTGTCATAATTAAATTTTGAAGTAGGAATCTTGAACATTACAAAAACCAAACGGTTAAAGACTGAGACATTACAACTTCTCCTCTACCTTGTACATATCTACATGCCGTAAGGAACGTTAATGTAATCTGAAACAAAACAGTTTCAGATTACATTAAGTGTTGGTTGAAAGAGATTTACTGTATTTATTTATCTATATTCTTGTTTTAGCTATAGCTTTATATGATAAATTTATCTGAGTTTCAATTCATTAGAGTTTAAGCAATTGTTGTTTATTTATGTTACTGGAAATCAATCTCTTGGTAAAATTTCTCATTCCGTCGTCTGATTATGCGTTATAATATTAACGCAATATCTGTTGTTACTAATCGTTCAATGTTTTTTTTGGATAGACATTTGGAACAGGCTATACCTCTTTGTTTTAATTGTGTGATGTATTAGGCTGTGCGAAAAAGAAAATGAAAAAATAAAAAAAAAAGATGAAGAAATATTTTGTATAGGTTATTTAGTTGAAAATTTGTAATGCAATAAATTAAATAAGGCTAAAATAATTTCACCGCTTCTTATTCCGTTTATTTAACCAATCAAGTTTGTACGATCATATGGTACAATTATACAATATTGATATAATTATACATGGACTAGATTATTTATTTTATATAACTTTACATAAAGTTCACTGTAATTAAAATTTATATAACATAAATAAATAAATGATACATCCATATTATTAAGTATTTTTAAGCTTTTAGGAAATTTTAGATAATTTTACTGATTAATTGATTGGTTAATAAAAACTAATTACTCAATTTAAATTATATATTGATATTGTTAATGTGGTCTTTTGTAGAATTTGTATATGATACAGCGAGAGAACATAGGGTGAAACAAATAAAAAAATAGTTATTTCAGCCTTATTTAATTAAATAAGAAACACTTGTTAAATATATTTAGCGTACAAAATATTATTTTTTTCTCAATGAAGAAAGAAAGAACAGAACAATTTACTCAAAATTTATTTTTATAATTAAAAAAAAAATTAAAAAAAAGTATAATGATTTGTGACATTATGATATGATATTATACAATGTATATATAATAATATATTAATACTAATAGACTAACAAAAAATTATGATATTATATATTTCACGAGTAATTACGCTTTAATGATTCTAACCTTTTTTGCTGTTATGAAACACTCACATTATTTTTATCAATTCTATTTCTAACATAGAATGTCATACAATGTCATATAATGTCATATAATTGCAATATAATATCGTAGAATTTAGTGCAATATAGCGTCATTTAAAAAAAGCAATATTTTCCCTTAGTTCCTTCTTACGAAATGAAAGACTTGATTTCTGATATTCAGTTAATGTTTACTGTTTAATGTTAAAAAAACAAAAGTTATGTAATAATTTTTTGTTGTCTGTCCCGATGTGCCAATTAGTTAATTAAAAAGTAAAACAGATAATTATCTATTTAAGGACTAAGAGGAGAAGTAAATTATGTAATTAAGTATATAAGAAATAAGAGGAGACTTGCTTAGGATTAATTTTGAGATGATTTTTGTAATAGAATCTCTGCAATATGTTGTTATCTAATTTGAGAAATAATCATATGATACATGTTTAGTTTTGCTTACACTATTATTTAAAAAGTAATAATAACATTGTTTTTTGTTATTTGATCAATAATTATTATTTCATAAATTCTAGCTTACCGTCAATAACAATAAACGTAAGTTTTTTGGTAACAGAATTTGCTTTTAAATTCTTTCCCAACTCTCCTACACAGTATATCATTTTCTTACTGCAGCTCACGAGGTTCAGTTATCACTGAAACAATTTTCTGTTCTACTATAATTATAAGTATTATCATTAGACATTATTAAGTATCAGGATGTACCAGTGTATCAGATGTTATCAAGGTGGTTTTACATGAAACTGTTTAGCTATCAATGCTAGAAAAAAAATTATAATACAATTCGTTACCTTTATCAGCTTTATATTGATTAAAAAAGGAATTGTGATTCCATAGACTGTCGAATGCTGTATAACATTTAGGAAATAGAAATGTGTTTGTCAAAATGCATAGATGCTTGAAAAATAAAGATAGAATTGCTAATCATAATGAAGGAAATGGGGTAGCTAAGTTTTTATCGCACTGAGTTGCTATGGCGAAGGTAAACGGGTTCAAATCCAGCTATGGCAGATAAATTATTTAAACTGTTAACAGCCGCGGATGGAGCCTGTGGGATCTAGAGACGCTTCTGTGGCTCTTCCAAGTCTTTCCCATATACTGAACCCAAGACCTTTCATGGGTTGCTGTGGGAGAGGTTTTTTGCATTGCTAGTTATTTTTTATTTAGAGAAATTTGAGGTTTAAAACAAGGTGATCGGCCTGAAAAAATGTTTGAACGTTGGTAGTAAAATACCTGTACTTGGCTTTGGGTATGATTGGGGCCTGTTGGGTGAAGACATGATAACTATACAACTAGAAAAAAATAATGCTTATAATCAAGTAGGCCTTATAGTAAATTTGGATAAGGCAATGTACATATCGATGCCTTTGTTCATAGATGTGTTAAGTGCAAGTTTTTCAAAAATGGGTTTGTTTTTATTTTCCACGAAAAGGCCTTAAAGACCACGCGAATATCACAACCTCTTCATCTGCTTCCTCTTTTCCCATAGTCCCTCATGAGCTCTGCGTGTCTAAGTTTTCTCTCCTCAGACCACGCAAGACCCTTTTTGGGGCGCTTTTTTCCCACAAGAACCTTTATTCCCTTGAGCGTCCTTCTGTATTCATTTCGGTCAAAACAATCTCAGTATGTTAGCCTCACTTAGTCTATATCATCCCTAAGTTGTTTGAAATATCCCAATGCATTTTTGTGACAGTGGATTAGGTGAAAAATTTTATGGTTCAGTCTTTCAGGATTCATCCTCATCATGTGTCCATAGAACCTTAGCCTTCCCAACCTAACATCAGTTTCTAAGTCTGTTGTTTCCCTATAAATTTCTTCATTCGAAAATGGGCTTTGTTATATAAATAATATTGTAAAGTTGTGATCAGGAAGTCATAGATCATATGCTGATATAAAATTAATAGAGAAGCTTTGAAGGTTACAAAAATATATTGTGTGCTTAAAGTCGAACTGTATTTCTTGTGTTAAATTATTATCAAATTAGACTCCTGAAAAATCTTATCGGCACTTAACACATATGTGAACTAAGGCATGGATATATGGTTAGTGGCAAAGAGGATAGTTGAAAAACAAAACAAAAAAACTACCACTACTACTCGTGAACATGGTTGAGACTACTGTTCCATGGACAACGGTTCTGCAAGGAGGTCACTTGTCTTAGTTCACGCTCAACCGCCAGATTTTTCCCCTGGTTTTGGGTACCCTATTTTTATAATATTTTATAGAGGCTGGGTGAGCCCTAGGAGGGTCCTTGATCCTATATGATCTATCTCCCCCTGCAAACAGGCTAAATAAAAGTCTTGCTTTCAGCGGGATTTGAACCAGGATTTCTGGCATGGCAAGTGATTTCAATGAAGTAGATATAAATGTGAATAAGTTTGAAATTGTTGAGAAAATTATGTATTTAGTGTCCGTAGTTAGAAAAAGTTGGGAGCTCTGTGTGTAAAGTGCTGAGCCGCCATGTTGAAGATTACGGATTTAAATCCGGCTGTGACAGATAAATTATTTATTCTGTTAACTGCCGTGGATAGACGAGGATAGTACAGAAGATCCTTCTGGGGCTCACCCAACCTGAATAAGGTTGGTGGGTAATTTAAAAAAAAACTGCCCCTCACCTAGTCACCTTCATTTCTCTGCTAATAGTTCTTATTACAAACAACTAAAGTTACTGAACAAACTCCATATCTGTGGTGTGAATATCATGAGCTCAGGATGCTCTAAGGTGATTGGTGAGGAAAACTGATGCCGTAATTGTGTCCTGTGAGACATTGTAGTTGTAGGAAAGTAACTAACGGGGCAGTTTAATGCTGAATAATTTGGGACAGTTTAATGTTGAATAACTTACTTTGAATAAATTTTCCAGTCATCATTTCTCTTTCGGAATGTCTAGAGCTACATATTATTGGAAAGGGTCAGTTTTACTTTAGGGTTAAGGATATAATTTCTATGAGGAACATTTCTCCACAGATTTGTCAAATTAGTTACATTATATTAATTATCATAATTTTTTAATCATTGCTTTGATTTTTAAATATTTTTATTTTGAAGAGAAAAGCTTTGCTTTATTATATATACGATATTAGGATCTCGTTGACTTAGGTCAATTTTGTATTTATAATTTATTTTTTATTAATTATTCTTTTGATGGTGATTATTTTTAAATATTTTTTTAAAGATAAAATATTTGTCCTGGCCGGCATTCGAACCCGAATCTTCCGCATCTCTAGCGAACCAACTGAGCTACCAGGCTCATAACCAGGCCAGACAAATCCATTCTCTTCACCAATCCTATATTCCCGTGTTGGATTTGCTGACTTCGAGTTTCCCTGTCAGTAATCGAATTGTTGTTTTGGGATTTTCTTCCACAAACGCTCAGAGAACATCGCCTTCAAGCCATCCCAGCCGGGGGCAAATCTTTTCTCTTCAAAATAAAAATATATTAATTATCGATTCCGTGGCAACACTGATTCAGTCAAATGGCGGGACTAGGCCTCGCTAAGTGTAACTTTCACTGCCATTATTTTGTTTGAAGTGAACAGATGCCTGTATTTGTTTCTTTGGACTATCCTTTAGAAAAATGGTATTCTATATCACATTATTACCATTAAAATTTTCGTAACCTTGGGGCTAATTAAGTTGTCGTTTGATGATTAGTTGTGTGTACTTTTCTAGCTCCTTTACTCGCAGCCTTAAACAAATTTAGGGTAGGATGATATTATTTTTTAATTAAAAAAGTAAATAGCTAAAAAAACACGTTAGGTACCTTAAATGGTGGAAAATGACTTTTATTTTATAACCATGGATTTTTTTACTCCCTTTGAAAAATCCTAGGGCCACCTGGTGGGGTGTGAATCCGCGATTTTGGGCTTAGTGGTTCGTTAGGTCCACTTGACCCCAGGTCGGATACTTTAATGACAAACCACCTTCCTGCCAAACAGTTGTCCCAGAAATAGTACAGTCTCTACCTTGTACTGAACGTCCCCGAGACCCATCATAAGTTGTCGTACAGTTTTTCTTTCTGAATATTATTTTTATGAATGTGTATTTAGTCGTGAGCAATATTTGTGTTGTCTAAAGGAATACATTTTCTACATATCGTCACGAGAAAGCAAGATATTACGATTCATAACTATTCATGATTCATGGATGAAGTGAGGGAGAGAGAGGAAACTGTGGATACAGAACGGCTGGAGTAGAATCTGCTGTGGTGGCAGATATTCATTCGCTTTGAGTTGTCTAAACCCGATGGGATATTCATAAGTTATAACAACTTGGCCATAAAGGCGATTATATATTTCAACCAGGTTTAATTAATTTAATGGTTTAAACTCCCTCGGAGCAAACAATGAATGCAATCTCGCTGAAGTCGTCACAGCTTTGTTTAAACATCGCATATCCTAGCCTAAAAACATTTGAATGAGGAAGCAAACGGTCCGGATGGAGGTAAAAAAAACTCTTAAATAGGGGTAAGTGTATTGGAAAGCCACGTTTCGACCCACATTGCAGGTCTTCTTCAGGGTATGTGGTGGAGTCATGCTCAACTGGAGTAAAGCCTAGGCACTTGATTCCACCACGAGCCCTGAAGAAGATCTGCAATGTGGGTCGAAACGTTGGCTTTCCAATAATAAAGTTATATTATTTTTTACTCTAAAGCAGGCCAGACAAATCCATTCTCTTCACCGATCCTATATCCCCGTGTTCTCGCAATTTTTGCAATGTATACACGGGGAAGAATTATTATTGAACATTACTTTAATTAGCATCTCATTGACTTACGTAAATTTTATATTTATAATTTATTTTGTATTTATTATTCTTTTTCTTTATAAGGTATTTCTTATATACTGGACTAACTTCTTGATTTATACAATCCGACTATGAAGAAAAAAACCTTATTCCAGTCAACAAATTTCGTTAAAAAATTAACAAAAGATATTTCTTCTGTATTTATTCTTTCGCATATAATTTGTATCAATTTTCTTTCGTTTTACTTGTAACTCTCTAGGAGTATATTATCATAAATATTATATTTTATCTGTATTAAACTAGGTTTTCCATACTTTTATATCTCACCTTTTTTATATTTATACTCTTCATTTTGTATCTTTCTGTTTGCCTTTTCATTTTTCTTTCTCTTTGTATTTTGTTTGCATTATCACCCTTCTGTAGATTTATTCTGTAATTTTTTTTATTCATATATCCTTCATAATTAATTCATATATCCTTAATTATTATCCTTCACTTTTTGTTCTACTTTTATATTACTCTATATATTATAATATTCTTGGTACTGTAATTTTTTTTTTTTGGAATTTGGCTTGTCTGTTTTTTCTCTCATAGCCCTGAAGATGACCTACAAAGTAGGTCAAAACGTAGGCAGAATTAATAAATAAGTCCACACTTATTTGGTGTTTATTTTGACTGCACCCCTCAACTATTTCCATCCTCCATTAGATCTTACAGTCAATAATTTTCCTCTGTAACCTCTATAAATATGTAGCATAAAATGGAAAACAAAACTTGCGCTTATGCATTAGCAACACCAAATCATCTCCTTGCACAACTGTTGGCTTAGAGACAGTATGTTCCTAAGGATGAATTGAACTCAAGACCCTTGAGGGGTGTATTAGTATTTTTTTTATTTTACCATTTTATTTGTTATTGATATTATGTGGATAATGAATAATTATTCATAATTGTTATAATGATGGATTTAAAATTGAGTTGAGAGTTTTTAACAATTATTTTTTAATTGTTAATAATATTTGTTTTAAAATAATGTATATGGTCAATGGCTAACTTTTTCTATAAAATAGATTCATCACTATAATATAATATATTGCAGACTTTTATAAATAATTAAAGAATCAATAATATTATTAAATAATAAATATTGTGTATTGATTTATTATTGTATTATTACAATATTATACATTTACGAGAATAACATGACCCTCTTGTGTTGCAGATGGCGAGCCAATCAAATTGCCGGAAAATCTGGAGAGTCTGCCCAAGGCGGAGCACTTCCCCACTCAGCGCCATCGTTGGAACACCAATGAGGTCAGTATATATTATATTAATATATATATTATTAGTATATATTATTATTAATATCATCATCATCATCACATGGCGCTATGGTCCATGGAGGACCTTGGCCTCCTCAACAATTCTCCTCCACCTTGACCGATCTCTCGCTGCTCTTCTCCATGTTCTTACCCCCAGGAGCTTAAGGTCTGCTTCCACATCGTCCAGCTATCGCATTCTAGGCCTTCCTCTTTCTCTTTCTCCGCCTGGACGTCCCTCCAGAATCAGCTTTGGGAGCCTTTTTTTTGTCCATTCTCTGAACGTGCCCCAACCATCTCAATCTTGCTTTTTTAATAAAAGAAACTATGTCAGGTACTCCTTATAGGTCTTTAAGTTCTTGGTTCCTTTTCATGCGGAAACAATTTCCTTCCTTGGTTGGGCCATACACTCTTCTAAGAATCTTTCTCTCCCATGCATTCAATAATCTCTCATGCTGTTTGGTTAGAATCCACGCCTCCCCACCATAGGCAACGACAGGACGAAGTATCGTCTTATATACCCTTATTTTGAGACTACGGGGTACAGCTCTATTTTGGAACACGTTTCTGAGGGACCAATAGCATCTGTTACCGTTTTCAATCCTCCCCTTTATTTCATGTTCCAGTCTATTGTCTTCTGTAATAATGGTGCAAAGATATTTGAATGTCTTAACATTTTCAAAACTGCACCCTCTTCCTTGGAGATATCCACTGGACGACAATTTCCTGGATGAGAGCATGTATTTTTTTTTTATCCATATTTATAATGAGCCCTGCTTTCCTAGCTGCCTCTTCACATTCCCTTAATGCTTCCAAGAGCACGTTTTCATTATATAAACTATATTAATATATACTATACTATAATAATATATTAGTATATTTTAAAGCAAACATAAAATAGGTTCCTTTAATGGGGAGAGGACCTGGTAGTTGACCGTGAGCCAAATCACCTACCTGCAAAACCATTCACTAAAAACAGTACAGTCTCTAGCATGTACTAAACCCTAAACCCTTCATGGGTTGTAGTGATACAGGTCATATCGAACTAGTATTTCTAAAGTAACACAACTCAGAAATCAGTGTTTTTCCGGTGGTGTGTTATGACTATGAAAGAAATCGGTTAACATTAAATCATCATCCATCAGAACTTTATCAAACTTAGCTTTAGAGCTTGTCTGCAAGAAGGCACTTTTGCCACTCTTAGTGTCCCAATGCTATCTAATAGTTTTTTCTAGTTTTTTTCAAAAATATAGATTTTTGACTTATGTCACCTAAAAAATACTGGCGCTTCATAAAGAAGTGTTTAATGATGTAAAATGATATCAGCGTTGCCTAGCAATAAATCGAGGAACTTTTTATTTCTTCTTTTTTCTTGCTCGATCAGTCAAATTATAAATATTTTTTAAAATTGGAAAATCACAAAGGCTCTGATCCCTGCTGCTTTAAGCTGTTATTCGAAATATGTTAGTGTTTTTGAATATGAATGGAAAAGACAGAAAGCATCAAATGCAAAAATAACATAAGCTATATCTTATTCCAATATTTCAATCTTAGTATTATTATCCAATATAGTTTTCCCCGTTTTTCCAAAAATTTGGGTTTTTACTTGATAATAACAATAATAATAATGATAAATTCTTTATTTATTCTGGGACAAGTCCATTTAGAATAACAATACAAGTTTCTATATAGGGTATTTTTATCCCTTAGAGTATAATGGGGTTACATTTAATTAATTACTACCATTAAATTAACAAATGAGAAAGAATTAGTCAGAAAAAGAATTGCGAATTATCTCCAGTGATAACATTTAAAAAAAAAACAGAAACAAGATTACAATAATTATATAGAGAGGAACAATTGATAATTACATATGTATGCAAATTACAATGTCAAGTAGAAACAAACAATGCGGAAAATGAAACAAAAATACAAACAATATCAACTAAGATAACTTGTTTTTAAAAATATCTAACTGGATCAGTGAAGCGTCAATAATAGAAACATACTTATATATAAATAAAAACACATCATTCATTTATCAGTTAGGAAATTTTAATCTGAAAACTAAGTATGTTATTTCCGATTTTTTGGGAATTGTTAGGATATGAGGTGATTGAATATACGGGATTTGAAGGTTGAAAGATTCTTGTAACGACGAATGGAAGAATAAATATAGTTCCAAAGAGACGAGAATCGGATAAGGAAAGCTCTATCAAAACCAGTTGTTCAGTGGGATGCTCTATACAGGCCTGAGAATCGAGAACGGGTGTTAAGATGTGGACCGAGGTTTTGAATTTAAGGAGATCGGAGATGTTTGATGGGATTGGATAACTTGGTAAAGAAAGGAATCTAGAAAGTACTTACGGCGATAGGAAGGGTAGACCCACTTCAACTCTTCGTAATATCCGGTGATACGGGAGTCTCTTGGGATCCCAAAGCTGAAACGAACGAAGCAATTGATCAACCGTTTACTTATGTCACTTCAGAAATACTAACACTTCATGTATAATGTATCCTTAATTCGAAAAGCAATATGAGAATCTCCATTAATAATTAAACTTGTATTATTTCATAATCACTGTTTGTGTTATTAAAAAAAGTAATATGAAGTTCATGTTTGCTAAAAATGTTTTTTATTTCAATTAATATTATCTAAAAAAATCAGAAACAAGTTTAGTTTTTATCAAAGGCTAAATGAATCTGGTCTTTACGGTAGCCATCCTAGAGAAGAAGTTTAAATATATTATTAATTCGCGTGACTTAAACTTGTGTTAGATTATGAAAATTAGATGGGATATAATTATGAGGGGAATCGAGTTGGGGCGAACATTTTCTTGTAGAATAGCTTTTTGTTCTGTATCCTTCGTTCGGAATAAGTTTGTGATAAGTAGTTCGTTCGGTGTAACAGTTTTGAAACCTTAAAGATTGTGTTTAAAAAAAAAAAATCTGGCCAAAACTTATTTAATCGTTTTTATTGGTTTATTTAACAATGATTGATATTAATTAGAAAAATATATTATATGAAATAGAGACCAGGAGGCTTCAATGAGAAATCCACCTGATGAGAATGGACGACAATAGATGGCCGAAAGAAACTCTTCCTATATAAACCAAATTATAGAAGAAAGAGAGGAAGCCATGGATGGAGGATGTAAGAGAAGGAATGGCAGCAAGAGGGATGCGAGAGGAAGAAGAAGAATGGGGTGACAGGAAAATATTTTGGGTGTCGGGATCCATTAATTGTAAAAAACCCAAATTAATAAAGATATTAATTAGATTATCTAAAGTTTTATGGCGCTTTAGTTGTCACCAGTGGTTATGTATGAAATGGAATACCGGATGCCATGAAAGACTATTGAATATGTAGGAGAAGGAAGGGGAGCGGTTGCGGATGAAGACCAATGAGCAAATAAGAAACCTCTACGAAACACCGGATGTTGTTTCCACCATAAAGAGGACCAGAATATGGTATGACATGTCTAAACAATGGAGTGTGGTTTACTTCCTAAATTGATGATGGATGGAAATAAAGGTATAAGAAGTAGACAAAAATGAGTAAGTTCCACCTAGGATATGTCAATCTGTAATAAGTCTCTCACTGCTGGCACTATCGGATGAAAGTGTGGTTTTATCAGAGAATGACAGAAACTTCCAGCAATGTGTTAGAAGATTAAAAGAAGAGTTGCTGGCTATAAATGTGACCATAAGCCATAATAAAACAAAAGTGATGAGGGTAGGAAAGAAGCCAAGGAGAATAATGAAGGTCATTAGAGTTGAAGATAAAGTCCTGAAACAAGCGGAGAACTTCAAATACCTGGAAGCGCACCTGAACGAAAAAGGATACATCGATTTGGAAATGACCGAGAGAATCGGTGCCGCGGGCAGGATGTTTGAAGCTGTTAAGAGAGGATTTCTTAACCGAAGAGATGTAGAAAAGGAAACGAAAGTGGCTGTATTTAAGTCAATATGTCTCCCTATCCTCACGTACTCTTCAGAATCATGGACTCTGGCAAAGAAACACCAATCAAGAATACAAGCAGCAGAAATGAGATTTCTCAGGAAGATAGAGGGCAAAACAAAAAGAGACCGAGTCCGAAAAACCACTGTAAGGTCGAACCTGAATGTTCAACCAGCCAACGAGCTAATAGAGGAAACAGACTAAGATAGCTTGGACACCTCCTGGAAGAATCCTAGCAGAATTGCTAGCAAGACCTATCGGAGCCAAAGTGGAGGGAAAACGAGAAAAAGGACGACCTAGGTGGGAGTGGGAAGAGGTGAGGAAGGAATTTAAGAAGAGGGGGCTCCATTGTAGTAGAAGACCACAGTTGGTGGAAGACTGGACCGCTGTGGAGTGCTGGAGAAGGCTGTGCAGAATTCCTCCTCACACTGCTTAGTAAAGAGGATTGATTATGATGGTGAAGAAACAGGGGTAGGCCTAGAGTTCCTTGGTCGCAAAATGTATTAGATGACCTTCGGTCCTTTTGTGTCGAGAGATGGGAGGGGATGTGCAGCCAATGAGAGACCCGTGTAGAGGAGAATTGATGAGGAGGTCCTGCAACTGGCCATATCAATAGCACCGTTAGTATATAATTGATTAGAGTGAAGTAGTAGCCAGGTTTTCTATGAAGCATACCCATCATATTGCTATAGCGGTTTTACAATTTATAAATACGATTTTAAAATCGCCATATCCCAAGCTTTGAGATTCCATTGAAATTAGCGAATAGTATTAGAGTATGTATTGTTCTGTTCTGGAATTAGTTGTTCTATCCTGCCTCGGTGAATTGATGAATAAGTCAAATTCTGTCTCAAATGAGTTAATTGTACTGTGGGAAACGGAATCGTGTCATTAACATTGTGCATAAGTGGCTAAGTCAGGGCTTGGTTTGAAATAGAGTTTTTGCTTGTATTAAATCTCCCAAAACTACAAAAATAGGACGATTCCTCTTCCTTAGTACTAGTGATGTAACGGATCGTTAACAAAGTATATCCGCGGATACGGATCCGAATACGGATATTTGGTGTCAAAATCCGCGGATACGGATCTTAACTTTTTTACTCAATCGATGTCGGTGCCTTTGACTTTGATAATTGTCCGCACTTGACGCTATGCGTGACAGACAGGACGGTACATGTTTCGAGTTTTCGACTAGCACTGCGCGGCATTGGTAAGGTTTCTGTTTAGTACTGAGTTATAAAATTGTCAACAAAGACTTTCTTTTTAAACCTTAAAAGGATTGCCTGAGTCAAATGTTAAATATCAATTGTTTTTACCTGGTAACCTTTATTCAGGGTTATTTTTAATTTACTGAAACCTCTTAGGTACGTGTTAGTAACACTATAAACTGCAACTTTTGTTCTGGACAAACGTCGAAATCGAAAGAAAACATTTCGTTTCTCCTTGCAAACTAAGATCAGCTGATCGGTCTTTTGAATGGAGGACTGATTTTTGTTTTTACATTTCGACGTTGGCCAGAACAAACGTTGCTGTTTATGGGGTTACTAACACATACCTAAGAGTACTGCAGTGAATATAAAATAATCCTACATAAAATTTCATCAATGTATTGAAGATTAATACGGTGCATCCGACATATCACTACTTTACAACTATTTTCGACACAATTCGACTTAAACACTTATTCACCAAGGCTGCTGATTTCCAGAACAGCACAGGTCTATATAATAAAATTTATTTATCAGAAAAATAAATAGTTTACACAATTATTTATCTTTTTTCATTTTCTTAATAAGATATTTCTTATATACTGGGCTAACTTCTTGATCTATATAATTTAATAATGAAGAAAAAACCTTATTCCAGTCAACAGTTTTTGTTAAAAAATTAACAAAAGATTAAAAAACGTTTTGACATTTATTTGTCATTTTCAATTGTAGTAGTTCTTCACAACATCCTTCAAATTTACAAGTCCAATCATTACTGTAAAATTAATAAAAGTACACTAAAATACAATAATAAAACAATTTGTCAAAAACAGTAATCATTGGACTTGTAAATTTGAAGGATGTTGTGAAGAAAACTAAAATTGAAAATGGCGAATAAATTTCGAAACGTCTTTGTTTAATCTTTTGTTAATTTTTTAACGAAATTTGTTGACTGGAATAAGGTTTTTTTTTCTTCATAGTCGAATTTATTATTCTTTTGAGTAGCAGGCAGAGTAAACAAACCTGCGACTAGGATAACGTATCTCGGTGTCACCCTCGACCGGCACTTAACGTTATCCCAACATTGTAATAAGAAGATCAGGTCGGTTAGAACCAAATCTTACAGGCCTAATCACCTTTTAACCTCACCGAACTTATCACTTCGCCTCAAAGTAATGATCTATAAGGCAGTTATTAGACCAGCACTCCTTTATGGGGCGCCTATGTTGAATAACATTTCACCAACAACTTCAAAAAGGCTCCAACAATTTCAAAACCGTATACTGAGGCGTATAGTAAGGCACACCTCTCTTCAAAGGACGAAATCAGACATAATATACGAGACCCTCGGACTCCCGACGGTAACGGACTTCATCAAACGGAGGCATATCAAATTCTTTAATAGCTTCCAACACTGCACGAACCCACTATTCAACACACTTACACCGACAGAACGACCTCAGCGCTGGCAAACACATGCACAGACACTCAACATGGATTGAGTAAACAACTAATTAACTCCAATCAGAAAGAACTAGTGAGCCCCCCCACTCCTACCATCTAATTAATCTCAAGATAATTGAATGCACAATCCTCTCTTAAAATGGACCAGGTGCAGTACAAGAGATGTCATGTATCATATTAATATGTCATTGTTAAAAATTAATAAAAGCCGAGGGGCTAAGAAAAAAAACAAATCTTTTGATGGTGATTATCTTTAAATATTTGTATTTTGAAGAGAAAAGATTTGTCAAACCCGGTTCTTCCGCATCTCTAGCGCGGTTCTCTAACCATCTGAGCTACCAGGCTCGTAACCAGGCCAGACAAATCCATTCTCTTCACTGATCATATATCCCCGTGTTCTTGCTATTTTTGCGATGTATACACGGGAAAGGATGTTACATTACTTTAATTAGGATCTCGTTGACTTACGCCCATTTTATATTTATAATTTATTTATTATTCTTTTGATGGTTATTATTTTTAAATATTTTTTTAAAAGAAAAAATATTTGTCCTGGCCGGGATTCGAACTGAGTCTTCCACATCTGTAGCACGGTTCTAAGGTCGTAACCAGGCCAGAGAAGTCCATTCTCTTCACCGATACTAAATTACCGTGTTGGATTTGCTGACTTCGAGTTTCCCTGTCAGTTGTTCTGGGATTTTCTTCCATAAATGCTCAGAGAACATCGCCATCAAGTGTAGAATTTGGTTGCTCTTAAAACTGCTTTTAAAAGACTGAATTATTATTATTCTCTGACCTTTGGTGGAAGAACATCCCAGAATAACTTTTCGAGAATTGGCTGGGAAACTCGAAGTCCTTAATTACGCCGTCCTTCGGAACGGACGTTAAACAGGGGTTCCGAGCCTGTACGCTGTCAGGCACTCGTTAAAAATCCCTATCCCAATTAAACCTGTATAGGGAAAATTGAGAGGTCCCACTGTAGCATCGTCCGATTAGCCATGGCAGCATAAAGTGACGTTAAATGAACAAACAAACAACAAACAGCAGATAGCGGAATACAAAATTTATCCGCTATAGCCGGTAACTTGCTACACTGCTCACTTTAGGTATATTATACACAAGGAAATTATATAAATATTATTATATTTAAGGATTTACAAGTTTATTTGTTGTTAATTTATAATAGGGGGTATAAAAAAAAAGTATGACCCTTTTATCAAATTCCAGAGTTCAAATTTCTGTAAATATTTTAATGCTATTTATTATTTACCAACACTTAATAATTCCTTTAGAGGATTCTCTAAGCTTGAAGCTCTAAGACACATCCTTGCAGATAACAAATAGCAAATGGACATGGGCTGGACCTCTCTTGCGGTGCAATGACAATAGATGGTCCAAAATAGTCACGGAAAGGACACCATATGACCGAAAAAGGATGAAAGGCCTACAATTGAAGAGATGGAGAGATCCATTTAGGCTTTTGGCAGGACCCCTCTGGTGGAGAGCTCCTAAGGAGATGTGTGGAAGAAAAAATGGTTGGCCCTTACAGATCCCGCATCCCAGTAGGGCTTGTCTAGTCAGGGAACTGTTAAAGGCTATTACTCCTAAAGGAAAGCCTATGCAAGAAAAATAAATGTGTATATAAATATTTATATATAATGTAAATAATTTTTTTTTTTAATGTTGTTTGTAAATGTTTTATAGTAATTTGTATAATTTACGAATAATTAAAGGGTATTTTCATTTCATTTCATTTCATATAGCGCCACCTTATGCTGCTATGGCTAATCGGACGATGCTACAGTGGGAGCTCTAAATTTTGCTTATCCAGGTTTAATTTGGATAGGGGTATTTAACGAGTACCTGACAACAGAAATGCTCATTGCTCCCATTTTACGCCTTTTCCGAAGGGACGGTATAAATAATGGTTTTTTACTCCCTTTAAAAAATACTAAAGCCACCTGCCGGGCTACGAACCCGCGATCTTGGGCATAGTAATTTGTTATGCTAACCACTAAACCACAAATGACCCCAATATTTAAAAGTTATATTAGAACTATGAAAGTTTCTATTTTAATAATAGTCTACTTCTGTTTTAATAATATTTATAAAATATACGATATTTAAATTTAAACTGTTTGTGACTATCCTTTACAAGAGACATTTGAACATTTGGCTCTAAAAAACAATCTCCTGTTAAAAGGCTACGTGTTAATAAAACATTAATCAAACAGCTGGTAACTAAAGTGAAACAGAAAAACAGAAAAACATTATTTGAATCGCTAAAGAATAGATGAAAGAATTCCATTGCTTACTCTTCGTCAACACATATATATTTTCTTTTTTTTTTTAAATTAAAAATTCTCATTGACCTTTCGGAGAGAGTCACAAAAGGTAGACAGCCTTTAGGTAAACTACACTCCTCGTCCAATCAAATAGAATTAAATACCTTTGATGAGGGGAGGTGGGGTTGATCCGTGCTTTGTGAGGGAAACAGTGTTGTAACCTCCCATGTTAGCTTCACAAATCAGTCACTAAACAATCTTTTGTTTTTTGTAGTAACGGAAAAAAAAAATCGTTACGTTCGATTATTTGAAGTAATTATTTAAAAATTAAGTATTCCTAAGTGAACAAAAAATAAATCAATTATTTATTATTGATAACATAATAAAAATATACAAGAAATATATAAGAAAATCAGCACAAATCAAAATTACAAATTAACATATAATGATTTTAAATATTTTGGATACGACCTATTTGGACTTACGGAGTAGAGCTTTGGGGCTCCACTAAGCCATCGAATTCCTCTCGTATCCAATTCCTACAATCCAAAATCCTTCGTAAAATCCTCAACGCTCCTTATTTTGTTAAGAATAATGGCCCATTTGTTGCTGATTTGGCCCGAACCCGCTATCTATCCTTTCATGACAAACTTTATTTCCACTCAAACCCTCTGGTTTCAAACCTAGCATCCTCTTCGATTCCCGATAATCCTCCGAGGCGCCTGAAAAGAAAATGGCCACGTGACCTTAGTTGAACTAGTGATTTGAGTACTACCTAGTGGGTAGTTTCTCTACTTGCCATGAACTCATGTAATTATGTATCACATAGCCTATTTACTTGATGTATTATTGTAATACAGTTGTAAATATCAATAAATAAATATATATTTTGGTTCTGAATAGAAAAGATTTGTCCTGGCCGGGATTCGAATCCGGGTCGTCTGCTTCTCCGTAGTGCTCTAAACCACTGAGCTACCAGGGGTCGTATCCAAGTCAGACAAATCCGTTCCCGAGTTTGAATTCCGGCCAGGCCGAATCTTTTCTCTTCAAAACCAAAATATTTAAAAATAATTACCATAAAAATAACAGATAATGTGCTTGTCCCCCAAATCGTAGGAAAGGTTTTAATAATTCGGTAATGACATAACTGCTCTCTATCGGCCAACGATTCGAGTTACTTTTGTGACACTCTTCCATATAAAAATTTACCACAATTGTGTTTAAGTCATAATCGAAAAATAACAATTTTTGAGCTGTGCCGGTTTTCTTCCAAAAGAACAGTATACCTGAATAAATGAGGACAGCACACGAATCCCTTGTACAGCTAATAGAGATACTAACATTAAAAATGCCTGAGTGTGCCTCAGGAGGGGCTACAGACCCCACACGGTTGGTTCACTTAAATAAATAATATGCCTGCTTATACACGTTATTCTGCTGTGGCTTAGCAGACGATGCTACAGTAGGAGACTTAAATATTGCCTAATTAGGATTGAAATTTTTAACCTAAGTACCTAACTCTGTACCGGCTCGGGATACCATTTTACCTCCTTTCCGAAGTACGGCGTAACTAAGGATCTTTTACTCCCTTTGGATCTTGGGTATAGAAGGTTTTTATGCTAAACACTACACCACATGTGACCACCGCTCTATTTACTTCTAAAAGTCTGCTCCAAACTTGGAAACCGATTGCCTTCCTTTTTCATCTATCCTACAATATTAAATAAGCGAATAAAAAAAGTATTCTAGAGGAACAGGATTAAACAGGAAAAATCCAAAAGGCCAAAATCAGGATCAACAAACATTTTTTTCCTTTCAATTAAGGATACCAACTTAAAGGACTTGTTGAGCCACAGAAGAATCTCTCTATATCTCATTGAGTCGTTTCATGGCTGATAACAGAATAAATAATTATTTATTTAAGAGATTAATCTATTATTATCTATACATATTATAAAACAAAGTCCTCGGCCGCGTTTGTTCGTGGTAAACTCAATAACAACTGGACGGATTTTCATGCGGTTTTCAGCAATAGATAGAGTGATTCACCAGGAAGGTTTAGGTATATAATTTGTGGAGGTTTTGTGTAAATGGGTTGGAATATCGATGAGTTTCATCATAGACGCTGCTTGCCTAATCCCGTCCAATTATCTAACGCCCAAGATAATAAATTCGTATATAAAGAAATATTTGGTTTTGTTTTTATTTTTATAATTTCTATATAATAAAATACATCAGCTGAGATGGGAAGAAAGAAAATCAAGACTCCCAAAGGAGCCTAACCAATGATATTCACGTGGTCCTTAGTGGCCGGTACTTTATAAATAAACCCAATATTTATTAACAAGTTATTTATTATTTAAAAAAAAAATGAAAGAATACCCTCTTACTACAGAAATGCTGCTCATGTCTATTCCGACAAGTCACATATTTAAGAGATTATACTTCTTAAAGGAATGGCAAATAAAAATTCAAGGGACACTCTGTCAAAATACACAAACATTTCTAAACCTCGAATACCGTTCAGATTATTTTGAAGGGCTCGACAAAAACGCTTCAACAACACCCAATTTCCCGGAAGAGTACGGCACTTACTTGAGGGATGACCCGCGAGAAGGGAGACACTCCCCCGAACAAGAAATCCATAAATCTTTAATTAAATCCACTCACTATAGAATTTATTCACTCATAAATAACAAGGCCATAACTCATCCCATCATGGCGGTAATAAAGGTAATTGTATCAGTCCAAAGAAGGGGGAGGAGGAGGAAGACCCCGCGGTCTCCCCCAGGACCACTCAGTCCCTCCTAACGAGGGGGGGCGTCTTGTCGGAGGGGGCGCGGCGAGGTGACATCACCTCTCATCATCGGGGATTCAAGAGTGTCCGTTCTAGAGGGGCTAGTGTGTGTATGTATGTTCCTAGGTTCAAATCCTTCTGTGGCGGTTAAATTATTTAGTCTATTTACAGTTTTAAAGAAGTCGAGGAGGGTCCGCAGAGCCCACAGGTCCATCTCACCCAGCCTCTTTAAAGTGGGTACTTTTAGTTATGGGAAAAACTAGTTGAGTGTGATATCTGCCAAATCACCTTCCTGCACAAATCAATAAAGTCTCTACCATTTACTGAACCCAAGACAGTTCAGGGGTTGTAGAACATACAGCAATAACAGAATAAACTATTTGAAAACTAAAGATTGATTTTTAAAGAATATATCTACAGCACAGTAGCTACTTATTATTTTCAAGAATATTATATAAAGGAAAGGAATGAAAAGTTAAATTCTGTTGGGACTTATCTCGAAGCGACAACCTGCGGATCTGATACCAAAGTGTGTACCCTGAAGGGGGGTGGGGGGGGGTATTCTGTAATGCTTTGTTCATTTTATTTGAATAAGACATTATTTTTCTTTCTTTTTTTAAATAATTGATTGAATGTAATTTACAACTTAGTCCAGGATCCATGGTCCATTTTTTTACTTGATCAGTATCAAGCTGAATCTTCGTGAATAGCTTCGTTTCGATAAGACGTCCAACAATTTCCTGTGAGAAAATTCTCGATTGTGGTAGGTAGCTAACAGAGGTAGCAAGAATAAAATATGTCGATTTGATGATTCTCAAAAATGTATTACTAACTGGGTTTTTTTTTTGTTAAATCTCAAGATAATTATCTAAATTATTTGAAAAAATATTTGTCCTACAAAATTTATGGTTTGATCAAAGAGATACATCCTTCCAACATGTATCGATAACGAGGTCATAAAAAATGATTACTAACCAGCTGATTTTTTGTTTTTTCATTTATAGTGGAAGGAGGGGGCCCTTTGATCAAACCGTACATTTTGTAGGACAAATATTTTTTCAAATAATTTAGATAATTATTTTGAGATTTAACAAACAAAAAACCCAGTTAGTAATAAATTTTTGAGAATCATCAAATCGAAATATTTTATTCTTGCTACCTCTTTTAGCTACCACAATCGAGAGTTTTCGCACAGGAAATTGTTGGGCGTCTCATCGAAACGAAGCTATTCACGAAGATTGAGCTTGATAGTAATCAAGTGCAAAAATGGACCATGGATCCTGGACTAACTTTATTATATTAATACATCAAGTAAATATAATGAATGTATACAATGACATGAAATGACAAGTTGAGAAACTACATAGTGGCAGTACTCAAATAGCAAGTTCAACTAAGAAAGTCACGAGGCCATCTTCTTTTCAGACGCCTCGGAGGATAATCAGGAATTGAAGATGTTGCTAGGTTTGAAACTAGTGGGTTTGAGTGGGAATGAAGTTTGTCATGAAAAGATTGATATCGGATTCGGGCCAGATCAGCAACAAATGGGATATATTTTGATATAATGACTCTGAGCTTTGGAGAAGTCCTAGGTTCAAATTCGAGATAGATAAATTATTTAACCCCTTAACAACCACGGATGTACTCTGTGCGATCTGGAGACCTTCCGGGGCCAATTTCCCAATCTCTATAAAGTGGGTATCCGAAATAAGAGGAACACCTGGTGGTTGAGCGTGACCTCGGCCAAATTACTTCCGTTGTCCAAGAAATAGTATAATCTCTACTGGATACTGGACTGGATTATATGGTTCGATTGGAGGTTTATTTATCCGGCTAGTGAAGATACTTGGAGCGTGAATAACTCCTTGGAGAACGCGGGAGCCAATCAAAAGCTGGATCTAAATCGAACCCGGGGCACCAGCATAGCCAATTACAGAGCGAACCACTATGAATATGTTAGCGCTAGTGAAGCTTTTTAGCCAACTCGTCGCAAACTCCTCCATACTCATTATTCAAAACTCCCGGTCCCCTTTTCCGCTCAGATAAACTCAATAGGGCGGAGCTCAATAGGCCGGAAATACGGACCTATAGCTCAATAGGAAACTTCTCCATATCCTATGGCTTTTCCTCCTACGTCTTTCTCTCTCCCTCTTCTTGTCCTAATATTTTTATCCCTCTTCCTTCTCGCCCATAACTACTCGTCTCATCATCTCCGGGGGTCGTATATCCGCTAAGTATAATCAAATATCATCAAAAGTTTTCCTTTAAGGAAAACATGTTTTTTTCCATATATATATATATATATATATATATATATATATATATATATATATATATATATATATAATGAATATATCTGAAAACTTCTATGTCTGTTTGTTGCTTTCAGAAAATAGTATAGAAGTATTAGATTCGTCGTAACATAATTTCCTTTACATCTTTCTGTAAAGTTAAAAAAAGTTGTAGTGACGTAATATTTGATCGGCGTTGCCTAGCAACGGTTCGACTTCTTTTTGTTAACTCTTTTTGTCTTGTTCGATCAGTTAAATTATGAATATTTTAAAAAATTAGAAAAATCATCCTTCGGATGAAGTAAATAAATTAGTAGTATGTTAGAGGGTTCGCGATCCCATCTTTTAATAATTATAATAAAGTCTTTATTAAAACCTTTATTACCATTTTACCTTTACCTTACTTATTACCTTTTTGATGAATCGATAAAAAGTCTCCATTCCTCTTGTACATAGGTGATTTTGAACATTTCCATGATTCCAGGTATATTGTTGCAGAAAATTAGGTCCCTCCTCTTGTGCAAAAAAAAGGGACAAATTCCTTTTCTCTAAATCGGTACCATGAAAATGAAACATCGGTGTCTAACACATGGTAACTATATTTTCAGGGGAAATTTGACTTATCAAGGGGTGATGGAATTTTTTCCGTAATCAGCACAAAAGTTACTGTTAAACCCACTAGTCAAATATGCTACAATTTTTTCATCGCAGACCTGTGTAATCGAGTTTTATAGGAAAAATGAGTCAACCCAAAACTGGGTCTGTTCCAAAATGAAATGGATTGGCGAAATAAAGAATGACTGGAATAACACCAGAGGATACCCTAAACTTGGTAATCTGTAGGTTTATAATTGACAAGTTGATCAAGAGGAGAAATCAAAGAAGACTTGAACAACTCAAGAGAAAATGAAGCCCACAGTATAATAATGAAAGAAATATGGGCAAAAAGAGAGGCAAACGCGCACTTCTACTTTGTACTGTAATGATAAGCTCATTCTAAAATAATAATATATACTATCTTAAATTTCCACGGTAAACATTTGATGAATGGATTCAATAAATACTATTATTGTGATAAATACGTATAGATACTATCCGATACTGAAAGTTCTCTTTCGCTTACTGATTCTTCAGCAAGACCAGTCCGACACAAGAGTTTTCAGAGAGAGAGATGTTGTATATGGAAGAGTTAGGGGGGTAAAAAGGGAGTAAGAACTCAATTTGGACAATTCAGTTTGAATAATGAAGTAGGGGGGCGCGGGGAAGGTAGCGCGGTGGTTATCAAATGCAAAAGGCTTGACCGCTTCCCTTCCGTTAATTGATAGCAAAAAGGACCTGGTTTGCATCAATTTATCAAAAAGGCACTGGCTCCTAAAAGGGTCCTTCCTCTACCGCGTTTTAAAACTTTTCACAGTTTCCTTCCGGTCGTCCATTTCCAAGGTGTGGTCATAATGGACCTCCACCAACAATATAAATAAATAATACAACTAAAAATCTATAAACAAATAAAAGAAAAGAAAAAAAAACTGTGTTTGTCAGCTACGACGCACAACTGGAGTTTACTCTTTAACAACTATCATTGTATAGATTATGTAAAAAGAGGGTAAGTGAAAGCATCTTAAAAAATAATCAAATCATATATAAATATTTATTCATACTATTTACATCAGTCAATGAATAGTACTGTCATCATTATTAAATACTGTGAGAATAGGTTAGTGGTAACTAAAATTACCACGAAAAATTATTTAGTCTATTTGCAGCGGGAGATGGATCATATAGGATCTAGGACTCTCCTGGGGCTCACCCAGCCTTTAAAATGTTATAACAATAGGGTACCCAAAATAAGGAGGAAAAATCTGGCAGTTGAGCATGACCTAGGGCAAGCCACCTCCTTACAGAACCGTTGTCCATGAAACAGTACAGTCTCTACCATATACTGAATATCAGACCCGTTCACGGGTTGTAATGGTACAGGTTTAGGTTTATATAAAAAAATAAAAAGTAATCGGATGCCAGAGCACTATTCATCCAGACAGCCCGGATCTGCGCCTATAAATATTTTTATTTTGAAAAGAAAAGATTTGCCCCCCCCCCCCCCCCCCCGAACCCGGATATTAATAGGCGGAGATCCGGGTTCGAATCCGGCTAGGGCAAATCTTTTCTCTTCAAAATAAAAATATTTATAGGCGGAGATCCAGGTTCGATTCCCGGCTGGGGGCAAATCTTTTCTCCTCAAAATAAAAATATTTATAGGCGGAGATCCAGGTTCGATTCCCGGCTGGGGGCAAATCTTTTCTCCTCAAAATAAAAATATTTAAAAATTAAAGCAATGATTAAACAATTATAATAAATTAGAACTATTATAGTTCAACCGGTCTCCCGTAAGATCGCAGCACTATCGCGTTACTCGCCACTTTGACGATACTAGATTTAATTTTACTACTCAAAAAATTTTCATATCGCGGGCTATATATGAAAATCGTTTCTTAAGGAGTAAACTCCAAAAATAGAAATAAATTACGACTCCACAGAACTACCGCGTTATGAGTTCACTGTAAAAGTGGTATCTAGCGGAATTCGTTGAAACTAACTGCTTTGTATTCGCCTTCACAAGAAAATAAAAGGAATAAAATTTAAACTGTAGAATGAGCCTCTTTACAATACTTTATTTGTAGGCTTTTCATCTTTAATTTATCTATTGTGGATTCTATCGAAACATTTATGGTGTTTTAAGTTAAAAAATTCTATCTTTATTTTGAAGAGGAAAGATTTGTCCAGGCCGGGATTCGAACCCGGATCATCTGGATTCTTTAGCGCAGAGCTCTAACCAACTGAGCTAACGCGGCCAGGTTAGAGCTCTGCGCTAAAAAAGCCAGAGGACTCGGGTTCAAATCCCTGCCTGGACAAATCTTTCCTCTTCAAAATAAAAATATTTAAAAATTAACACCATCAAGAAGAATAATAAATTTTAAAAAAAATGTATCGCAACAACCCTTGAAGGGTTTAGTACATGGTCGGTTGTGTAAAAGGTTGTGCAAGGACGTTGAACCGTCAAGTTTTTCTGCCTTATTAAGGACACGCAATTTACAATGATTGGCTGAGCCACGAGAGGGTCTCTGGTTACCATAAAGTCGATTTACTGTTTAAAAAAGAAATCATTTAGAAGCATCGCCAAACTCCAAACATACTTAAGATTATAAAATTCAAGCTTTCATATAAAATTATTCAAACATAAACCTTCCAAAAACAGAGAATTTTCTTTGTCTTCTATTCTGCGCATACAAAAAAAAATCCTGAAAATCTATACCACTACAACCCATGGAGGGTCTTGGGTTCAGTACATGGTAGAGAGAGTATTTTTTCTTCGACAACGGTTGCTAATTGATGTGATTTGTACTAGATCAAGCACAACGCCACGTTTCACCCTTATTTTGGGTACCCACTTTGATCCCCAGGAGGGTTATAGATCCCATAGATCCACACCTTCGGCCAATAACAGATTAAAGAACTGCCAGCGACGCGAGATTTGAACCCAGGACCATCAGCATGGCAACTCAGCGCTCTACTATTCAGCACAGTATGAACCTAAGCCTATCCGTCTTCAACCGTTCCTTAGCCATCTTCTACGAACCAAACGGTCACTCCAAGTTTGAAGAGATCCTGATCAACATTCTTCAGCCAACTTGTTCTTTTTCTCTTGGGAATTCATCTAAATTATGTTCCTAATTATGTAACCTTTCAATATGTCCAAGCCTACTTAATATTCTTTACTTCACAAAGCTAACAATATCCTCATGCCCTATTTCTTTTATGAAAATAAATCGTCGCAACAAACTGCTGAGTATTCCCCTTCACAAGAAAATAAAAAGAATACAATTTGAACTAAAGAAGGAACCTCTTCATTACACTTCTAGGTTTAATTATAGTTTTTCATCTGTAACTTCTCTACGGTGCGTTCTAATGAAATAATTAAAAATAACTGAAAACCTGTATTATCACTACAACCCATTAAGGATACATATTCTAACTTATACATTCTAGTAAGTGCTTTTGAGAAAATAAACCAGTGAGTTACCAGGAGTGTATGCTAGTTTTACTCATCACGTAAAACTTTATAGTTAAAAAAAAAAGTCGAGAGGGGAGATGCCAGGTAAGAATGACAGATATTAAATTTGGAGGGGGGGGCCGAGAATGAATTCGCCAATTAGTCAAGGTATAAAATAAAATTGTGAGTCCTTGGGAAAGAGAGAGTGAGAGAGCTCTGTTAAACGAATATTAAAAGGTGGCCAGGACGTGCCGATGCTTTATGTCCTCATGGTTGAGGATTCCAGGGACCTATTTCATTTAATTAAAACTTTCATCCTGCTAGTGTACACTGGATATGCTCCTTCATTCCTAATGAAAGCTAAGGATAAAATAAAATAAAAAATAAAAAAAGGATTCTTTCATCCTGCACTGCATTTTCCTCTTCTTTTAATCCAGGGACGAGGAGTTTAATTAAAGTTGAAACGTCTACATTATTATGGTTTTTACTTCTGATCCTTCTCCCCCCCTCTCTTCTCTCTCACTCTCTTTCTGTCTCTAATTTCTTTGAATTAAATTAGAATTCGAGGGGGTTATGGTAAAATAGGAATTATTATCCTTTTGTCTCCTTGGAAACGTACAAAGAGATATTAAAAATCGTTCTTTATTTTTCTTCCTCAAAACGAGAAGATTGGAGGAAGAAATGAGGAGGACGTGTTCTCGGTGGAGATACATCGAGTCATCATTTAGTATTCGACAGTTCTAAATTAATTGTGAGCGGAATGGCTCAATGTTAGAGCGCTGAACAGACGGGGATGGATCCCTGAGGGCCTGGTACTCAACTGAGGATTCCTCAGAGGGAAAACCTTGCGGTTGAGGGTGACCTAGGTCAAATCACCTCCATGTACAACCGTTGTCCAAGAAACAGTTATAGTGTGTCACATACTGAACCCAAGACTCTTCATGAACTGTGTATGTACATTTTTTTTTTCTAAACCCATTGCTGCTGTCTTAATATATACATAAATACAAAAGTATACCTTTCTTGAATAGTGTACTTTGATAGTGGTACCTGTACATACAATAAACGTAGGACAACTTTTCATCAAGTCTTGTACTATAAAGTAGAGCGTCGATTATCCAAACGTCAATTATCTGAACGTTCAATTTTCCCGATTGGATTTGCAGAAGGCGGGGTCGACATTGAGATGGCTATCAACGGTTAATTTGCTTTAACTTCGAGTTTCCCTGCCAGTTCTCGAACAGTTTTTCTTGAATTTTCTTCCAGCCAGGCCCCCCACACAAAATCTCGAACCACCGTTGAACATTGCACCCACTTACACTGCTTTTGCACCAGACTTTGTTAATATTCCTGGTCGTTCGGACCCCGTTCCGCCCGAGTTTCAGCTCGTAAAAGAAAATTATATGGCTACAGTTGTAGAGCACTGAGTTGCCATGCCGGAAATCCTGGTTCGAATCCCGCTGCAGGCAGTTACTTTTATTAAGTCTGTTTGCGGCGGGAGATGGATAATATGGGATCTAAGACCCTCCTGGGGCTCACCCAGCCTCTATAAAATATTATAAAAATAGGGTACCCAAAACAAGGGGAAAAATCTGGCGGTTGAGCGTGACCTACACTACCTAGGACAAGTCACCTCCTTGCAGAACCGTTGTCCATGAAACAGTAGTCTGTACCATGTACTGAAACCCAGACCGTTCACGGGTTGTAGTGGTAGAGGTTTTTTTTTTCATTGAAATCACTATCCTCTTTGCCACTAACCATTTATCCATGCCTTAGTTCACATATGTGTTAAGTGTTAAGTATTTAACACAAGTTTTATAATAAAACTTATAATAAGTTTTATTATAAAAAATATTTATAATAATTATATTTATAATTATTTGTAAAAAATAATAATATTTATAAAAAATATTATAAAAATAGGGGGGAAAATCTGGCGGTTGAGCGTGACCTAGGACAAGTCACCTCATTGCATAATCGTTATACATGAAACAGTACAGTCTCTACCATGTACTAAACCCCAGACCCGTTCACGGGTTGTAGTTGTACAGGTATTTTTTTTACGTTGCTATGGCTAATCGGACGATGCTACAGTGAGACTCCTAAATTTTGCCTATCCAGGTCTAATTATGATAGGTACATGTAACGAGTACCTGACGTCATAAACAAGGATCTTTAATTTCCATTTAAAAAATCCTAGGGCCACTTATCGGTCTGCGAACCCGCAATCTGGAGAATAGTAGGTTATTATGATAACCGCTTCGCCGCAGGTCACTCACGAAATAATAACTCAAATGACCAACAAACATAACAAATTTTACTATTCAGAGGGTTATTTTAAAGAAAACATTAAATCCCGCATAATTTCTCTGTGGCACAACTTTAGCTTTAATGATAATAAAAATAAAGCTTTATTGACATGATATGTTTATAACAAAAGCCTCTCCCTTAGGAGCTAAAATGTAGTTCAGCTCCAATATATAATTTTACAGAATAGTAACAATATAAAATAAAATAAACAACATTCATTATAAAATACAAAAACAAACCCAAAAGCATTCTTTTAGAATAAATATAAATAAGTACCAAAACTATAATAATAATACCTAATAACTATTAGTACCTAAATATTATAATAACTATAATAATACCAATTTCAATATAAAATAAAAAAACATTTATTATAAACTACAAAACCAAAACAAATCTTTTTCCTTTTTATAGATTCTTTACAATTCTGAACCAACAGTCTCTGTCCACTTCCATCTTTAGCTTTAATAGCTAAAAAATTTAATAAATATTCGTCAATTTCCAGCCATCTTTTCATCTTTCTCTCTCCCTCTATGTATACAGAGTGTTTCAGAATAGCACGGCACTAATTTAGGTATGTGTTCTCTAACACAAAATAAACAAAAAAGTTCATATTAACATATATCTCAAACTGATTTATTAAACATATATCAAAGGTTAAAGATTTATTTTTTATTATTACTATTTATGTATTATTGTTACAACATTTAGAGTAACTGTTCAAAGGGGTCTCCGTTTTGTTGCAACATTCAGCACGACGAATCCATGCTTCTCTGGCTCTTGGTATAGCACCAGGATGGTGCTTGATAGTGACTGCGGCTTCCACGATCCGATTTCTTAGCTCTTCTTGCGTGCCAACTGCCGCAGAATAAATCATAGACTTCATCCATCCCCACACAAAGTAATCTAATGGGGTTAAATCCGGAGATCGTGGTGGCCATTTAAAAGGTCCGTTTCGACCGACCCATCCATAAGTTGGATTTAAAGTTGCCTAATACCTAGCGGAATATCTTCTAGGAGTTCATGAAGATTATTTTGCAAAAAATGCAAGTAAGATATACCTGACAGCCTAGGTGGCAAAAAGGGGGCCGATGATGTTGTCGCCTAGAAGACCACACCAAACATTTAAAGAAAAAGTACGTTGGCAATGTCCAACAGCAGTCGTATGAGGGGTTTCTTCAGCCCAAGTATGGGTATTTCGAAAATTAAGAATCCTGTTCCTTGTAAAGCAAGATTCATCAGTAACCAAAATGCAGTTCAGGAAGTTAGGATCTCGTGTGCATTGTCGAATTAACAACTGAGAGAAATTTCTGCGCATGTTATAATCTTGTAGTAATAAATCTTGCCTACTCAATACGTGAAATGGATACAATTGTTCGCATAAAGTTCGTCCTACGCTGGTAGAGGAAACATCGAAACGACGTGACAATCTTCTGGTACTAGTAGTAGGAGATAACTGAACAGCATCGAGTATTTCTTCTTCAACGTTTGCAGTTCGTCGAAATCTTTGTCGACCGGCGTTTACTCGTATAGGTTTTAGCGTGCCATTATCCCCAAGGCGTATTTCAATGACCTTAAACGTTTTACGGTTTGGTATTCTTCGGTTAGGAAATATTTCACGAATATCTTGAAACAGGAGCAGCACCATTTCTATGTTCCTCTAAGTTAAAAGCATGTTTGTTTGTTCTGCAAAAGTGAATAAATTTGAGGTGTCTCCCATGGTAAATATAAATTGAACTGTCTCACAGTATTCACTCACACTATAACACACAGAACTAGACAAACAGATGAGCAACTACTGTCGGTGTTTATCTTTCATTTGTTTATCAGGTGATTAAAACCGGTAATAGTAATAAACACGCTAAACTGTGTACAGTCATACACAGTCATACAAACAGTTGTTTGTAGTAAATAAATAATAAATCTTTAACCTTATCTGTTTAAAACGGGAACGCTCAACAGAGACATCAAAAAAAAGTTAATACATATTTGGAAAAATTCCAACTAAAAACCTTAAGTCTCTAAACTAAAACAGGAAATTATAAACACCTGTCCAATATTTCGCCTATTCAGGCATCCTCAGGGCAGAAAGAGAATAATAGTTTTGAGCCTTGGAGGTGGTGGGATGTGTGTTTTTTGGGTGCATTATTCATCTTTTGGTTTGCTATTATTCTCTTTCTGCCTTGAGGATGCCTGAATAGGCGAAATATTGGACAGGTGTTTTTAATTTCCTGTTTTAGTTTAGAGACTTAAGGTTTTCAGTTGGAATTTTTCCACTTATGTATTAACACTTATATGTTTAATAAATGAGTTTGAGATATATGTTAATATGAACTTTTTTTATTATTTTGTGTTAGAGAACACATACCTAAAATAGTGCCGTGCAATTCCGAAACACCCTGTATATGTATACATATATATTATACCAACTTACAGAAGGAACTTGCCAGGTATGTATATACGTTCCCGTTAACTATCTACTCAATAAGGAGAGGGGTAGGGAACAGACACAGTAATTGTGGATTAAGGTATCCTATAGAGTAGGAGGCGTGGAGTAGAGTTAAGTAGTCTCCAGACCACAATTTACTGTCTCATTAAGTTGAAATTCCACGATATTATAGAAGCAGTGGAAAGGGGAGCATTATTGGAATAGTTTCGCTAGCGCTGCCACAGTTATTGTGGTCGTAGTCTCAACCACTCCCTTCCTAATAACTTGTTAGTCTCGAGTTCAGCCTCGAATTATTTTTATCTTTAGAAAAACAGCTGATTTTGAGGTATCATGGATCGATATGAATATAAATCCAGAAAAGCGTGGAATATCTGAACTAGCTTCACGGAAAAGCTACAAGATTCGACGTTGTCATTCCAAAATTTGCCGGTCAATGACCTAGAGAATATTTTTTAATAAAATTATTTTGTAACCAGAAGTTTCATCAATGTTTCCTTTGTTGTAAGTAATGTAAACATCCTTGAATTCCCCTCTTCTTTTACTGTTTAATGTAAGGTTATAATTTGTTTAACTACTAGTGATGGGCTTAACTGCTACTTTTCAGTAACAGTTCTAACTGTTACTGTGATTTTTCTGATCTGTGATTTCTTAACTGCTACTAACTGTTATTCGTGATTCTGTCGAATTGCTACCAACAGTGATTGCTTAACTGCTACTAACTGTGATTTTTCTTATCTGTGATTTCTTAACTGCTACTAACTGTTATTCGTGATTCTGTCGAATTGCTACCAACAGTGATTGCTTAACTGCTACTAACTGTGATTTTTCTTATCTGTGATTTCTTAACTGCTACTAACTGTTATTCGTGATTCTGTCGAATTGCTACCAACAGTGATTGCTTAACTGCTACTAACTGTGATTCGTGATTCTGTCGAAATCTTACCAACAGTGATTCCGTCGGCGTACTTAATTCCACATCTTGAATACAACGATCACAGAATACACATTATAAGGATAATAATTACTTTGACACTTGTATAATTCACCATAATCCTATCAATATACATACAGATGGAATTATTTTCAATATCCTATATAACGTAAATTTTCCTCTTATGGTGCCCCCCCACATAGTAGTACCTACTAATACTATCATTATTTTTTGTATAGGTAATTTACAAGTGAATATTAATACTTTACAATAAACAAGCTGTAAATAAATATCTGACTTTCCCTTTTAATTGATTTATATATAATTTAAATTATATTAATAATTTAAATTTACTACTGCGCAGTTAATTTTCTACAGTAAAATTAATTAAGTCAAATTAAGGTAGTAATAGTAGTCACAAACACGCTTCAATTCCGTTCGCCGACGACCAGTCGCCCATATGCGAAGAACAGTTAGAACTGTTACTGTAGTCACAATAACAATCACGCTTTAATTCCGTTTAGTTCTATCGCCAATCACAGTGAAGAACAGTTTAGAACTGTTACTGTAGTCGCAATAACAATCACGCTTCAATTCTGTTCGGTTCTATCGCCAATCACTGTGAAGAACAGTTTAGAACTGTTACTGATGAATTTGTGATCACAGGTAGACCTGTGACTTTTGAGTAACAGTGAAAAAGTAACAGTTCGTGATTTCTGGCCCATCACTATTAACTACGAATATTTACCATATAGCTATTTCTACCAACCGGTCAAAATGGCCGGACTGTTTGTTTAATTAAACAAAATAGTAGAATTCAAGAAATCTATACATATAAAATGCTTTAAATGACTGACGTTGCTCTCTATCCAAGGAGTCCTTATCCTTGATTTTTACCCTGTCTGTAATTTATCCATACTGTACGGGCGTGATTAGACTGAATAGCAAAACAAAAGGATAAATAAAGATAAACAATTATGATATATTAGTATAATAGAGTCGGGGATTTAAATAAATTGGCCAGATACTGAAAAATGTGGTTTATTAATTTTAAATATAATTACAAGGTTAAACAATGATTACAATTAAAGAAAAATAAAGAAATTGTCACTTATAATGTTAAAGAGAAAAAAAGGAAACATGAACAAACTAGAATAATATAACTTAGAACAAATTAACAAGAAAGAGACAAACAAAAGATCACTTATATGTATACAAAAGGAATGGTTAATATTTACAGAAGAGGCTGAGAAACTATTAAATATGAATTTTCTACTCGGAATGATTTTTCTTATAAACAAAACACCTTCGCTGGGCGACAGGGCCACATGGGGATAGAATGTTGAGTCTTTATCTCGAACGGTGATGTTATATTGTATTGTCTTTTGATGAGTTAATAAAGAGAACTTAAAGTTGGAGATGGAGACTTACTACCCTTGTTCTGTCAATATCTGGTTTCTCGGCGATCTGTGGTATTATAAGGGGCATGGATCTCGTGTCTCGTGATAGGCGTCTCTTGGGCAAGCTTGCAGTCTGGATGCGAAGAGTCAAGTGCCCGATTCGGCCAACAGATGGTGTCTCAACCTTCTTTCCTAATCTAGGTGGCTATGGCCGATCATGGCGGCGGTGACTAGGTGATAAAATTTGAATATACAAAATTTTAAATGTTACGCTACTGAACACATACATTAAAAAAATAAAATACACTGAAAACCTTTAAACAGTACCATTGTTTTCCAAGGGGATTTGAGTCAAGAAAAACTTCCCCAGTTGAGAAAATAAGAATAATATGGCGGGAAAACGAGTCTTTGACAATTTCATTTTCACCTTAAAACTCTCTCCTCGCATTTCTACCTCGGCTAGTTTACTACCTCCGGCGGAAATAAACGTACTTCTTTAAATCCCAAGGCCCTGCGTTCAAAAACTCTCGTCATAAAAAAAAAAAGGTGCAAAAAGCAGGTGCAGTTAAACTGAAAATGAAACTCCTTTATTGAGAGAAGTTGAGGAGTAAAAATAGCCGAGGCGGAGTTATCGCCGTCCATCTGTGCCTTTGTGCTCGATGATTGAGCTCGTGGGGGGGGGGGCGACCAAATTTATATTCAGCCTGTGGTGGCCCCCTCCCTCAAGATAGAAAATTCACTGATTGTTGACCGGTGCAGTCGGAACACGTAGCGCGGTCAGATATGTCCCGGCGCAATCTCTGCACATTCCCGCCAGAGTGCATTCTCTTCCTAACACATCGCTAAATATGTTAAAGGCCATTTTGCTCAATAACTCATGAAAAATGGCGGAGCTGGCTGTTGAATGATTCAAAGCTCGTATGCGCCCCACGGTTCGGCGTTCCCGTTTATTTAATACCGTCTCAGAGGCGCCTATCTCCCTTTTACTGTAACTCCCTCTTGCTCTTTTGTATTTTAATAAATTATTTATTGTTTGGGAAGCAGCTGTTCTCTCGCTCTTATCGATGTATTGTTTATTGCGGGATGCGGGATGCGATTTGGAATGATCGATAAACAGGATCGGATCCCCGAGTCTCTGCATACACAACCTCAGTTACTGGAAAAAGTCGATTTACTTTTCTATACTTCTGATTATTGTATCTAATATATGATTATCCATTTAAATTGAACAGACTACGTTATTTTAACTGCAACTATTGAATTTAAATTAAATTAAAAAAAAATTAAATCTATTAAAATTAAAAACTGAACCAATTTAACTATAAAACCATCATAGATAGATCAATGGGCTTGTAAATGTTTGGAATTGTTAATAACGGATCATGAATAAATAGACGCATAATAATAACGGAGCTAGAATGCTATGTATAGTAGTTGAAGTCGATTTTTTTTTATAATCAATTTAATGATAATCAACGTAAAATGCCTACTTTTATAAGCAAATAATATACTCTTTACATTTTTCGATTGTTGCTATCATGATCTCTACAACCATAAAAACCTTCACTCATATAACCCATGAGAGGTATATGGGATAGGGTTTGTACTTTTTTTTATATAAAAATACAGAACCTACATAAAATATATAGATATAAATTTTATTTTTTTTTTTTTTTAAACATCGCACAGTAGTCCCAAATCCCCAAAACCTTCGCAAAACCTCAAAAATGAAACTTTAAGTTGGGAGTTTTTGACCGTTGAGTTGGGTACACTAATGGTTTAAGCATTAAACGGTTAAGGAGAAAGGGGCCAACGGCTTCTACCTGAGTTTATATTTCGGTGCAAACGTGACCTTCGTTCGAGCAATACCTGCACCTGACGTAACAGCAAGAAAGAACGCTTGCTTCAAATGTTAATAACTTTCATCAGAGTGCATCGATTTTAATTTTTCAAAATGGAAAATATTCCTGAAAGTACGTAGAATTTATTTATGCATATAAAAAAGTCATAGTAAAGTGTGATGTAAATATTTGTTAATAATCTTTTATAAAATTCAAGTAAAAACTTATGTGTAAATTTTGAAAAAGTTGATGAGTTACACGGAGTCACTTAACAAAACCAATTTCGGTATTTAGTTAATATTATAATTTAACAAAATCAAGAAAAATTAGCTGCCACTAGGTGCCACTCTAATTGTAGTGAAAGTTTATATACTAGCTGGTATGTTACGTGCGTTCGTTAAAAAATTGCTTAAGTATCAAATTTCGGCTAGATCTAAATTTTTTTAAATATATATGTCTTCGATTTTGTGTTTTTGACTTTTGATTCGTAATCTGCGATCTCGCAAAGCCCTATATACGAAGTTTCGACTAAATCTGATATTTTTGTATATTTGCCCACCATTTTGGATCAGCTATTTTGTTTGTCGTAGTTTTGACTTTCGATTCGTAATCTGCGATCTCGAAAAGCCCTATATACGAAGTTTCGGCTAAATTTAATATTTTTTAATATCTATGTCCATCATATTGGATGCACCATTTTGTTTTTCGTAATTATGACTTTTGATTCGTAATCAGCGACCTCGGAAACTTTAGTATACCGATTTTCATTTAAATTGAAGAACGCCTTCATACTTTGGCCAGGTTTTTTGGTTTTGGGACCACTGTGCGTCGCTTCGACTGCTCGGGCCATTAGCGACGACTGCCCTTCTTACATTTCTTGGATTAACTTTGTGAGTTTCAGGTACATCAGAGTCCTCTGTAGTTCATTATTGTTTTTGAAAGGTTGGCTCGTTTCAATGTCCAAATCTGTTCTTACTATTTGATACTTCTTGCATTCAGATATGTGTTTTACGGTAATGTGTACATTGTCACAGCTTTGGCAGGTTGGTTGGCACTGCCCTAGAAGTAGGTGGAGATGTGTTAACTTAGTATGACCAATTCTTAACCTGCTTATTATACCGCACTCTTTAGGCGTTAGGCCCAATTGGAGGGATCCAAGCAGTGTTTTTTGTTTTATTTGACGGAGGTGGTTTTGTGGATGGCTCACCCACTCTTCATCCCAATTTTCTTTAATTTTATTTCTTAACACTGCCAGCCATTCGGGCAAAAAGATGGAGCTTAACAGGGGAGCATCACTTTTTGCAGCTGCTCTAGCTCCCGCATTAGCTCGTTCGTTGCCGCTTATGCCTACATGCGAAGGGAACCATAAAAGAGAAACTGTTTAATTATTTTCCCTTAAGGGGTGCTATGAATTTTCTGCAAAACTAGGTTTTTTGTCCAAAGCTGTTCTAATGCATTTATCACTGATAGTTATAGATAGGTAAGGGAACATTTGTGCAGGCAGTTGCTTTTGCCGATACCAGGCCTAACCACTGCCACTGAACGTTTGCCGATACCAGGTCTAACCACTGTACTTTTGCCGATACCAGGCCTAACCACCGCACTTTTGCCGATACCAGGCCTAACCACCGCACTTTTGCCGATACCAGGCCTAAGCACCGCACTTTTGCCGATACCAGGCCTAACCACTGCACTTTTTCTCCTAAATAAGAGTATCCACTTTATAAAAAAGATGAATCTCCACTGGGAGAGTGGACGACCTGCGGTCTAATGGTCAGCATAACAACCTACTAAGCCCAAGATCTCGGGTTCGTAGCCCGGCATGTGACCCTAGAATTTTTAAATAGAGTAAAAAATCCTTGGTTTTGCTGTAATGACGCGAAATGGGGCCACCGAACTAGTACGATGTCATGTACTCTTTAAAAATCCCTATCCTAATTAAACCTCGATAGGAAAAATTTAGAGTTCCCACTGTAGCATCGTTTGATTAGCTACAGCAGTATAAAAGTGATGTTAAATAAAAAACAAACAAGCCACTGAGAGAGTCTGGACATCCCACAAAGTCTATTCACGATTGTTAATAGATTAACTTACAAAAAAACACGTTGCTGATTTGTCAATTTTGATTTACAGATTAGTGAAAAACAATAAAACTTAAAAACAACCGATTTGTTGTTAGGAGATGTTATATTGATCATCAAAGATTATCAGAATGCATCACTTAGCGATGATGCAAAATGGTAATGCAACTGTTATTTAAGGAAGAAAATGGCCCGGGTAGAGGTCAGAAAAATTCTCTTAGTAAGAAGAACTGTTTATTTTTAAAGCCAACATTTCGTGTTTTAACTAACTATAAACTTTAAGTTATCCTTATAAAATTCCTTATAATTCTATAAAATTTCTATAATTCCTAATCTTGTTCTAATTTTTTATTTTTTGGTTTTAAATAATACCCCTTTGTTACTATATGATTTATCTTAAATAATGTCTTTATATCATTTTATTATCAATTAATTTTTATTACTTCATGTTAACACTTATCTCTTATTTGATAATTCATGTTATTCCCTATCTCTTATTAGATACTATTATTCTTTACTACATATATCAATCTACTACATTTACTGACATCCTTTACCGTATATTATTTTAATTTATAAGTATCTTTTATATTTAGCCCTGAAGAAGACCATCAATGTGGGTCGAAACGTTGAATTTAAAAATAAACTTCTTACTAAGACAATTTTTCTGACCTCCACCCGGTCCATTTTCTTCCTCATATACATATGGACAACTGATATTATTCAACAATTATTATTTAGAATATACATTTGTCCTTAATTTAAAATAAAATATTTAAGGAAGAAAATAGTTGGGGCTGCAGTAAAATGAAAACACTAAATAGGTCGTTGCTTATTTAATTATGTGCCGACGTTTCGACCCACTTTGTGGGTCATCTTCAGGGCTAAGAAAGAAAAACAGACAAAATACAATGAATACAATAAAAATACATTGAGGACTAAGTATATGATAAATGAGAAAAAATATATATGTAGAGAGGTAGAAATTTAGAACAAAAGAGAGGGATATATATGAATAAAACAATTACAGAGAAAATGTACAGAACGGTGGTGACGGCACATAATTAAATAAGCAACCAGTTATTTAGTGTTTTCATTTGACTGCACCCCCATCTATTTTCTTCCTTACGTCTACTCTCCAGTCAACCATCCCCTCGCTTCCCTTTTAAAATAAAATAGTTCTGGTTGACGCACATATATATATTTAAAGAATTCCGTAGGACGCGGTACTCGAGACATAAGGACGGGAGAGCTATTGAGTCCGGACCATTGAGGACAATCGAAGAAGGACTCGAGGAGCGAGCTAACAAGGACCGCTGCACGGATTTGGATCACGTCCTCGAACGATTGAAGGAGGGGGAGGTGGAGAAGGACGTAGGACGGAGGGGTGAGGGGGGGGTGGACATTGATAAAATTGGGCAGGATAAGGAAGGGCAGCTGCCGCAATGCAGTCCCTGCACACTGCGTCCTGCTGCACCTTCCATTGCGAGTGCATCTCTATAGTGGTGTTGCAGCTGTGCCCATCTCAATGTCATCGTTACGGCGTGGATGTTCTCTTCTCTAAGGTCGCTTCTTATAAGTTAAGAGTTAACAACAGGAAACAAAAAATAAAATAAAAATCTCAGTTAATGGTACGTTCGTGATTAGTGTTGAATTTTTAAATCGAACAAGAAAAAAAACTCTCTCTGCCATCCCTTAAGTTTGAGATAACAAGAAACTTAAAAAAAAACTATATATTTAAATTAATAAAAAAGAGCAATGGGATTATAAATATTTAGAATACAATCAGAAAAATCCAATATACAATGCTATAGTGGTGTTGAGGTGCATCTGTAGCCATCTCAATCTCATCGTGACGGCGTCGTTCTTATCTTCTTTTTTCTTGGGTAACTTCTTATACTTCTTCTTAGATGGAAGGATGCCGTCTGTGAAGATCTGAGGCTGAGCAAGGTCTCTATCACTCGAGCATGCGATCGGGACGATTGGGGTAGAGCGGTTGAGCAGGCCAAGGACTTCTTTATGAGTCTGTCGCGCCAATAATATAATAACTTCTTATACGTTAAGAATTAACAAGGGGAAAGAAGAAGTAAAAATAAAATACATAATTGCAGTTAATGTTCGGTTCGTGTTTAGTGTTTATAAACTAGAAAAAATGTAATTATAATTATATTATATATTTTTTTAACCATTGCTTTAATTTTTAAATATTTTGAAGAGAAAAGATTTGCCCCCGGCCGGGATTCGAAACCGGGTCGTCCGCCTCACCGTGGCAAAATAAAATTTCTAAAATTAAAAAAAAATTCTTTTTAAAATAAAGATATTTAGAAAAAAATTAAATAGAAAAAAAGTAAAAACGGTAAAAAGAGTAAAGTTTAATTTTTTTTTTTTATACAACAAACATTTTTGGGATAGCAATAACTACAAGCTTCACCCTCCAGCACCACTCTGTGAAGAGCTAACAGGGACCACAGGAGATCCCAGCGTTTCTTTTCCAGACACGTCACTGTTGAGACCAGTAGGGACTGAATAATAACTAGAGCCGCAGACAGACTGCAAAAATTAAAACTTCAATGGTTCCTTTAAAATTAAAATATTGTACTGATCAAGGGCAGATTCAGGGGGAGGCATGGGGGCACGTGCCCCCCCAGACAGTTTTTTGTGTACTATGGAGAATCCATTATAGTACATAATTATAGGCAAATCACATGATCACAGTTGTTAAAATAACAGAAAGAACATGAGTGAAACTATTGTATTGATATTATAATAAACCTTTGAAACCTTTCTATAAATACTACAAGTTTATTTCTAAGTTATTGTTCATTTTTTCCCGTCTGCCCATTGTGCCCTCCCCAGAAAAAAAATCATGGATCCGCCCTTGGTACTGAATTCTATCAGCTACTTTTTGTACTAGTTCAAGAAGGGGAAATTAGTCCCCTTAAGTTAGTAATGGTTTCGTTCGTAGGAAGCAGTCGTGAAAAAAAAATCATCATCACGATCCATAAATACTCGACTAAGTACAGGGTATCCTCTTTATCGAGGCTGTGCGGGTCCCAAAAGGATTTTTCCCCGGCTGATAGCAGACTATATTATCTACCACAGTCGGATTTGAACATAAAATCTTCGTCACGGTCTAGCGCTGAGCTCAGCTACTCCATATATATTAGAGGTGTGTTTATGTATATACACGACCTGTATCAGTTTTATTTTGTATTTTCTGTGATTTATCTATCCTACAATTTAACTGTTTACTACATCTGGGATCGCCTACGGTGTTGTGGTCGCGGGTTCGCTATGCAGCAGATGACTCTGGAATAAGAAGTAAAAGAAAATCTTGGTTGTGATCCTTCGGACAAAAAATGTCCCGAGTCTTTCCAATGTCAGGTTAGAGTTTAAAAAGCACTATCTTAATTAAACTGTAACATCGTCTGATTAGCCATAGAAGCACAAACTGATGTGAAACGTAGCAAACAATATTTACTGTATTGGATAAAAAAAAAAGAATAAAAAAGAAAGAAAGTACTGTCTTATTCTTGAGAAGAAAATATAATTATTTTCTTCTTTGTAACATGAAAGCTTGTTTAAAATTTGGTTAGAGAAGGAGTCGGCTGTATTATAACCAATTAGAGAGAGAGAGAGAGAGAGAGAGAGCGACTAATATTTAAACGGTCCAGGACAGTTAAACAACAGTTAACCAGTTAAACAAGGGACTTAGAGTCCTCTGAGGCGGCGGGGAGTGGATTAAATTACAATGAACTCAGAAACTAATTAACTCGGCCTAGACTGAGTGCAGATGCAGAACTGAGACTGAGTGTAGCGGTGCAACAAGAGCACCGCCGCAGCTGCATTCTGAGTAATTACGCCTCTTCCAAACCGGCTGATTGCCTAATGCCCTTCTCCCACTGGTCCGTTGAGGACCGAACTAAGTCTCGGATTGTAGTTTAGTTAATTAGGGCGATAGTTAGGAGAGAGAGAGAGAGAGGAACAGTGGATTGGAGCCACGCTTCCAACTTAGTCTAGCAATACGATAGTCTGCTAAGTTGGAGTTTTGGCGCCCGAACAGGCTTACAACGCTGCTATTCCTCGTTATATAGTAAATAATATTTCTCTGTATTATATTTTTTTTAAATCCCAGGTTTAATAAATTGATATAAATCGATCAGGATGGTTTTCAATATCGCAATTAAATACAGAATTACCAGGAAAACCTACCTAGGTCTCTGGCTTTTACTAAAATTTCGTGAAAGATTCGGAGCTTGGTACTTATGTACCACTGGTACAGTATGTTGAGCGCTAAGTTGCTATGCTGAATTTTCCGGGCTTAAAACAATGCCAAACAATATCTGACAGGATTTTTGTATTAATCAATTAATAAAAGTGGTCGACAGTGTTTTCTTCACAAGAGATCTGTTTAGGGAACCTAGTACAATTTTTCATACTATTCATTCAGATATGTAGTCAGATTTTTTCCATCAAACCTGTAACCACTACGACCCGCGAATGACTCAGGGGTTCAGTACATGGTAGAGACTGTACTATTTCATGGACAACGGTTCTGCAAGGACGTGACTTGTGTGTTTTTTTTTCCATCAGGCACAATTTTTTTGTGACAGGTACTTTTTAAAATCTGATTTTAGCGTGGTTTTTTTTTTACCTGGCATAGGAACCTTTACCTCATATGTAGCAATTTTATCCAAGCTGTATTCAAGGAAATTTTATTTATAATATCATGCTGGAGCACAATAAAACAAGGCTGTGCAGGTTCATTCATGTTTGGACATGCTCAGACCTGTTCATCTGGCATTGTGATGCGTCAGTATTGAGCTGACTGTGAGTTTGTTCAGTAGGGAAATATTTCCTTCCTTTCTTTTCGGAAATGTATTCTGTGTGTAGTGTTTTGTTCTTTCATCATGCCAAGAAAGTGTCAAGAAATCATGTTTCAAGAAAGACAGTTTCTGCTGTATTTGTGGTGAGCTGACTCTCAAGTCTCAGAGGCGAAATTTGACCCCACTCGTAAAGAAGTGTTATCAACTTTACTTTTGCTGTCAGGCTGGTGATTTTGACGAGAGATGGGTGGAAAAATGGCATACATCGCAATTCCCATGATTTGGAGGGAACCGAAGGATTATTTAAGTGATTGTTATTTCTGTTTGACAAACATTAAAGGAATCGTATCTAAAACAAAACATACAGTTAAGTATCCGAATTTGCAATATCCAATAATACCTGACATTATAATCTATAATAAACAATTTTTTATTAAATTTCGTACTGACCACTTAAGATCAGGCAGCACCTTTTGTATTTCTTCTTCTGCTAGAGAACGTCAGCGTTAGCCGTAAAATATCCCAGATTGTTTCTACTTTCTGATAGATTTGAACTTACGGAATTGAACTATGGGGCTCTACCAAACCATCGAATTCGTCTCGCATTCAATCCTTGCAATCCAAAATCCTACGCAAAATTCTAAACGCTCCTTATTTTGTCACAAATAAAACCATCCATAAAGACCTTAACGTTCCATATGTTACCGATTTAGCCCATTCCAGACACCTATCATTCCATAATAAACTCCTCCAGTCCCATCGAAACCCACTAGTTTCCATCCTTGCAACCAATTCCATCCCGGACAATCCTCCTAGGCGTCTGAAGAGAAGATGGCCTCGGGACCTTATATTACAGAAATGTTATTAGAGTGCTGGCAGTGGGTAGTGCCTCTATATGTCCTTTCATGTATCTAGTTAGTCATATAGACTAGATGTATACGTTACAGTTGTACAATTCAATAAAATAATTTAAAAAAAAAAATTATTTGTAGTATTTTTTGATCAGTTTTATCAAGAGTAAAACTATTTAACCTTTTAATATTTTTGTTTTGAAGAGAAAAGACTTGCCCTGGGCGGGATGTAGCAGTGCTCTAAACCACTGAGCTACCAGGGGAAGTTTCCAAGTCAGACAAATAGGATCGGTGTAGAGAACAGATTTGTCTCAGGGATATGACCCTGGTCAGCTCAGTGTTTTAGAGCACTGTTACTGAGAAGCAGAAGACACGGGTTCGAATCCCGGCCAGGGCAAGTCTTTTCTCTTCAAAAATAAAATATTTAACCTTTACTTCGTCGGTTTTTTTTATTTTTATATAATGGCGCTATAACCCAGTTACAGGCTTAAACCGCTTCCTCCAAAAGCCAACGATCCGAGCTTCACCTGCAACATCTGACCACCTCAGCTCAGGTCTTCCTCTTCTTCTTTCTCCATGAATCGGTATAGTCACGAGTTTTATTTTTTTTTTCATTTCTCCATCTTCCATCCTGGTAATACATGCAGGACAACTTAAACGGCTCAACTTCATTGTTCTTACGAGGTTAGTTCAGAAGTATTGTACAGTTGTTGGTTCGAGCACGTCAGCCGCTAGATATCTGATATTGAAGTTTTTCTTTCTCTTTAGGGATTTAAAAACTTTCATTAAATTCCAAAAAAAAAAAAAGAAAAAAGGGGGAAAAAACGAAAAACAATAGAAAGAGCGTGACAAGTGACCCTGTTTAGGCAAAGCCATGCAATATTAAACACTCATCGGAATTTTACTTTTTGCATGAGAGCTTTCGAGTATAATACAAAGGGAGTATTCGCTCAGAGATTCGTCCTCTTAATTAATTCAATCCTTTTATTGGTCGTTTAAAGCCCCATAGAGTTGGTGAAGAGAGAGAGAGAGAGAGTGAGAGAGTGAGGAAGAGATAGATAGATAGATAGACAGAGCGAGAGAGAGAGAGAGAGAGAGAGAGAGAGAGTGAGGAAGAGATAGATAGATAGATAGACAGAGAGAGAAAGATAGAGAGATAGATAGAGAGAGAGAGAGTGAGGAAGAGATAGATAGATAGATAGACAGAGCGAGAGAGAGAGAGAGAGAGAGAGAGAGAGAGAGAGAGAGAGAGAGAGAGAGAGTGAGGAAGAGATAGATAGATAGATAGACAGAGAGAGAAAGATAGAGAGAAAGATAGAGAGATAGATAGAGAGAGAGAGAGTGAGAGAGAGAGAGAGAGAGAGAGAGAGAGAGTGAGAGAGAGAAGTTATAAATATTTATTTTCAATTTCGGCAGGGCTCGAACCAATAACTGGGCACAATAGATTTATTATCTTATCAGATTATTTTTAATAGAGAGCCTTATTTCACCGATTGCCTTCCCCAAAACCCTCTTTTATAAACGGATTAAAAGAAAAGTTTTATACAAGTTTATAAGTCTTATAACAATTTAAAAATGGTTTTGAATTATAATCTCATCAAATTATCTCTTTGGCATTAAAAATGTCGAAGTTCAGTATTTAGGGCAGTGAAGTAGCTCATTGGGTAAATCGCTGAGTTAGATAAATTATTTATTACTTTAACAGCAGCGAACCGAACATGTGGGATCTGTAGACCCTCGTGGGGTTCACCCAAGCTTTATAATGTGGATATGTGTGATCTCATTCAAAACACAGTAAAGTAACAACTGTGTACTGAATCCTAGACCCTTTATGAGTTGTTACATTACATTACATAATAGATGCAAGTTAATACTAACTAATTTAGTTTTTTATTATTTATTCTTTTAATAATGATTATAAATTGAAATAATTAATTACATTTCGGCCAAATCATCTCCTTCCACAAAGCTTAGAAACATTAGTTCAAAAAGTTAGATTTGGGACAATATAGTGTTACGGTCAGAGCGGGGACGAGAACCGGCTGAGAAGATTAGGCAAACAATGGGATTAAGCGGAAGGGATTATATAATGGCGTAGAAGCTTCTGGATCGGGCTCGATGGGACTAGGTGGTCCTTCCGAGTAATGCCCCACCACGACCTACCTTGCCTATATAAAAAGGACAGCGTTTTCGGCCGCGGCAGTCTGTAGTAAGACGAGTCTGTAATAAGCCAGTGAGTAGCAGTCGTTAACTAGTGGCAGTGTGTGTGAGCGAGTTAGTTAGTATTAGTATCATTCTGTAATAAGTGCTTAGTGAGCAACAGTGACAATTAGTGACCGTGTAATAAGTGTAATAAACTGTGTGGCAGTTGTCATATTTGAAGAGTCTTACGGTCGGTGGACTTTAGTTAGCGAACTGTAAGTGTTAATTTGTAATTGTAAACTATAGTGTAATATTATTGTATTTGTACAAATTTATATAAATAGTTTAGTTACTTAGTATAAACAATATCTTATATTATTTGTATATTATCTTAGAAATTAGATAACATTTAGTAGAATATTATTATTGTATATTGATATTAGTTTAATAATTTAACTGTTTTAAATAATCTCATTGTATTCTTGTTAATTTGTTAATAAATATTAGATTCTTGAATTAAGTAATAGTTTAGTCCATTTTACACCCAGTAGCCCGTAACAAATTGGTGTCAGAAGTGGGATGACGTTGCAGTTGACGAGGAAGTCATCCTTCGGCAGGGAAAGGATCTCAACGCACGAGTGCTCTTACTAGAAGACACCACTTTACCTGCACGGAGCCAAATCGTAACACATGGGACGGTCGAAGGACATCTATCGGAGGGTCAATGTGTACTAGTTGAACCCGGAAGGCACGAAGAACAAGAGGTTGGACGCGGCGTACTGGTTGCTAGGTCTCTCGTCAAGATCGGACCTACCACTCCAATTCGGCTAATGAACCTGAACAGCTTCCCGGTAACGCTGAAGAAAGGAACACCGGTCGGGGAGTGTACCACCGCTACCTCAGTGGTTCGTCAACTGCAACGTCATCCCACCGAGCTTCGAGGGCTCCCAGAGGAACTTAAAGGATTTGTGGACGAATCATGTCGCGACCTTTCGCCTGAACAGAGCGAGGAAGTAAAAGACATGATTACCCGATGGCATGACGTCTTCGAGATCGGCCCAGGACCACGGGGTAGAACGGATATCGTCCATCACAGGATTGACACCGGGGATGCGAGGCCCATCCGACAGGTCCCGCGGAGGCTACCGTTGGCCAAACGGGAGGACGCCGAGGAGATTATTAAGGAGATGGCAGCTGATGGTGTCATTGAGCCTTCGAGTAGCCCCTGGATGTCTCCTGTCGTATTAGTGAAGAAGAAAGACGGCACAACGAGGTTCTGCGTGGACTACCGCCTTCTAAACAACGTCACCAAGAAAGACAGTTATCCGCTTCCGAGGATTGACGATACGCTGGACACCCTAGAGGGGTGTAAACTCTTCTCTACTTTGGATCTCCGCAGTGGATATTGGCAGGTTGGATTGGCACCTGAGGATAAAGAGAAGACGGCGTTTTCAATTGGCACTGGGCTCTGGCAGTTTACAGTAATGCCATTCGGGCTTTGCAATGCTCCTGCCACATTCGAGAGGCTGATGGAAAACGTGTTAAGAGGTCTCTCTTGGGAGGTATGCCTGGTATACCTAGACGACATTATTGTGCTGGGAAAGTCCTTCGCTCACCATCTGAAGAATCTGGAGAAGGTCTTCGAACGACTGCGTGCAGCAAACCTAAAGTTGAACCCGAAGAAGTGTAATCTCTTCCGAAGGCAAGTCAACTACCTGGGGCATATTGTGTCAGACAACGGAGTTGCTGTTGACCCAGAGAAGATAGCAGCGATCACCGACTGGCCAGTACCTCGAGATAAGCACCAGGTGAGGAGTTTCCTCGGGCTCTGCACCTATTACCGGAGGTACGTGAAAGGATTCGCTAACATCGCAAAACCTCTTACCAGGCTAACCGAGGAGAAAAGGTCTTTCCATTGGGATCACGAGTGCCAGGCATCCTTCGAGGAGCTGAAGAGCAAATTGAGTAGTGCTCCTATTCTGAGCTATCCACGTCCCGAGGGCAAGTTCATACTTGACACAGATGCCAGCAACATCGCCATTGGAAGTGTCCTCTCTCAGCTCCAAGACGGAGAAGAAAGGGTGATTGGATATTTCAGCAAAGCACTCTCAGCTCCGGAACGAAACTACTGTGTCACAAGGAAAGAGCTTCTGGCAGTAGTAAAGTCCATAGAGCATTTTCATAAATACCTATACGGAAGAAGGTTCCTCCTGAGAACGGACCACGCGGCTCTAATGTGGCTGCTGCGATTTAAGTCACCTGAGGGACAAGTGGCGAGGTGGATTGAGCGCCTTCAAGAGTATGACTTTGAATCTGGTCATCGTTCTGGAACGAGCCACAGGAATGCGGATGCACTGTCAAGAAGACCTTGTGAAGAAGGCTGCAAGCATTGTTCTCGACAAGAAGAGAAGCAGGCAGCGGTATTGAGGACTACAGTTGTCATCGACAGTTGGCAAGATGCAGAGGTGTCAAAGGAACAGGACGGGGACCCGGACTTAAAACAAATAAAGGAATGGAAAATATCAGGGCGAGGAAGACCGGCCTGGCAGGATGTTGCTCCAATGTCGAAGAATGTAAAAACGTACTGGGCCCAATGGAACTCCATTTTAGTGGACAACGGGCTGCTGAAACGGGCATTGGAGAACGCGGAAGGAGATCAGCGCAGGCTACAGCTCATCGTTCCAAGGAATAAAGTGCCCGAAGTGCTTAGGGAACTACATGACGGTGTAACTGGCGGCCATCTTGGAGTTCACCGTACATTGGAAAAAGTTCGTGAACGCTTTTACTGGGCAAACCTTAAGGACGATGTGTTGGACTGGTGCAGGCGTTGTGCGACTTGTGCGGCTTCTAACGGACCAACAAGAAGAAAGAAGGCCCCTATGAAGAAGTACAACGTGGGAGCACCGTTCGAGAGGATAGCAATCGACATCGCTGGCCCTTTCCCTGTGACGGACGAAGGCAACCGATATATTCTCGTGGCCATGGACTACTTTTCTAAGTGGGTGGAAGCGTATGCCCTTCCGAATCAAGAGGCAGTCACGGTTGCAGACGTACTTGTGAAGCAGCTCGTCAGCCGGTTTGGAGTACCCATGGAACTTCACGCTGACCAGGGAAGAAACTTTGAGTCTGCAGTCTTCTCCGGGATGTGCGAAGCACTGGGAATACGGAAAACCAGGACGACACCTCTTCACCCTCAATCGGATGGCATGGTGGAGCGCATGAACAGGACAATGGGTCGATATTTGTCTAAAGTGGTCTCCGAGCATCAGCGAGACTGGGACCAGTATCTTCACTTGTTCTTGTTAGCCTACCGGAGTTCAGTCCATGAAGCAACGGGGCAGACCCCCGCAAATGTGGTCTTCGGCCGGGAACTTCGCTTGCCTTGTGATCTGAAATTCGGGTTCAAGCCAGACGAGGAAGTTAACGGAGAGGAATACGTCACGAATCTACGGAAGCGGATGGATAATATCCACGAAAAGGTTCGTGCAAACATCCAGGGAGCCAGTGACAGAATGAAGGAGCGTTACGACATCAGGGCAGAGAAAGGTGGATTCCAACCTGGAGATTTGGTCTGGCTACATGATCCTCGAAGAAGGCGAGGCTACTCACCTAAACTTCAGAACTCCTGGGATGGCCCGTTTGAGATCATCAACAGGATAAACGACGTCATCTATAGGATCAGAAAGCAGCCAAAAGGAAAACCCAGGGTAGTCCATTTTAATAGACTGGCCCCATACAAAGGAGACCATGGCCCGACAAAAGACCAGCAAGTCAGGTACCTCAACAACGTGGAGGCCAGTAAGGTATCAGTTGCACAACCTAAGGTACAAGGTTCCCGTGGAGTAACTCAGGCAGTATACAGAGATATCTTCTCGTTACCCGCGGACTATTCTCTGGCCCATTGTGTAGCCGAAGATCTGAGGACTTCCCGAGGGATTGCAACGGTCTTCAGGAAGAAGTTTGCTGGAACTGAGGAACTGGAACGCCAAGGACCAAGCGTCGGGAAAGCACTCCACCATACGCACGAAGGACGACACCTGTTCTACTTAGTTACCAAGTGTGCTACTGATCAGAAGCCCACATATGACGCACTGCGGCGAAGCCTCGACGACTTGCGGAGTAAGCTTCTGAGACTGCGTGTCACCAAGCTCGCGATCCCTAAGTTGGGCTGTGGATATGACGGCCTGGAGTGGAAGGTTGTCAGGAACATGATTGAACAGATATTCGCCAACTCTGGAGTCGCCATATTGGTGTGTACGTTCAACCCCTGGAAAGGAAATACGTCTCCATCGAGGGAAGCTCATAACCGCCCGATTTCTCCGGACTATGCTCTGGGGCAGAGCACTTTTAAGGAGGGGGCAGTGTTACGGTCAGAGCGGGGACGAGAACCGGCTGAGAAGATTAGGCAAACAATGGGATTAAGCGGAAGGGATTATATAATGGCGTAGAAGCTTCTGGATCGGGCTCGATGGGACTAGGTGGTCCTTCCGAGTAATGCCCCACCACGACCTACCTTTTATTATTTATTATTGATTTATTATCTTATCAGATTATTTTTAATAGAGAGCCTTATTTCACCGATTGCCTTCCCCAAAACCCTCTTTTATAAACGGATTAAAAGAAAAGTTTTATACAAGTTTATAAGTCTTATAACAATTTAAAAATGGTTTTGAATTATAATCTCATCAAATTATCTCTTTGGCATTAAAAATGTCGAAGTTCAGTATTTAGGGCAGTGAAGTAGCTCATTGGGTAAATCGCTGAGTTAGATAAATTATTTATTACTTTAACAGCAGCGAACCGAACATGTGGGATCTGTAGACCCTCGTGGGGTTCACCCAAGCTTTATAATGTGGATATGTGTGATCTCATTCAAAACACAGTAAAGTAACAACTGTGTACTGAATCCTAGACCCTTTATGAGTTGTTACATTACATTACATAATAGATGCAAGTTAATACTAACTAATTTAGTTTTTTATTATTTATTCTTTTAATAATGATTATAAATTGAAATAATTAATTACATTTCGGCCAAATCATCTCCTTCCACAAAGCTTAGAAACATTAGTTCAAAAAGTTAGATTTGGGACAATATAGTGTTACGGTCAGAGCGGGGACGAGAACCGGCTGAGAAGATTAGGCAAACAATGGGATTAAGCGGAAGGGATTATATAATGGCGTAGAAGCTTCTGGATCGGGCTCGATGGGACTAGGTGGTCCTTCCGAGTAATGCCCCACCACGACCTACCTTGCCTATATAAAAAGGACAGCGTTTTCGGCCGCGGCAGTCTGTAGTAAGACGAGTCTGTAATAAGCCAGTGAGTAGCAGTCGTTAACTAGTGGCAGTGTGTGTGAGTGAGTTAGTATTAGTATCAGTCTGTAATAAGTGCTTAGTGAGCAACAGTGACAATTAGTGACCGTGTAATAAGTGTAATAAACTGTGTGGCAGTTGTCATATTTGAAGAGTCTTACGGTCGGTGGACTTTAGTTAGCGAACTGTAAGTGTTAATTTGTAATTGTAAACTATAGTGTAATATTATTGTATTTGTACAAATTTATATAAATAGTTTAGTTACTTAGTATAAACAATATCTTATATTATTTGTATATTATCTTAGAAATTAGATAACATTTAGTAGAATATTATTATTGTATATTGATATTAGTTTAATAATTTAACTGTTTTAAATAATCTCATTGTATTCTTGTTAATTTGTTAATAAATATTAGATTCTTGAATTAAGTAATAGTTTAGTCCATTTTACACCCAGTAGCCCGTAACAATAGTATCGACCATTTACTGAACCCAAGAACCTTCGTGGTCAGGAGTGATAAAGGTTTTCTACATAAATTATTTCTCAAAGGTGATTAGCTTAACACATTCCACTAGTATTTTTAAAGTGACACAAGCCAAAAATCGTTTTTTTTTTCTTCGGTGTTATAACCGTGAACGAAATGGGCAAATATCTCTTTATCACTTATCAAAACTGTATCAACCTAGCTTCAGAGCTTGTCTGCCAGAAGAAATAGATATCCAATAAGGCAAAGAAGGCACTTATGTCATTCTTAGTATTCTATTGCTATTCCAAGCTCACTCACTAATGGTTTTCCTGTTTTTCCAAAAATTGAAAGGATGAAAGGAGGGATTGAGTTCCAAACAGTGGTGGAGCGGGCGAGGAAGGAACGGTCGAATGCCTTAGTTCTGTGGGATGGAATGTAGAGATCGGAAAGGCGGGATCTTGTTTTATGGTGTTGGACAGAGGTCCTTACTTATAAAGAATAATAATTTAACATTAGAGAAATCAACAGACAAAAATACTGTTTATTAAATTCTTCTACTTTTTTTGCAAAATGTAGGCATTTTTCGTTAGCTATGTATTTAGCAGAGGTACAAGAGGAACATTGCATTTCTTTGGGTAAATATGCTGTATTTACCAGTCTTACGAAACATTCATATAATATTACCCCATTAAAAAATTAATAAGCTTTTTGCATCTTTGCTTTGAGGCAAGTAGTTCTGGAAATAATAATAATAAAGTTATTAACTGGATGAGAATGGAGTGAGCAGTTGATGTTAAAGCGTTGTTGGTTAACTGTACAATGATTGCTGTATTCATATTCATAAGTTAATCTTGTTATTGTTGTTGTTGTAGATGTTTGTATTATTATCCTCCCATAAACGTTATCCCCGCCGAGGAACAAGGCCGTTGTACGAGATCCTACCAAAAACCTCCACCGCTAATTTTCTCCTCCACTTCTTTGCGGGGAGAGAGTACCTCCAATTTACATAATACAACGATACCTTGTGAACCCGGGCGTATGTAAATAGTCTGTTCAGCATCGCTTCAAAAAGAGGGCTCGGAATTCTTAATTCCTAATGATAACCTCCTTACGACCGCCAGGATCACCCTGACAGGATGCTCGTCGACCGCGATAAGGAGGGTACGCTATGCCCTGGAGGCCATCAGTATTCAAAGCAAATCTTCCTCACTCCCTCAGCACCGCAACACCCCCCAACTCCTCCACCTCCAGACCACGTCGAAATAATGCTTTTTGTGGAAATAAGTGGACGCGTTGAATAAAGCTTCGTTTATTCCTGTTAGTACTCCAGGCGTTTGTGCATGTTCGATTGTAGAACTAATTCTCCTGTTAGTACTCCAGGCGTTTGTGCATGTTCGATTGTAGAACTAATTCTCCTGTTAGTACTCCAGGCGTTTGTGCATGTTCGATTGTAGAACTAATTCTCCTGTTAGTACTCCAGGCGTTTGTGCATGTTCGATTGTAGAACTTATTCTCCTAAATAAAGCTTCCTTTATTCCTGTTAGTACTCCAGGCGTTTGTGCATGTTCGATTGTAGAACTTATTCTCCTAAATAAAGCTTCCTTTATTCCTGTTAGTACTCCAGGCGTTTGTGCATGTTCGATTGTAGAACTTATTCTCCTAAATAAAGCTTCCTTTATTCCTGTTAGTACTCCAGGCATTTGTGCATGTTCGATTGTATAAGTTCTATTCTCCTAAAATTGAATTACAATCTTTGAGAGCAAATCCTTACACTCTCACTAGAAAAAAATTCACCAAAGTTACTAATCCGATTAAGATTTGACTCCAAAGACACCAAATAATCCATTCCTCCATTTAGTTTTAAAAAATGGCGCCCGATCAGAGGTTAAATTCAATATTTAAATGGTCTTGGAAAATTCTGAAGCTTTATAATAAGTTTATTGCCTTCTCAATCACAAGACTAATCTTATTCAATAATATGAAAACGTTGTAATTAAAATTTTAAATCATAAGAAATATTAAGTAAATTTTCTTTAGACTGAAAACATCTGAACTAAGATCAAATATTTTTCCATTAAAATTCATTCTTCTTCTTTTTGGACCAATACAGTCTTGTTAAAAATTTTGTACCATGAACGGCCTTGGGTTCAGAACATGGAAGAACTGTGCTGTTCCTAAGCAAACGGTTGTGCAAGGTTTCACCGATTAAGCAATCAAGGTTTTCCGCTCTACAGAGACTGGATGGGTCCAACGAGGATCTGCAGATAAAGCTTACTTTGTACTATATATATTATAAAATAAAGTCCTCGGCCGCGTTTGTTCTCGGTAATCTCAAAACTACTGCACGGATTTTCATGCGGTTTTCACTAATAGATAGAGTAATTCACCAGGAAGGTTTATATAATTTATTGAGGTTTTATGTAAATGTGTTGGAATATAACGATCATTGTCGGAGAAAGTATAGTTGTTGTTTGTTCATTTAACGTCACTTTATGCCGCTATGGCTAATCGGACAATGCTACAGTGGGAGCTCTAAATTTTGCCTATCCAGGTTTAATTACGATAGGGATTTTTAACGAATACCTGACATCGTACCGGCTCGGGACCCCCGTTTAACGTCCCTTCCGAAGGACGGCATAACTAAGGATTTTTTACCAACCTGCCGGGCTACGAACCCGCGATCTAGGGCTTGGTTGTTTGATACGCTAACCTCTAGACCACAGGTCGCCCCTGGAAAAAGTATAGCCTCCTGGGAGGTTTCGTCGAAGACGCTGCCTAATGCCTTTGTCATATAACGAAACAATGCATGGTAGAGTATTCCTCTTTTATAGATTTATACAAAAGTCAGTGAAAGCATATATCTATATTTTAAGGAAAGCTTACTATACCCATTTTATCATCTAAAAAATTTATCACGTACAATGCGGTATTTGGAAAGCTATTTAGACGAGTGCAGTATTAATCCTCATCAACTTATATACTTTAGTTACCTTAAGCATTTCATGCGCATTATTAGAATATTTTATACCATATAATTTAAATGAGTATACAATGGGTTATCGCAAAAACTTAATATCGCTAGTAATCTATAATTTGAGGTTTTGTCCTTCAAGAAATATATTCTCCATTGTCCTAATGTCGCAGAATGATCCTGAGTGCTCGATCTTCCCAGCTGCTGTATCAAATTAATGCACTATTTTATATGTATTGAGTACGGAGATAACTCGGAAATAAAAGAAGGCTGTGAATGTGTTTTGGAATCAGTAATATGAAATCATAGATAAAATATAAACAATTCATTTCTTTAAACAGCTGTTACACTGGTGTTAATTTCAACGCTGATCTTTGTTGCTACGTTTATAAATTATTCCTTTTGATCTTTGTAAGACAATCTGACTTTCTGGATTCTTATTCAAAGTGATAATGTCATTCGGGAAAGAGACACGATATATAAAAATATAACTATATATATATATATACATATATATAGTTATATATAGAGGGTGCATTTTTGAAAATGTTAAGAAATTTAAATATCTTGGCACCATTATTACAGAAGACAACAGACTGGAACATGAAATAAAGACGAGGATTGAAAACGGTAACAGATGCTATTGGTCCCTCAGAAACGTGTTCCAAAATAGAGCTGTACCCCGTAGTCTCAAAATAAGGGTATATAAGACGATACTTCGTCCTGTCGTTGCCTATGGTGGGGAGGCGTGGACTCTAACCAAACAGCATGAGAGATTATTGAATACATGGGAGAGAAAGATTCTTAGAAGAGTGGCCCAACCAAGGAAGAAAATTGTTTCCGCATGAAAAGGAATCAAGAACAACTTAAGGACCTATATGGAGAACCTGACATAGTTTCTTGTATTAAAAAAGCAAGATTGAGATGGTTGGGGCACTTTCATAGAATGGACAAAAAAGGCACCCAAAGCTGATTCTGGAGGGACGTCGAGACGGAGAAAGAGGAAGAGGAAGGCCTAGAACGCGATGGCTGGACGATGTGGAAGCAGACCTTAAGCTCCTGGGGGTAAGAACATGGAGAAGAGCAGCGAGAGATCGATCAAAGTGGAGGAGAATTGTTGAGGAGGCCAGGGTCCTCCATGGACCATAGCGCCATGTGATGATGATGATGATATATACATATATATCGAGACATTGGCGCTATTTGTAGTAAACTAATCTTTATTTCATTCAACTCCAGTATTTATAGATACCTCTATTTATATATATAAGAACAAAAAAATAGTTAATCCTAGACGTTATCATAACACCAAAATCCTTCTTATATACACTTAACTTATATATACATATTAATATTAATTACAATACCACACACATATAAATATTTTTATTTTGAAGAGAAAAGATTTGTCCATGCCGGGATTCGAACCCGGGTCTTCTGCATTATCTAGCGCGGAGTTCTAACCAATTTGTACTACAAGCTACCTGGCTCTTAACACGGCCAGACAAATCCATTCTCTTCTCCGATCCTATACCAACTCATATGTTCTCGAAATTTTTGTGATGTATCACGGGGAATAGAATGATCAAGAATTTTCATTGATCATTACTTTTGTTAATTAGGATCTCCTAGACTTACGCCAATTTTATGATGTTGGTAATTTTTAAATATTTTTATTTTGAGAAGATTTGTGAAAAAAAAAAATACGAGAACACGGGGATATAGGATCGGTGATGTGAATGGATTTGTCTGGCCGTGCTAAGAGTCAGGTAGCTCAGTTGGTTAGAGTTCTGCGCTAGAGAATCCAGAAGACCCGGGTTACAATCCCCGCCTGGACAAATCTTTTCTCTTCAAAATAAAAATATTTAAAAATTATCACCGACATAAGAATAATAAATATAAAATAAATATAAATATTTATTTTCCATTTCTTTCTTTATCATCATTGACCTAATTATTTTTATATATTTTTAATTAAGAGAACTTACAATTATATATAAACAACAGACAGAACATAACAATACAATCAGACCGTTTAATTAAATACCTTCAAGACTGGGGATGTGATGGGGGAAGCAAGACCACAAATATGGGGCGGGTACCTGCCGTAGTCTTGACCCCACCTGATATTACAATCAGACCGGATGTCTTTATCAGGTACACTAGTGGCCACTGTGCCTGCTTTAGGAGACCAGTAACAATCAGCCCTACCTCTGCAAGTGCCCATCGAAGGTACTAAAGTGACAAGGAATGTTCTAATCTAGGTGGCTGTGGGCGGCGATACAGCCAGTCTTGAATGTACATATCTCGACATAATAAGATTCGGAGACCAGTGCCTCTTTGATAGTACATATTAAGAGGACGGTATAACCTTTAAGGTCCTATTACACGATAGTAGTTACTGTAGCATGCAGTATTTTCACGATGCTCAAGAGTTGAGTGAGAATTATCTGTGATCGTTTACATGATGAAAGTAAACTTTAGTGATAATTGGAAGAATGGCGGATGTAGAACAGCTGATTTAACGTTAAACATTTTGAAAATGACAACATAACAACCAATAACTAAAACTTTAATAATATTAATGAAGGATAGAATTGGTCAGGGGGTGCAGTCAATGATAACACAAAAATAAGAAAAACCTATTTTTTAATAGCGCCAACGTTTCGGCCCATGGTGTAGGTCGCCTTCAGTAGTGATGTGTCAGATATCCGTATCCGTATCCGCGGATATCCGAGGAAAGAGAAAGATCCGTATCTGTGACTTTTTTGGCGGATCTTTTACCTTATTAATTATCAAAGCATAGATGAAATTTTATATATGGGTATTTTATATTCACTGCAAAGCTCTTAGGTACGTGTTAGTGACCCTATAAACAGCAACTTTTGTTCTGGCCAACGTTGAAATGAAAAAAAAAATCAGTCCTCCATTCAAATGACCGATCAGCTGACCTTAGTTTGTATGGAGAAACGCAATTTTTTCGATGTTTGTCCAGAACAAAAGTTGCTGTTTATAGTGTTACTGGCGCGTACCTAAGTGGTTAGTAACATTTGATTAACATTTAACATTTTACTCAGGCAATCCTTTCAAGGTTTAAAGAAAAACTTCTTTGTTGACAATTTTATAACTCACTACCAAACATAAACATTATCTATGCCGCCCAGTGCAAGTCGAAAACTCGAAGCATGTACCTAACCTACTGTCCTGTCTGTCACACAAAGCATCGAGTGGCGACAGCTATCAAGGTCACGCGCAGGGACATCGATTGAGTAAAAAAGTTATGATCCGTATCCGTATTTGTATCCGCGGATCTTGACACCAAATATCCGTATCCGGATCCATATCCGCGGATATACTTCGCTATAGATCCGGCACATCACTAATCCTCGGGGGAAATAGAAGGAGATAAGGCTGTGTGAGCTGTCAAACTATAAATGGTCAACTCAAGTTATTATCTTGGTGTTAATTTCTACACTGAACTTTGTAGCTATGTATATAAAGTATTCCTTTGGCATTTCTTTAATTTTTTAAAAGACAAATCTACCTTCCTAAGAAAATTGATGAAACGTTGGGATTATTAAAAAATAGGTTTTTCTTATTTTTTTGTTATTATTGACTGTGCTCCCTGATCAATTCTATCCTTCATTAGAATCATCCAGTCAACTATTTTCTTCTCTAGCTTGAATAATATTAGTTGACCTTATATGTATAAGGACGAAAATGGTCCGGGTAGAGGTGAAAAAAAAATCACTTAAATAAAACTGTTTATTGGAAAACCAACGTTTCGACCCACATTGTAGGTCTTCTTCAGGGTTTCTGATGGAGGTCAAGTGTTGAGGCCATTACACAAGTCGACTTGACCCCATTACAAGTCCTGAAGGAAACCTGGAATGTGGTTCAAAACGTTGGCTTTCCAATGAACAGTTCTCTGTATTTAAGAGAATATTGTATTTCCTCCACCCGGACCATTACCTTCCAAATAACTAAAACATTTTGTTTTTAATTTCTCCTTTCACGCCCAATGATGTTATTTTATGAAATAATATTTCATTGAAAATATGAATGAAAATATTCAATTTGGGCTGATAAAATTTAATTTGTAATGAAAGGTTTGTATCCTTTTCCATATTTTAATCTTAACAACGAATATGTTTCCAGTAGAACAAGACGAGAGACTTACGAATTTCATTTGGGAGTTATGACTAAACTAGTCAAAATCTTAAAATCGACAATTTTGCGATTGGAATGGAACTGAAAAGGACTAATGCCGACATAGAGGGCGAATGCAAACTCAACAAAATGTCCTCAAAAATATAGAGAAAAAAAGATTGGAATGGTATGGGCATCTCAGAAGAATGGAGGAAGAAGGATTCCCCAATTTAATTTTCAATTGGAGTGCTGAAGGGAACGACTAAGAAAAAGGTGGATAGAAGGGATTGTGGACCATGGTCCGAGGGGGGAAGATATACAAGGTAGAAAAAAATGGAAAAATGAATTAAAAAAATTTTTGGTTGAAGGAAACCGGAACCGTTAGGGGAAAAAGAGGAAAAGTTGTCTCTCGTGGATTATAAATAACATTGGAAACATAATTGAAATCTACAACACCCATAAATTAAGAATTCATTAAAACATTTTTAAATATTTTTTTGGAATAGTTTTATAACTAAATATATATATGAAGGACAGAGGTCGAAATTAATTATTTCCATAATATTAAGAGGATATGAGAAGCGAGGGGATGGTTGACTGGAAGATAGACGTAAGGAAGAAAATAGTTGGGGGTGCAGTCAAATAAAAACACTAAATAAGTGGTTACTTATTTAATTATGTGCCGACGTTTCGACCCACTTTGTGGGTCATCTTCAGGGCTAGGAGGCTGGAGCAAGACTCTTAGTCTTCCACGACGTTATATATATATATTAAGAGGATAGTTTTGGCAGTATCTGAACATGATCTAAACAATCCATTTTGACCCGAATTAACTGAATTTATTTACACCATTGATTTCGAAAAGTTGACATCTATTTAAGAATAATCATACAATGTAAAACATAGATAATCATTATATAACTATTGTAATCTTAATTTTGTCTAAGCTCTAAGTTCGTGTTATGCTAATTTAACTAATTCTTTGAGATATAATAATAAATAGCCTAATATGATTCAACAATTTAATAAAACTGCTGTTCCTAAAAATATATTACTTATTCGTTGATCATAGCTATTGCAATATAAACATTCTATGATATATTGCGAAGTACTCCCAGGCCTGGGTGGTGGGGCAATATCTATAGTGGGTTGGCACTGGGCTTCAGCCTAACAAAGAATTTTACGTGCCTCCGGCTGAAGAACTCCGATACCGTGAGGAGCCTTAGTTCCTCATGAATCTTTATACTCTTGGCTCTTTGGAATTTGGTTCATCTGATAATCCCGCGGAGTACGGAGTTCAGTTAGTTCTGCAGTCTTTTCAGGGTGGCCTTATGGTGGTGTCGCAGTGGTGCACCACAGAGCAAGCATGGTCGGTCGTATTAAGGCCTTGTATATCTTCAGCCTCAGTGATAGCAGCGGAGACGTTAGCAGGTGTAGTGACTGTTGTCTTTGTATCCAATATATAAAGAAATTTATAGCATTATTTCCCTTCGGTCAATATAATATATTCTTTAATTAAATCTGAGTTACAATAGGTATTGTTCTTAATCATAGATTATAGATCATATATCATGGGCTGATGAATCATCTTATCTCTAATTTTTTTTAAAATTTGATAAAATATAAGTTTGAGACGAAATTTCTTGATGCAGAAACAGAAGCAGATATCACCTGAAGATGAGTAAACAATCCATCTCAGGAAACTTGACAAATTGTTGGGTTAGTAAGAGCTGAGCGGAGTGGAGTCATAGCAATCTATGAAATGAACTCTCATTAATTCCATCTCGCTCCAAGTTTTGCCTTTGCTTGCACAGCGTCTTCTTACTTTGTATAAAGTCTTTATTATCCTGCCCCTGGAAAGGAAGTTGCCGAATTCCACAGCCTGCCCGATCAAATAAACAGATTAAATATTTACTCGTTTTATAAAATTTTCTAATTGGCCTGATTCCGACTTCCTTCCGGCCTTTGAAGTGAACTCGAGGCTCTGTTTACTCGAGATGGGTACCGGAACTCAGTGTCGCTGGAATCAAACGAGTCGTGGAATCGAATCAAACTTTTATTGTTTCAAATTATTTTAAATTATATTATGAATTTCTTATAAACAATGTTTAGGATAGAATAAAAAAGTAACTTTAGAATAACGAACATGAACAGAAAAAGAAAGAAAATATATGTCTGACTAGAAGACTACGTATTACTACAGATCATGAAGTATCTAATAATTCCTTCTCACAATAAAATCCTTTCTCCAGTCATTTATAATATATGATTTTATCATATAAAACGTTTCGACAATTACATGTCATTTTCAATCAACCATACAAACAACTTTCTGCATCATTTCCTCTTTATCATCAACTTAAAAGAGTTACAAGTCACAAATATCTGTCAGTTATCAAACACAACAACAATATAACAAATACAAATTAATAAAATATACAAACAAAAACACCAATATACACCAGTCAATTTGACATATACATTTACACGTTTATGTGTATGTGGGTTTATGTATGTGTGTGTATATGTGTGTATATATATATTGTCGGTGTGTATAATGTTATATGGATAATATAAATTTTATATTTTATCATAAATCTTATATAATTATGTATAACGTTTTATTTTAATTTAAACAACTTCATATAAGTTACATTTCTATTATTATATGGTTTTACTATGTGCCTAATATAGCTAGTATGTTATTATGTAAATATGTAACAATACTTTTACTAAGTCTAATAAGGTAACAAGAATATATAAATGTAATTATGTAGGTAATGTAAATATGTATATTCTCTAGTGGTAATTATGTAGATACTGTAAACATTATATTCTCCAGTAGTGAGGGCAATAATAACCATTTGTAGTTGTTTGCCCTTAAAAAAATAAAACAAACAAACAACAAATACAAATTTATAAAATCTGTCCATAAATAGAAGTAAGATACCTTTTTATTATTTATTGTAATTTTTGAAAAGTTTTACTCGGAGGTCAATTATCCTCCATGGTCCTTTTGTTTAATAGTTTAACATTTGATTTTGAAAAACCGCGGATCTTGCACAGAGAAAACACTGAAATAAAAAGGAGATTCTTGGAAGCATTATATATTAATGACAAACTGGATAATGTAGTGAATGATAGAAAAGAAGCAGGAGAAATAGGTAAACTACATTCATCTGTTATTTTGAAGTTAAAAAGAAAATGATAAATAGGATGTTCTACTTTTAGAAACACAGAGAATATAACCTGACACTATAACCTCCCAACAGTTTCCTAGATATCCCTTTTCATTCCTATCTGATTTTATATAAATTAAGAATGTATATAACTGAGAAAAATATATTAAAAATAAAATAGTGTTGTTAATTTAATAAATTTTATGTATTGATTTTTAAATTTTTAAATTTGATTATGGTATTTTTAAATTAAAAAAATTTAATATTAAAATATAAATCAAATATAATATAAAAGAGACCAAAGGTTAAACTAAAAACAAAAGGGCCATGGAGGATAAAGGACATGAGGATAAAGGACATGAGGATAAAACTTAAAAAAAAAGACAATAAATAATAAAAAGGTATCTTACTTCTACTTATGGACAGATTTTATAAATTTGTATTTGTTATATTGTTGTTGTTGTGTTTGATAATTGACAGATATTTGTTGGCCATATGACCGGATGATAAAAACCTGTACCACTACAACCCAAATTCAGTACGAACTAGAGACTGTACTGATTCCAGGGCAACGGTTGTGCAGGGAGGGGATTTGTCCTAGATCACGCCTTATTTTATTGCCTATTTAAAATGAACAGAATAACACTTTAGGAATAGCCGTCTTTAAAAGAAGCTGTGAAATACTTCTAGAATTTCAGGAATAATTCTAAAGATGAATTAAAGTGAAAAACGACACAAAATCGATTTTACTAGGATAGAGATGTTGATGTTTTTGAACGTGGTTGGGGGGGAGGGGGGTCTAGAAATATCATTCCATTGTTATATTTTGTATATTTCAATTTCCATTAATATGAATAAGAATGTAGGTATTAACAGTAGGTTATAAACAACAGCGGGTAACAATTCCCGGAGACCGGCTAACACATGAGTATCCTACCCCACGAATAGGAGAGTATACATATTAATGCATATTTAATACATAAATATATATATTTTTTAATTGTGGTCGAATGGAGGAGATAAACTCTATTATTATCGGCCTATATTGTATTGTATCGGAACGGTGGTGCATTTTCTCTCTGCGGCGCATTGTGAACGCCGCGTTCTGGTAAAACGGATTTACACGGATTCCTCCGAGTAGCGGATGCAAATCCCCGCCGATTATAGCATTAACGTAACATGACCGAATAAGGACGGGGATAGGTAACAATGGGTTAGTAGGGGGTGGTGTGTAGCCTACGGTAGGCCGGGGGATATCGCGCACAGTAATGAACCCCCAGATATCCCCAGGACTACAATAGTTCGGGCCCCCAAGTGCTCGAGTATAACTGCATTTAGTTATCCATCCGGCGGACCGGAATTGAGGATCAGAGAGAGAGGCTTTGTGGCCATCATGTATGCTAACATCGCCGGCCTCGTCTTTGTTCCCTTCCTATCTCTCCCGCCTATAATCAGCTGTGGCTATAGTTCATCAACTATGCTGATAGTGTCGTAGCCTGACCATTGTCCCCTTAATTGCGGACCGGTACCTGGTTGTACGCGCTATGTACCAATAGTCCGCCGCATCTGTTCCGATATGGTCTGTAAACAACAGTTGGAATTGTTCTTCCGATCGATAGAAACTGAAATGGGTGGAAGATGACCAGCGACTTCATCAAAGACGATGTCCTGATTAATTCTAAAAAATTGTCACTTATTCAATATTTTATTTTAATTTAAGCTAATGTTGCCGTGCCGAAAGTTCTGGGTTCAAATCCGGATGTTGCAGATTTTATTTAATCTGTCAGAAGCGAGAGTTAGATAAGGATCGCGGGGCTCACCAAGCTTCTATAAAATGAGCACCCAAAAGATAGTGAAAAATTTGGCGGTCGAGCCTGTCACCTCTCTGCATATAAACCGTATTCCAAGAAAGAGTACAGTCTCTAACACGTACTGGACCCAAGTCCCTTAAGTTTTTTTTTTACAGAGAGAAGTTGCAGCATACACAGAAGTTTTTGTGTGAGAGTTATTCTCACTGAAATTTGTTAATATTATATTCAAATTTCAACTCGGTTCGGGGGGGGGGCGACCTGTGGTCTAGTGGTTAGCGTAACAAACTAGTAAACCCAAGATCGCGGGTTCATAGCCCGGCAGATGGCCCTAGGATTTTTTAAGGGGAGCAAAAAATCTTAATTACGCCGTCCTTCAGAAGGGACGTTAAACGTGGGTCCCTAACCTCTACGATGTCAGGTACTCGTTAAAGATCCCTATCCTAATTAAACCTAGATAGGAAAAATTTAGAGCTCTCACCGTAGCATCGTCCGATTAGCCATAGCAGCATAAAGTGACGTTAAATGAACAAACAACTCGGTCCCAACTCACCCCCTTGCGAATAACTTCGAGATCGAAATCAATAAAAATTAATAGAGTCTCCAATCTAAAGAGAGCGATGCATCTTTAGATGTAACTATATATCGTCACATCGTTAAATGTCAAAATAATTCTATACCTTCCTTACAAGTTGGCTGCCGTTTGGTTTACTAAACGTTTCTATAAGAAACCATGAAACTTTTTCCTAATCGCGGGTCTCATAGTAATGCGCTGAAACGGTTTGGTATGGACAGATTATCAACGGGGCCCTGATTAGCGGATTGAGGAAGTCTAATTGACGAATAGCTGACTGGGTAAGTGGTACTTATTGCTCAAGTTGCTCCCCGGGCCGGAATTAGCTGCGAAAACAGGGGGTTCCTTTGAGTGAGAACACGGCGAGCTAATAAGTTGCCCAACATCTATTAGTATCTTCCCCTTCCTGTTTCTCCCTCCACCTCCCTTCTTACTTATCCTTCTAACCTGTTTGCATAAACTGGGTACCTTATAATTCAAAAGTTGATAATATATCGCTCCTTGAGAAAGAACATTCTTATAACCCCAATAAACTAATTTTTAGCACAGGTATCGAGGGGGGAGGCCCGATGTTGTTTCATAGCTAACTGTTGAACATGAGTGTTTCATAGCCAACAGTTTGCTATGAAACAGTGATGGACTAACATCGACCCCCCCGCCCCCTCCCTCGTCAGCCCCGAAGAAGACCTGCAATGTAGGTCGAAACGTTGGCTATTTAATAACCATTTCTGGATATATAAGAAAAAGTTATTGACCTCTACCGGGATCAGGTATGATATAACTCATAACAAGGTCAACTATTATCATTCAAAGATATATTCTATTATATATCATTATTTCTAATACCATGGTAATAATCATATATTATAACTAAATTATCATCATGTTATATTACTATGTTTTATCAACTTCTAAATTTCATTCCATTCTTATTAATCTCATCAGTTATTTCATAATTTATCTTTCCATTCCTATCATTTCTGTTTATAGGAACTGTTAATTTTCTTTGTTAGTTCAATGTTTTATTTAGTTTTTCCGTTTCTTTTATTCTCATCCCTGAAGATGGGCTAAAACTTAGGCTGAAATGTAGTCACAATAAAACAAGTCTATCTTATTTTGTGTTATTCATTGATTGGACCCTCTCATCATTTTACACTCTTCATATAATTATCCAGTCAACCATTTTCATTGGATTTTACCAGATTACAGAAAAAATATAAAATTTGGGTATTGTTAGCACAAATTATTATCATTGTAATGAAGGCATTGAAATTCTATTATTAGCCATTAGAAAATTTTTAAGAGCTTGAAGGGTTTTTACTTTAAATATTTTTATTTTGAAAAGAACAAATTTTTCCTGGCCGTGATTCGAACCCGGGTCTTCCGCATCTCTAGCGCGGCACTCTTCTGGCTTTTTACTTATCCTTGTGCCAATATTCTCATAAAACGTCAGATTCAAACATGATAAAACTGAAATATGATTTTACTAAAAATAGAAAGTCGTTCCTGAATCGAAATGTTTTAGTCAATACAATTGCTACTGAAGCCTTGACTGAAAAATTCCAATTTTTGAGTTATGTCGTTCTTTTAAAGGAGCGATGTTATAAAAGAAAAAAAAAACATATTGTACTTGTCCAAGTTACTGTAGTAATTTTTGTAAATAATAAAAACAGATTTTGTGTTTCTCCCGACCCTGAATTTTTAGACTGTAGATGTGAGATGTACTATACCTCACATTTATATATAAGCCGACAAATTTAGGTTGTACATATCATATTCACACTGAAGTGAATATGATTTTCATATTAATTATTACTACCGGGATTGCTCTACAAACTCCGTCGATTCCTACCGCCTACCTACTTTCTCATCCTTCAATCCTATCTCACAAACAGAACTTTCCAAGTTAATCATAATAATGTCTATTCATCCCTATTTTCCCAATCTGCTGGTGTTCCTCAAGGTAGTATCCTTGGCCCAATCCTTTATACAGTTTATACAGCTGACATCCCAACTCATCCTAATACTATCCTTACCACGTATGCTGATGATACATGTGTATTATCTGTCAACAACAATCCAATTATTGCATCCCAAAGCCTCCAATCCCATATCACTGATCTTGAAGAATGGTGTCAAAACTGGAGAATTAAAATAAACTCTCAAAAATCGCATCAAATCACTTTTACCTTACGTCGTAAACCAATGACTTCCTGCCCTTCAGTATCATTTAATAATATCCCACTGGTGCCTGTAGAACAGATCCGATACTTAGGGTTGCATCTCGACAAACGATTAACCTGGAATCCTCATACGAGACTGAAAAGACAAGAAACCGCTCGACGTTTCAGGCTACTTCAGCATTTACTAGATAAACATTCTAAGCTCCCAATTAACTACAAGAGACTCATTTACATGACAATCATTAGACCCATCTGGACTTACGGAATAGAGCTTTGGGGCTCCACTAAGCCATCGAATTCCTCTCGTATCCAATCCCTACAATCCAAAATCCTTCGTAAAATCCTTAATGCTCCTTATTTTGTTAAGAATAAAATCATCCATAACGACCTTAATGTCCCATTTGTTGCTGATTTGGCCCGAACCCGCTATCTATCCTTTCATAACAAACTTCATTTCCACTCAAACCCTCTGGTTTTAAACCTTGCTTCCTCTTCAATTCCCGATAATCCTCCGAGGCGTCTGAAAAGAAGATGGCCCCGTGACTTCTTAGTTGAACTTATGATTTGAGTACTACCAGTGGGTAGTTTCTCTACTTGTCATTTTCACATGTCATTATGTATCGCTTAGCACATTTACTAGATGTATTTTTATTATACAGTTGTAAATATCAATAAATAAATTAAAAAAAAAAAAAATTATTACTATTATTCATATTTCATTATCAATCAAGGACAATATTGGTAATATCTTAGTAATTAATGTAGATGCAATAAGTACAATACAAACATACATAAGATGCAATTATAAATAAAACATTAATTAGGAATTGAGAATTTATCCTTCCTCAGTTTGCTATACCTCATTATCTTTATTTTCTCTCTCTTGTATAAATGCACGGTCTCATTATAAGTCCATTTCTTCTTCTTCGATTTTTTTTTTTCATCTCTTGCGGTTTGTAATTTCAACTCCATTATTTTTGAAGTAACTCGATAACCTATATTCGAGAAAAGTATATTTAGGTAATGATGAAATAATGATTTATATCAGATAACAGCATTATAGGTTTTAATAAGGTTCGGTTTACGATGTCTTAGAAATTAGTGAAACTCGTTTTAAAAAATAGAAATAATAAGACGATAAACTATGAACGAATGGTAATAATTATAAAATAATTGATAAGACTTAAAATTACAAGAGTGGAAATGGCATACATGAAGATAATGAAATACAGTAAAATCACCAAAGAAATTATTTTTTCCCAATATATAATGAATGTCATGTTATTGGTGAAAGCCAAAATTAACTTTGAAAACCTGAAACCCATGATGGGTCTTGTGTTCAGTACATGATTGAGACTGTACTGTATAAAGGACTTTGCATGGAGGCGATTCGTCCGAGATCATGCTGACAAGCAGCTTTTTCCCTAATTAAGAAGACTTGCCCACTTTATAGAGAACGGGCTAGTCTCAGGAGGGTTTCCAGATCACGAAAAACGCATGCATTTGGTAATTATGATTACTTATATGAAATAATCCATATTTTTCAGAAATTAAACATGTATCCTAATTTTAAATGCAGTTACAACTTTATAACAGTTATAACTTTTATTGATAACTGTTATAACGTAATAGAAACAAAAGAACATGTGTTTGTATTTATGTATAATTTAAAACACAACAAATAACCAATACTCCAGTACGTGGGTATCGAAAAGGTGGGTGTTAAAGTCATGTTATAGTCAACACTGTATAAGGTAAACAAGTAACCAGTGAGGGAGTTTATAAAAATATATTCTTGTTACTAGTTAACATGTGTTGTTTTATATCCCTAATTTGTGATATGTTTAACATGGTGTCAGAAGTTAAAAAACTGTAAAACACAGAAATTCTTAATAGCGACAACGATAACAAACGAGACGAAACACTTACATGGAAAAAAAATGGCATCGCCAACACCGTCCACCTCACGTTTCTTCTCGGCACAAGTCGATCCCCTTCCGAGTGAATCAGGTAGAGAGGAATGGGAAGAATGGTTTTTTAATTATGAAATCTATCTAAAAGCATCAAACCTATATAAAGAGGATGATGAACGAAAAATTAATCTTTTCCTTTTTAGTCTGGGAAATGAAGGTAGGCGAATTTATAAATCATTTACAACAAAACCAACAACTTACGACAACTTGGTTAAACTTTTCAATTCGCATTTTGAACCAAAAAAACACCTTGCTATGGAAAGATATAAGTTGTTCACAAGAAAACAGGCACCCAGTGAATCTATTCAAGACTTTGTCATTGCTCTAAAAAACCTCTCTTCGTCCTGTGAACTGGGAGATTTGCAGCAGTCAATTGTTCGAGACTTGCTGATCGTCGGATTGGATCCAAAATGGACAACAATAAAAGAGAGACTTCTTGAAGATGAAAATATCACCCTGGACAAAGCTATTCAGATGTACAGCCATATTTTAAATTCAAACAAGACTTGCATAGCACAAATGGATTATTGTTTCGTAATTCAAGTGTGGTAATACCTAGATCATTAAGATCAAAAATTCTAACTATAATTCATGAAGGACATTTTGGAGAAGATAGATGTATTCAAAGAGCTAGAAATCTGGTATTTTGGCCTAATATTTATAATGATATAAAAAATTTAACACAATCTTGTGAAACATGTCAAATTTTTAAAAGAAATAATTCTAAGCTACCAATAATCCATCATGAAATAGGTGATTACCCTTGGGAAAAATGTGGAGCAGATTTCTTTTATTTTGACAAACAAGTGTATCTCTTGGTTGTAGATTATTATTCCAAATTCCCAGAAGTGTGCTTACTAAATGGAAATAAATTGAATGCTCAATGTGTAATTAAACATCTAAAGTCAATAATGGCACGGCATGGAATTTGTAAAGAGTTTGTTACAGATGGTGGCCCCCCTTGGACTTCAAAAGAATTATGTAACTTTTTTCAGAGTTGGGACATATCTCATACTGTAACAAGCCCTTACCACCATAAATCAAATGGTTTAGTAGAAAGAAATGTAAGAACCATAAAACAAATGCTAACTAAATGCTCACACTCAGGTGATGACCCTTACTTAGCTCTCTTAAACTTCCGCAATACAGCTAGTAAAATCAGTAATGTGTCACCTGCACAGTTACTAATGTCCAGAAGACTGAGAGATAAATTACCTGCCACTAAAAATGTACTACAACCAAAATTAATAAATAAACAAAAATACAAAGAATGTATAACAAATTATCAACAAAATGTATCTAAAAATTATAACAAAAATACCAAAAATTTGATAGATTTAACACCTGGAGATTACATAAAATTTAAAATGACAACAAATAAGCCATGGATACCTGGTAGAGTAATAAAGGAAAGTGAGTGTCCTAGACAATATATAATAGAAAATGATGATGGAAAATTATTGAAGAGAACTAGGGAACACATAATGTTACCAACTAAGATTAACAATCAAAACGAAGAAAACATTGTTAGGGAAGAAAATAATACAAGATCATCTGGTAGGACTATTAAACCCCCTAAAAGATTCAGTCACTCCGACTACACTTAAGAAATTTATATCTTGTAAGAATTTATCTTATAAGAAATGTCATGTAAAAAATAAAATAAAAATAATAATAAAAAAATAAATAAAATAAAAAGATGTTAAAGTCATGTTATAGTCAACACTGTATAAGGTAAACAATGTAACCAGTGAGGGAGTTTATAAAAATATATTCTTGTTACTAGTTAACATGTGTTGTTTTATATCCCTAATTTGTGATATGTTTAACAGTGGGGTAGTAGCGATTTTTTAGTATGTTGTTAGGCTTGGGACCCTAATGAAAAATCCAAGTTTTCGACCTCGACCTCTTGGATTTTAGGTACAAAAATTAGGTTTTTTAATAATAACTCAACAACGGTGGCTTTCAGGACAAAATATGTTCTATACAAAGTTACTTACTTTTACTTTATATGCGTTCCGACAAGGATTGCCTCAATTGGTCAGAGCAGAGTTCCAAGTCTCCCGATCCTCCCAATCATTCTCCTGGAGTCCTCGACCAGTCATCTCCTCCTGGACTCCCTCCATCCACCTGCTTCTGGGCCGTCCCTGTCGTCTCCTCCCAGGTGGAACCCATTCCAGAACTCGGGTTGGCCAACAATGCCATTCTCTTCACATGACCGTATCATCTTAGGCGGCGTGCACCGATCCTTTCATTTGTAGCAATACCCACATCCATCCTCTGTCGAATTTCTTGGTTTCTTACTTTATCCTGCCTAGTGATACGGAGACACCTCCTCCAGAAATCCATCCCTAACCACCTGCACCTCATAGTCCAAGTTTCCGAGGAGTATGTTAGGATGGTTTCCACTATGGCTGTGAAAATATGGCGTTTATTTTCTTTAGATATTTCCGTATTCCAGAGGACCGAATGGAGCATTCTGGTAGCCTTTCGGGCTTGCTCCACCTTTCTTCTGACGTCATGCTCGGACGACCCGGTAGCATCTAAACAGGAACCCACGTACTTAAATACATTCACTTTTTTACAGGCTTCCCTGTCAACCAGAAGCGGATTATCTGCATCGCCGATTGCCATATACTCGAAATTAATTTTTAAGCCCACCGTTTCGTAGCACATCTTCAGGGTGTACACCATCACTGCAAGGTAAACCTTCCGCCTCGCTAACACGACCTGGTCGTCAGCGAAGAACAACAGACAGTAGTTGTTCGGTATCAATGAAAGGCCCAACATCCCCACACTGCCTGTACCATGGTTCCACAGCCTCGTGAAGGTATATCTTGAAAAGAGTGGGTGACATGCTACAACCTTGCTTCAATCCCTTAGTACCATGAAAAGGGTCCGAAAGGTGGTTCCCGCATCTTATCCGAGACACGTCGCCGCTGTATAGGTGCCTCACAGCCTTTATCAGAGCCCTATTTATGCCTGCTTTTTTAAGTGCCACCCACGGCCTCTCTCTAGGAACATTATCATATGCTTGTTCCAGGTCTATAAAGGCCTTACATATAAAGAGTTACAGCTCCGTGTTGCACTATTTGAAAAAAAAATGGGGAATCTTCATTTCGGTTATTCTATTTTATTATTCTTATTATACAGTGTGACTGGTGCCGTTAAAGAGTGATCATAATTTATCTTTGCATTCCTATCATTTGTGTTGATACGATATGTAATATGTAATATCTTCTTTGCTATTGCATTGGTAATACAGTTTTTCTGTTTTGGCCTGAAAGTTTGGCCGAAACTTAGGCACAAATAAAATAAGTTGGATTTATTTTGTGTAATTTCTTGACTCTATTCCCTCACCATTTTACACTCTTTTAAGATTTCCAACATCCAACTACCAACTACTTCGACATCAATAATACAAATTTTATATGAAATGACCACCACAATAACCGGAGCATCCTTCGTTTCTATAATCTTCTCTTTCCAGGATTTCTCCACGAATGATGTTATATCAGACCCGGATGATCCTGGAGAGAAGAAGGGAAGTGTAGGGAAGCAGTAAGTAGTATGTAAAACGAAGACAAGAGTGATGTTGACAGAGAAGAGAAGTGAGGTGTTTGCTCAGAGCCGGAGCCGCATCAAAAACCATCTGCAATTATAATATCCACACCCAAATTAACTTAAATTCCACTGCCAACTTAGATTTATTTGCTCCCAGCTGACGATATCCCTCCATATGCTAATCCCCCATCTCTCCCTTCCTTCACGGCTTCATGACTTCTACAACTTCTCATCCCGTTTTATTGCATTCTCTTCCGAATATTATTTACAATTCCAAGTTGGAATAATTAATAAAATATTCCTTATTTATTACATCTGATTATAATAAATATTTTTAAAGGTGCGTGTATAGTTTTGCTTAACTTTGCTAAACATATCGTCGCTGTCAAAACAATACCGCCTATATACAACTTTTTTTATAATAATGAGCTAGTAACGGTAACGCATTCTACAGGTTGAATTACACACTAAGGAAGGCAGGTATTGAGGTCAGCAACATGGCACAGTTTTTTTTCTCTCCTGTAAAATCTTCCAAAGTGTACATAGGCGGTATTGTTTTGACAGCGAAGATATAAATGCTTAGATATTACGAAAAGCGCCACGAAAGCGCTAGTGCTGCAACTACATACTGGCGTATTTATATCAACTATAAATTTACATTTTATTAATAGTTTCTATTTATAATAAAAGCAGTTTAAATCAAAAAAATATTTTTAAAATATTAAAATAGAAGTGTACGAATAATGTAATTTGCAAAGCTTTTGTAGAGAGTCTTTAAACGTTCTTTTGTTTTCCAAGCACAGTCAAGTCAAACGAACTTGTAACAATAAAACGCTCTTAAACAATAAAATGAAAAATAAACTCCCATTGAGTGCTATCTGATTATTTGAATAATTTGAAAAGAAAAATCAATAATCAGAAATGGATATTGGAAACTAAATGGAGCTTTTCTGGTTTATAGAAATGGACCAAATTACCTAATATTCTGTTACTCATCTGGATATGGTCGACTGAATAGTTCTTAAAAGTGTGTATAATGGCCGAGGAGAAAGGAGAGAGTACAAAAGAGTCTAAAATAAGTTAGCCTTATTAGTAATAACAACAATGCAGTAATTCTTTTACTGCACCCCTCACCATTTTACGCTCTTTTAATATGCTGTTTGGTGGATTGGAAAGAAATACAATCTATACATATTATAAATCAAAGTCCTCGGCCACGTCTGTCTGTTGGCGGTAATCTTAATAACTACTTAACGAATTTTCATGCTGTTTTCACCAACAGCTATAGAGTAATTCTAGGGAAGGTTTTGGTATACAATGGTTTTGTGTAAATGGGTTGGAATATAACAATAATTGTCGGAAATGTTGGAAAAAGTATAGCCTCCTGGGAGGTTTCATCGATGACGCTGCCTAATGCCTTTGTCATATAACGAAACAATGCATGGTGGAATATTCCTCTTTTATAGATCATAAAAAAAGTCAGAGATAGCATATATCTATCTTTTAAGGAAAGCTTAATATACCCATTTTATCTTCAAAAAAATTGATCACGTACAATGCTGTATTTGGAAAGCTATTTAGACGAGTACAGTATTAATCCTTATCAACTTATATACTTTAGTTACCTCAAGCATTTCATGCGCATTATTAGAATATTTTATACAATATAATTTAAATGATTATCTTATGGGTATCTCAATAACTTAACGCGCATGAAAAGTAATTCGTATATAAAGAAATATTTATTTTTGTTTTTATGTTTGTAATATCTACATAATAAAATACACTAGACAGATAAAACATGTAGGCATACTATGTCTTACTACCCGTGTATGAGCCGGGGTGGGTCGTTAGTGTTTTTATAAAGTCGAATGAAACTATTTAAAAAAACAAAAACGTAATTAGAAACATACAAATTCTTTATGGCCATTTATCTTTGAACTTAGTTGACTAAAATACGTGAAATAAGGGTTGGTGCTTATAAACGAAATTCTGTCAGATTATGCATTTTACATAACGTTACAATCAACAAAAATACGAAAATCCATATAGATCACATACCTTTAGGAAATCAAAAAGATTTCATTATTTTAACGTTGGGTGAAATATTAGTGCATTTAGCAAGATTCTTCTAACATCAACATTGTTTAGACATGAGATAAACAATAAACAATCAAACTTATAGTATTGCACTAAAAGCCTATTACACTATTAAAGAAGATTATAACAGTACTTACCATTCCGCGAAAATCTGGACATAATCACAAAAATGGATTAGTAAGTTTCTTTTGTAAACACAGTTTTATGTAAACAATGAACACAACCGGTATTACTTTTTTTATCAACACAACCAAAATTACAGAAATCTCATTTTATCAAAAGCACTAAATTACACTGTACTATGAAGTTGCTATATTTCACATTTGTTATCACTAAAGTTGATATATTCATTATTGAGAAATAGTGAGTAGTTCTTAAGTTTTATTTTGTCTTTCTTGGTCTTGTGAAGTTATTAAGAAAAGAACAATTAAAAAACAATAAATTAATTAACTTTCTCTAGATAAATGACTCGGACACTAAAACAAAACAAACGTATTACCTACCCTTATTGTTACCCTTAACTAACGCAACCTGTCATCCAAAATGTTAACTATTTACTTTACTTAACTATACTTTTCTATTTTGGGTAGTTTTGCTAAAATGCGTGTTTTCTTTTATTTATGTGTTAATTAACGGCCTGAAAGGTGTGGAAAGCTACTAATTGCCAGAATTATCGCTAAAGGACAGACAAACGGGGGAGATAAAACGTTGAATAATGTATATGAGGCGATAAGCCTTTTTAAGTCCCGGTCTATCTGACTGTGGGCCGAGTATATATAGTGCTCCTTCGCCAAGTAACTTCACCGCTCAAGTCTAGCTTTTGCTATATGTTTAGTTATAAGTTGTAAGTCTTCCTTTTAAGGGAATTTTTGGAAACACTCTCCTTCATTTCAGGAGGAGGGTCATTACTTTTACAACACAATTTATTACTACTATGAAGTAAATTTTGTAGTTAGTAGTATTAATACTACTTTTAGCAGTATTCACTTTATGCTGATATAAGGGGAGCGGAATGGCTCAGTGGTAGAGCACTGAGTTGCAATGCCGGAAATCTTGGTTCAAATCCTTATGTGGGCAAGACTTTTATTTAGTCTGTTTGTAACCGGAGATGGATCATATGGGGCCCACCCAGCCTTACAATATTATAAAAATATAGTTCCCAAAATAAGGGGGAAAATCTGGTGGTTGACCTAGAACATGTCACCTCCTTGCAGAACCGATGTCCATGAAACAGTACAGTCTCTACCATGTACTGAACCCCAGACCCGTTCACGGGTTGTAGTGGTCAAGTTTATTTTTTAATCCGATATGGCTGATCGAACAATGCTACAGCGGGAGTCCTAAATTATACCTATTATCCAGTTAAATTAGGATAGGGATCTTTAACATGTACCTGACACAACATTGGCTCAAGACAACCATTTAACCTCCCCTTTGAAGGACGGCTTAACTACTAATTTTTTACTCTTTTCAAAAAATCTTAATGCCATCTTGTCGTTATGCTAACTACCACACCAAAGGTGACCCCAGTCAATACTTGAATGACTATACTGTCTTCATAATCACGCCCTAACAGTATAATAATTTTAGTGAATTATATTCAATGAGACATCGAGATAGTGTAAACATAAAATTGAAACTTAAACGACTAGATAATAATAAATCGAGCCATGTAACCTTCTCTCTTCGCAAAGCGTCGTGTCCAGCAGTCAAAATTGACAACGACGAGGTAACTTCCATAAATTATGTACGTTATCTCGGACTATACTTGAGCAAAAGACATGGAACGTACATACAAAATTAAAAAGACAAGAACTGACTAGACGGTACAAACAACTATCACATCATCTGGACTACAGATCTTCAGTTGATTTGCGGAACAAACGACTTATCTATTTGGACATATGGAGGAGAACTTTGGGGTTCAGGAAAAAAAGTCCACATACACAAGATACAAACAACGCAGTCCAAAATTCTCAGAAAAATTGTTAATGCACCATGGTATATTTCGAATCACACCATACACAACGACATGAACATTCCCACTATAAAATCATATATTCATAACAAATACATGACATTCCACTCATCGACACAATATCACCCAAACCCACTCGTTCTTTCACTTTCCTACTCCATGTTACCTGGACTTGATAGGAAAACATTAAAAAGACATTGGCCAAGAGACCTACTCAACGATTGATATTTTTATTCCATCATCGTATAGATAATCATGAAGAAAAGCAAAGAGAAAAACGCTCGGATCAAATTGGCTGAATGCGCAATTCACAGGTGTAAATGAATATTAAATAATAAATAAAATTAAAATAAAAGACTAGAAGACAATATGAATACATAAATTGTAGATTTTTATTTATTTTAAGCCAGATTTTTTGTCATCGCTAAACACGCCTATTTACTTGGTATTTTTTTTTCTTATTGACCATATAAGATCACATTACCACTTAATTTTCCTTTCCTGTATAAGAGTTTTCTCTGTTTTCAATATCCTTCATACGTTGAGAGCACATTTCCTTTGATTCAATCGGTAGATTCGTGATGTAACATGTGAACTTGTGACCGGTGTCCTCTCTTTCTCGACAGCACTGAAGAAAACCTGCAAAGTGGGTCAAAACGTTGGCTATTTAATTAACATTTCTCCATATCTAACAGAAATTTGTTTACCTCTACCCATTTCCTTCCACATATACAATCAAGGTCAGCTATTAAACTTCAGGATATATTCTTTGGTTCTCTCTCCAACCTCCTCTGGTCTTTCTTCATTCTGAAACCCTTCCATATTTTTCACTCAGCTTCCAAGTTCACTTCTTTCTAGCCCACGCGAGACACTGTGATGTTAAACTTTTCTGAACTGAAATAGTTTAATATCAGTGGGTCAATCTGTGCTTTTTAATTTTGTATATATGTCGGAATGTCAGTCTCCTTTTCTTCTTTCTTCAGATTCTTTACTAGTTGAAATAATTTTCTGTTGTTCGTTTATTCTACTAATGGAGTTAAATTTGAAATAACTTATTCTCGAATACCGTATCTCAGCTGTACGAAAGAATAATGGCCTGATAGTCCCCCCATTATAATTTTCCCTAGAGGCAACAAGTTAATTAGGCTCAGCTATAATAAATATTAAAAAAAAATCCTATTAATTACCCCCAGAGGACTATTATCTCTTATTTATTACGGATATGATTTAGTTTTATAGACCAATAGAACTTAAGCGCACATTTCTATCTCTAATAAAACGCTATCAGATAACAAAGTGAATAATTCAAATTAAGAACCTCGTTAGCGAGGGAATTTTCCCTCTGTTACTTTATAAATATGCTTTGGAAAGTTTAATGATAAATTAGGAGGGGGGGGGCGGTTTGAGGTGGTTCGGGTTACAAATTAAACACGTAGAGAGGGAATCGTTTCCGAAGCCATACTTAAACAGACATTTTTTTTCTTCTTTTATTTTATTTTTTACTTCCATCATTTTTTTTATCCCTTTCTTTCTTCTTTTTTTCAACTGAATACAGATCTTTTAAAATAAGGGGGGGGATATTGGGAGTAGGAGAAGGGAGTGAAACGGGGAAAGAATTTAGGGGATGTATAAATACAGGGAGTATTAGGGGTACGGTGGCGCTGCCTGGCGGGCTAAAGGAGCACCTGTAGGCTTACCACTCATTTGTACCATTTCTTTCTTTTAGAATTAGTCACCCGTAAAACGACGACAGTTGGTGAAATAAATAAAGAAGAAAATAAACCATTTAGTGTATAAAATAAAAAATATTCAAATTATTTTTCAACTAGCAATAATTGCTTTTCAGTAGACCTCATTGGTTAATACATGAGATGTTATTTTTGAAAGTGGTATAATTCAATTTTGATCTAAAAGAAAAAATGTCCTTTTTATCATTGATATTCTTTTAAATATAATACAAATAATAACGTTTGCCCATCTTTTAAAATTAATTTAAATGTAATCCCTTCAATAACTCAATAAATGAAAGATGAACTCACACCACTTCTAAAAATAACAGCTCAGATTATAACTATAAACATAATAAATTATTTAAGATGGTAACTTCAATCACATTTATCAAGCCTCGAAGAATGGTGTCGGAATTGGAGAATTAAAATCAATTCCAAAAAGTCCCATCAAATTACCTTTACCTTCGCCGAAAACCCATGACTTCCTGTCCTACTGTATCCTTTAATAGTACTCCACTTATCCCTGTTGAACAGATCCTACCTACCTAGGACTCAACTTAGACAAACGTCTTACTTGGAACCCTCGCACAAGACTGAAAAGACAAGAAACAGCTAGACGCTTCCGACTACTTCAACACATACTAGACAAACGCTCAAAGCTTCAGATCAATTACAAAAGACTTACTTATGTGACTGTTATAAGACCTATATGGACTTACGGAATTGAACTATGGGGCTCCACCAAACCATCAAATTCCTCTCGTATTCAATCCTTGCAATCCAAAACCCTTCGCAAAATCCTAAACGCTCCTTATTTTGTCAAAAATAAAACCATCCATAATGACCTGAATGTTCCATATGTTACCGATTTAGCCCATTCCAGATACCTATCATTCCATAATAAACTCCAGGCACATCCAAACCCACTAGTTTCCATCCTTGGTTCCAACTCTATCCCGTACAATCCTCCTAGGCGTCTGAAGAGAAGATGGGTTCGAGACCTTCTATAATAAAAATGTAATTAGAGTGCTGCCAATAGGTAGTGCCTCTACACGTCCTTTCATGTATTTATTTATTCATACAGCCCTTGTACTAGATGTATATATTACAGTTGTACAATCCAATAAAATAATTTAAAAAAAAAAGAGAAAAAAAAGATGGTAACTATGATACCAAAATGTTATTAGGACGTCTTTGCAATCACTGGCGGATCTAGGAGAATTTTTAGGGGGGGGGCACGCGTCAATGTGAATTTGTTATCATATATGGATGAAGATACATAAAATATCAATTTTAATTCAAGACAACTGAGGGCAGAAAACAACAACATGGATAAAACGAAACAAACGAAAAACGATCCTCAAATTCTAATAAATAATAAACTCTGAAAAATGGAACATAAAGCATTAGCTACCTAGAGCTGAATGGAAAACATAAAATTGTTCAAAATCACCGATTTTGGATGCACCCAATGAGAAAACATTCGATACAATGAATAATTTTGGTCTGTAAAACTTGTTTTTTCTTGTTGAAAACCAACAAAAATTCAGGTCAATATCAACTAATGAGAACTCGAGGGGGGCATGGCCCCTTTGCCCCGTCATATCCGCCAATGTTTGCAATCAACCCCTTCTCTTCGTCAGAGGGAGAAAATCCTTCTGGAATGGCTAAGATAGGTGTTTGAAAGAGGTTGAGAACAGCCTTACAATAGGATTCAAGAGAAATGATCTTATTATAGACTATCTCGCTTTTACGAATGCCCTAGTGATATTTTCTGATGCCATAGATAAAGCAGAAGAACATATTAACCAATTTAGAACCTGAGTAACAAAAATCGGGAAATCCCCCCCCCCCCCAAATACTGTTTATAAGCTGACTCTCAGAGATACTTATTGTGTAACAGGGCAAAGGCAAGGAGTATACAACTCTGAGAAAGAGGAAATCGTGTCCTGAATCATCAAGACGGAAGTAGCATACAAGCTAACTAGGAATATCTACTTGTATGTATTATTCCTCGGTCAAACGCCAAGAAGCATTATATACAGAAAAGATCTGATGGAAAATCTAGAAGCGAAGGAATGGAAAAACTAGAAGCGAAGGAATGGAAAAACTAGAAGAGAAGGAATGGAAAAACTAGAAGCGAAGGAATGGAAAAACTAGAAGCGAAGGAATGGAAAAACTAGAAGCGAAGGAATGGAAAAACTAGAAGCGAAGGAATGGAAAAACTAGAAGCGGAGGAATGGAAAAACTAGAAGCGAAGGAATGGAAAAACTAGAAGCGAAGGAATGGAAAAACTAGAAGCGAAGGAATGGAAAAACTAGAAGCGAAGGAATGGAAAAACCAAATTTGAAAACAGGAAAGAAGGGAACTGATGAAATAAATTAGCCTTACATATTGATAAATATCAATAAACAATAAAGAACTATAACAAAGATATAATCTTCCAAGGAACAAAGAGCAACATTTCAATTCGTCACAAGATTACCAACCGCCGGTGTATATAAACTTAGCTCTATGGCGTAGATGAGCGAAGCGTAAAGCCAAGACTCATTAGAGACAGATACACAATGAGGGCAGTGTCACTTTGATCGAGAAGCTAATGGCAATAAACAACCTGCGTCCCTCCATCCCTCACTTCCTGTTCCCCCTTCCCTCACTCCTCCCCCACGCCAACGAGGCAGGAGTATGAACTCTTTTTCAAAAGGGACTCCTCCGCATTCCCAGCCCCAGGACCTCTTTGTGACAGTATTTACTCCGATACAGATCCTTAATACCCGCTCCTATTTACGCATTCCTTACGTTCCTCCTGCCTTCCTTTAACACCAGCTTTCAGATTTTTATCCTTCATAATCTTCGTATCTATGAAACTAATATCATTTGTTATTCAATTTTTTTTATGTACCATGTATAACATGTACCAATTTCATTATGTAATGTTAATATTCCTGATAAAGTTTATCAGCTACTACGGTTTTAAAGTTGTTTTTCCATTAATTTCTTTGCTCTTGATATTCCTGACGCTGTATCGTCTAATTTGGAAAGAACGTCTTTGATCTTATTAAAATGTTGATAGTAGTAGTGGGATGCATCTAGCCCATCTTGTGATTATTGGTTCCGGAGCTAAATTTAATTCTGGGTAATTTTCTTTCAATACTTTTATCCGACTTGGCGCTTTCAGAAAAAAATTTTTGACATTCGAAATCAGCAAGTCTACATCTTCAAATTCATGACAGTTTCCACTATCTTATGAAATGCATGGGCAAGGCAAGTCACGTGAATCATTTTAGGGTAGAATATTTTCAATGTCTATGCAGCCTTAACCATGTCCGGAGCAGTGTCAGTTGTGAATAAAAAAACTTTTTCGTGTAGAGTTCCATTTGGCCAGAGAAAAGTCATGGAATCATTAAAAAATCGAGCTATGGTTTCGTGGTCACATTTGTCCAACAAGTGCATGTTTAGAAGAAAGGGTTTTGATAAGTCTTCCGTCTGCTTTCCGATTGGGACGTACCAATTTGGGTGTCAATTGATACGTCTTTTATGTGGTTGCGTATTTTATTCAAGGTCTCCTGGTAAATATCAGGGAGATATTTTTTTCGAATAGTGCTTTCGTCAGGCATTTTGAGTCCGGTATACTTTTCAAAAAACTCTTTTAATTCAGAATTATTGATCTTATATATATATATTTATTTATTTTTTACCAGATCGGCCTGGTGGGCCTTTACATGGTTCTTATAATATTGGTTTTATTGATAGCAATCGATTATGGGGTGGTATAGTCTCGTACAATAGACACCCCTAACTAAATACATCGTTATAACTATTGGTCAACTATCTCAAAATCTACAAATATAAAATAGCTGGAAAATAAATTTAAGGTAGTTATAGCACTTTCTATATATACTTATACAACTTATAGTAAGATGTACTGCAGTAACCTGGGCTTTAGTCTTCGAGATGTCTGCTTTCCTACGTTGTAATTTATTGCTCCTTTAACTGCTGGTAGTTGGCTGTGAAATTTTCTGAATCTTTTTTTTATGTGGTCGTCTATTGTTTCTGACTTATATATCTTATAAATTGGAATATCTGCGCTTATAAATGCACGAGTCAAATCAGTGAAAAATTGTCACTTACTGGAAGTCGAAGTTGATATAAATGGTGTAGAAATAAATGTCTGGATGAATAGTTTTTTTCTTTTTAGGTATTCTTTATGTTTCGTTGTTTCGATAAGCTGCGTTACTAACGATCTTCGGGATGTCGAAACAACTCTATCACAACTGTTACAAAATAAAACGTCCGAATCACTGCGAAAAGTTTCGTCAGGGAATTCGCGTAAATATTTGGTTACAAGTTCACTAGCTTTAGCCTTAACTTTCGGCATGTTAACGATGCAATATTTCGAACCTAACTAAAACAATTTTTAGTTATCGAGGAGCAGCAGAACCAAGAGTGGAAATGGATTCTTAGAATTTCAACATAGGAAAGGGAAGGGCTAATCTTTCTAGAAAAAGAAATCTTATACATGGAGGGTTTGAATTATTGATTGTTTCCTGTTATTGAATTGAATGGTTTTATTGATTCATCGTTTTTAAAAATTACCTAAACACTTCAGACAACTCATAAAACCTAAAATAGAACAAAATACATTAACAATGTGCAAAAACGATTAAATATGCATTTTACTTCAAATATGCACAAATATGCAAAATAAAAGTTATCCCAATCGAATACTTTTGGCCCAAAACATGTTTTAAAACTTCAAACGTGATGTACAAAGCATAGAAACAAATATGCAAAAGCATATAAATCCGGGCCCAACTTATAAGTATATAAGGATATACTATCTAAACCCCCCTTTTTACATAGAAAATAATTTTAATTTTTCTTGATTGTAAAAGTACATATGTAATAATGTTATCATATATATTGTAGTAAACACATATGTTGTTTATTCATATTGTTAAAATAAAGTTATAGGCCAATGGTATACTAAATTATGGAATGTGCCAATAAATAAACGGTCCTTTCAAAGTAACCTTTTGAAAGGAAAAAAAACTGTTATTATTATTTATGTAAGTCGTGAATTCAACGACTTAACCCAGGAGATGAATGGAACAAATGATAACACGTGGTTGCAGTGAGGAACTGTAATTAAAAAAAACATATTTACAATCTTATAAATCACTAAATAACAACAGGTATCTTTAATTACAAACCTGAATCAACACAATTGTTCATATTCCATTCTAACATAAATAATATCAATTTAACACGTTAACTACAGTGAGTCTTTCAGTAAGCCAATCTCTCTCATAACCTTCCTCACATCTGTGCCTAAGGTTATCTTCACAGCTGTTAAGTTTGGCATGAATATTCAAACTTACATTTATAAATTATATTTTCATTTGATGGTGATTATTTAAACATTTTTATTTTGAAAAGAAAAGACTTGTCCTGGCCGGGATTCGAACCCGGGTCTTCTGCATCTCTAGCGCGGCACTCTCCCAACTGAGCTACCAGTTTCGTAACCAGCCCAGACAAATCCATTCTCTTCACGGATCCTATATCCCCAGTTCTGGTAATTTTTGCGATGTATATACGGGGACGAATGTTCATTGAACATTACTTTTTTTTCTTCAAAATAAAAATATTTAAATAATCACCATCAAATAAAAAAAAAAAAATATAATTTATAAATATAAAAATTTCACATACGTCAACGAGATAATAATTTTTAAAAAAATGTACTGTTCAATGAATATCCGTTGCAATACATCTCAAAGATTGCGGGAACTAGAGATATAGGATCGGTGAAGAGAAAGGTGTACGACAATGGTAGCTCAGTTGGTAGAGTGCCGCACTAGAGACGCGGAAGACCCGGGTTCAAATCCCGGCCAGGACAATTCGTTTCTCTTCAAAATAATAATATTTAAATATTATTATTATTATTAAAGAAACAAGTTTCATGTCATTGCTCTGCCTAAGAAAATTTAGGCAATTTCGGTTCGGTTGACCCAAACCGTATTGTTAGGGTTGTCCAAACCTAGTGGGAATATACTATGCATGGTTACTGACAATATTTATGAAGGTGAAATGAACATTTATATAACAATACAGAAAGTATCACAGATACAATAAGGTACAGACAACAAGGATTGTAACGACATTTAAAAAGAATGGAAGAAATACAGATTATGAAGAAATTATTAATTATATTAATAAACTTAAGAAAACTGTAGGATAGAAGCAGCGATGAATGCAGTTAGCAAAGTAGTTATTACAGACGAAATACGATGTGAGAGGAATTGCTTCAAGCTTATGATAAAAAACACAACCTATGAAGATGATAAACCAAATCCCAGACCTATGAGGGAGTGTACAGATGATAAAGGACGAATGGAGAAAAGTGAAGAGTACTGGGATAAAAGAAGGAAAAAGGACACTTTAAGTCTTATCCATTCAGTCCATAGCTGTTCATACTCAGGAATAAAAAATATATATGTATATTTTATATAATGGGAATCGCGTTGTCGTTTTTCAGGATGACGAATACCCGTTACAAGGTTTGTAGTAAGAAATATAGGCTTTGTTTCCGTTACTGAAAAATGTCTCGCTGTCTATGAACATGGTTGCCTGCCACTGTACCATAGAAACCATGGTTCGCAGCAACGTGGGGTAGGTGACCCCTTTTGTGTTGTTAGTGTTTCCACAACCTTACATCTCCAGAACTTCCATAATTGTGTTCTACGTGTTATGAAACAGTTACAACCCCACCCCCCCCCACCTGACCTTTTTCCCAGTCCAATTGTCCACTTCTTAAAGGAAAACACACATAAAAACTTTTTTGATTTAAAAAGTTTTATTTGCATATTAAAAAAAAAAAAAAAAAAAAAAAAAAAAAGAATCCAAGTTTATTTGCAATTTTACATATACAAGCAGCATAAGTGTGAATACATGTTCCGGACTACCTTTACATGTTTAAAGAACAGTGATTTTAATTAATTACAGTTACCTTTTATAAATAAGTTTTACAATAGCAGGAAAAATGTAGAAAAATCCGGTTAAAAAAAAATATAATAAATAAATAAAAATGATAATAATAAAGTAAATAAATATTATAATAATAATTAAATAGAAAATAAGTAAACACTTAAAAATAGCTATAAATTAAATACAGATAACTAGATTACAATACCTGCAAATAGTGATTTATTAAGAAAGAAGTATATGTTTTGTTCTTTTGTGCGTGTAGCGTCGTAGCGAATGTTTATCATAGTTACCGATTTTTCGGAAGCTGGAGTTTTTTCGAAGTAAGTTTTTGTTTGGGCTGAAACATATTGTTTAATACTGGGAAGCTCAAGATCTCTAAGCATAGTCGATATTTTCGTGTAGCGGGGATAATTATTGATAATCCTCATGCATAGGTTTTGTACCCTTTCAAACTTTCTATAATTTGTGGAGCAGGTTGAACTCCAGACAGGTGAGGCATAGGTTATCAATGAGCGGATTACTGTTTTGTAGAGGATTAGTTTGTTTTTAGGGCTTAGCCTAGATTTTTTATTAAAATAGGGAAACATTTTGTAGATGGTTTTTTTCGCTTTTTCGGTTTTCCTGTTGATGTGCTCTGTGAATGTTAAGGACTTATCTAGAATTAAACCGAGGTATTTTACGGATTTAGACTTTATTTCCATATTTTTTTTCACCTGTTGTTAGTAAATCGCTGTTTTGTCTTGCTTTGCGGCGGATCTGTTACAAAAAGTAGCAGTTACTTATGAGGAACAGGAAAAACTCACGAGTGAGAAATACTGTTTATATTTAATATTATATTCATTTAAAATAGCATGTAGATGGCAATATCCTATGTATATCCACATCCATACTATCCTATATCCCTCCCATAAAGCGAGGAGCGCCTTAATAAAGACGACCCTAGGGAAAGCCATTTTCCGCACAGTTACCCCATCCTCAGGAACCATATTTTTATTATTTGCTGTTGGAAGAGAAAACGGGTTATTATTTGTGAGATGGTCTATAAATCAGATCAGGGAGGCTAAGCCCCCGTCGTAAGTCAGGGGGTGAATATTGCCAATCTGCCCGCCCCTAAGGCATTCGCTACTGTCTCAAAGTGAATTCTCTGCGCCCCCCCCCAATTTAACTTCAACTTCACCCCTTTATCTATACAATATTTATGTCCCCTATTTCGATACTTTAGCCCTAAGTTTATATATAATAAACTGCGTAATAGCCCGGCTCTTCACGACTCAGCGTTTGTCATCTCAATATCTCCGAGTTGGTGATTCACTTCTCAAGTCGAAGGGATATGTCAGAGAGTCTATTCTTCTCCATATTGGAAAAACAACTGAAGTACTATCGTTCCTTATCGTACGTACAGTGGCGCTACATGTGGTAAACTGGTGAACTTCCTATGATAGTATATTAAACTTAACCTCAACAAATGTATTTTTTTTTAATGAAAAATATTAGCGGAATTCAGCTATCTTTCTGTTGAGCTTGTATAAATTTCAAATAAAATGTTCTTTTTGTCATAACTTTTTTCTTCGGAAAGTAGTGTATTTGTATGCCACGCAAAAAACTCTTCAATACAAAAGTATTTCCATGAAAGCAAGGCTTATATATAATTAAAAAACTGTAATTAGCCCAGTAGTAATGTACGACAGCGATACGTGGACTCTGACAAAGGAAAAGAAAAGCTCTTCTGGTTTGGGAAAGAAGATTCCTGGGAAAGATCATTGGACCTTCAAACAAGGTGGAAAATCAAAAGCATGACTGACGGTTGGGTCATGCAGAAACAATGAACCCTACAGGCTGTCTATCATGATGGTGAATGGTTCACCAGGAGAAAAAAAATTTAAAACAAAGGATTAGGAGCAGACTCAGGCGTCGGTGTATGGATGACATTGAGCATGATTAAAGAAAGATGGAATAAATAATTAGAGGAGCCTCGCAGGAGACCACGAGAAACGGGGAAGAATGAAGAAGGTCCTGCAAGGACAGTAGCGCCAGTCCTGATTACCTGCCCCATCTGTTGTGTCCTTACGAATTATGAGAATTTTACAGATTTCTTACAAATTTTTGGAGCCGATACGAGCCATTCTCCTCTACAGGGCCAGAAATTCGTCTCAATATCTTTCTTTCTTACCTTTCAATACGCTCAGCTGATGTTTTACTCAATACCGAGGTTTCCGGTATATTTGTCATGATGATAGGTCGAGTGTTATTCCCATTCTCAGGTTGGTTGTTCGACTGAGCAGTCTACTCCCAGACAGTTTAGACAGGTTGAAATATACTCGGTTAGCTAACATTATTATGTATTTCACTTCTCCGCCCTCGTCCGAAGTGTAATTTCCGGCTTATCCCAAGTATATTACAATAGAGTTGTAAATTGGAATAAATAAATGTAAAAAAATTGTATACCAGAATTCTCTTTTATTATTTTTTAATATATTTTACTGTTCATTTAATGCCACTTTATGCCGCTATGGCTAATGCTACATTGGAAGCTCTGAATTTTACCTAACTTTAATTATGATAATGACTTTTAACGAGTACCTGACATCGTACAGGCTCTGGGCACCCTTTCAACGTGCTTTCCGAAGGACGGCATAACAAAGGATTTTTTACTCCCTTTTAAATTTTTATTGATTTATAAAAAAGGCAGGCTCAGCAGATCTACAGAACAATATTCGTACAAAAATAGCCGAGAACCCCAGAAAATGGAAATGGGATAATACGAGAAGATGGAATTGATGAGTGGGATCGGCGGTGGGTGACTACCACAAAAGGTGATACGTTGAGGAAATACTTCCCCACCGTCCGGTCACGACTAGCTGCTACATGGATTCTCCCGGACTACTAGATATCGCAATTCCTCACAGGACATGGAGGTTTTCGGGCAAAACTTCATGACTATGGAAAGAATATTGACCCTTTATGCCCTACCCGGAGTTTGGTGAGCACATTGTCACAAGCTGCACCGCCTTAGAGTCACAAAGATCTGAATTGCTGAGAATGAATTCCCTCAACTAACGACCCAAGACAATTACCCGTACTTTTTGTAAAGAGTTTGTGTACGTGTGGGAAGCAGAAGTGGGAACAACACTCTTCAATCTCGGAAGAAGAACCCATGGAAATGACCAGTAGGATACATAGTGAAAAACATTGAAAATTAGAGTGAGAGGATTGTAGACAGTACAATTACATTACATTATTGGCGCGACAGACTCATAAAGAAGTCCTTGGCCTGCTCAACCGCTCTACCCCAATCGTCCCGATCGCCTGCTCGAGTGATGGAGACCTTGCTCAGCCTCAGATCTTCACAGACAGCATCCTTCCATCTAGCTTTGGGCCTTCCTCGAGGTCTTACTCCATCCGGATTTCCTTTATACAGCTTTTTAGCTGTTCTTTCTTCGCCCATCCTATATAAGTGGCCCAGCCACGTGATGCGTTGCATCCTGATGAAGCTCGATATCATTAGGTCTCCATATAACTCACTTAGCTCCTTGTTCCTTCTGATCCTGAGTTGGTCGTTTTCTCGAACTGGGCCGAATATTTGCCGAAGAACTCTTCTTTCGAATCTATTCAGCTTTTCCACGCTGGATTTATTCACCAGCGTATGTCACTACTGGCCTAATCACGGTTTTATATATCATCAGCTTGGACTTTAGGCTAAGGAGCTTACTTCTCAGGAGCTTTGACATTCCAAAACACGCTTTATTACCTAATACTATCTTGGCTCTGATTTCCTCCTCCTCATCCAAATTCTCATTTATACGGCTTCCTAAATCCTAGACAGTACAATTATTGTGTGATAATTAATATTATGTAATAATTAATATTGTCAAAACCCGTGTTGCCATAAGCCAAGAAAGGGTGTTTAAAGAAATAAATAAATAATCCCTTTAAAAATCCTAGGGCAACTTGCCGGGCTTCGAACCCGCCATCTTGGGCTTAGTAGTTAGTATTCTAACCACTAGAGCAGAGGTCGCTCCTATATTTTTACTGTTGAACTCAATAATACTTGATTTTAACTCAATAATAACTCGCATATTAAAAAGAATTAAAGTTCACACACGTGGCCGATCTGGACAATGAAGACTCCGGTGGTTTTAGTTTCATCGTTTTTGAGTACACCTCAACGACTCCATACTCTGAACGAGAATTTCCCGTGGAAAAGCAGTAATATAATTTATAGCTGAGTTGTGTTAACTCCCGGTTAACTTTTCGAGAGATTTGGGCTATTGAAGCCAGCCAAGTGAGAGAATGTTGGAGGCTTCTCTCATAACTTGTGCGCTCCCTATCAAATTACAACAGCGCATTTCTCTTCCACGAACCTGGGAACCGTTTCGAAATAATTGATATTGTGCATTCCGGTATTTGTTGATCCACTCAGCCGATGAATACTTATAACAAGCCAATTATGGCGATTCAAATGTTGGTTTACCTAACAGATGCTGTGAGCGACTGAATACATTTATATAATTACATTGATTCAATCAATTACATCATAAATCAATGAAATCCTGATCTATTAATATAAATATCATAATATTGGAGCTGCACTAAACTATCGAATTCCTCTCGTATTTTATCCTTACAATTTAAAATCCTCACTGCTCCTTACTTTGTAACGAACAAAATAATCCATAATGACCTGAATGTCCCTTTTGTTGCTGATTTGGCCCGAATTCGATATCAATCTTTTCATGACAAACTTACAGTTGTAAATTTCATTAAATAATTTTTTTTTTTTAAATATCATAAAATGTACTAAAACACTGAACTATGGTTCGAATCTCGGCCAGGACAAATCTTTTTTCTTCAATATAAAAATATTTAAATAATCACAATCAAATAAAAATATTAATATTACTACATATATAGCTTCAATTAATTACGTCATAAAGCATTGAAATATCATATTTAGCAATAATTTGATTGTGATTGTTAGGTTGCTAATCTACCAATATAAATAATAGAAAATATACTAAAGTAATAAAAATATTGTGTGGTTTTATGAAACCACGATGCAAGTGAAACTTTTTTTCGGTTTGTAGGCATTTAACTAAAAAATTTGGAAAATTATTCGGTTTAGGGTATTAAAATTGCGTTTTTAATCTTAACTTAATTATTGAAAAATTGGAATGATAAAGGGAAATCAATAGTAGACAAAATATTCAATTATAAAATTTAATTTCAATTTGCGTATTAGAGTATGCAAGTCGTATCCAAGTCAGACAAATCCGGACAAATTAACTAGGATACGACCCGTGGTAGCTCAGCGGTTTTGAGCTTCGAAACAAAAATATTTAGAAAAAATAAAAGGTTGATGAGACAAGAGGCCTCGGGTTCACTTAGCCTCTGATAATTATTATGTATTAGGTTTATAAGAAATTTATGATAAGAAATACTGTGATAAGAACACTCAGAATGTTTTATAAATCTGCCGAGAAGACGAGGATAATAATAACAAAAAGAATAGCGCGTACTGAAGACCAGCAGTCACTGTTGCACACAGAGTAGAGCTGCTGAGCTATATATCCCGGGTTCGAATCCGGCTGAGGCAGATAAAGTATTCTATCTGTAAACAGTCATCGGTAGATCCTGAGCAGACCCTCTCCTGGGGCTCATCCTAACTCTCTAAAAATGGTACCCTTAATTGGAGGACAAACCTTGCAGTTAAGTGTCATTTCGGCTAAAAAACCTCCCTACACAATCTTGGGGCTTACAAAGAAAACAGCTTACTACAGACTTATTACACACTTACTACAGCTTATTAAACTGGCTTTCCCTATTTTGACTAATTTGAAATATATATATTCTTTAAAAGAATGATGATCACCCCTGTTTTAATTCAATGTGTATCTCTTTGTTAATGATGTATTTAACAAAAAAAAGTGAGGAATATTCGTGTTTTGTCGATAACATAAAAGGTTTTCGTAAAATATCGTTTACAAATCGTTCTGAGAAGAAAAAAAAAGGTAAGAGGAACAAACCTGATTAAGCCCCAAATGGAAAAATAAAAGGTTGATGAGACGAGAGACTCCTTTTGATATTTGGGAACTCATCAGAAGGAGCTATCGGGAAGAATTCCCTTTTCATCAAACCCTGCCATCAACAGGCGGCTAGCGAGTCGAAGAGGAAAATAAAAAAGTTGATAGAGGTGCCATAAACCGAGTACCCTATCTTCCCGCTAGATTGAGCCCCTGTCGCTTATTAACGGACCGTGGGGCAATATTTGAGATAAAGAAGGCTTAAATAAGGAAGCCAGCACCTTCTTGATCACGGTTTTATAGTACCCCTCCGCCCTTCCACTTCCTCCCCCCCCACGCCCCCCTTCCAAAGGACCGGTTTATTAAACCGATCCCTGCCACCAGGATCTTAAGGTCCGCACAAAGGAAACTCAAAACTGATAAATTATTCCCCCCTTTTTTTTTTACGAAATATACTTTATTTTTGTGTTTGAACTCCTGGGGATCCGGTAGGGGATAGGACCTTATGAAATATTAAACTTAAAAGGAACCACATAATGAACCCTCGAAAAATAACACTAAAAAATAAAGAGAATTTTCACAGTTTTTTTACGTGAAAAATCTTCTTTAGCCACACTTTTAGCGACTTTTGGTGGGGGAAAACATATGACTTTGCGTCACCTATATGAGCGACAATCTCGTGACATATTGCTCAAGACTGGCTATATATAGCGGCCAGTGTATGAGTTATAAAATTTATTTCAATCAACATTAATTTTTAAAATGGAAGTTAAAAACTCCATTGAGTTAAACTTTTAAAAAACACATAATGAATACTCAAAAAATAGCAGTTCCCGAAAAATAAAGAGAATTTTCAGTTTCTTTAATGTGAAAAATCTTCTTTAGCCACACTTAGCGACTTTTGGTAAAGGAAAACTTATGAGTTCGCGTCACCGACATGCTCGAAATGCTCCTGACATATTGCACGGATCTGGTAACACTTAGCGGTCAAAGAGTGGAGATAAACATTGTGTTTTAATCAACTTCAGTTTAAAGGTTACAATTCCATTGAATTAAACTTAAAAGAGACCACGTAATGAAATTTCAAAAAATAGCAGTTTCCGAAAAATAAAAAGTATATTCATAATATTTTTGAACGGAAAAACTTCTTTAACCGCGTTTATTTACTTTTGGTAGGGGAAAACGTCTGAGTTCACCTCATCGACATGCTCGACATGTACGTGACGTATTGCGCGATCCTATAAATGTCTAACGGCCGGTCTGTGTTATTTTTTATAAAATTAACAGTTTGTTAATTTTTTATAATTTAATGAATTAAAATTTAAAGCTTAAGAATTATTGTATTTAACTAAATGGTCGTTAAATAGTTCCGCAATGGATTTATTTATTAAAATTCACGGCTGTATAATAACAATATATCAAGTAAATAAATTGAAATGTATATAATGGCATGTGAGAAAGGCAAGTAGAGAAACTATTCCCCGGTAGCCCTGAAGACCTGGGTCGAAACTTTGGCTCTCCAATAAACCGTTCTCCCTAAACTTAAGAGCAATTTTTTATTTTTTTACCTCCTCCAGCACCATTTTCTTCCTCATATATATAAGGTCTACTATTATTATTCAATTTATATTTATTGTTCTTTTGATGGTGATTGTTTTTAAATATTTTTATTTTGAACAGAAAAGATTTGTCCTGGCCGGGATTCGAACCCGGGTCGTCTGCTACCCGGAGTCGTATCCAAGTCAGACAAATCGAAGTTCGAATCCCGGCCAGGACAAATCTTTTCTCTTCAAAATAAAAATATTATTATTCTAGATGTATTTAGTTTCTTTCTTTTTATTACTTTCCAACGATTGATTCCATTCTCTCGGCCGCCATTGCAAGAGCAGATATCCTACTTAAATCAAGTTTCTCGGGAATGCAGTGCAATTTCCACCCAAAGGTCAATATATAGCTCTAAGAACTCTCTCTCTCTCTCTCTCTCTCTCGCTCTCGCTCTCTCTCTCTCAATTTCACTCTCTCAATAAGATAGATACAGCGATATAACAGGAGACAGATGGAGCAGACTTAAAGGAGAAGAATGGGAACATAACAAACCTACCGGTATTTAATGGTATTATCAGCCGCCTAACCGAGGGTGAAATCTCAATTATCCACTGATGGTCTTCCGGACTCCTGATGGATGATATCCTTAAGGAACTCCTGCTATCGTATGTCTTCATTGCCTCTTCTATCTCGGAGCAAAAAGTTAGATCCTTAACTATCTCAAGCTAAAGAAAACTTATTTAATAACAATGTATGGGTTTAGAAAACGCTGTTAATACCGCACTACTGTTTATTATAATTTCCCAATAATTACTTATATATCCAAAACAAAATTCAAATTTTCATTCTACTGGTTAAATAAGAGTCATATGTACAGAAATTTAATACGGTAGTTTAGTACGTAGGGAGTTGGATTAATAAGTCAAAGGTCAAAATGTCAAATTGAGATAAAGAAAAAGCAATGTAATTCTTTACTGATTTATTATTAATGTTAAGGCCAGATGAAGTAGTAACCTTATAAAGTATTATTAGTTTTAATCATAAAAAATTAAATCATTTTTTTCGTAAAAGAAAGAACATTATCTTTACTTATTTTTCACATTTTTATTTAATATAATAATTTAAACGTTTATTTCATAGTTGTTTAGAATAATATAACTTTAAAGGTAATTTTATTTGTTTAGTAATAAGTGAAATATTTGTAATAAGTTTGAAAACATATGTTACAAAAGAAGAGAGAAAAACAAAAGCGGAGTCGATCGGCTTTTGTTCGCTCCGGCTAGACCGAGCAAGTCAGTGTTGGCACGAGCCTCTTGACGTGCACATCGCAAGTTATAGCTCAAAGTTGCTTTTTGTGAATTTGAAGAAGATACTAATTTGCTGCCCACCTGCAGGTGTAGTTAGTTTAAACTTAGTCATCGATTCGACCAATTCGAATTGACCCAGTCGATCATCTCAACCTCTATTGTCTCAACATCTTCGCCAGCCGACGAAATTCCTCTGTCGTCTCGACATCCAGCTCGCCCTGCCGAGAACCTACTATCTACTGGGATCTACTTCGACAGACAGATAAGAGTTTTCATTATTATATCATTTCAACTAGAAAACCACATAAACATTTATTATTTTGTAATAGATTTATTTGAACATTTTATTTATTTGTAATTTAATAGAGTTAAATTTATTATCGTAAGATTAAATAATAATTGTTTTCTTTTTGTCATTAATTAGTTGTTTATAATTTAGTTAACATTAGTAACTTCATTTTCGAATTATAAAAACGTTTAAATTGTTCTTTTAATTTAATTAATTTTTTTTCATTATCAAAAGTATTAGTTATTTAATTCGTGAAAATTGATTTATGTTATTAGTTTAATAAAAGGTTACAATTCAAATGACAAGCGATCTGGTATAATTGAATCAGAAATTTATTTTCTTTATCCATTTTGGAACTCTCGTCGAAAGGTCCAATAACTATTTCGAGGCTGCTCAAACAATTAATTTCATTTGAAGTTATCAATGTAAATTCTTAAATATAAAAGAATAATAATTCTTTTTATAATTTCTTCTGTTAAATACAAAACAAGAAGAGAAGCTCAGCCATGCAGGATGCCAATATACTGATCTCTCGGTCCTGTGTTCGAAACCAGACGAGACAGGTAGTTAAATATATTCTTAAAAGCCCCGATTCACCACCACAGCCTCTCCTGGTGCTTACCCACCATCTATAAAGTCAGTTCTGTTAATTGGAGCGGTCTCTTTGTAACGTACATAACTGCATAAGCTGTTACCAGTTTGATTACTGTTCTGTACTGATTACTGGAATAGCCAATTCCATGATAAGTATTTTTCATTTTAGTATTTTTGGAACAGCTATTTCCGTTTTTATCTGTTTCCGACTTATCCATTCACCCAGTTATTTAAAGTCGTCTACTCTCTCGATTCCTGGATAGTTCAATTTCAGTGGCATGGGTGAATTTTTAATGACTGTTCCTTGAATAATGGTAGAGAATGGTGTTTTAAAGTTGGCCGAACCGATTGCTGGATTGGGTTCCACTAGGGAGGAGAGGACGCGGACGGCCCAGAAGCAGGTGGATGGAGGGAGTCCAGGAAGAGATGCCCGGTAGGGGGTCTCCAGGAAGAGGACTGGATGAATCGAGAGGTGTAGAATTCTGCTTTGACAGGTTGAGGCAACCGGTGTTGGAAAGCCTATAATAGAATAGAATATTATAGAATAGAAAAGTTACTTTATTCTGGGACTAAGTCCGTTTAGAATAACAGATATGAACAGAAAAAGAAACATGATTTTTATCTGGCCAGAGGGCTAAATGTTACAAATCAGAAAGCGTGTAAAAAGTGGCAGAAAACAATTTAAAAAATACAAAAAACTTCATTTGTTTCTTCTGGTTTAGACCGTGTCGGTGAATTTTCTGCCAACGTTTCGCCAGGCATGCTGCTGACTTCCTCAAGGCTTAATTGAGACTGAAGATGTCCAGCTAACCCGCGGCCTTATATAGTAGCCATTCGGGTCCACTCGGGTCCACTCGTGATTCATCGGTTCCTTCCGTTAGTCGATCGGGTTTCTTCGGGTCCGGGGGCGGAGTCTGTTTTTCCATGCCTGTGATTGGCTGCTTTCTGATTGCTTGGGGTCTGATAGGCTGGATTTCGGCTTGATTGTCGCTGCTGGTTTAATTTGTTGTTTATTGTCTTTCTTCTGTTCTATGTTAGGGAGCCATAGTTTACTTAATTTGTACCCGTCCTCCCTGTTGAAGTTTTCCGGGTGTTTAACTATTTCTATGGCTTCCAGTATCTTCCTTTCTGTGGCCTTGCTACATTTCTTAACTACTCTGATTTTATCGAATTCTATGGCGTGGTTCGTCGTAGTGAAATGTTCTGCTAAAGCCGATGTTTTGCTATCCATTTTCTTCACGCTTTTAATGTGTTCTGTCAGCCTTGTGGATATCAGTCTTCCCGTTTGTCCAATATATCCTACAGGAACGATATACACCACAGACAGGAAGATTGGTCAGATTCTGCCGAATCCAAAAGACAACTTAGGACTCAGAACACCGGGGATATACAGCATTCCATGCTCCTGTGGTAAGGAATATATTGGACAAACGGGAAGACTGATATCCACAAGGCTGACAGAACACATTAAAAGCGTGAAGAAAATGGATAGCAAAACATCGGCTTTAGCAGAACATTTCACTACGACGAACCACGCCATAGAATTCGATAAAATCAGAGTAGTTAAGAAATGTAGCAAGGCCACAGAAAGGAAGATACTGGAAGCCATAGAAATAGTTAAACACCCGGAAAACTTCAACAGGGAGGACGGGTACAAATTAAGTAAACTATGGCTCCCTAACATAGAACAGAAGAAAGACAATAAACAACAAATTAAACCAGCAGCGACAATCAAGCCGAAATCCAGCCTATCAGACCCCAAGCAATCAGAAAGCAGCCAATCACAGGCATGGAAAAACAGACTCCGCCCCCGGACCCGAAGAAACCCGATCGACTAACGGAAGGAACCGATGAATCACGAGTGGACCCGAGTGGACCCGAATGGCTACTATATAAGGCCGCGGGTTAGCTGGACATCTTCAGTCTCAATTAAGCCTTGAGGAAGTCAGCAGCATGCCTGGCGAAACGTTGGCAGAAAATTCACCGACACGGTCTAAACCAGAAGAAACAAATGAAGTTTTTTGTATAAATAGTGGCCGTGGAAACTTGAAAGAGTATTTAATTTAAAAAATATTTAAACAAAAAATAATAAGTAAATAAACGGTACGAATCCTGACAAGATATTAAGCAATTAGAGAGAATTGATAAATCCATAACTTTTGTTAAATGCATGAGCTAGCATGCGATAATTTCTTTACATGATGTACCTCTTCTTAAAAAACAAAATTAAAACAACTAAATAACACAATGAATTATTCTATACATTACATTCTAAGCAAATGACTAACCTGCTTCGAGAGTATCTTTTTGGGTAGCTAATAATAATAGGACATTGGTTGTGCGAGGAATAGATTTTCCCATCATACTCAACCGTCGGGTTTTTCCTCAAATTAGGTACCCTTAAAGGCTGTGTGAAACCAGAGGGGTCTCTAAGCCTTACAAGGTCTCCACGTTGGCTGTTGGATGAGGGGTTTCCTTAGGTTAGCATAACATTGCGCTCATGATCGCAGGAATTAAGCTCGTTAGGTGGCCCTAGGATTGTTTAAAAGGGAGTGAAAATCCTAGGTTTTGTAGGTTTGCTCCCTTGTTAATCTTCCGATACTATTTACTTTTTTCGGTGACTGGAATAGTCAGGGCTAGTGGGATATATTTAATTAACACGAAATTATTGAGATTCATTGATAGCTATTACAATCCGTCTTGGTCCTCTTTTCATGTCACGGAATAAATCTTTCCAATCTTCGGGAATCTGTTTCATTTTCTCGAACATTTATAACCAAAAAATAAACCTGGGGTATAGTGGTTAGCATAACAATTTCCAGGATTCGTAGCTCGGCAGGGTACCTTAGGATTTTTTTAAAGGAGTAAAAAATCCTTAGTTATGCCGTCCTTCGGAAGAAACGTTAAATGGGGTCCCCAGCCTGCCAACGGCCTCAAGTACTCCTTACGCTTGGGTTGCATTGGTATAATCAGTAGTAGGGTTGACTAGCATACTTTTTTGCTGAAATCCTCAACTATGCTCATTTTGGTAGAGTAACAGTATTCACGTTTGCAAGTAATTTTAAAAGATAGTTTGATTTAATGTGCGTAATAATGAACAAGAAGGTTAGGCAAAAATATCGAGCCGTTGTTAAAAAATGTTTAGTGCAAGCAGCAGATATTTTATTAAATGAAGTAGAGGAAGAAACTAGTTGGCAAAAAAGAATTTGGGTAAGGAATTGGATTAAGAGGTGTGATAAATTGGGAGCATATGCTAATCTTTTAAGAGAACTGGCTTTGGAAGACTCAGAAGAATATAAAATGTGCTTGAGAATGACAACTGATAGTTTTGAAACATTGCTGAATTTAATTAAGCCGCATATTCAGAAAATGGGCACATTCATGAGGGATGCGATACCAGCACGTGTTAAATTAGAAATTACTTTAAATTTTCTGGCCTCAGGCAATGGATATCGTAGTTTACAACACCTCCTCTCCTGCTCTCCCCTGCTGCTATCTGTAGTACTCTACTGTCACTAGCACAGCCTGTCAACATTATTCTAGTAGGGGAATAATAAGAACCCTAATAATAATTATACCAATGTAACCCAGGCTTTAAGATCTCTATCCTAATTATACCCTACTAGGCAAAATGTAGAACTCCCTCTGTAGCATTGCCAGATTAGCCAGAGTATCATACCATAAAATGAGGTTAAATGAATAAACAATCCGTGGTAGTTTTACAGATTAAATACTTTATTTACCTAGGACTCCATCTGGACAAACGTCTCACTTGGAATCCTCATACAAGACTGAAAAGACAAGAAACTGCTCGACGTTTTCGCCTACTTCAACACTTACTGGACAAACGCTCTAAGCTACCAATTAATTACAAAAGACTCATTTACATGACAGTTATCACACCTATTTGGACATACGGAGTTGAGCTTTGGGGCTCTACTAAACCATCCAATTCATCTCTTACAATCCAAAATCCTTCGTAAAATCCTCAATGCTCCCTATTATGTCACAAACAAACTCATCCATCATGATCTTAATATCCCATATGTTACTGATTTGGCCCAAACTAGATACATATCCTTCCACGACAAGCTCCATACACACTCGAATCCTCTAGTCTCTGAACTTGCTTCCCATACTATTCCTGATAACCCTCCGAGACGTCTGAAAAGAAGATGGCCTCGAGACCATCTACTATATAACTTTATTGGAGTGCTGCCAATGGGTAGTTACTCCACGTGTGTTTTTCATGTCATAATGTACATATCAGCAGATTTACTAGTTATAATCATATTATAGTTGTAAATATCAATAAATTAAATTAAAAAAAAAATACTTTATCTGTCATATCCGGATCTGAACCCGGAACCTTCAGAAAAGCAACTCAGATACATTTTTTATATCTGTAATATTTTGTTGTATCAAAATATATTACTGAGTACAACTTTTGCTGCTTGTTTTAACTATTTCCTTTTTTATTTTTACAGATTTTATTTTTGTTAGTCCTCAGAGCTTTACAGAATCCTATTGCCGACATTTTTTGCCGATCATCGTGGATTTAAACGTGGCATTGTTGATGGGGTGTGGCGTTGCATAGGCTGACTTACTGCAGCAGCCACTCAAGTGCACATCATACACCGAGTGTTTGCCAACCGCTAAAACGTTGGCGAAGCCTGGGGTGAATTCAGGATCCATTTTCATGATACAGTGTTGACTGTTCCCTTCCTCTGGATTAGTCTACTGCTATCTCTCTTGTTAACATCCTGTTACCACGATGGCGATTGTTGTTAATGGAAGAGCTAGAGAGCGATATAATACTTCGGATTATATTGTTCGATTAGAAGAAGCGTTTTTAAAAAATGTTTTCACTTAGCTATATATGAAATAAAAAAAGTATTTTTTTATTATTGTTTTTCCATCTGTTATTTCAATTTAAAAAAAATCCTTCAATCGAAAATTTCTTTTAATTCGTCCCTTTGTACATCTTCCTCCCTAAAATCATACTTTCCTTAATCCATTCTTTCCATCTTTTTCACGGTCTTCCTCGCCATTTCCTTCCTTTAGCACTCTAATTGAAAATAAAATTGGGCAATCTGAGGCAAGGTGTTTCTGCAGAAAAACATTCGGTATCAGTTCCGCAGGTTGTCGCTTCGAGTCATAACTTTTAACTTTTCATTCATTTCCTTTTTAATGATCTAGAAAATAAAAATTATTTTATCTCCAGCTGGTACAAAAACATGTGTTTTTCGCTCAATTAATTAGGACTAAAGTACGTCTTTTCTCCCTGTGCATTAGAAATTAAGTGAAAAAGTCAACTTTATTCCCTAGGGAATAAAGTAAAAAGATGACAACCTAATTCGTCTAAATAATGTAGGTTTTGAACTGAAAAAGTTCAGGGTTAGGTTGGTACACCTGTCACACCCGCCATTAAAATCAAATGGTGTTTCAAAACACCAAAACTGTTAAACAGAAGTTCATTTGTGTTCAGGTTGTGTAAGTTATGGTTCCACCACATATTGTACTAGGAGCGAATAATGTTATTTCAAATTTCTTGCCAGCTAAATCAAGTCAGATTTATAATAAAACGTACAATGGCTTCAAAAAATGGTGCAATAAAGAAAATGTGAAAAGCATATGTGAAAATGTATTACTTGCCTACTTCAATGAATTATATAAGGTAAGATTTTATATCCACTATATTATTTTACTAAATTCCTATAAGAAAATTTAATTTCAGTTTTTGAATTTATTGTAAAACATAACATAATATAAAATATTATAGCGTATAGTTTCCTTTTTACATCCCAGCTGGAGATAAAATCTTGTATGCCCCTCGGGACTAAATTGATCATTATTCCCAGCAATACTTTACTCCCTCGGCTTGGCCTCGTGAGTAAAGATAATTATTCTACTCGCTACTCGCGTTCGTTCGGGAATAAACTCGAATTGTACTAACTTACAGCTGAGGGAGTAATGATCTTCTTTAGTCCCTAGGTCTTAAATAACTATTACTCACGAGGCCAAGCAGAGGGAGTAAAGTATTGCTGGGAATAATGATCAATTTAGTCCCGAGGGCTCTACAAGATTTTATCTCCAGGTGGGATGTAAAAAGCCAAACTATACGCTATAATATTTTATATTATGTTATGTTTTACAATAAATTCAGAAACTGAAATTAAATGTGCAATTATTAAAATTTTGATTTAGCTGGCAATAAATTAGATTATTGCAAATAACATTATTTGCTTCTTGTAGAATATATGGTGGATCCACGACCTACAAAACCTTAACACAAATGAACTTCTGTTTATCAGTTTTGGTGATTTGAAACAACAGCTGATTTTAATAGCCGGTGTGGCAGGTGTACCAACCTAACCCTGAACTTTTTCAGTACAAAACCTACATTATTTAGACGAATTAGGTCGTCATCTTTTTACTTTATTCCCTAGGAAATAAAGTTGACTTTTCACTCAATTTTTAATGGACAGGGAGAAAAGACGTACTTTAGTCCTAATTAATTGAGCCAAAAATACATGTTTTTGTACCAGCTGGGGGTAAACATAATTTTATTACTGACTGTATAAAAATAAAAGGCGTAAACATACTGTAATCAACGTTTCTGTATTCATCTTCAATTATATATACGATAATTATATAATTGTATATATTATACATATATGTATATATATATGTATATATATATACATATATATATATATATATATATATTATGTATGTATATATATATATATGTATATATATATACATATATTGTATATACAGAAGAGAATGTTCCGGGTGGGGGTCCGAAAATAATGTTGAACTACTTATTTCAAAGCCAACATATGGACAGCCAATTTAAATCAGCTCTACTTTAATATTGTTTTTATATGTTTTTTCCCCTCTAATATCATGATGTATATGTGTAAAAATGTTACCCACGCACATCTCAGTACAAGGGATGCACCACCGATATGCCTTAGGTGTAATAAAAATCTTTGCATCAGACATATGTTTGAGGAATGCTACTCCTATAAAAAAATACTAAATCAGCTCAAAATACCACCCGATGTTAGAAAAGCACTTAGAGACAGCAAATCTGAAATAGACAAAGTGGTGAAATTCATTACAAACTGTAAATTAATAACCAATATTTGATCCTCCATTGTCCTTGCTATGGATGCATTTGTTTGTTTTTTCCGATTGTTTTATTTCCTTATTATAGATGTATTATTTATTAGTATGTGTGTGTATATGAATATTTTATTTATTTATTTATTTTTTTAAAGATAAATAATTATTAAAATCAAAAATCTACAGGCGTTGATGACCCTAGGGTTTTACGCCTCTAAGCAACAACAAACAAACAACAAATGATGTATATGTTTCATTATTAATGCTATATTCTATACAATTTGTATGTATCATTCTAATTTGTTTGAAAATTTATCCCTGAAGAAACGATCGAAACGTTGACTTTCAAATAAATATTTCAACCCTATTTAAGGGGGGGGGGATATACATTTTTTTCTTACCTCCATCCGAACCATTTTGTTCCCCGTTCAATCAATCAAATCGTCCGAATATAAACATCTGAAAACTCTAAGTACCTTGCAGTACAGCATACTTGTACGAGCTATATTATCCCCACTGTCCCAGGTGATACACTGACCTACATGACTGGGATGGCCCTATAGAAGAAACAGTTACAATAAAAGGAGCAGTTATCTTCGGCGACCACAATAACAGTAACTCAGAACGGATTATAGCCCGAGAGTTTAACGAGAATAAACTCGGTTTAACCTGCGGGGGGGGGGGCGCTGTCTTTAAATTGAATTTGGGTCCCTTTTTGGGGTAATCACTCTTTCTACCTGAGGGCGAGGCCTTTAGCCTTTATGAGGCAATTCCGGGGGAACTCTTTCAATCTTCCGAACCATCGACCTGCGTCTTCTACTTCCGGTTCTTGTCAATTAATAGCGCATTTCCGCTTTTATTTAAGCTAACTGTAGTGTATTTTTATTACCTCCAAGAGACCATGAATGGTAAAATTTATGAGTGAATTTCAATTTAAATGGCCAATGCAGTTGAAAATCAGGGGAGCACATTACAGGACAGTCTGTTACATCTCTACTTGATAAAACTTTTTAAAAAATCAATTATAATTTCCATGGAAAATTCAAATTTTGTTTCAACAGTTAACTAAATTGTTTTAATTTAATTTATATTCTAATAGGTTAGGGACAAAGAAATCCAATATTTTCTCGGTAGATGGCTGTAGTGATCTAAAGTATCGATAATAATTGCAAGTTTATCCTCGTTCTCAAGGTGACATTTCACACTAAAAAATTCTTTGGCTGTTTTTGTTTGTTCCATTCAGTTGTGAGTTACAGGCTGTCAACAAAGAGAAAATTCGGTACATTTTACAGTTTTTCTTTGATAAAGGCAAAAAAGCAAGCCAGGCCGCTGAAATTGTGAATGGTGTTTATGGTGCCGATACTGTAACAGCTAATTACGTGCAATTTTTATTTCGTCGATGCCGTTACGGGCATTTCTGATGTTAAAGATGCCCCTCGCAGAGGCAGGTCCGTCGTCGAAAATATTGATAAAATCACAGAAATAATCGAAGTTGACCGGCATGTCAGTAATTGTAGCAGCGCCGAGGAGCTAAATATCGACTATAAAACAGTTTTAAACCATTTGCACAAAGCTGGATTCAAAAATAAGGTCGATGCTTGGGTGCCACACCAATAAACACCCACAAACATGATGGAGCGAATTTCCATCTACGAAGCCTTGGCCAAACGGAATGAAATCGACGCATTTTTTAAACGGGTGGTGACTGGGGATGAAAAATGGGTCACATACGACAATATTGTGCGAAAACGATTGTGGTCAACGCATGATGAAGCAGCTCAAACGGTGGCCAAACTAGGACTAATAGCCAGGGAGGTTCTACTGTGTATTTGGTGGGACTTGAAAGGAATCATTAATTATGAGTTACTTCCGTATGGCCAAACACTAAATTCAGAAGTCTACTGTCAACAACTGGAGCGTTTTAAGTTTACGATTGACCAGAAACGGCCAGAATTGGCCAACAGAAGAGGTGTTGTGTTCCTTCAGGACAATGCTAGGCCATACACGTCTGTAGTGACTCGCCAGAAGCTCCGGGAGCTCGGTTTGGAAGTTTTAATGCATCCACCATATAGTCCGGGCCTGACGCCAAGCGATTGCTACATTTTTCTCGCATTGCAAGACTTCCTAAGTGATAAGAAATTGGGATCAGGAGAAGATTGTGAAAATCGATTACTAGAGTTTTTCGCCAATAAGGACCAAGGCTTCTATGATAGAGGCATTATGAAGCTACCTTTAAAATGGCAACAAATTATACAACATAACGGTGCATATTTGACCCAACTCGGACAATCCGAAACATCTTTAATAAAGTTTTGAATTTCACGTAAAAATAATGGATTTCTTTTTCCCCAACCTATTATATGCGGCATGCATAGCTATGAAGCATTCCCAAAGTGACCCGTAAGAACATTTGGGAAGTGGTGGTCAAACACTTGTATAGAATATGGTTAAACACCATAATGAGATAAGAGAGAGAGAGAGGAGAAAGTATTATAGTTTATACTCGATATTTGTAGTTGTTTGTTCATTTAATGTAACTTTATGATGATATGGATAATCGGACGATGCTACAGTGGGAGCTCTAAATTTTGCATATCCAGGATTAATAAGGATAGGAATCATTAACGAGTTTCTGAAATCGTGCAGGCTCCGGATGCCCGTTTTACGTACCTTCCGAAGGACAGCATAACCAAGAAACTTTTACTCCATTTAAAAAAAGGGTTTAGTAGGTAGTTATGTTAGCCGCTACACCAAAGGCGACCTTCTACGGTATTAGTTCATAGTCGACCGGCAATATACAAATGCAAATTTCGTTTTTAATTGGTTAATTTAATTGTTTCGATTAAATTTATTCTCCAAATGCATTCAACTTTGGATTGAGTTAACTGAAAATATATAAGAAGCGAGGGGATGGTTGACTGGAAGATAGACGTAAGGAAGAAAATAGTTGGGGGTGCAGTCAAATAAAAACACTCAATAAGTGGTTACTTATTTAATTATGTGCCGACGTTTCGACCCACTTTGTGGGTCATCTTCAGGGCTAAGAAATAAAAACAGACAAAATAACAGAACTATAAAAATGCATTGCAGACTAAGTATATGATAAATGAGAAAAAATATATATGTAGAGAGGTAGACATTTAGAACAAAAGTGAGGGATATATATGAATAAGAAAATTACAGAGAAAATGTACAGAAAGGTGGTGATGCCAAAAAGATTTTTTTACAAAGATAAATAAGGAAGTAAACAGAAAGTTATTTAAAAAAAGAAAAAGTATAAACATCAGAGGTGAGAAGTAAAATTATGGAAAAGGTAGTAGAATATATATAAAAAACTATAAAATGTAAGATAATAGACTCCTGGGGAGTTTACATAAGTAAAATGAAAGAAGGTATAGCCAAAATGATATAAAGGAAAAATAAATATACACTCAACAGCAAAAAAAACCGGACACTTCATATTTTTTGTATTAAAAGCTAATTTTCAGCAATGTGTTTGTTTTTGTGGGTATTCTAGTTATTACAGAGAATGTAGGGTTTAAGTCCATTGAACTAATCCCTTCAGGATTAGTAAACAATTAGATAAAACTCAGATTTGATTTATTTGTCTTGAAGTTGATTTACCTGTCTGACATATTCTAAACTGTAAGTAGTTTTTAGCACATTTAAACATCTTTAATGTATTTACCAAGCATTTTCTTTGATTAATAGACATGTTTTTTTTTATTTTGGTCCAGAATAATGGTTCTTTCAAATGTTGACACAGCCCGAGCTGATGCCTTGGCCAGAGAAGGCCGGTGCTTGGGGTAGCGAAGTCTACCATTCACGATGCACTCCGGGGTTTATTTCATTCTTACCATCAATTAAAAAGATTAATATACATATGTATTTAACGAAATTATAAGAACAAATCTAAGTGTCCGGTTTTTTTTGCTGTTGAGTGTATAAGTGTTGGTTTGTTACGCAAAATGTTGTTCAATTAAAAAAATATATATGATTGAAAATAAATACAGTAGATATTCTCCTGAAAGAGTTATAGCTTCAATTGTATATTTAGAAATTAATATAAATCTTTGCACCACCATCTATACCTTCGCTGACGATACACTCAATCTTTGGTCCAACAAAGCCTCTATAGGTCTCCATGATCACCTACTTGATTTAGAAAAGTGGTTGCACAAATGGAACACCAAAATAAAGCCCTCAAAAACCACATTAGTTTCTCCCTACGGAAAGCTTCGTTTTTTAGATAATGGGCAGTTTTTTTTAGAGAATATAGTGGCTTTCTTTCAGACGCATTTAAAAAAAATCGTACTGATAGATATACACTCACCTACCAACGATATTAAAAAGAGAATTATATGCGAACTTAATGATGCACAAACTACAATAAACTAGCGATAATCTATATACTTTAGGGGACGCGAATGCAAAGGTGGGAATAGTTTTAATGTAATTCTATACATTTATCTGTAAATATAAATAATATACTTATTTAAGCATGGTGCATGTCCTAATATTAATAAACGGTCCCTCCCTGGGGTTAACATAAAAAAAGGCGGGAAGGTTATAATGAGGTTATTACCCAACAATGTTTAAGGAAAGTTTACACGAATTCAGCAATGATAATGGGATACGACTTATCAATCAATGAATCTGTGCATTTGCGTTCTCAGTTTCATGAACACAAACTTAAGTTTTGGTTAACAGCTTGACAAACGCTTAACTTGGAATCCTCATACTAGACTGAAACTACAAGAAACAGCTCGCCGTTTCAGGCTACTTCAACATTTACTGGATAAACGCTCTAAGCTCCCAATCCATTACAAGAGACTCATTTACACGACAATCATTAGACCCATCTGGACTTACGGAATAGAGCTTTGGGGCTCAACTAAGCCATCGAATTCCTCCCGCATGCAATCTTTACAATCCAAAATCCTTCGGAAAATCCTCAACGCTCCTTACTTTGTTACGAACAAAGTAATCCATAATGACCTAAACGTCCCGTTTATTGCTGATTTGGCCTGAATCCGATATCAATCTTTTCATGACAAACTTCATTTCCACTCAAACCCACTAGTTTCAAACCTCGCAACCTCTTCAATTCCTGATAATCCTCCGAGGCGTCTGAAAAGAAGATGGCCTCGTGACCTTCTAAGCTAAACTTTTTATTTGAGTACTATCACTGGGTAGTTACTCTACTTGTCTTTTCATGTCAATTTATTCAATCACAATATTTACTGTATGTATTCTGTATACAGTTGTAAATTTCAATAAATATATATTAAAAAAAAAAAAGTTTTGGTTATGTGACATGTGATTTTGTTGTTGCTGTCTACTTTTTCATACCTCTATGTTCTATGAATTGGATCCACTGGTAACTAGATCGGATCAAACGGTGCGATTGTCAGCTGTGAGTGGTTAGCTCGCTGGGGGACGGAGGGGAAACGATAGGGACTCCCTCATCACTTGCAGACTTTCAAAGCTAGCTCTTCAAGGTAAGTTCTCAACTAATTCAATTTGCCCACTCCAAGCTCGGGAGAGAGAGAGAGAGTAAGGTAGAGAGAGAGAGAGAGAGAGAGAGGGAGAGAGAGAGAAGGAGAGAGACGCTCAACAAACAAATAATTGTTTGCAATAGATTTTAATTAAGTAAAGCCCGTGCTAGAGCGGTGGTCCTTCGCGGAGTGTTTGCTCCGAGGAAAGGGAGTTGAGTGGGAGAGCGCTTGGTGGAAGGGTGGGGGAGTTCCTTAATGTGGAAATCCACTTAACCCCCACCCCTCCCACCTTGCCACCATCCACGTCAGGAATCTGCATCTTTAATAACTATTATCAAATCCCTTTATTGCAACTTATCCTGTCGCACAGGAGTGGCTGTTAGTCGGGGGCGCTGATCGAGTTAGGAATCCTGATAGAGAGCGAGCTGATAACTGCTCCAGGCTATGTTGGAACAAACGCCGGGCTAATTGCGTGTGTGAACGAGGCAAGAAAAGGACTACCCGCCTCTTATTATTATATATACCCAATTAGCCGTGTAAAGTCCCCGGGATGACTTATAAAGTTGGTTAGGGAAAGGTGAGTACCTGCAACTGAGGGGAAGGAGTCCCAATTATCCCGACTTATTAAATTAAGACCCCAGAACTTTAATCAAGACTCAACATCCTCATCGTGACGTAATAGGATCAAAATGAAACACAAAAAAACCCCGAAAATAATCACCCGAAAAAAATATTCTCTGAGCTGGATTCCGGTAACAACTAACATTGTCACTGGTTAAAAATTAATAGAAAAGCCAAATTTCTAAAAAAAAAATTCAATAAATTATATATTGAATATATATTGTACCAACAGAAGAGTCCAAGTGAACATTGCATTGTGATTTCATCAATTGATAATTATTTAATTTTTACATAAGACTCAGTAATAACTTTCAAACTATTGATTGGGTCCTCATAAGTCAGTCTCCTTCACAACAAAAAATAAAAAAATATAAGAAATAATAACTTCTCAGAATTACCTTGTGAGAATCAGTTTTAAGCAACTCAAGAAAAAGGATTGTATTTGCACAGTAAGGATGAATTTTTAATAGAAAATTCAATTGTGTCCATGAAATTCAAGATATAAAATTAATAATTTTATTAAGGGTACTTCAAGGTAATAAACCAAAGGCTGTATTAATGAAACTACAATAAATACTTTCTAACAGGACGATTTTTTAAAAACAAAATACTGTATAATAACGTGTAACAATATTTCATAAAATTATTCGTTTATTATCAATCATAAAAAAGTATATTTCACAAAAATAACATAACATTTACAATATTAAACATAAAAAAAAGTTGTTTTAATCAAAAGAAGAAGATACAAAGTGGCCAAGATGGAGCAGAGAGGCCAACCAGGCTGTCCAGATCACTCTGCACCGCCCCTGGACCTCAGGTAGTCTGCTACAGCTCTGTGCTTGTATATATATAACATTATACATATATATATATAATGTTTTGGTTCTTGAGTTTCAGTCAGTTTACTTCAACTTCTTTTGGCGACGTTTCGAGAATAGGTTACTTACAACGTGTACACCGGATATTAAAAAATACTCAAGTGGTGCATTTTATACTTAACGATTCCTGGAGAAAGGCTGGCAGCAACAATTAAACAGAACTGCTGTTCCTAAAAATATATTACTTATTCGTTGATCATAGCAATTGCAATATGAACATTCTATGATATATTGTGAAGTAAATGATTGATGGTAAATTGATCAATTCTTTGGAACTTGTAAGTACACCCTATCCATTACAACTTACACGTGTCATTTTATATTTATTTTAGTGTGCTATTTAATGTTTTTACTAAAAGCTCATTTTTTCACTATTAGGGCATGAATATGAGACTAACCTAGTCTCGAAACGTCGCCTAAAGAAGTTGAAATAAACTGACCGAAACTCAAGAACCAAAACATAATATTTTTTTTTAATTATATTTTTTTCGTTTCAGTCTACTTAAATAAAGTCGTCAAATGAACACCTTTTTAATGTCCAGTTGGTTGTCCAGTAAATTCGGAAACTAACGGTACTCCAAGGGTGTAGCAGTTCACAAACCTATAAGCCCACTCCGATGGCAGTTGGTTTTTGGCCGAAATCAAAGAGGAGGGCAGTAGATTCGTGAACGGCATCAAGCAGCGTTAGTTGTTAGTAAAACACATTGTGGAATGGGCGGACGAAAATGGTCTACTTCTAAAAGAATTTTATCAAAAGTATTGTGGAATCCCAGATATTTGAATAACAAGAACAAAAGTTTAAAAGATGTATTTCTTCAAAAGTTGAGGAAAAAATTTAAAATAAATCCAAACTTTTACATAATTAGCAAAAACTGAATAATACTGGGAGAATTATTTTTTAATAAAAACTGCATATGTTTTTTATATAATTGAAAAAATGCATATCTATACATATTATAAAACAAAGTCCTCAGCCGCGTTTGTTTGCGGTCAACTCAATAACTATTGCACGGATTCTCATGAAGTTTTCACCAATAGATAGAGCGATTCACCAGGAAGGTTTAGGTATATAATCTGTCGAGGTTTTGTGTAAATGGGTTGGAATATCGATGGCTTTCACCGAAGACGCTGCTTGCTTAATCCTGTGCAATTATCTAACGTCCACATAATAAGTTCATATATAAAGAAATGTTTGGTTTTGTTTTTATTTTTATGATTTCTATATTTAAAGTATATTAGATAAACTACAGTTATTAAAGGGATGACTAAAATTCATGACATCGAGAAACAAGAAGGGAAAATACTTAGAAAAATTTATGGCGCTGTTCTCCGGGATGGAATTTGGATCAAAAGACCTACTAAGGAACTCTATGAAAATACAGAAAACATCACAGATAAATTTGGAAACATACGCTACAATTCTACGGACAACTATGTCGGATGGATGAGAGGAGACTCAATAAGAAAATTTTCAATATTATTAGTATATTAAAGTCTAATTGGATGAAAGAAACACAAGAAGATATGGAATTATTTAAAATCTCCAAAGATGAAATTCAGAATAGATAACAATTTAGGAATAAGATCAGGAACAAGAAAATTGAACTCAAGTAAAGAAACTGCATCGAAAAAGTGGACAGAGGAAAGGAAGAAAACACAGTGAATTATTAAAGAGGCGTTGGGAAGAGAGGAAGAGAGGAAAAGCAGTGAAGCTGTGATTGATTCAAGTTCTAGCGCTCTCCTAATCGGGGATAATTGACAATAATAATAATTAAGTATAATACATTAGTGGAAAAATTCCAACAAAAACATTAAGTCTCTAAACTAAAACAGGAAATTGAAAATACCTGATTCAGTAGTTGGATTTGAGCCTCAGAGGTGGTGGGATGTGTGTTTTTTGGGCGCATTATTCATGTTTTGCTTTGCTGTTATTCTCTTTCTGCCCTGAGGATGCTTGAATAGGCGAAATATTGGACATGTATTTTAAATTTCCTGTTTTAGTTTAGAGACTTAAGGTTTTTAGTTGGAATTTTTCCACTAATGTATTAGCATTTGTTTAATGTCTTTGTTGACCTTTCACTTTTTCAATAATTACGTATATTAGCTGAGAAGGGAAGTAAGAAAATCAAGACTCACAAAAAAAACTAAACAATGATATTCACGTGGTCCTTAGTGGGCCGGTACGTGATAAAAAAAAATACATTACACAGACAAATTATGTTGGCATAATATGCCTTATTACCCGAGCAAAGCTGGGGTGGGTATCTAGTGCATAAATATAATATTAATTGAGATGTTCGAATAATGAGATAAATAAAGAGATAGAATCGCAAAGTTTAAGATGAGCTTGTAGCATTTTTGGGCTTGCTGACGAAAAAACCAGAACTCATGTTTCACGACATACAGCAAAGAAATTAAACGAGAGGTTACGAATTCATCCCACACCCACCTTTTTCCCCAGAATGGTCTAAAAAGATTTCCATCTGTTCAGAAATTTGGGCAACTTCCTTAAGGGTAAATATAAAAAAAACTGTACTACTACAGTCCATCTTGGGTTCAGTACATGGTAGAACCTGTACTGTTTCTATGGCAACGGTTGTGCAGGAAGGTGGTTTTGTCAGATAACAACCTGATGTTCCTCCATTTAAGGATACCCATTTTGTAGAGTCTCGTTGACCTCAGATCCTACAGGATCCAACCACGGCTGTTAACATATTAAATACTTTATCTGTGGAAGAAAATGGTCCGGAGAGAGGTCAATACTCTTAGAATTGGAGAAATGTATATTAATTACCCAACGTTTCGACCTACTTTCCGGGCCTTCTTCCGGGCTGTCGGGGGGGGGGGGGGTGCAAGTGGCGAGGTGCCCGATAGGTCACCGCTCCAATTCTAAGAGAAATTTATTGACCTCTACCCAGACCATTTTCTTCCACATATATTATCATGGTCAACTATTATAATTCAAGATAAATACTTTATCGTTCACAGTAGATTTGAACCCGGAACCTTCGGCACAGCACCATAGGGCTCTGCCACCGAGCCTCGCCGTTCTCCTATACGGATAAAGATTTTGAAAATAATTCTCGAGTCAAAAAAAATAATTTTAAGACTATATTTCATCACAAAACCTTGAACTTTTCAGTTCTGGGATTGAAAATTTGACAGGTTGCGAAAAATGTGGGTAAATAATTTCAATAAAAATGTAAATATACTTTCCTTTTTAAAGGAGCATTTCATATTGTTAATAGTTAACTTCATCTGCTAACAATAAAGACACGAATCCTATCATAAATTATAGACAGAAAAAGTAGAAGACTCGCTAAAAGTGCAAGCGGATATGGAAGGGGATTGTTTGTAGTTGCATTAGTAGCTTTGGGATGCACTTAGAGCATAATGCAATGGCACTCGAACCTGCACAAGCACTCCTGCATCGAACCTCTCCCACCGGCATCCCTTTGTCCAAACAGCATGTTAGTGGGCCTTTCCTCATTAGCCTCTGAGGATAATGCGCTTATCTCTATTGATGGTTATCGATGGCCCTTCAATCCACCACCGCTTTAATCTGATTTCCAAGATTTTGTCGATTCCCTTTCCGAGTAAGGATGAGTTTGATTATTCAACGAAGTAGTTAATTTTCGATAATTAACGAAGGATAAAAATAACTCCAACATTTTTTAAATATACATGGAAATTTTATATATATATTTTTTTTAAATTCAAACGTATGCCGTATAATAATAAAAACCTAACTGAACCCGAAGGTTCGAAGCCGACTACAGCAATCTCAGCTTAAAAACTTCCATCTACTGAAGTACAAAATTATTATACGTCTTTATATTATTAACATTTTGTTCTATTGAGTTTGTTTTAATAGTTTTTCACCTACGTAGGTTATTTCTCGACGGACTACAGTCTTAATTTTGTATTTATTATTATTATTATTAGAATTTAGTATTTATTATTTATTAATATTTCTTGGTGTTTATCTAAATACTTGTTACGCTCTTCATAATTTGTTAGTTCACTCTGCCCGGGGTGTTTTTTCATTCAAGTTATAACTTACACATTCTCTGACATAATTTTTTCATAATTTCTTTTTAATTTCCACTGATTATTAAAAGGGATCTATTGCCATTATTTTCGTGTTTTTTTTTCAAATGAAATTTTTAAAACTACTTTATTTTATATTTTGGAGGCTTGTGATTTTATATCTAACCTCTTTAATGTTATCAGCTAGTATGTTTGTTTATTTTATAACATCACTTCATTTTAATATGGGAAATTCGAATGATGCTACAGTGAGAGTCCTAACTTTTTCCTGCCTAGGAATCCAGCACTAGACCTGTCGTCTACGAACCCACGACCTCGGGCATAAAAGGTCGTTACGGTAATAATTACATCATAGGTTCGTTTTTCGGTAGGGATGGGTAGATACTGGATTTTCCTGTATCTGATACAAGTGATACTCATACTTTTCTCTATCCGATACATTTACTTGACACTTTTGTATCTATTGATACTGTTACTAGTCATCGGTAGATACTGGATTTTCCTGTATCTGAATACAAGTGATACTGATACTTTTACTTGATACTTTTGTAGTTGAATACAGATATCCCGACTCTTGCTCTTCTAGTACGCTACACAGAAGCCTTTCTTGGGGGATCAGTTTTTGTTATAATTTTCAAAGGAAAAAGAGTTATTCACCGAATTAGTAACCCTCACAAGGCATCAAATGATAAAAATGATGTTTTTTATTAGTTAATTATTTTTTGAAAGCTATGGCATTGAACAATAAAAAATATATTTTAACCCTACCTCAAGCTTTTGTTATTCACGTTCCAAGACACGTAGAATTTGAGTTATAATACAAAATTTGTCTGTCCGCCGCCGCACACTATACTCTTTAAAACGCTATAGTTTGTTGTTTTTTTGCACGCGATTTCAATCATTTAGGTCAATTGCCTTTACTTTATGGTATAGATATATCCATTAATGAACCCATATATGCCCGGACATATGTCGAGGTTTTTTTTTGCGATAGTTGCTCGTGAAAAATCATATATTAGGAGGAGATCTCAGAAAATGTTATTTCAGCCACCTTTTACTGTTAACTAATTTCATAGTTTATTTTCGTTTCTACACGTGATAAGTGACTAATTATAGATTATATTGATAATAAGTGAAAACTTGTTCACTATTATTTTTACTTATCAGTGGTTGACTATTGCTTATTATTTTTTTATTTATTATTAAAAGGACCGTGATTAATAGTTAGGGATGGGTAAGCTTGTATCAATCTCATTATATCAATCTGACCGCATCTGATACTTGTATCAGGTACATTTCGACTGTATCTGATACTTGTATGAACTACTTTTTAGTATCATCTACAAAGTATCAGATTGATACAACCTTACCCATCCCTATTTTTCGGTTTTATGCCTAGGAAAATGAAAAAATGCCCGAAGAATGGAAAGATTTATCCCTTAATACAAGGAAGTATCATTAATCCTGACCAAATCAGTCATCGAATACGCCATAAAGGAAGGAATACGGAATGTAATTACTAAATTGGTATTAATAAATACCAATATGGAAGGCTGATATTTTATCCACTATTCCATGTGTGATCCCTGTTATTGACTAGTAGTACTACATCATTGGGAAAACCTTAGCAGTTTAGGCTTATTTAAACATTAACATAATATGTTTTTTCATTTTTATTATGCCATTCTCTCACCTAATATTCCAGAGTAGCAACATAGTTTTATGGATTCAGTCAATACTTAAACTATGTTATAATTAAACTATGTTTCACTGTTAGAACATGATTATCAGAAGAATATATTGTCCGGGCTGTATAGGACTTCAAAGGAAGTCTTTAGCCAAAAAAAAAAAAAAAAATATATATATTTTCGAAAATAGTAAAATAGTTCAATTATTGATTATTGATTGAATCTCATGACGTTGAAATATGTATATGTGTGGGAAAAAAATATATATACGTATACTTATTATTCTGATATCGTGGTAACCCAAGAAACTTTATTATCGGATTTCCACAAAAGACTGAGAGAAAAGAAGCTGGATGTATATAAAGTGCTCGTTTAGGAGGATCAAATCGGGCGGAAGGACGGTGCCAGAGACAGACAGGTCAATCCGAAGGACAAAGGATGGCTGATTGGAGGAGGCCACAGCTATCCTCTGCACAATTAGGACCCGGAAGAAGCGCCAAAGGCTCTCTTGGACCCTTCTCTGTTTATCTTTACACCGTCCTGCTCCTCGGGGTCTTAGGCTCTTTGTAATGGGGTCTTTTCTTCTTATCTTTTGTATCAAACTGTGTCCCTTCTATATCTTTACGTATGCAATATTCGATAAGATATGGTCAAGCAGGGCTGGTGTTTTTAGTAAATAAAAGTTATTGCAAGTTTTAAGCACTAAATCTCTTAAGTACTGTAAGATGGGCTAACTTTGGGACACTTAGAAAAGTTTTAAACTGGTTTTTAACGAAGTTAAAATGCTGAAAAAATTATTAATATGTAAGGTGCACCTGTATGGTAACAGTAGGTACAGGATCTTTGCATTTCCTAGTGGATGTTAAATAAGATGTGGTCAAGTTGGTTGTTGTTTTTAGTATAAAAAAATTAAATGCATTGGAATCCTTCAAATCTTTAAAGTGATATAAAAACTTATGGACACTTTGAAAACTTTTAAGCAGGTACCTACTATCTTTATTTTTGTAGTTAAAATTATGAATTTTTTTTAAATATGTAAGGTAAAAAAATTTTCAGGTCTAATAACAAATTAAAATGATACATAAAAATTGTAAAGAATATTAGAGCAAAAATGAAATGTAGAGAACGTTTGAGAAAAAACATAAAAAAATTAGAGATGATTATAACAGAGGATAAGGGTATTATTTGAATTATATGAAATAAAACTCGGTCGTAAACCAATGTCGTGTATCATTTAATAACATCCCACTGATTCCTGTAGAACAGGTCCGGTACTTAGGACACCTTGACAAACGCTTAACTTGGAATTCTCATACAAGACTGAAACGACAAGAAACAGCTCGCCGTTTCAGGCTACTTCAACATTACTAGACAAACGCTATATATATATATATATATATAAACGTCTCAAGAGAAAAATAAAGGTCAAAGAAAATTTAACCGACTGGAAAATGTTTTTTTTCTCTTTCCCAATATAAATTTTATACTAATTTAAAATCACCTTATGGTACTAAGGATAATAACACCCTACTAAGCACGAAATCGCACGAGCTCGCAGCCAATTTATTTTCGGAGGGGATTCAAATGGTGCGTCAGATTCTTGCTAAAGATCAAACCCTAATAATACCCGGATAGACAAAATTTAGTACTCTCAATGTAGCATCTTCCGATTAGCCATTGCAGCTTAAAGTGACTCAAAATGAATAAACAAACAGTTTGAGAAGGGATTAGCATATTGGGGAAGGGATTTCTTATTCCGCAGGCTAAGGGAGCCTATTACCTTTCCTTAGCCCTTTTAGGCCTTAATTAATATTTATTCTACACTTTAGTTTGTTAAACAGCTTCATTTGAATAATACCGTAGAAGTCGAAAAGGATCTCTTAAAGTGCTTTCAACTCCTCGTCTTCCACGAGATCAACTAAATCAGACGAAGAATGCATTTACTCACTTGAAATCCTTAAAAAAACGAAAGAGGATTGTTTTTAAAACTCACTTAATATCTCCTTAGTAATCGATACAGGGTAAAAGCTGAGACGGAAATAGCTAAAAGGGAGATTTTAACTTTTCTTAAGCACTTTAGATTTGGAAACTTAGCATTTGGATGATGGTCTGCTAATAAAAAGAACAGAGTCCGAAGAGATTTGCGAGCTGAAGTCTTATAAAAAAAAGTGTAAATATTGCAGTTACTAAGATGGTTTGTTTACTTTTATACTAATTTTTTTCTTTTATACTGGACTCATTTCCTTTATAATTTATATTGGAAAAGAGAAAAAAAAAACATTTTCCATAGGGATAGCACATAAAACAAGAAATCCAATAAAAAACACAAAAAACAGCCAAAAAGACAAGATACCAATTTTAGAAAATAAATTTAATATATGAACTCGCTTGTAATAACTGCGAAGGGATTTACATTTGACAAACAAGTACACATTTAAAAAACCGTATTTATCATCATCAAAATAATCTCAAACCTAGAGCTAAAACGAGCACAGCATTATCAGCACATTGTAAAAAAGAACTACACACATTCAATTTTAATAAACCAAAAATAATTCTTCAGGAAAAATGCACCTTAAAAAGGAAATTTAGAGGTTTTTTCATAAATGATAAATTACAGAATACAGTAAATGATAGAAAAGAGGCTGGAGAAACTATCAAATTATATTCTTCCATTATATTAAATTAAAAAAAAAACATTAGAACATAAGATGCCTCATGCTCTATAAACAAATCAGGTAGAGTAAAATAACCTGACCCTATTACCTACTAATAGACTTTAAAACAATAAATATTCCATTTTCATATTTTAATTAAAATATATAATTAAAATTTATAAATAAACAAAAAAAACATAGTTATTATTTTTAGAGATGGTTGATCTTAAGCATTATTTAATATATTGATTATTAAATATATTCAAAATGACTTAAAAGAGATATAGTCTTCCAAGGATCAAAGTTTGGTTTTTAATGTATTTTATTGACTATGGAGGATAAATGATCCCCTAGAATTTTTATTTAAATTAAAATTAAAATGAATTTAATTTGGAGACATCTATACTTAATTTATTACTAGTTATTGTGGACACTTTATTTTTTATTATATATTTAATATGTTTTATATATTTAATATGTTATAATTAATATATTTATTCATATTTTTATAACTTTATTATACGTTTATTTTTATACATTTTATATCATTTCCGGTAATTTTTTTTAAAGTTTTCTATACTTGTATGTCTCACCAGTTTTACATCAGTAACTTTTTTTGTATTTTACTTTTTATATTTCTTTACTTTATCACCTTAATATTCACACATTCTTTCATTTTTTTATCCGTGTATATCTTTTATAATCTATCCTATCTTATATTTCTCCAGTTTTCTATACTCTATGTTACTCTATAATTCTTAGCACTGCAATGTATTTTTCGGTTTTTCCTTCTTAGCCCTGAAGATGGCCTACACTGTAGGTCGAAACGTCGGCACTTACAATAAATAATTTGACCTTATTTAGTGTTATTAATGACTGCACCCCCAGACAAATTGTATCCTTCATTACGATCTTCCAGTCAAACGTTTTCCTCTCTATTATAAAAAGTATGTCACAAGGTTACTGTTAGGGCGCCGTAAGGGTAACAGGGATTGCACCCTTGGACAGCTTTCCCTATAGAACTAATCTCTGATAGGCTGCTGCCTTAATCTGACTCAGATAATTTTTTTTTTCAGAAAATTACCTAATAGGTTATATTTTGAATAGTAAAATCAAATAAATATATGGACGTCAGATATAATACCAAATGCTAATTTTTGAAACTTTTATATTGAAGAAAAACAAAACAAGAAAATACAAAAAAACAAAACAAGAAATACATCAAATTACTTACAAAAAAAAAATGAAAATACATTAAGATTTCGTTAAATACAATAAACCATATGATTCTTTAAAAAAAAAAAAAAATGAATTTATACAATAATTTAGTTTAATTGCGCAATTAAAATAAAATAAAAATGTCTTTAATACCCTGGTCAGGCGGGTTTCTTGATAGTTCCCTCTGGTGTAAACGCAATGAACACACTGATAAACAACTATATGATTGGTGTAAACTGCACCGCGCGGGTCGCTATTGAATCCAACAATGAAATTGACTGCTGTAAGGTAGGTCCGTGAGGTACGCTAGCCGAGACAACAACAATGATTTAGTGACTTTTTGCTAATAAAAAAAAAAAAAGGTATCACAGCTGTTTTCGATTAAATCACTCTTAAATCCAAACAAATATTAGGTTGAAGTATTTTTACAGATGATTTATTTTAATTGAAAGTAAATTAATAAAAAATAATTGAAACTAAACAAAATTATCAAATATGAACATGTTATTTAAAAAAACTGAGCGGCCGTAACAGTTACTATGAAAAAAAATTATTGTTTCTATTTTTATTGTGTTTGTGTATGTCAGATGTATGCTACTGGTTCTGTTAATGAATAAACAAACCAACATATTAACATATAAAACAGTGTAGCCCTTTTAATCCAATATATGTTATTTGTATGCTGAATAATCTCAAAACTAGTTCTAGTTTGTTTGTTGTTTGTTGGAGTTCGGGACGGATTGCCGAACCTGTCAGGGGAAATATGAAATTCCCAGAATGGAAATGAGGTTAGTTTAAATCTTACTTAAAAGTTTTTCGTATGTAAGATACACGGAATATGTTAGGCTTATATGCTATTTTTCGATTTTGAAAAAAGCTGTGTGTAAATAATCAAGATCAGTCTCAAGATAAAAAAAAATGTAATAAAATATCTACTGGCGTTTAATGCCAGTGACGCGGCTGGGAAAGGGGGCAGGGGCTTCCCGGACTCCTGCTTTGCCCCCATTCCTGGGGAAGAAGCTTAGTTCGGGGACCCAAGGCAAATTGTAAATAGTGTAATTATGGTATGAATGTGAGCAATTATTTTATTTTTAGAATTTATTTTTATTATCATTTTCGCATTTATTTTGATTTTATTACCGCGAGTATATATTTTCATTACATTTATTTATGTGATTATATTTTTATGTTTTGTTTTATAGAATGATTGTATAGCTACTTAGCATTATTACTTATTGCCCACAAATGGCAGATTGTATTATTTCAATAAAGTATAAAATAAAAAAAATCCAAAGCTGTGGATTCAGTGGTGTAGCAAAAGTATATTTTGTGCAAATCAGTGATTACACATACATGCATATGCTATTTCTTTTTTTTAGTGAACGCTATACTGTATCATACAAATTTTTAGCTGCACTAAAAAGAAATGTATGGATTGCAGGAGTATAGACAGCCTGAAGGGTGTCACCTAACCATACGTTGCTGCTAACTTTGGTAGATCGATGCTTTATTACGATTAATAAGGTTAAAAGTGAAAAATCGATGTGGATCCATGGAGTCGTCTATTCTGCGTCTGCAGGCGCACGAGGACCTGTATTTCTTACCCTATGAGAAGTACAGGTGGTAGGGTTATCACTACTTCCGGTCATTGTTACTAACCTGACAGGCCTCACATAATGATACTATATGGAATTACATCTCGTTTTTCGTTTGTAATTGAATTCGGACTTTAAAATCTGCTCAGTTACCTTCCTTTATTTTTGTTTCAATATTAATTTGCAATGCAACACAATTGATTTCGGTGAAGGGTTTTGGTGATCATCCGTGGATAGAAGTTTGTAAAAAGTAATTGGAATCGAGAATTAGGGTTCTCTCAGTCAAATGCGTGCTGGCTCACATCCATCTGGCACATGTCAGAAATCAAGGAATGAGTCTGTATAGTTATCCATAGTTGTCCATCTTAAGCTACAGAGGTTGGTCTGTATATAAAAGCTTCCTACGCCAGAGAAGAAAAAAAATACAAGAAGCTCAGAGAAGAGTATAATTAATGTGTACAGTTAGTACAATCAAGAAAATGCCACCCTAAATCATTGGTGGTGAGATTTATCTCCCAGAAAAAGTATGGCCTCCCAAGCTTGCTAAAAGTATGCCGCTGCGAAGTTGTTGTTATTGCTTCTAATTCACTAATTTTTGCTAAGCAAAGGATGTAATAAAAGGATTTTTTCTTAAGCTAAAGGCATACTAAAATACAAGGTTAGGCGAAGTAAAAATTCAGTAGGCGAGCTGTACGCCACTTTTTACCCCGCTTCTCTGCTGCCTCGTGACTTTCCTGTCTTCATGGAACTTATGAAATCCGATAAGGGACGGCCTCTGGAGTAGGTTGAGGCTCCCCCGAGGGAACTGGATTCTTTTAAATTCCGAAAAATTATTAGGTCGGATGGAAGAAGCTCCCCGGACGACGACATTTCCCGCGGGAACGAAGACTTAAGAGGAACCTAGTAATGGTATTCTTGAACCCCGGGCGACTCCCCTAAATCGGGAGCCGAGGGTGGGTTGACGTTTCCATTTGCTCGCGGAGCAAGGTTGCATTCCTAACCGCGGGGGGGGGGAGGGGGTAAATCAAAAAGTGTTGTAACTAACGGCTCTAAAGCAAGCGGTCCCTCGAGGTCTGAGGTAAAAGGATTCTGAGGAAATAACAGCAGAAAATTATGGAGGGCTTGTGGAGCAAGTGCAATTATGGTGTCAGGAGGGGTATTATATTATATTATACTAGTTACAGTAATATGATTAAATGTGTATATACAAACATTCACATACGTATGTATTCGTTTATACTATTTGTATATAATATTTGTTGACCTTATATGTATGGGGAAGAAAGTGGTCCGAATATATGTCAAAGAAATAATTTGTTAAATAGATGTTGGGTTTCAAAAATACATTTAACCAAAACTACATGATCACTCTTTACGCAATCCTCCCATTTACGCCTCAGTCTACCCCTCAGACGCTTCCAAGTCGGTACATTACTTATTAACGTTTCAGGAATTCGTTCGTCCAAGCCTCATATCTTTACAAGTTCATCTTAATCTTCATAATACTATCACTTAATAATTTTAACCGGGCACATGCTTCGCTATTCCGCGTTTTGTAATCTTCAAATTTGGACCGAATATTCTACGCAACACTTTATTTTCGAATAACTTAAGACGTTTGTCATCCTTCAGCGTTAGCGGCCAAGTTTCACGGCCGTAAAGAAGAGTTGGAAGGATGATGGTTGTATAAGTTCTGATTTTTATATTTCGGGATAAAACACAGGAGCTTACTAATGTAGAGATGGAACGATAACAAGAATATCATGCCTTTAATTGCGCCTCTATTTCCTCTTGAAAATCATTTTTCCCTAGTTACCATAGAACCTAAGCACTTAAACTTCTCGACATGTTGGAACTTACTCCCCCCTACAAACAGATTATGTTTTCTACTCTACTACTGCTCATATACTTAGTCATATGCGAATTGGCTCCGAGTCCTATTTCATTACCTGCATTTATCAACGTTTCTGTATTCATTTTGAGTGATATTAGTTGACCTTATATATATATGGGATGAAAAATGAAAAAAAAAATTATTAATAGGGTTGGACTATTTATTTAAAAGACAACATATCCAATTGTTTCAGTACATTTTTTTTTTAAATGTATATATTGAAATTTACAATTGTATACAGAATACATCAAGTAAATATAATGAAAGATAAATCATAACCAGAGACAAAAACAAGGGGTACTAAGGAAATTCACCCATTCCCTGAACAATGGGTCAGAAATCAAATAATGTTTAGGTACAGGATCCCTGAATGAATAAAACAAGGCACATTATAGACTAAAAATATTGTTTATATTAAGAACATGTCTATCATGAGTTGGTTTTGTGTATTCATTTAACATTATTTTACGCTACTATGGCTAATCGGACGTTACAATAGTGAAAGTTCTAAATTTTATCTACCCGAGTAATATCAGGATATGGATCTTTAACGAGTACCTGTCATCGCACACCATTTTAACACCGTTTCACGACCGAACACCATTTTACTTACCGTACATTAAAATCCACTTAAATCTACCTGTCGTGCTGAGAATATGTAACCTTGGTCATGGTATGTTGTTTTGCTAACCACCACACCAAAGATGACTATTATAATTAGTTGATAAATTTAATGATTTAATTATATTTTATAAAATACATTCAAATTTACATGAATATTTTTGTTGACAGCCGAGTATAAAAATAATAATTTAATATATACACACCAGGAGTGTAAACCCCCAAAGAAACCTGTTTCCTAGAACAACACTGCGATGTAATCATACATATTTTGCGTTTTCAGCTATTCCGTTACAGCAGAAGGGAGTAAAATTATGGATACGTTTGGCAACTGTATGGATCGGAACACTGTAGGATTATGGCTTTCAAAACTCTTGTTACCAGGAACCTAAAAACCGAGTGATTTATCGTCCCAAAACTCTCGGTAGAGTTACACTAATTTTAAAAAAAATTATTATTCAATGAAATTTACAACTGTATTATACTAATACAACAAGTAAATAGAATGAATTGTACATGAATAAAGACAAGTAGAGAAACTACCCAGTGGTAGTACTCAAAGAATAAGTTCCTAAGGTCCCGAGGCCATCTTCTCTTTAGACGCCTCGGAAGATATATATATATATATATATACAGCAGGAGTGTAAACCCCCAAAAAACCTGTTTCCTAGAACAACACTGCGATGTAATCACACATATTTTGCGTTTTCAGCTATTCCGTTACAGCAGAAGGGAGTAAAATTATGGAAGCAGTTGCCAAACATGTATGGATCGGAACACCGTAGGATAATGGCTTTCAAAACTCTTGTTGCCAGGAAACTAAAAATCTAGTGATTTATTGTTCCAAAACTCTAATTGTAACTAAAACTCTAATAAAGTTGAACTAATTGTTTTTTAAATTATTATTAAATGAATTTTACAACTGTATTATACTGATACATCAAGTAAATAGAATGAATAAAGACAAGTAGAGAAACTACCCAGTGGTAGTACTCAAATAAAAAGTTTAACATTGAAGATCACGAGACCATCTTCTTTTCAGACGCCTCGGAGGATTATCAGGAATTGAAGAGGTTGCGAGGTTTGAAACTAGTGGGTTTGAGTGGAAATGAAGTTTGTCGTGAAAAGAATGATATCGGATTCGGGCCAAATCAGCAACAAACGAGACTAAAGGTCATTATGGATTATTTTGTTCGTAACAAAGTAAGGAGCATTGAGGATTTTACGAAGGACTTTGGATTGTAAGGGTTGAATACGAGAGGAATTCGATGACTTAGTGGAGCCCCAAAGCTCTTCTCCGTAAGTCCAAATAGGTCGTATGATGAGTGTCATGTGTGTGTTTTATTTAGTGTTTTTTTGACTGCACCCCCAGACTATCTATATCCCACATTAGATCTTCCATTCAACGATTTTCCTCTCAATCATGTATACTTATTATAATTCTTTTGGTGCTTACATACCCCAGATGCACTATTTATTTATGAATAATATATTAAAGGTTTAAATACTAAGAAAATTGGTAAACACAAGAACAGACCTCAGGAAAAGGATCCAATTAAGACTAAAGTTAGAAATAATGATTTGAGTAATCATCTTAAAGGATTACTCCGGCATCCCAAAATCAATCAGAATATTTAAAATATATTAAAGATTATAAAACATAGCAGTGCATAAACTCTGAGCAGATGTTCAGGGGCAAACGAGGTGCCCTAATCTAGATTCATCTTTAATTCTCTTAATCCCCTTGTTGAAACGATTGAAACAACGTAGAACAGTATTACGATGGATAACTGATTCTTCTTCTCTAAGACCAATGGCCACAGAGCACGTAAAATGGAGATCAGTATCTTGTTAAAGATCCTTATCCTAATTTTACCTGCACATGCAAAAATTAGTAAATTCAATGTACACAATTGAACTAAAAGCAAAAGTCCTACAGCCTTGTATCTAGCCCTCAATCTTGTATGACGCCAGACTTGGGCAATAACAAAAAAGGAACAGGCGAAACTGGACTCCATGGAAATGAAACTTTTAAGGAGTATGGTGGGAATCCGAAGAAGTGAGAAAATTCAGAACCGAGATAACTCATTTAAAGTTAAAAGTCTCAGCAAGGATGCCCGAAAACTGAAATGGAGGTGGGCTGGACACCAGGCCAGAGTCAAGGACGAGGGATGGTCGAAAAGCAGCACCGGGTGGACTCCGATCGGCCAAACGAGAAGCAGGGGAAGGCAGTACATGAGGTGGAGGGATGGAATTACCCCAAGAGTGGGAACCAACTGGATCAAAGTGCCCAGGGACAGAGAATTGTGAAGAGTCTATAAAAAGTTTTGTTTTGTTTTTGTAGTTTATAATGAATGTTGTTTATTTTATTTTAAATTGAAATTTGTAAAGATTTAGTTTTGTTATTTATTTATATTTGTTCTAAAAGAGTGCTTTTGTTTTGTTTTTGTATTTTATAATGAATATTGTTTATTTTATTTCATATTGTTACTATTCTGTAAAATTATATTTTGGAGCTGAACTCCATTTTACCTCCTAAGGGAGAGACTTTTTTCAAATTATTTTTCTCGCATTTGCGGGTTCAAACGGAGATGGAGGACAAGTCCAACCAACTGCAGTTATTATTTTTTTAAATATATTTTTACTTTACTTTTATTTTTGCAGGTTTTTTCCCTCAATGGGTTGCCTGGTTAAGTCAGAGCGTCCCTCAACTTTTCTCTATTCCAGCAATCATCCTCCTCAAGTCCCCTACCGGCCATCTCTTCATCCACGCAGTCCTTCCACCGGGTTCGGGGTCTTCCTCTTCTTCGTCCGCCTGGCTGTTCCCACAGCTAAAGTCTCTTCGGCCACCTACGTTCTGGCATCCGCTGGCAGTATCCGTACCATCGCAGCCTGTTCCTTCCAAGTCTCTCCGGAACTCCTTCGGTCACGCCCAGTCTGTCTCTAATATCTTCATTTCTGATTCTATCCAGGCGGGTGATCCTCAGGCATCTCCTCCAAAAGTCCATCTCTGCAGCTTGTAATCGGGAGTAGAGTCCCGGGTTAACTGTCCAGGTCTCTGAGGCGTAGCTGAGGGAGGGCTCAACAATACTTCTAAAAATACGCCTTTTGTTGTCCGTTGAGATGACTGTGTTCCAAAGAACTGGGTGCAACATTCTAGTCTTCCTTCTTGCCAGGCCAACTCTCCTCCTTACTTCGGGATCCGACTTGCCGTTCCCATCTATTGTTGACCCTCAGTACTTGAAGGAGTCCACTCGCTTGCATATTTCCCCGCTAATATGAAGATCTGCGGCTTCTCTGCAGTAAAATATATTTTTCTTCTTTAAATAAGTAAGGCCCGGTACTTATAATTATTATATTTTTGTCCTTTGCAGAAATTTAAAAAAAAGGGGGGTTGATAGTATTTATATAATATTTGTATGCCCTGGGATATGGAAATAAGACTGCATTTTGTTTCTCCGAAAAAGTCTTAAACAATTACAATAACTTCCAACAAAACATTCACTCACCTGAAAATACAAAATAAACAGCATTGAAAGCCTTTATTTCGTGTTGTATACTTTCAGGAGATTAATCGTAGTTTACTCAGCATACAATACTGTTTAAACAAGTTATAACCGTCCATTAGAAATGTACCCTCTCATATATCTTTTATTTATAACAACTGATATATCAAGTAGAGCATTTGTAGCTATCACTGCAAATACAAAATTAAGAAAAGCGCTCGTATATTAGCGACGAAGTTTTCTTTAGATATATATTAATGTCTTATATTTGTGACAGTATTAATAGAAAAAATTAAACATTATTATTATTTAAAAAACTGTACCACCATTCTGTGAACATGTCTGGGGTACGTACTTGGTAGAGACTGAACTGTTTCATAGACAACGGTTCTGAAAGGAGGTTTATTACGAGGTTACGCTCAACCGCCAGATTTCTCTATTTTTATAACGTTTTATAGAGGCTGGGTGAGCCCCACGAGGGTCCTAGATGCCATATTATCCATCTCCGGCTGCAAACAGACTAAATAAAAGTCTTGCCCGCAACGGTATTTGAACCAGGATTTCCGGCATGGCAACTCAGTGCTCTACCACTGAGCCACTCCGCTCCACTTTATTAAATAACTTAACCCAAAAAATTGTCTTCTCAATCTATATATAATTTTCTCGACAAAATCAAAATCAATATCAAAATACCATTAGCCTACTTAGATTAATATTCAATTTTCAAACTATATTTTTGGGTACCTTAATAGTAAATGTATATTTAAAAAAAATATATAGATGAGGGAACGAGAAACCAATAAGCACAATTTACTAATAATTTTGTGAATTATTGTCGACCTAACATGTTTAAACCGTCTTGAATAATTATTGGTTGGCGGTGTGGAAGAAACGATATTCTGGATGGGCTTCAAAGTAAATTATCTAATAGTGAGAAAGTAATATATAAAAATTAAATAAACGTAAAAATTTGGACTCACTCTGAAGATATTCACAAGGGCTGAATGAAGAGGACGTATAATAAAATAAAATGTAATGTCTAAAATTATCTTATTTTTATTTATATATTACACAAATTTGCGCTATCTATCAATAAAAAAAGACTTAACAATATCTTTAAAAAAAAAAATCACTTGTACCTCTGGACTACTCACAAATAAAAATTTAAATAGAGATTTTTTTAAATATTCATTTTTGATTTATATTTAGATAGTACAAATTTTTAAGTCATTTTCTACTGCTAAACTTAAAAATGGCATCTTATATAAATTTACAAGTGATATTTAGTTTAGAAATTAAGTTATATTTTAATAATAATGAATATTTGATTACTGTATTCTTTGTTAACATAAAATTATAAAAACAATATATTATTTAAAAAAAAAAAGAGATTGCACTGCCCGGGAATCGAACCCGAGTCGCAAGAATGGGAATCTTGCATGATACCACTACACCAGCAGTGCTTGCCCTTGGTTTCATGCAAATTGTGTATCTTAGTTATATTATAAGTTAGTAACGTAAATTTGTATTGAATAAATATAATAATCTAAAAGTAATTAAGCGTGGCTACCTATTTCATTACTTTTCATCGAGTTTTAGAGTTTTAAATGCTAAAAAGATATTTAAGTGAGAGATACTACTGTGAAGTATAAATTATTTTTAAAAAAATAAAAATATAAACATATATATAAACCCCTGGGTTTTAACTTAGTCAAAAAATTATTTATTTTTTTAAGTTTTAACAATTTTTTAATTAAAAACAATATATTAAATACTGCTTTATACAACCCTATGTATATTTGCCATTAAAAGTCTTGTAGAACTTAAACACCGAATTTTAAAATTTAATTTTCCATTCCAGGTGGAAAACTAATTTCTTTATCCTTGGAAGGGATGTAAATTTCTTGATTCACGTGGCGAGCGGGAGAGCTCCGATCTAAAATAGAAAGGATGTATTGTTTTATTATTTTTTGTTTTGTTTATTATTATTTGTTCATTTATTTAACGTCATATTATGGTTCTAAAGTATAATAATAATTTTTATTTAAGCTAAAAACTAATAGTTTTTTCTCTTCCATGAAATAATTAAATATATACAGTTTATTTTACGATACATTATTATTTATTGTTTATTAATAACGGCAGTGATATCGTATAATATCCCCGCTCGACTAATGATGACCATTATGAGGCTTTGTTCAGTAATTAACATACCCGGCTTGAAGGGTATCAGTTGTAATTGGGTATCGAATTAATGTCGAATTCCTAGGATTCTACGCGAGAACGGGGGGGGGTAGCGGGCAGGGGGAATTTGATAACAAATAACGGATATGATAATATCTGAATCATACGACGTGGTGGAATTATTAACTGGCCAAATTATACATATACGATATGTCATGTATATATAAATTATGATCTCGCATGGGCCATTCTCAGCAGTTAACAGATTGAATAATTTATCTGCCGGATTCGAACCCGCCACCTCCGTCACAGAAACTCAAAACAAGCATATTGATAGGAAAAGGTTCTCCTGTTTACCTTATCTCGTATTTCTTATTTGATCTCAGCCATGGTAATCACTCATCAATTGTCTTTTTAACGTCCAGGATAGATAGTTTAACAGAGTGGGGGAAGGGAAATGACTAGAGGATTTAAGGGGTAATTTAAAACTAAGAAAAATTTGTACAATTATTGAACGACATATTTCAGGATGAATCCTGAAAGACTGAACCATAAAACCATTGAATCCACTGTCACAAAAATTCAACGGATTATTTCAGAGAACTTAAGGATGATAAGGATCAAGTGGGGCTAACAGACCAAGATTGTTTTGAAAGAGATGGATACAGAAGGACGCTCAAGGGAATAAAGGTTCTTGTGGGAAAAAAGCGCCCCAAAAAGGGTCTTGCGTGGTCTGAGGGGAGAAAACTTAGGCACGCAAATCTCATGAGGGGCATGTGGGAAAAGAGGAAGCATTAGTTGTGATATTCGCGTGGTCTCTAAGGCCTTTTCGTGGAAAAAAAACAAAAACAAAAAACAACGACATATTATTAATAATAATAATAGCGAACCCGAAGGTTCGATGCCGATACCACCAATCTCTTCTTACAAACTTCTGTCCATCTACACCTCGGCCTACCCCTCAAACGCTTTCCAGTTGGCACAGTGCTTATTATCTATATCCCGGCCAACACAAAAAGCTGATATCAAAACAAAAACTAATAGATATTTTGAATGGGGAGAAGTTAGTAGGTTTATATAATTTTGTAAGAAATGGAGGTCGATATAGACAATTTTTAATTTCAGAATTTAATTATTAATGTCAAAAGAAAATTTAATTTATTTTTAGTGTTGTCTTTGTTGTTGATATTATTTATTAGTTCAATCAAACTCCCGGCAGACGGTATAAAGTATCATGCTGGGGTTGCTATAGTTTTAAATAAAATTAAAAAGAAAACACTGTAAATTATAATAAAAGCTCATTTATATTTATCTATCTAACTATCAGTGCGTATTAACATGTTAGGAATTTGTTCGTTACTAACCCCAGCAACTTTAAAGGCCCGTCTTAATCTTCGTGACGCTATCACTTGAATAATATTGGCTGAATGCTTCGCAATTCCGCGTTATGAACTTAACATAACAACTTATTTTCGAATACGTGAAGACATTGTTCATTCTTCAGAGTTAGTGGCCAAGTTAAACGACATATCAGCCTTCTAACCTTTGAACTAATGTTGATTAAAACAAATTATATAACTCACCCAATACGTCACGAGCATGTCGGTGAAGCGAACCCATAAGTATTTCCCTTATCGAAAAAAGCTCTACCAGCTCAAGAAGTTTACACTTAAAAAAAAAATAATGCAACGGAATAGAGCCCTGATGAAAGTTCATTTCCACGACAATTCGTTAAAACTGAACTCTTTTCGGGCCGTGACAGGTCCATTCTCTGCCGACCAGATCTCCGGAAGGGAAGAGATAATCCAAATTGGTTTTTCCCTCTCCTGAAGTAAATATGAGCCCGGAGGATAAGTAAAACATGCAAATCCGAAAGCGGGCGTTAATATTAGCTAAATAAGTTTCACAGGTGGCTAACGAATTTGATGACCTTAGCGGAGGGCGGCATTAGGGCGAATCGAGTTGGGGTCAGCGCCTCCAGCGCACTCTATAAAGCCGGTTAGAAGTTATCCCTCAGGATCAAGATCCTTTTAGGTCGTCTCATTAACAACTTTATTCATAATTGCATCAGGCCTAGCCTCCAGGGGGGGGACCGAGGGGGGAACGGGAGCTTCTCTTTCATCTGGATCATTAGGCAATTTAGTGGACTAGTAGCGTCCGATCTACTGGCCCTGGATGGATTAACAATATATATGTGTAATTAACGTTAACATTATATATTCTAATAAGAAAAATATGAAAACCACTACCACTAAAAACATTACATTGAGTACATGGTAGAGACTACCAGCAGTTGTGCAGAGTGGTTCCTAAGCTAATCTAATTTTCGGAAAACGCATGCAGATTATTTTTTAAATATCTGTTATTTAGTATCAGTTACTTTTATTGATAACTGTTACAACCTGATAGAAATAAAAATGTAAAGAAAGATAAAATCATGTAAAGAAGCGAGGGGATGGTTGACTGGAAGATAGACGTAAGGAAGAAAATAGTTGGGGGTGCAGGGAAATAAAAACACTAAATAAGTGGTTACCTATTTAATTATGTGCCGACGTTTCGACCCACTTTGAGGGTCATATTCAGGGCTAAGAAAGCAAAACAGACAAAATAACAGAACTATAAAAATACATTGCAGACTAAGTATATGATAAATGAGAAACAATATATATGTAGAGAGGTAGAAATTTAGAACAAAAGTGAGGGATATATATGAATAAAAAAATTACAGAGAAAATGTACAGAACGGTGGTGATGCCAAAAAGATTTTTTTTTTACAAAGATAAAAGAAGGAAGTAAACAGAAAGTTATTTAAAAAAAGGAAAAGTATAAACATCAGAGGCGAGAAGTAAAATTGTGGAAAAGGTAGTAGAATATATATAAAAAACTATAAAATGTAATATAATAGACTCCTGGGGAGTTTACATAAGTAAAATGAAAGAAGGTATAGCCAAAATGATATTAAAGAGTTAATAAAGGAAAAATAACTAGCAAGTCAAGATATAAATATAGAGTATAACAGTTTTTAAAAAATAAAATTATGTAGTTGACTTATAGTACATATGATTTACTCAGTCATTAAAGTGAATTTCTTAGAATTGGCGAAAATAGTTAAAAATTAAGAATCAAGCATACACTCAAGTTAAGGGTATTGTACATAAAAAAAGACTCTGTTCCAAGGGGCATTAAATGAAGTAACCTCAGAAGCTCATACTCAAAGAATCGAATTTCTTGGCCATCTCTCAAGAGAAGGAACAAAAGAGATGATAGATTCGTACCTGTTTGAATATATTTGGAGAAGCAGGTACGAAAACAGGGATTTTTTTGACCAGATACTGAAGAATATTGGGGATTTTTGTCCTACAAATTGAAAATGTATATCTATAATTGTCTTGGTAATTTTTGTTAATTTTAAATTACACATAAACTAGCTTTTGCACACGGCTTTGCTCGCGTGGAATTTAGTCTGCCACATAAAGTTTCGTTACAGATAATTTTTAATAAATAATTTAACACGCAGTTTTTTTAGTAATATCACTTACATTCACATATTACTAAAAAACAGCTCCCTCTTTCATGTCATTCTTACAATAAACATATTTTCATATGCTAGAAATAGCAGATAAGGAAGAACTAACAGGCAATGATAGGGCAACACGTCTATTAACTTTTAAAATAATTAATTTTATTCTACTCATTTCACAAAATTTGTTTGAGAATAATCACTCTACAGTGTATAAAGCCCTTGGTTTATTAAAATGTTTCAATGAAAAGGAATTTATTGACACCAGGAAAAAGTTTAAAGGGAATTTTCAAGTAAAAAGAGAAGAATAAAAATTCACATGCATTTTACCGATTAAAGGGTGTTAATCGAAATTTCCGGTATTGATTTGGCGGATTCTTAAGTTAGCTGCCAGCCATATCATATTAGTTCAGGCGATACATACCGTAAGGCATAGGAATTTTCAATAATTGGAGTAAAATTTTCAAAAATCTATTTCAATCGAAAAATTTCATTATTAACACAATACTCAATAGTCATAGTAAATTTTAAAGCAAATAGTAAGCAAAATCTATTGCGTTTGTTTTAAATCAATTTAATTTTTCTAAAGTTTAATTAGAGTAATCTGATAAATTTAGAGAAAATATATATATTTTTTAGATTAATTCGTTATTTAAGAGAATTGTGTACTAAAGTGTGTTCTTAAAGAAAAATGAAATAAATGACTACATTTACGATATTTTCACTCACAGGAGGAAGATCTAATATCTTCTTGGCAGAATTCACTATCCATCTTGTTCTTTAAAACAGGCAGATTCAGGAGACAACAAAAATAGTAAATGACCACAAAAGTAAATCCTGATAATTAAACTTTAACACATTACTAACTTTAACTCATCAACAACACTTTTCACTAAAATAAAACACTCAGACACTGACAGAATCTATCCACATCGAATCTGCAACTGAGGTATAAATCTGTACGGTGAAGGCGCGAAAGATGCATGCTGACTTGATCGTAGAGAATGCTCGCTTCTGATTGGTCCGCAGTTACCGCCAAAACTGGGACTTTGAGACTATTTCTGGAAAATGGCTAGTATTCAGTCTGCTCCTGTTCAGATAACATCTGTAGTGTTCCATTCTCAGGTATTTAAAAATCATATACAAATTAGTGTTATCTATAAATAAATGGATGAATTTTAAATTATTTATTAATGTACCCTCTTAACTAAAGAAAATACACTTATAAAATAATAATCGAAGATTTAATAAAAGCAGAGGTAGGTTTTTTAATTTTTAATAGCTTTTAAATTAAATGCAATATATAAAAGGTGAATATATTATTATTTATTATATATATTATTAATATATAATTATAGGAAAGAGAAAATAGCCCTTGTAGAGGTTAAACTAATTTCTTAAATAGTAATAAATTGTTTATACTTGTTATAAAAACCAATGTATCCGTTAAATAGTTATTACATTTTACCTTAAATTTTTAAATAATGTTTTTTTCCTAATAAATATTAAAAATTAATCATATTTCCGATTATTATTAAAAACCCTTATTCCCTTATAGCGCATTTGTATTTTAACATAGTTGTATTCGTTGGAATTGTAAAATTAAAAATTAAGATATTGTAGCTCTTGATTTATTTTTAAATTCAAAATTTAATGATTAATTTAAACATAATCTACATGAATGCCTCGGTAAAATATATTATACATTCTGAAAAAAATAATAACCTATTTTAAAAAATATTAATTGTCACTAAGAGCTTTAAGTATGCCATTATCTGAACTGTATAGATTTATAATAGTGATTTAATCACACATTACTTATCCATATTTAAAATTTAAAAGATACTGAAAATAATTTTTTGTTAGAACACATATTAAGGAACAAAAATGGCTACCGGGTACAAAGCAGTGCCTTATAAATTATTAATTATTCAAAGAATAAAAACATTAAGCTCGAGATAGTAACAAATTCAACTATTTAAACGTGAGAGCTATTACTTTAAATAATAAATTCCTATAAGTGAAGAAATCATATAAATTTTAATATTCTGTAAGAAGTCGATAACTATGGAAATTAAATATTGAAATTATTACTATAAAGTTTTTGGCCTTTAAGGGCTATAAAATAGTTAGTATTCAAAAAGCCGTACTATTGAAACTAAAATTTAAAATGTCTATTACATTATATAAATTTCTAACAATCACACTCCGTTTTATTCACTCTCATTATGAATTTATTATTAATCCCTTATATTTTCAGTTCTGATAATGGAAATCATAACACTAAATGGAGGAAATAATTATTCATTTTTAGATGAAATAAGTCAATTAGAACAAACAAACACTATCACATATATATAAATAAAAATTCTAAAATCTATCATAAATTTCACAGGTCCTAACTAACCGATCTGCACTAGAACCAGAACACAGACTAACTGATGTTAAGTGAGAAGTCAACATCCACCTGGGCACTTGGAAGCGGTCGCATAATTTGATTGGGAGTCTTGCAGCAGTGAGGAAATTCGATTTGAAGTAACTTTACCCAGGTTTTTTATATATGCTGGTTAGAAACATTTATAAATACCTTACTTTAATATAATATTTCTTTAGTTTTTTAAATTAAATTATAACTAAAAAGTAATATAGAATACAAGTACTATTGAGTACCATACGCCGTGGACAGCAAGCCCCTCGAAATTTGTGATTAAATGATAAATTTCATAGCCCCTAAGGTTTGCATTTTGAATTATATATTGTTTCCAATAAACTCACTAATAGAGTAAACAAAATTAATTGATTCGAAAAAACATTGTTTTAAAATTATATATTTAGTGATTTTAAACAATTAATGATTTTTTTTATCTTATCAAATCCACCCAAAAATATAAACCTGCGTAGACTACTGGTTATCCTGAAATTACACAACAACGTACACACTTAGTGTTCTTATACTTCAAGTATATATAACATTTTAATTTTATAATTAGTTTTTAAATAATTTTACATATACACTGTTTCCATATTTAATTTCCTATCGGGCAATCTAGTTTTTAAAATTTTAAAATTTAATTTATTGATATTTACAACTATAATATGATTATAACTAGTAAATCTGCTGATATGTACATTATGACATGAAAAACACATGTGGAGTAACTACCCATCGGCAGCTATCTAGTTTTTAAATTTTAAATTTGATATTGAGACAAACATATTGAATTTCAAAAGTTAAAATTTAAATAATATTATCACGATTATAGATATATTTAAACATATATTAAATTTTAATGAAAAAGGGAACGGTCAACAGAGACATCAAATAAATGATAATACATTAGTGGAAAAATTTTAATTTCCTGTTTTAGTTTAGAGACTTAAGGTTTTTAGTTGGAATTTTTCCACTAATGTATTACATTTTAATATATATTTAAAATTATTACAGATATTAATAACCTAAGGATATTGATAAATACATGATAAAAAAAGGTAGTGGAGGGCTTATTTATTTTAATTATATATAGGTAACTTATGTGCATGACCTTTTTCTTTAGAAAAATGTTGATATATTTATGGTTCTGTTTTATATAGTTTCAATAACACATTTAGTAGGTAGTACTTGCTTGGGTGTAAACCACAAGCATCGGTACATGGATAATCAACATTTTGAAAAAAAATATTAACGGGTGAGGTTAATACTACAAAAAATAATCTCCATTTTTTCGTATAAAATGGTTGTCAATACTTTTTTTTTATTTAGGGTTTTTACAACCTTGGGTAATATGCCGAATCGGAATACTTTGTCAATACTAAGAATTTAAAGACTGTCATATTCCTAATACAGTGAGCACTGGGAGTATCCATGGCAACCACCCCTGGCCAGAAGGTTCCAGCTGTTGTTAGGCTAATGCACAAACTTATAACCTTACTTAATGTTTATGTTCAAGTGTAATTGTTACCAATTTAATATAATGTTCAAATATCTACAGTGCTTTTTTACTACATAACAATGACATATGTATTTAATGACTACTAAACTGATTAAAAAGTTTTTGTAATAAACATTTGATTAAATTTATGTACAGGCTTGTGTGAAGTCTACCTTTCGCTCGCGTGGGATTCGGTGTGCCACAGAAAGTTTCGTGAAAGTTCAGTTTAACTAAGTAATTTAATTTTTTTTTTAACCATAAGTTACTCGTACATCCGAAATTTTAGATGTCTAACTTCAAAACTTACGGATTCCATACAATCTTAGAACCTCTATTATATTAAGAAGAAACCCTTGGGAGTGGAGTTGTCCAAATTCCTATCTTAGTGCTCATTTAAGCTATACAAAGAATCTATCTGCGAATTTCATGCTAAGTTTAATTGGTATAATTTAATTTTGGTGGTTTCTACTGTGCGCTGGGTGTGTTAGTCAATCAGGTTACAGTTTTATATAAACTTCGCCTGTGTTGTGTGTTGATAAAAAGTAGCCTATGTCCTTCCCCAGGCTTGAGCTTATTATAAAATTCACAAGTATTATATTGTGGGTAAACAATCATACATGTTTCAATGAGTCAGAGCTATTCTAATACTTAGAGCTTTACAGAGATTAATAATATCATTGTTGTATTTAGGATTCAGTACTCTATAAATATCGTGAACGTATGAACTAATATATTTATTGGGTTGTCACACATGAAATGACCGTTTTTAGAACCAGGAGGAAATTAAAAATTTGAGATCGAATCTAGCATATTTTTTATTCAAAGTATTTAACATCATTTTCGATACACTTCTGCCAACGGCTTACCAAGTTTTCTATCCCAGATTTGAAAAACGTTGAGTCACGTGATGAAAGGAATTCAGAAAATGCATTTTTAATATCTAAATCATTAGTAAACAATTTTCCTCGCAAAAAGTTGTCCAAACTCCGAAAAAAGTGGTAGTCTATAGGGGATAGATCAGGGGAATATGGGGGGTGTGGTAAGACTCCATAGCCCAACTCCTTTAATTTATTCACTGTCTGTATTGAAGCATGAGATCGGGCGTTATCATGAAGGAGCTCGTGTGGGACCCACGAATAGAGCTTTTTTGCCTTTCCGATCAATTTTAAATGACTGGAAACTGTCGTACGACTTGTGCCTAGCTCTGACGCATATTCTCTGACTGTTTTATGAGTGTATTCTTCCACAGCATTCTTAAGATTTTCTAATGTCGTATCTCCTGAGGAAAGTTTTGTAAACCAACGACGGATTAGCGCTTCCTTTCATTAGTACTTCTTCACCAAACGCATGATTAATATTTCTTGCTGCCTGGGCAGCGGAAAGACCGAGTTTGTACTCATAAAAAAAATCGTTCGAAAATCGCGTGTTTCCATGGCCTCGGTTAAAATTATACTAAAATCTGTATGCCTATTTGGGAAAAAAAACAAACACAGTTTGCAAATAGAGGATTAACAAGTGCTTATTATAGATAGTAAATATTTTGCTAGGAATCAACAGGCAACGCTTTAATCCTCTATAAAGATTAAGATTAAAAAAATCGGACATTTCATCTGTGACAACCCAATATTTCTAGGTTCTGTATAAAATGGACAGTTGAAAAGAATGTGTTTTAAATCGTCATGTGATTCATTTAAGCACAGAGGGCAATTGTCTTCAGTATTAATTCTGTGAGTTGTTTTATTGGCGTAAACAACTATTTGTTTGCTCGGGGAAAGAATTCTCTCTACGGATATATCTGATGTCACATATGACAGATATGGCTGAACTGAATTTATACAGAATAAATTTTTGTTCAAAACATTGTATGGACTATTTTATTAAACATTATGGAATGAAGTTCTTTCTGGTCGGTGCGAATGTTTGGACGGTTAATATGCGATTTGCATTATTTATCTCCATTTTTGTGATTTTCGAAATGTATTTTAGAGTATCTATGAAACATTATCACATTTGGACACACACCGAAAAATAGACATAAATGAAAATTAATAGGATGTAATTAGTTGGGGGTGCAGTCAAGAAAACACAGCAAATAAGTGAAACTTATTGTATTTTATATGTGCCGACGTTTCGACCTACTGTGTAGGTCATCTTCAGGGCCAATAGGAGTGGCTGCTCGGTGCAGAAGGTAACTGACAAACTCCTATTGGCCCTGAAGATGACCTACACAGTAGGTCGAAACGTCGGCACATATAAAATACAATAAGTTTCACTTATTTGCTGTGTTTTCTTGACTGCACCCCCAACTAATTACATCCTATTATAGTACCTACAGTCAACGAATTTCTTTCCTACATAAATGAAAATTAATTGTCATTATTAAACATGAATGATGTTCTTTTTGATTGCTGCAAATGTTGGGACGGTTAATGTGGGATGTGGATTATTGTATGTGTTGACCGAAGTGGTGAAAGATGGGAAAATTGCATTTTAATAAAGGTTTTTGTTATCTTTTTGATTATTATTGTTCAAGATTACTTTGCTTTATTTACATACATATTTCAAGAACAAGGAAGAGTCTAGAAGGGAAAAGTCATATTAGTTTTTAGAAGAAATTGTCCGAGGAATTTCTTGGACAAATGTTAATTTACCATCGACAAACATACAGGACATTCCACTGGAGGTATACACAGGCTGTTATTACTGTGTACGATCCCTCATAGCCCCGAATACCGGATCCTAATCAAATCAAACGGTGAAGGAACATGCCGATCCCAATAACCCTGATATGAAGCGGTCGTGTGTGTGAAGGAGAGAGAAATTTGTTTTTGAAACGGGAAATATAGAGTGGAAAAGGGAGGGGGGAGAGGGATAAAACGAATATGGCGGAGAGCGTTATGGAATTTAATATATGTGATGGCTAATGAAAGAGGAACGGGGACAAAGGATTGAGGTTTAATAAGAACAACTCCCTCGCCTCTTTGAAGGCTTTACCTCTTTCCTTAATTAGTTGGCAATACTGGCTCATTAGGTTGCGAGGTTGGTACCACTTACTCTTCTTTACCCCCCCCCCCCCATTTCAACAACTAACTTTTCCTATTTTATTATACTCAGTTTACATGAGACGCCATTATCTAATTTCCTCCTTATCTTACCTTTTGTCACTTGATGCATTTAATCAAAATTTCGACGTTATATACAATTAAAATTTACATTCTTGTTTATGTTGCTCTTTTTCGGTGATATAATAACAGTCAGAGCCATGCATGTTGAAAAATATCGATTAATTTCTGAAATATTGTTCGATATTTAGATGAAAATCATAAAATTGATTTTAACATTTGAGTTTCCGCCGTTTCAGGTGACTTCAGCATTTACTACGCTCTAAGCTCTCAATTAATTAAAAAATACTCATATACATGACAATCATTAGACCCATCTGGACTTAAGGAATAGAGTTTTGGCGAATTCCTCTCGTATTTAATCCTTACAATTCAAAATCCCTCGTAAACTCCCCAATGCTCCTTACTTTGTTACGAACTAAGTAATCCATAATGACCTTAATGTCCCATTTGGCCCGAACCCGATATCAATCTTTTCATGACTAACTTCATTCCCACTAAAACCCACTTGTTTCAAACCTAGCAACCTCTTCAATTACTGATAATGCTCCAAGGCGTCTGAAAAGAAGATGGCCTCTTGATCTTATAAGCTGAACTTTTTATTTGAGTACACTGGGTGGTTTCTCTACTTGTCTCTATTCATGCCAATGTATGCTTTCATTATAATTACTTGATGTATTCTGTTATACAGTAAATTTCATTAAATAACTTTAAAAAAAAATTGATTCCCCGTTTCAGGCTTCTCCAACACTCACTATAAGTTCTAAATTAATTTGTTTTAAACTCATATAAAAGAATAATATAAGATATGTTTGGATTTAGGGAGTAGAACATTGGGGGTCCACTAAGCCATTGAATACCACTCGTATCCAATCCTTACAACACCAAATACTTCGTAAGTTCCTCAATGCTCTTTACTCATTTAAGAATAAAATCAGCCATGATGACCTCAATTTTCAATTTATTGCGAATTCAATATTAATCCTTTTGATTGATAAACTAAATTCCCACTCAAACCCACTAGTTTCATATCTAGCAATCTCTTCAATTCCCGATAATCCTCCCAGGCGTCTGAAAATAAGATGTGTCCATTTGTCTTGAATATGTTATTTAAGTACTACCAATGGTTACCTCCCATTATAAATCATTCATAATATTTCCTTGCCTGGTTATAAATGATATTTTATTGAAAAAGGGAAAGGTCAACTGAGACATAAAACAAATATTAATAAATTAGTGGAAAAATTCCAACTAAAAACATTAAGTCTCTAAACTAAAGCAGGAAATTATAAATACCTGTCCAATAGTTCGCCTATTCAGGCATCCTCAGGGCAGAAAGAGAATAACATCAAAGCAAAACATGAATAATGCAACCAAAAAACACACATCCCACCACCTCTACGGCTCAAATGCAACTACTGAATCTATTAGGACAGGTATTTTCAATTTCCTGCTTTAGTTTAGAGACTTAAGATTTTTAGTTGGAATTTTTCCACTAATTTATTAATATTTGTTGAATGTCTCTGTTGACCTTTCCCTTTTTCAATATATATTTTGTGGAATAACCATAAGTCCACTGGTTTTTTATAAATTATCTTTTTTTCTTGCACTTTTACTTTCATTTTTTAAAATGTTTTTTTGTCTTCTGTTCATGTGTTGTTTGTTACTATTATTTATTTTATTTTGTTTTCCTGTTTTGTTTTTTGGGGTTTGATGAGTGTATATTGATGTTTCGAATTCTGGAGTATTTATCAGCTGTTTTTATCTAACCTTAGCCAGCTGGGAATCTAGTAACCTTCCCTATGATTCAGTAGTTGCATTTGAGCCTTAGAGGTGGTGGGATGTGTGTGTTTTTGGTGCATTATTCATGTTTTGCTTTGCTGTTATTCTCTTTCTGCCCTGAGGATGCCTGAATATGCGAAATATTGGACAGGTATTTTCAATGTCCTGCTTTAGTTTAGAGACTTCAGGTTTTTAGTTGGAATTTTTTCACTAATTTATTAATAAATGATAGTTTATGTACAGGAAAGTAACAAAAAACTCTTTATTGTGGAATTTGTTTTTGTCGCAGTGACCTTTTGATCCATTTGTTCCCATGCAGTCCAATATTATCCATCTGTTGTTGAAAATAAGGACTTATATACTTGATTTAAATACTTTCGCAGATAATTATGGTACCAAAAATAAATATACACATGTAATCATCCGTTTGTCCCTAGTTAACAGGGACTCAAGGGTTTGAGTCTCTGTTCGGGCGCTAGTAAACAAAAATATGTTAATACTCTTTCAAATTTCCACGGCTACTATTTATACAAAAAACTTCAGTTGTTTCTTCTGGTTCTACACGGTCTAAACCAGAAGAAACAACTGAAGGTTTTTGTAAAAATATGTTTATTTGAAAAGAAAAAATATGTCCAGGACCGGGACTCGAACCCGGGTCGCCCACGTTTCTAGCGTGGTGCTCTCCCAACTGAGCTAACCTGGCACGCTTCGGTCCATACACATCCTTTCCTTTAACTGGTCCCATATCACCGTGTTCTCGCAATTTGCGATGTATATAAGGGTATTCAAATAAAAATATTTAAAAATTATAACTATCATTAAAAAAAATAAGATAATAAAATATCTTCAACGTGCCAGACGAAAAATCTATTTACTGTTATGTGGAATGGAATTTACATGACTAATAAAAAGATCCTAAAATCAGATTGCCTATCGACTATACATTCCAAACCATCATATTGCTTTATCAATATCTCTATTCTATACTCCATTATGTTCTATCTTATAGAACTTTAGAGGCGATATATGCACATAAAAGAGAACGGGCCATAAACGTGTTATTAACCCATAGTTAAGAATAATTTTTTAGGTCATGAACACTACTCCTAAAAATTTAGAAAAAAGCTATGAGCTCCAAATATAGAATATATCGATATTTTTACAATACATCGAATCAAAATATTTCATAAGAAATATTAATTTTTTTTTTAATTTATGGTATATATTTTATTTTTATCTGAAGAAAAGTATTGTACTATAAACATGGTATAAAATATTGAATCGTCGTATCTCTTTCTTCTCAATTGAATGTTTTTTCTAGTTTTAAAACATTCATTTATTTGTTTTATGAAGCCTGGGAACGATATAAAAAAAGAAATCAAAACAAATGAAGTGTGCCCCCAATGGCTATCGAATCGGGGATTCGCCGCCTACTAATCCGCAGAGAGAAAATACCGTTTTTGTTTGAATTCGTTGACAAGGCAGGAGATATTAAGTTGTACCAACATCACGGACGATAATTACCACTGCGTTGCAACCCTGCGACCGGTCGACACTCCATCACGTCTGTTTAAATTACCGCGAAATAGAGAGAGAGAGGGGAAAAGAAAGAGGGAAATAGGGAAAAATCCCGATGTGTATGCAACGTGTCGAGAGGCTGGGGCGTGGGATACAGGACAGCTTACTGTTTGTCCTTTCCCCACATTGTTGATCTTCTCAACTATATATAGCATGTATATGCTATGTTTAGGAAATATACAATACAAGCGACTTTGAACGGGGTAGTAAGACATATTATGTCATGTTTTGTCTGTCTAATGTATTTTATTATGTAGATGTTTATTAACATAAAAACAAAACAAAATATTTTATATCTACGAATTTATTTTCTTGCGCGTTAAGTTTTTGCGATAACCCATAAGATACTCATTTAAATTATATTATATAAAATATTTTAATAATACGCATGAAATGAAATGCTTAAGGTAACTGAAGTATATAAGTTGATAAGGATTAATATTGTACTCGTCTAAATAGCTTTCCAAATACCGCATTGTACGTTATCAGTTTTTTAGAAGATAAAATGGGTATAGTAAGCTTTCCTTGAAATATAGATATATGCTATCACTGACTTTTTTGTAGATCAATGAAAGAGGAATATTCCACAATGCATTGTTTCGTTATATGACAAAGGCATTAGGCAGCGTCTTCGATGAAATCTCCCAGGCGGCTATACTTTGTTATATTCCAACCCATTTACACAAAATCTCGACAGATTATATACCAAAACCTTCCTGGGGAATCACTCTATCTATTGGTGAAAACCGCATGAAAATCCGTGAAGGAGTTATTGAGTTTACCGCGAACAGACACGGCTGAGGACTGTGCTTTATAATACGTTATGTATAGATAGATAGATAACAGTCCAGGATTCATGGTTTTTAGCACTTGATTACTATCAAGCTGAATCTTCGTGAATAGCTTCGTTTCGATGAGACGCCCAATAATTTCCTGTGCGAAAATTCTCGATTGGGGTAGCTAACAGAGGTAGCAAGGATAAAATATGTCGAATTGATGACTCTCAAAAATGTTTTACTAACTGGTTTTTGTTTTTTTTAAATCTCAAGATAATTATCTAAATTATTTGAAAAAATATTTGTCCTACAAAATGTATGGTTTGATCAAAGAGTCCCCTCCTTACAATATGTATTGATAAAGAAGTCAAAAAAGAAAAAGTAAAAAAAAATTGTCTGGTCAGTAATCATTTTTGATCACCTCGTTATCGATACATGTTGGAAGGAGGGGACTCTTTGATCAAACCATACATTTTTAGGACAAATATTTTTTCAAATAATTTAGGTAATTACCTTGAGATTTAACAAAAAAAAAAACCCAGTTAGTAATACATTTTTTAGAATCATCAAATCGACATATTTTATTCTTGCTACCTCTGTTAGCTACCACAATAGAGAATTTTCAAACAGGATATCATTGGGCGTCTTATCGAAACGAAGCTATTCACGAAGATTCAGCTTGATACTAATCAAGTGCAAAAATGGACCATGGATCCTGGACTAGTAGGGATATTAGGCAGCGTCTTCGATGAAACTTCCAAGGCGGCTAAACTTTTTCCAACAATTCCGACAATAATCGTTATATTCCAACACATTTACAAAAAAAACTCGACAAATAATATACATAAACCTTCCTTACGCGAACAAACGCGGCTCCTCAGGCATCCTCAAACAAAGTCCTCATTTTGTTTTATAAAATTTACAGATAATAGCAATAATGTGACAATGAAAGCTAAATATCGGATCATATGATAATTTTCATTTCACTTATCAACTGTAAGTGCTTAAATAAAATGAAAATTAAATCTGACTGTATTGAGTTTCGTTAAATCGTTAAATATTACCTGTTAAACAATACAGATGATGATATAATAAATGATATATACCATTTTACTAAAGTAAAACAAATTACCATTCATTGAACCAATTGGATATCTCATCAATGATTTCACCATAGAATAAAGGAATGGTAAAATTGGTTCCATAGATGGGTTTAAAAACTTAAGAAGTACGGGTGTGGTAATGAAAACATATTCTAAAAAAAATGATAAAACGATGAATATGATTTTTTTCACGGAACGGCCTTAGTGACCACGCGAATATCACAATTTTAACACAATTCTCTCCTTTCTTCTTTCCTCGGTCCGCGCTATACCTTTTCTCGCATCTCTCTTTCCCACAAGGACCTTAAATAATTTCTTTTATTCTTTTCCCATAGCCATCCCTATCGAAACAGTCTGTTATTTTCTATCTCTCAGTTTCTTCCTTCATCTGTCTGATATAACCACACCACTCTTGTATCCTCTCATTTTATTAAAGATTTCTCTATTTAATCGCTTTGGTTGCATCCTCACCATATCCCCGTAGAACCTTAATCTTCTTATTCTTATGTCCGTATTCTTATTCTTATAAAACTTTATTAAATATACATATTACTTTACAAACATTATTAAAAATATTCAAAAAGATTCTAAACTAATACATTTTAATACATTAGTGGAAAAATTCCAACTAAAAACCTTAAGTCTCCAAACTAAAACAGGAAACTAAAAATACCTGTCCAATACCTGTTTGTTTTAGTTTGGAGACTTAAGGTTTTTAGTTGGAATTTTTCCACTAATGTATTAACATTTATTTGATGTCTCTGTTGACCGTTCCCTTTTTCACTAATACATTTTATTATCTCAACTCAACTCAATCCCTCCTAATATCCGCCATAGTCCCTCACTATCGTCATGTAAATCCTTACTTTTCCAACATCTCCTACCTTCCCAAAAAGATACTCTCTAAGCAGGTTAGTCATTTGCTTAGAATGTAATGTATAGAATAACTCATTGTGTATTAACTAAATTTAGTTCTTTTAATTTTGCTTTTTTAAAAGCTGTACATCATGTAAAGAAATTATTGAATACTAGCTCATGAGTTTAGCTCTGGATTTATCTATTCTCTGTAATTGCTTAATATCCTGTCAAGATCTGTACTGTTTATTTACTTACTATTATTTTTGTTTAAATATTTATTTTTAAATTGTTTTCTGTCACTTTTTACACGCTTTATGATTTGTAACATTTAGCCTTCTGGCCAGATAAATATTATGTTTTTTTCCTGTTCATATCTGTTATTCTAAAGGGACTTAATCCCAGGATAAAGTTACTTTTTTATTCTATTCTATCAAGTGGGACAAATAGTGAGGATGCAGTCTGTAATATAATTTTATCCTAACGTTTTGGCCTAAAACTTGTGAGATATCATTCAAGACTCCTATTCGAAGAATGCCTCTACTTAAGAAGCATATTCGAAGCAACTCGCTTAATAATGGTTATCACATTCGGGCTAGAATGTCGGGTTTAAAAATATAAAAAAATTACACAGACTGTAAGCTCAACATTTATTCCTTAGTAAAGACATAAAATATTTATTTTTATTTTTATTTATAAATTTTCTAACGCTGCATGTTAATTTCATAACCAGAAAACGTATGGCCATTGTTTATTGCGGTGCATATCAAAACTGAAGATCTGTATTATCTGCTCAAATAAATAATATTAAAACATTTTGTGTACAGATTTAGGACATATATGTCAGTCACAGTCTTTCTATAATAAAAAAAAATGACGAAAAACAAAAGCGACCAAAAATAAAGTATATAGGATCTATATTTTTTGGATTTATAACGGAACTTGGGGTAATTGTTGAAATTTTTTTATTTTGAAATAGATCATAATTATTGATATTCAGGCAACTAATTAGTAATATTTCATGGATACAACTAATCTTTATAATATTGATGCCCGTAATACTGAGCGGTTGTAAGGGTTTACTGATACCTAATACAGGCACCCATCTACCTACAAACTTGTATAAACGTTTAAGAAATATTTTAAATTAACCTTTATTGAAAAATAAATGAAAAAAGGAAAAGGATAAAAAAATAAATAATCTATAAAATAGAGCCAAAACTCAAAACTAAACATTTATTAGAATGCAAATAGAAAAAACCACAAGCAAAGTCTTATGTTTGAAATCTGGAGTAAAAACAAACAATTACCAGTCGACGTTTGGCCTATTCAGGCATTATCAAGACACAAAAAGAGTAAGATCAATCACATCTCAAAGAAGAAGTGCAATACATCCCAACGAGTATATGAGCCTATTTGAGCGGTTATTCGTTTGAGGTTATTTTGACAATTATACTATTTTTTTAAATGTATCTTAATTGACGTAATTAAAACTAGGAATATTAGAGTCGATAAATGCAATTCATCAATAAGACGCGGGGTAGGATATACAGTGCCCGCAATACTGATCAGCTGTGAGGGTTTAGAGATACCAAATGCCTTCATGTGTTACCAATTCCAAACTGTGTTACCAAAACAGTACCAAACAATGGTACCAATTTCAGTGTTACCAAAAAACAAAAAAAAAAAACAAAGAGTTTTACTTTACTAAAGATTTAATTAGGTGAAAACGTTCATCAAATGGATTTTGAGAAGATGTAATGGAATTGTTTTCGACGAAATTGTAGGAAAAACCTAAGTACAGTAAAGATTTTGCTATTAGATTTTGTATATTTAAATTTCATTTAATACAAATAATTAGGTAGGTATTATCAGTATATGAATTATCAGTGTCCAGGTTATAAAAATGTGATAACAATGCATGGTTATCTGCTCAATATCAATTACACAGAAATGAATAAATATTGTTATTGTATAATTACTATCAGTAACATGTAACCTTTATAACCTAATCATTTCTAATTATATATTTCTCTTAAAACTTGTAGTCCATTATAAAATGGGACCCAGATGTTTTATCCTACAACTATTAAATGGAATATTCTTTAAATATTTGTGGGATAGATTAAATTTTTAAGTTTATGTGGAAACTTGGAGTTTCAAGTTTAAAGTTGGGAAGTAGACATCTGTTCTGTGCAGTCCGAACTGAGGCCAATGACCCCGTCAGATGCATGGACCCTTGGTGTCGAAGGGTCCAGTAAGGTACCCTCACTTTGGGCCTTGTTCGTTTTATTTAGAACATGATTAAATCTTTTTTTATATATACAATACTAGCGACCCACCGTAGCTTTGCTCGGTTAATAAGGTATATTATGCCTACATAATTTGCCTGTGTAATGTACTTTTTTTTATTACGTACCGGCCACTAAGGACCACCTGAATTACATTGGTGTTAGGATTCTTTGGGAGTCTTGATTTTCTTTCTTCCCATCTCAGCTAATGCACTTTATTGTATAGAAATTATAAAGATAAAAACAAAACCAAATATTTCTTTATATACGAATTTATTATCTTGCACATTAGATAATTGCTGGAAATAGACAGCGTCTTCGGTGAAACCTATCGATATTCCAACCCATTTACATTATATACCTAAACCTTCCTCGTGAATCACCCTATCTATTGGTGAAAACCGCATGAAAATCCGTGTAGTAGACGCGGCCGAGGACTTTTGTTTTATAATATGTATAGATAGATAGATAATCAAAGTATATGCTATACAATATAATCAAAGTTTATACAATACAATATAGTCAAAGTATATGCTATACAATATAATTAATTAAAGTATATGATACAATTATGATGCACTTAAGATATATGACCAGACATCTAAATTTCAATCGGGGACCACCTAATTATTTCATCAATGAGTAACAAGAAAAAAGTGTGTGTTTTTTCAAAATGTATGTTTACTTCAATACATTTGGAAAACTTAAAACGATAAGCCTTAAGACTATAAAATACAGAAAAATAATTTTCCAGACATTCTAGGCATTATGATAGCCAACAACGAAAATTCAGATCAATGAAGATCTCTTATCAACAGTACAAAAGTACTTATCAACCTCACTACACGGCAGCAATCAAACATAGAAGTTTAGTAATTTTTGTATGCCTACTTGAGTTTTTACTCATTTTTATTGAGATATATAAGAAGGTACGCTAAAACTTAAAAAAAAAAATATAATCCTACTACCAAATGATAAGCATAAACCCCCATCGCTTCAAATATAATTAAATTATTAATCTAAGTTAGTTTTAATTAAAAACTGTCTGGAATTTAAAGTGCAAAAGCTATTGGTTAGTAATAAATATATTTTGTTAGTTTGAAAGAACTACGAACTATAACGAAATGAAAAAAACAAAGGAGGTTCTAGAGTCCAATACATGATAGAGACTGTATTGTATTTAATTATTTTTACCAACTTTATAGAGGCTTGGTAATCTCCATAAGGGTCTCCAGATGCCAAAGTTCTATTGTTGTTAAAGATTATAAACAGTTATGATACTGGCCACATGTTTTTATTTTTATTTAAACTGCACAGGTATTAACGGTGTTTCGGGATATTTCAGTTCATGATTTAAATTTGGAGTATATGATACTCTTGCGAGCTACACACTAAAGTGTGTTTCTGCATGTAAGAAATAAGCTCTCTAATATGAATCATTATTAGTGTTGCAATTATGTGTTATTAAGTGCAATTATGTGTTATGTGTTGCAACACATAACAGACACTATCTGGAAGAATATAGTGTACTCGGGACCTACAGCTCAGCAACATATCGCTGAACACACGGAGCTAGCGCACTATAACAAATTTAACTAAATGCTAAGAAAACAAATATTATTAGGATTAACGGATCTTCACAGCTGATATTTTGATATTAAATTGAGGGTGTAAGGGAAGCCTATTGAAATTGTTAATCAAGTAATTCCCAGTAAGGAAGGGCCCAAAGAGAGAGTTTAATTAGCGAATAAAGAGAGCGACGCCTCTTTGTAGAGAGCCGTTTTAATACATCACACACACACACACACACACACACTCTTAGCCGAAACCGAGTTGGTGGGGGGAGGGCAATATCTCCCGGGCCAATGGATTCCTTTAAATTGGATAGTTCCGGTAGGGGTGGGGGTAAAGGGAATCGTGTGGTGGGGGGTTTTAATGAAAATAAATTTCATCCTAAACTTTAGAGGAAGCCGAAGTAACGCGAGCCAAACGAAACGTCCCTAAGCCGATTTAGTGGCGGGCCGGTTAAATATCCCGAATTATGGTTAGTAGCTTCTACTTTTTTTCTGGATATAATAATCTGGTTAGGTGAACATTGAATGGGTTTCCGATTCCGTATCTAATTGAAATCTTAAGAACTTGGGGGGGGGGGGGAATTAGAATTTTTGTCGAGGTTTATAGAAGCCGTAAAAAAGACTCTTTTGTAAGGCTCCTTATGCCCGAGAGTGGAATATTGGAAGTTTAAAACCAGCTGATCGAAGGAGAGGGGAGAAATTAAGCTGAATAAGCTGGGGTTAATAAAGCCATTTATTCAAAAATTATTCTTCAACTTCCTGGAAATTGATAATGTACTATCCTATATGGCTCCAAATCAACTCCTTCATTAAATCTGGATGTACTCTAATTAATTAATATTTATTGGATATATTATTTATAAAATATGAATTTTATATATTAGTAATAAATATAAGGCTATATTGTTTTTAACACAGTGGTCGAGCAGATTAGAAAGCGGGGTGGCTCAGTGGTAGATTGCTGAGTTGCCGTGCCTAAGGTTCAAATCCGGATGTTCGAACTGCCGGTGATGGATCCTTATAGGTCCGGGATCCTACTGTGGCTAACCCAGCCTCTATAAAGTTGGTACACAAAATAGAGGAAAAATCTTGCGTTGAGCGTGATCTTCACAAATCACTTCCCTGCTCAAACATGTCCAAGAATAGTGTAACATCTACCACCTAATGAAAGCCAACGTTTCGAGCCACATTGCAGGCATTCTTCAGGGCTTAAATACCTTTAAGTAGTTATTAATTTACTGATGTTGGAAGTATTTGTTTTTGGAATCTTCTCAAGATATCTTATCGATAACTATTGTTGAATAGTAAGGCAAAGTCGACATTAATAAAGCTGATAAAATGATTTCTTAAAAAAAACAATTCTTATCATGAAATCGTCACGTTTATGCCCGTGACAGATCCGTTAGTGGAAGACTGACTTATATCAGCATTCGGAGATTGTCGGAGGCGTGAAAAAGATGTAAAGACCCAAGAGAGTGGAGAGAGAGAGAGACATAGAAGCAAACATGTCTGAAACATGCCTAGAAGTGTCAGTAATGGAAGGGACAGGTATATAAAGGAGGCAGGGAGCCTACGAGGCCTATAAAAAAATCGACAAGGCATTGGCTGACAGGAAGAGGGGGGGAGGGTGGGAAGGAGGAAGTGTCCTGGGGACCGGAAATTGGGAAAACCTCTTAACAACTGCTGGCGTACTCCGCTACTTCCAGATGTCGGGGGTCGCTCGGCTAATCCTCTCTTCATTTAGTGATAAACACCGAGAGCTCCTGATGGCCCCCAGGGAGGGTCCTGCCGGGGTCTCGTCGGCTCTGGTTATTCTTCAACTCTTGAGGGAAATTTTTATTGAAGGTCCTTTTATAAAGGTTGAAGGTTCTATTGCGGTGCTAAAATAAAAAAAAACCATTAGTAGTATAAAAAATAAAAACCTGAACCGATAAAATCAATGAAGGGTATTTGGTTCAGTACATGGAAGAGAATGTAGTGCTTCTAAGCCAACGGTTCTGTAAGGAGATAATTCGGTAAAGATTATACTCAAGATTATGGTTTGTCCATGAACAAAATTAAAAGAAAGAAGTTGAAAAGTCGATAATTATTTTACATTTTTTTAAATGGAATTTTCGTCCCTTTAACCTGCCTCTACATAGTTGTGAAAGTGTATGGACCATGGAAATCTATTACGCTTTCATAGAATACCAAGGCCTCGTGCACAAAAAATACAAGCCATTGTTTGAATAAGACGATTTTTCGGTTGCTTAAAGTATTGACAAAAAATAAGTTTGCTATTCGAATCATGCTACCTCAAAACTAATGGAAGTGTAATGTAACTGATGATTAAACATCTATGAATTATGTCGAGGCCATTTCGGAGACCAAATGGTATATTTTGAGATTTTCTGATAAATCCTCTTGAAGGATAATTCTTACTCTTTCTTTTGTGTAAAGAAATAACAGATATTTGGGATTTAGAAGATCGGCGTGGATTGTTATCCACCTTTGTTTATAACCTGAACACTGATAATACCTTCTAATTAATATTATGAATTATATTCATATTATTATAAACTTTAAAATACTAATTTTAGTCCCCACTAACCGCGTTGCTATTCATATAGAAATGTTTTTCCTACACTTTCATCGAAACACGTGCCCATTTCATCATCCCAAAATTCTTTGGAAGACCTTTTTTTTTTTTTAAATTTATTTATTGATATTTACAACTGTGTTACAATAATACATCAAGTAAATATAATGAGTGAATACATTGACATGAAAAGACAAGTAGAGAAACTACCCAGTGGTAGTACTCAAATAAAAAGTTCAGCTTAGAATTTCATGAGGCCATCTTCTTTTCGGACGCCTCGGAGGATTATCGGGAATTGAAGTTATGAAAGGATAGATACCGGGTTCGGGCCATATCAGTAACAATTGGGACATGAACAATAGGGATTGGATACGAGAGGAATTCGATGGCTTAGTGGAGCCCCAAAGCTCTACTCCGTAAGTCCAAATAGGTCGTATGATGTTCATGTAGATGAGTCTTTTGTAGTTAATTGGGAGGCTCGAGCTTTTGTCTAGTGTTGAAGTAGCCTGAAACGTCGAGCGGTTTCATGTCTTTTCAGTCTAGTATGAGGATTCCAGGTTAATCGTTTGTCGAGATGCAACCCTAAGTATCGGATCTGTTCTACAGGCACCAGTGGGATATTATTAAAGGACACTCAAGGGCAGGATGGAAGATCTTATTCACATAATTTGAAATTATTCTGAACTTCTGGAAGTATCACACACCGTTTTCTTCCAAAGAAGTCAATTCCCAAAATTAATACGATAAAATCACCAAATTAAATGTAATAGACGATAAAGAAATTTAAATAGACTGTAAACAAAATTAACAAGACAAAAAACAATACGGAAAACGATTTAATAACACACACACAAATAAATTTAATGAGAAGAGCGGCAAGAAGAAATAACACTAGATAAGGAAGTAGGTTTTATGGAATTAAGTATTCGTTGAAATATACCGAGTTATTCAGCAGACCAAATGGGATATTTTGTTTTTTTCTCATAAATCGTTTTGAAACGTATATAATGTAGGAACATTGTTGCTAAATTATTATTAGTTTTATCCAAATGGTTTTGTTAGAAAAATTTATATAAAATAATAAAATAAAATAAATATGATCGGACCCTACAGATTCCTTTGGAGCAGTAAAAAAAAAAGTCTATCCTTGGTGAGACGATGAGATATTGATTGTAGGAGGAGTGTTGTCCCGGAAGGTATTTCACTCACGTAGCTTTCCCAATCACTCATTAGCGGCCCTAACTTGATGCAGCTATAGTCCCTATATTCCCTATATAGTCCCTATAAGCCCTTCTATTATCTTTACGTCAATTACAGCATCTTAAAGCTATTGCCCCCACGGCTCTGGTTTATTATTTCATCGGATATCTCATTGGTCTTGAGGTTCCTATCTGATAAGGTTCCCGTCTCCTAGACCTCGTTATTCGGAAATCGCGTATATTATGCCCTACTGAACGTATACCGAGGGTGGTTTATCGACTCCTAAATATCGGGAGCAATCGGGTACCACTCTTTATTGAAATTTACAACTGTATTACAGTAGTTGTATATTATACAAGAACTAAATATAATGAATGATACATAATGAAGGCAAGTAGAGAAACTACCCAGATGGAGTACCCCAATAACGAATTCAACTTAGGAGGCTACAAGGCCATCTTCTTTTCAGACGCCTTGGGAGATTATCGTAAAAGGTTTGAAACTAGTGGGTTTGAGTGTGTATAAAGATAGCCATGAAAGGATTGGTATCGGATCGGGGCCAAATCAACAACAAATGAGATATTGAGATCATTATGGATAGTTTTATTCGTATCAAAGAAAGGAGAATTCAGCATTTAAAGAAGGATTTTGGGCTGAAGATTAGATAGAGGAACTCGATGGCTTAGTGTATCCCCCAAGCTGTACTCCATAAGTCCAAATGTCTTATAAAAGTCCGTGAAAAGTGAAAAAGGGAGTCTTTTGTAATTAATTGGGAGCTTAGAGCGTTTGTTTAGTAAATGTTGAAGTAGCCTCGTTAACTATTAAAATACTATTTAAACAATTGTAAACTAATCATAAATCCTTAGAATTTTGTAAGGAGTAGGATATTACTGTGTTATAACCGGATGCGTATTGGACTGGTTAGTTATTTTCCAACATTTGAGATACTTAAGGCTTTGTTTTAGAGCTAATTTTTCAATTGCATTTTTATAGTTGAGGATTGGAAAAAGTAAGTAAATGGAAAACGTTGTAAGGTACTTGTACATGTAAAAAAAACAACTCATTTCTCATAAAACATGTACAAGTAATCATACTATCTATAAACAACTCGCCGTTTCAGGCTACTACAACATTTACTAGACAAACGCTATAAGCTCCCAATTAATTACAAAAAGCTCATATACATGACAGTCATCAGACCCATCTTGACTTACAGAAAAGAGCTTTGGGGCTCCACTAAACCATCGATTTCCTCTAGTAGTAAATCCTTACAATTACACAATTATTACATCCAAAACCCTCCGTAAAATCCTCAATGCTCCTTACTTTGTAACGAGCAAAGTAATCTATAATGACCTTAATGTCCTATTTGTAGATGGTTTGGCCCAAATCCGATATCAATCTTTTCATGACGAACTTTATTACCACTCAAACCCACTAGTTTCAAACCTAGCAACCTCTTCAATTCCTGATAATCTTCCGAGGCGTCTAAAGAGAAGATGGCCTCGGGACCTTCTAAGGATCTACTTGTGTTTCATGCTATTATGTACTTACTCATCGTTATATTTACTTGTTGTGTTATTTTAATAAAGTTGTAAATTTCATTAAATAAATTATTTAAAAAAAAAAATCATAGCAATAGGATGGAAAGAGCCGTGATTCAAACTGGGAGTGGTTTAGTTTCTAAGAAGGGTGGTGATTAATATTTTGTTTTCAAAACTTTCATTATCAGATGCTAAAACAGTTTTTTACTTCTCCTATAAAATTTCTTTTTCCATGTCAACGCTTCAATTGTTAAACATTATTCTTAACTTTTTACTCATTTTCATTGATTTAATCAAAAAATATCATAGCTCATATGAACTCCAATCGAAATAAGACATATGATTCCCCGAATCGAAGCTGGCGATTCTTCAATAAATCCTCTTAAATCAAAGTAACGACCAATGGAGGGTTGCTGTTATGTTGTGATCTCTGTTCAATCCAATTTCGAAACTTGGTTGTGAGCGCACAACAAGGGTTGGGGGAGTAATGCACTGGAGAAGTGATACTTTTTTTCTCCAGCACGCGGAGGGGAACAACTTGCAGGGCTTATTCATAGAGCGCAGCAGTAAAGGAGGGAAGGCTATGGCTTTATTTAATCAGGGCAGATAGGAGTAGAAGGTTGGAGTGTGGCATGCTCATAATTTCAATATAATTAAAGATATTTTTCCAAGAATTGACCTTTGTAATCGGATAAGGATAAAAAGTCTTAAATTTTCTTAATATTTGAATTCTAAATTTACATTTCAAGACAAGTAAAAGGCAAAATACCTGCCACACACAAAAAAACAAAAACAAACAAACTCTGCCCATCTGATTTTAAGTGCATTGTGCATAGTTTTCAGAGATACCAAAAAATGTGTGATATGTGTTCCGTAATAATAATAATTCACAAAATAATTTAATGATTGTTCTCTCATTTCAGTTCTAATGTGTTAAGAAAAAACAAAATAATTTTTAAAATGAAACATGAATTAGTTTTGGAGTCAACGAGTAAATATATATATATATAAAGTCGGATAATAACTGAATTTATTAATCTGAAAAGATTTACATATTAACGTTTTAAAAGATATGCAAGACATATTAATACACTATTTACATAACACAGCTAAACAACACAAATCTGAAAAGATTAATAAAATTACAGGTTGTGATCCAACTAATAACGTTACACAGATTCTCATCTATAACTCCCAGGTGATCTAATATAAATATGAAAGTTCTATAACCTCAATCAAGGCTAACTAAATATCCAGTACATGGATTTTACATATATATGTATTAATATCATCAATCCTAAACTTTATATTTGACTACCGTATATTTGCGTTTCAAGGTTGTCAAATAGCTTCCCTAGAGAAGCTCTGCGCCTAGTAGGTCTAGTAATCCTTAGTAATCATAATTAATTATTATTATTATTATATTAGCTCTACAACCTGCAAGCGAGTCCTGGCCTCCTCCAACACTAATCGCGAAAAATTGTAGAGAGCTGCATATTTAATATGTTGTAAGGCCACGCCTGATTAGTGTAAATTCATGTTCGCAACCGAATAAAACGGATGGAAAAACCTTTAGTGGCCGAAAAACCTCGAAATTGTCGGCTTTAATTCAGTGTATCAACTAATATAATATAATTTTTGATAAAGAAACATGAGTAACCATTTTTAATATAGATTAAATTTCCTACAATTTGAACCCAACAGCAGCTCTGTAGATCTCATAGATTCTGAGTTACGCCTAAAAGTTATTTTAATTTTTCGTGAGAAACACCGGCCGATGGGTGATACTACGATGAAAGTTAAGGGATATGGAGTATTATAGTAAATTTAATTAGCTTTAATTTAGCGCAGAACGAGGCCTGTAGGTGTTATACTTTTCTAGTTAATTTAAAAAAAGGAAAATCTGGGAATGCGGGTGTTTTAAGAAAATTACCTTGTACGCCACGAATCGGTCCAAAATCGATTGTTTATTGTAAATTATAAATATTGTACATTATCTATGGTACTACATTAAAAATGGTACTACTATGTAGGGGGGGGGGAGCCACCCAGTCTCTCCGAGTTTTTTCGGCCACCAATCGTTTTTCCATCGGTTTTTTCGGTTGCAAACTTGGATTTACACTACTCAGACATGCTCTTACAACATATCAAAAATGCAACTCTCTTCGATTTTTTGCGACTCTCAAGCACCCACCCGCTGGCCTATATTTGGACTTTTTGGAAACAATTACCAATTTCAAACTCAAAATCTATTAGACCTACAGAGCTGCGGCCTGTGCTTAAATTAAAGCTTATTGAATTTACTACAACTTCTTTCTTCATGACTTCATGGCGGTGTTCCTCACGAAAGTCTGCCAAAACTTTGAATTTGTACTTTTTCGAAAAAATGACCAATTTTCAAAGTAGCTTAACTCAGAATCTATTAGACCCAAAGAGCTGCGGTTAGATTAAAATTATAGGAAATTCAATCTACTTTAAAAATGGTTATTCATGGGTTATTCAAGAAACGCACCGATTAGGAGATACATGCCAAGAACTGAAATAACCCCGAAAATTTCGAGGCCTCCCAAACCCAAAGTTTTCCCATCCGTATTTTTGGTTGCAAACTATGATATACATTACTCAGACATACCCTTAAAACATATAAAAAATGCAGCTCTCTTCAATTCTTTGTGACTTAAACCCCTTTTTTGGTACCTGGCCGACGGCAAATTACCCGTTGTCAGCTGTTTACTCCTGACATAATTTGCTACGCAATCTGTCCATCTTAGTCTTGGCCTACCGAACACTCAACATTCCTATAACTGCCTTGTCATCATCCTAGGAGTGGCATTTATTGGCATTCTAGCGATATTAACTGCCCACAGAAGATGATTAAATTTTATCACTGTAGTATAGTAATTATTAATAATAATAAAAATATTGTTTAATAAAGAGATTGTTTAAGGCACTGATCCACCCTTCCTTTGTTATAAGGGGCTGACTTTTGAACTATTTAAAATCAGTGAATGTAGGCAAGAACTGAAAAGCAAGGAGTAACTTGCTAAGAAGCGGACATCATGAGAGTCATGCGCACAGGGATGCTTACATGACCAGAATGCAAGATGAAAGCGTTCCAAAAAAGATGATTACCGAACAACTTTATGAACCCAGAACCATTGGAAGACCAAACCTGCGACGGAGAGACGACTGGATTATAGTAATCTGCTTGGTATAAGGAATTGGGTGGTGGTTGCACAAGATAGAAAGGGTTGGCAAAAGCTGCCTGAGGAAGCCCTGACTCAATAACCGGGTTGTTGCGCCACTTGATATTATTCTTTTTATGTTCTGTATTAGATATTTGTTTATTTAAGTTGTATTGACTGCACCATACTTGATATTTTTTAAATCACACTTATAAATTCAAACCTTCTTATAATGAGAAGAAACAACTTCTACACTTCTAAATTCAGAAACAGATCCGGTAAATAGAGTGCGCCACCATAGCCAGTGAGGAGGAAGGGTTGAACCCAACCGCACTCCATTCCGAGTCCTAATGGCCGGCGTCGCCTAGGAAAGAAGGCCCTTTAGGATGCTAATCGTTGACGTAGCTTGCCACTTGCTTAATTTTCTGGGCTCCCGGTTCCGGAGGGCATAAAAACCAATGAGGAACCCAAGTTTCCGGGCGGTATACCACTGATGGCATGCCCCTGATGGTATACCACTGATGGCTTCTTCTAATTGCATAGGCGGAATTGAACTTTTGAGTGACGATTAATGTTTATTATTTTTTTCCTTCATTCCCTAACTAATATAAAAGTTTTTCTATTCGTTTTATTCTGTTCCGGGCTCCGGGAAAAGTAGTTCCATGTATATGGAGTGGAAAATTTGCTTTGACTCTCCCTTCTAAGTTACACTGATGTTTAGTAAGTATTTAAATTAAATTGCTTAGTAATGAAGCTTAAGAACTTGAAATAATTATAGCCATAAAAAAACATACTATTGTTTAATACTAATTAATTTGGTATTTATATAAAATCGGTAGCGGGGCAGCGTAGTGAGTAGAACCCTGAGGTTCTAAGTTCTAGTTTCGAATCCGGTAATGGAAAGAAAATAATTTTGTCTGTTAATAGCATCGGTTCAGTTTTTATGAAGTGGGTACCCTTAGTTGGTTGTAAAACTTGGCGAGGGAGTGTGGTCACCTCTCCACAGAACTATTGTCCAATTATAATTACAGTCTCTACCATGTACAAAACTCAAGACCCTTCTAGGATTGTAGTGGTGCAGTTTAAAAAAAAAATTAAAAATCAAACCAAAATTAATTTTTTGTTTACAATTATATTTTTATCTTCTAGATATTATCCACGGGTCAAAACTGGAGGATTAAAATAAATTCCCACAAATTCCGTCAAATCACCTTTACCCTCCGTCGTAAACCAAAGACTTCCTGTCCTCCTGTATCGTTTAATGACATCCCACTGATTCCTGTAGAACAGGTCCGGTACTTAGGACTACCTCTTGATAAACGATTAACTTGGAATCCTCATACTAGACTGAAACGACAAGAAGCAGCTCGCCGTTTCAGGCTACTTCAACATTTACTAGACAAACGCTCTAAGCTCCCAATTAATTTTAAAAGACTCATATAAATGACTATTATAATATGGACGAAGTATAGCTTTAGGGCTTCACTAAGCCATCCAATTCCGTTTGTATCCAATCCTTACAATCCAAAAGCCTACTTAAAATCCTCAATATTCTTTACTTTGTAACGAACAAAGTAATCCATAATGACCTTAATGTCCCATTTGTTGCTGATTTGGCCCGTATCCGATATCAATCTTTCCATGACAAACTTTTCCACTCAAACCCACTAGTTTCAAACCTAGCAACCTCTTCAATTCCTGATAATCCTCCGAGGCTTCTGAAAATAAGATTGCCTCGTGACCTTCTAAGTTGAACTTTTAATTTGAGTGCTACCACTGGGTAGTTTCTCTATTTGTCTTTATTCATGTACAATTCATTCTATTTACTTGTTGTATTAGTATAATACAGTTGTAAATTTCATTGAATAATAATTTTTAAAAAAATTAGTGTAACTCTTCCGAGAGTTTTGGGACGATAAATCACTAGGTTTTTAGGTTCCTGGCAACAAGAGTTTTGAAGGCCATAATCCTACGTCGTTCCGATCCATACATGTTTGGCAACTGTATCCATAATTTTACTCCCTTCTGCTGTAATGGAATAGCTGAAAACGCAAAATATGTATGATTACATCGCAGTGTTGTTCTAGGAAACAGGTTTATTTGGGGGTTTACACTCCTGCTGTATATATATTAAATTATTATTTTTCTACTCCGCTGTCAACAAAAATCCAACAAAAATATTCATGTAAATTTGAATGCATTTTATAAAATATAATTAAATCATTAAATTTATCAACTCATTATAATAGTCAACTTTGGTGTGGTGTTTAGCAAAACAACATACCATGACCAAGGTTACATATTCTCAGCACGACAGGTATCTTTAGGTGGATTTTAATGTTATTATATTATTGGCGCGACAGACTCATAAAGAAGTCCTTGGCCTGCTCAACCGCTCTACCCCGATCTCATGCTCGGGTGATGGAGACCATACTCCATCCGGATTTCCTTTATACAGCTTTTTAGCTGTTCTTTCTTCGCCCATCCTATATAAGTGGCCCAGCCACTTGATGCGTTGCATCCTGATGAAGCTCGATATCATTAGGTCTCCATATAACTCACTTAGCTCCTTGTTCCTTCTGATCCTGAGTTGGTCGTTTTCTCGAACTGGGCCGAATATTTGCCGAAGAACTCTCTTTTCGAATCTATTCAGCTTTTCCACGCTGGATTTATTCAGTGTGAGGGTTTCACCAGCGCATGTCGCTACTGGCCTAATCACGGTTTTATATATCATCAGCTTGGACTTTAGGCTAAGGAGCTTACTTCTCAGGAGCTTTGATATCCCAAAACATGCTTTATTACCTGATACTATCCTGGCTCTGATTTCCTCCTCCTCATCCAAATTCTCATTTATACGGCTTCCTAAATACTGGAAACTTGTCACTCATTGGAAAGTGTGTCTTCCAAACGTCGGTTTTGTTTACTATTCTTTATTACCATTATCTTGGTTTTCTCCTCATTCACCTGTAACCCCATTTTTCCAGCTTCCACTTCCAGCCTCTCGAAAGCTTCTTTTAATGTATGGTACGTAAAATGGTGTTCCCGAGCCTGTGCGATGACAGGTACTCCTATCCTCGACTAGATCCATATCCTGGTATTATTAGGGTAGACAGAATTTAGGACTTTCACTATTGTAACTTCCGATTAGCCATAGTAGCTTAAAATAATGTTAAGTGAATACACAAAACCAACTCATGATAAACATGTTCTTAATGTAAACAATATTTTTAGTCTATATTGCGCCTTGTTTCATTCATTGAGGGATCCTGTACCTAAATATTATTTGATTTCCGACCCATTGCTCAGGGAATGGGTGAATTTCCTTAGTACCCTGTGTTTTTGTACTAACTTCGTTGCGCTACAAAAGCACATCAAAGAATACAGACTCGTCGAATATTCCCTAAATGGATGCTATCTATAGAAGCATAGCTAAAAGCTAAAACCATCTCAATCACGGGCCAAAACTTCATGAAAATCCAAATTGAAATATCAAAGGTGAATTATAGAGGAGGAGGACAAATTGGTCCGGAGAAGATGTGACGTTTCGATTTATGGCAATATGACTAGAGTGGGTTATTAGATTCGCCTCTCAATTAATGGCGAGTTGTATTGAGTTATACCTGCAATGGAGAGATATACAGCCACTGTACCTGTTGCAACGCGGGGGTGCTACTGCAGCGCAGTCTATAATCTGCTTCGTGCACTATCCCATAATGGATAATGGGTAACGCTAGATTATACCGAATAGGCTAAAATGCACTCCATTAACGGCTATAACTATGTTAGTTGGCCGGGGATGAGCGAACATAGTTAATGCCATTTGTGATCCATTTTCATATTAAATTTGTCATTTTGAGGTAACCTAATAATAAATCTATTAATTATTATATTACGTTCCTATCGATTGTTGCTGTGGTTAAACTGATTTCGTATGAAAATTGGACGGTATCCAGTAATATCAGATTATGATTAGAAACAATTATTATTATTATTAATAATGTAGACTTCCTTCCCAGAATAGACTTTAATTGTCAGGGCATATAGAAGAATGGGATGGAAAAATTCCAATTTTTTTTTTGTACTTTATTTATTTTTGTATTGACTTCTGCTAGAGTTTTCTCTGTCTCCAATATTCTTTCATGTATTATTGTCATCCTCTTTTCAGCTGCGTTCAGCCTTCTCTGGCTTTTTCTGAAACCTTTGCAGATTTTTCACTCTGTTACAGATCACTTCCTTCAGACGTTTTGTAATGTTCGACTTTTGAAAATCTTTCTTTCTTATTCAGTCTAAATATAAAGCTCTTCTTCTCCTTTCGCTACCTCTTTGTGCCATTTAGCGTAAAGGGGCCTCAAGCCATTGGGAGCCATTCTTCCCGGTCCCGACAACTCCTCTTCATTTGAGCCAGGTTTTTTCCCTCTTTTACCTCCTATTCTTTGGATATAATCCTCATAGAGGATTCTCGGCCAACTACGGGGTCTTCTGCCTATCGGGCGGGCTTCCATAACCTTTCTAGGAAGCCATTCTTCGTCGATGCGACAGACATGGGCGAACCAATTGAGCTGTTTGGAGGTTTTCAGTCCTGCCACCTGCAGCTAATCCCTTGTGTTTATATTCCGAACTCGGCCCCTCCTTTTTTTACTGACCACTCTGCGAAGGCATTTCTTTTCAGCTCCTGTTCTCCGGCTGATGTGTTAGTCAAGCATGACCCCACTTTCATTCCTATATGTAAGTATTGGGAGTTATACTGCTTTAAATATATGAAGTTTCGTCGCTTTCCCTACATTTCGGTGGCCTTTAATAGCGTTCCAAATTCTGTTGGCGATAGACCATCCCCTTGGCTTACTCCTGACTTAATTTCGAATTGAAGAGAGAGGTCTCCCATGAACAGCACATTGGCTTAGAAACACTACAGTCTCTACCATGTACTGTGCCCAATATTACATATTGTAGTAGTATACGGTTTTATTTATATTCATTTCCATCATCGTTATTTATTCCACCATTTCCATCTACTCAGCTTTTCAGTTGTAATGGACTAGTTTGGCATTTATAGATTTTCTCGACAATCTTTCAAATATCACATCTAATGATTGACAATAGATTTTTCTGTTAATACATTTCTGTCTCACGAGGTCTCAAAAATGCAATCCCACAATGCAAGTGTCTAGATTGTAATGAGGGTCGTCTTCTTTACATATTATAAAACAAAGTCCTCAGCCGCGTTTGTTCCCGGTAAACTCAATAACAACTGCACGGATTTTCATGCGGTTTTCTCACCAATAGATAGAGTGATTCACAGGGAAGGTTTGGGTATATAATTTGTCTAGGTTCCTTGTAAATGGGTTGGAATATAACGATAACTGTCGGAAATTTTGGGAAAAGTATAGCCGGCTTGGAGCTGTCATCGAAGACACTTCCTAATCCCTAAGGTATAACAAAACAATGTATGGTGGGATATTCCACTTTTATAGATCTACAAAAAAGTCCACGATAGCATACATCTATCTTTTAAGGAAAGCTTACCATACATATTTCTTCTAAAAAATGTATTACATACAATGCCGCAATTGGAAAGCTAGTTAGACCAGAAGTTCCCAGACTTTTTTTCTCATTTTTCTCAGACCACTTTCAAAATTTAGCTACATTTGTAACCTATTCCCAAAACTAGACAAAAATATGAAGATTAGATCTAACTACGGAAATTTGCGTTGCGGCTGAGTTCCAACCACGAATTAATAGTTTTCGAAACATAGTGAGAATCGATTGGTTAATAAATTAATTGATTGTGCTGTGAGTGGGTGTCAAAAAAGTAAATTTGGCCAATCAAAAAAGTAATTCCATCCAACTTTACTTTTTTGACATCTACTCACAGCACAAGGAACCAATCAATTCTCACTCATTCCATTTTGAAAATTCGGAGTGGTAAAAATTAAAACAAAAATAGTATAATTTTTGTGTTGTATTTATTGAAATATGTAATTATTACACTATTAATTATTATTGTTATCATATTACATGGTAATATAATTAGTATTGAACATTAATAATGTAACGTAACTTCTACAATGACAACCCAAAATAGTTGAAATTCCGGAAACGAAGGCGCTGCCTAATGGCTTTGTCATATAAGGAAACAATGCATGGAAACAAAAGTCAGTGATAGCATATATCTATTTTTTAAGGAAAGCTCACTATACCTATTTTGTCTTCTAAAAAATTGGTAACGTACAATGCGATATTTTGAAAGCTTTGTAGACGAGTACAGTATTAATCCTTAGGAACTTAAATACTTTAGTTACCTTAAACATTCCATGCGCATCATTAGAATATTTTATACTATATAATTTAAATGAGTATCTTATGGGTTATCGCAAAAACTTTACACGCATGAAAATAAATTCGTATGTAAAGAAATATTTTATTTTGTTTTTATGTTTATAATATCTACATAATAAAATACATTAGACAGACAAAACATGGCATAATATGTCTTACTACCCGTGCAAAGCTGGGTCGCTACCCCATTATAATTTACATGCTTAAATTAGTTTAAAAGATAAGTCTAGGAACAGCCGCAAGCATTCTTCGCTCCCGGCCATCACGAGAACTGACCATGCATATTTGCAAATGAAAGAAAACACCTTTAGTAACATAAAAAATATACAAAATCGTACATATACTTTTTCTTTTCTTCTAAAAATTCCCCCGTCCCAACAACAGAAGCTCCTATACTTGCATCATCATTATGTATTATATGCACGCACGACATAACAGACAGTGGTAACATCCTGACAGTAATATATGCAGACAGCCCTGTAAGCATAACGCAGGCTTCAGTAATGCCAAATTGCTTAAATAATTAAATTTATTGGTTGTGGAAATAATTAAAAAATGCCATGGTGTTGGATTTAAATTAAGGAATGAAAAATATACCGTTTATTAATCGATGGCACACCAATAACGGTAATATAAATTAACTGAAAATGGACTTCCCATTTTAATACTTTACTAAACTACCTGTCAGGTACTCGTTCAATGTTATAATGGTTGACAACCAACTACGTCAAAGATCAAGGGTTACTCATTACAGTTACTCGTTAATGATCCCTATCTTAATTGAAAACCTGAATAGGCAAAATTTAGGACTCTGATTATATGATCTTCTGATTAGCCATAGTGTCACAAAGTGACGTTACATAAGTAAATAAAAAACACTTCCTGACATTTGGAGAATGCCCTGGTGCAACAATTGTCGGACAGTTTACGGATTTTAGATGGAACGAAAAAAACGAGTTTCGCATGCGCCAAACTATACTAGCGACCTCCCCCGGCTTCGCAGGGGTAGTAGAGCTTATTATGCCAACATATTTTGACTGCCGTAGGATCGTATCAATTTGATAAGTCGAATATGTGGATTAGATTTAAATGTAACATAATGCCTACACGACGTGATTTTAATGTATTTTATTATGTAGATATTAGAAACATAAAAATAAAATATTTCTTTATGTACGAATTTATTTTCAGCGCGTTAATTTTTTGTCTTAACTCCTAAGATACTCATTTAAATATATATTTGTTTTTATTGTTTGGGAAACTTCCCATACAAAGAGGAGTTGGCTTGGCATAAAATAACAAACATAGAATAAAAACAAATAATTACAAATGGAAGTACATAATATAAATACATAATATAAAGTAAATCCATCAACTCAATATTCAATGACAGATTTAAGGAACAAAAAAATGTTATTCAGCTTGTCGATGCTATTTAACTCCAATACACTTTCAAGAGATTGCAAAGAGTCCTTTTCAATAATATACTTATGCAGATATCACTGCCTTTGAGATTGGATTGCAGGACAATCGAATAGCAAATTTTTCAAACAGTCTTCAATGCTTCTATGGCCATTCGCACGGATCAACCACTTTGACCACTTTGCATTGATTTCTATAAAGTATTCTTAAATATTCATTGTTACACACTCATAGCTGACTAACAGTTCTTAATTTTTGTATATTTATATTAAATGTTAAATATTTTTCTGGCTTGGGGTTAGTAAAATTGCAAATACTTCTATAAGAAGTGTTGTACTTAGAGTTAAACGCTACGCTTATATCTTTCGAAAATAAATTGATTTTTAGTTTTTCACAGTGCTTTTGTTGGATAGTAAGAGTTTTGCATTAGAAAAATCAGAGAAGTTATTAACAATGTTATTGGCGGAGGCTATCATTTTAATCTGTGTGATCCAGTTGTAATTTAAATCTTGTTTATGCGAGTCCAGAGTGTCATTTAATTATAAATGAGTATAAGAAGCGAGGGGATGGTTGACTGGAAGATAGACGTAAGGAAGAAAATAGTGGGGGGAGCAGTCGAATAAAAACACTAAATAAGTGGTTACTTATTTAATTATGTGCCGACGTTTCGACCCACTTTGTGGGTCATATTCAGGGCTATAGGAGGCTGGAACAAGAATCAGCTTCTTTTCTTCTGTTCTTTCTTCAGAACAGGTTCTTGCTCCAGCCTCATATAGCCCTGAAGATGACCCACAAAGTGGGTCGAAACGTCGGCACATAATTAAATAAGTAACCACTTATTTAGAGTTTTTATTTGACCGCACCCCCAACTATTTTCTTCCTTACATAAATGAGTATATAAATATTATAGTAATGTGCATGAAATGCTTATGGTAAATAACGTATAAATGGCTTTCCAATTACGGCGTTGTACGTAACCAATTTTTAAAGGGTATAGTAAACTATCCTTAAAATATAGATATTAACTATCCCGGTATTTTTTGTGTAGATCTGTAAAAGAGGAATATTCCACCATACATTGTTTTGTCATACCTTAGGGATTAGGCAGTGTCTTCGATGACAGCTCCCAGCCGGCTAGACTTGTTCCAACACTTCCAACAATTATCTTTTTATTCCAACCAATTTATACAAAGCCTTGACAATCATACCTAAACCTTTAAAAAATTTTTTAAATTACCGGTTAATACCCCAAATTACTTTGTGTACTTAGAAATGAATAGAAAATTAATACACATGTACACACTAAAAATGCAATCCAATTATATTTTAAAAATACTAGATTATAAAGAAAATAGGCTATGCACAGTTATAGCAAGAGAAATAATAAAACAAAACATATCATGGTTTAAAGAGTGGGGGGAAATTGCAAAAAAAATAAATTATAGACTGGATTTAACTTTAAACTCCGTGGGTACTTGGGAGGGAGAAATGTTCAAAATGTTAGAGCTGTACAAAGATTATTTTATCCAAGTTTGCCATGCAAAAGCAGCAGAGGGCACACACCACGGCCTCTATAGCTCATTAAATAAAACAATAGATTACCATAGATATTTTAAAGCAACAGAAAAAATGAGCGTAGTTATGAAATGTAGAGGGGAACTTCTGAATCTAAATTACAAACCATTTGAAATTGATTCGCAAAATATACAGCTATGCTCACTGTGTAATCTGAAAGAAATTGAAAACAGTTTTCACTTCCTGGCAGTGTGTCCCGTCTTAAAATTGTATAGAAAAAAATTCTTAAAATATGAGCTGATATCAAAACAAAAATTAATAGATATTCTGAATGGAGAGAATTTTATAGGTTTATATAATTTTGTAAGTAATGCAGGTCGTTATAGACATTTTTTAATTTCAGAATTTAATTATTAATGTCAAAAAGAAATTTGATTTATTTTTTAGTTTTGTTGTTGTTTAGTAGTTTAATCAAACTCCCGGCAGACGGTATAAAGTACCATGCTGTGGTTGCTAATGTGGAAAATAAAATTAAAAAGAACAGTTGTAAATAATTTAATAATAAAGAGCATTTTATATCTATCTATCTTATATCTATCTATACCTAAACCTTCCTCATGAAATACTTTAACTGTTGGTGAAAACCCCATGAAAATCCGTGCAGTAGTTTTTGAGTTTATCGCGAACAGACATATTGACGCGGTGGACGACTTTGTTTTATATGTGTAGATAGCCGAGGAACTAGTCACTGGTGCCAAACTACCAGATACCGACACAGATTTCTATTTGTGCCTCCTAACTGGGAATGTTCTAGAACCTATATTAGCTTCTAGGGCCTCAGTCGAAGATTTATCGCGCGGAAAACTAAGATATATCTCTTCCTTTAATCTCCTTCACTTCAGGCTGTTTACTTTTGTTTCTAGGATGTATCAATTTTTTATTCTTATCTTATTTGTGCATTTTCTTCGTCCTGGCTACTTCCGACATTTTTTTTTATTGGTGTAGCTCAAGGATATTTTAAAAATAAGAACAAAAAAAAGGACTGAAAAAAAAGCATCTTTCCTAAACTTTACTGTTCGAATTACTTAGAAATACATATATCCAACCATTAGTATGCGGTTAAACATATTATTTTTTCAAAATTTAAAACGAATAAAGCAATATTTTATATTTATAGCTGTGGCACAACTTTTCCAGAGTGAGCAGCTGTCATGAAGATAACGGGTTCAAATCTAGCAGTGACATATAAATTAGTCCATCTGTGGGATATGTATAATCTCATAGGGCTCAACTAGCCTCTATAAACAGGGTACCCTTAATAGAGACAAACCGGACGAGACTGAAACAATACAGTCTCCACCATGTACTAAAGCCAAGACCCTTGAAGGGGTATAGAGGTACACGTTGTATTTATTATAAAAGTAAAATAAAATCGTTTCTTTATATTTGATTCAATACTTATTAGTAAATATTTTAAATACTGCTATGTATCGTACCGGGCGGCATTACAAAAATAAATATGTTTTACACAATGAGCAATGGTAAGAAGGGTCAGACCCACATGATTAAAGTGGATGAAGAGATAAGAAAAGAGGGGGTCCACTTTGAGAGGACTCTCTGAGGAGATTCGTCTCCCGAAGAGGAAGAGCGAGGAAGACGCGGGAGACGGAGGCCGGCGAACGATGCGGGCGGAGTTTCCGAAGACAGCGAGACCCGGAGAAGACACACCTCACCAAGAAGAACTCTAGATGTACCCCTGGTTCAGAAATAAGTCGTAATTTAAGTCTGTTATGTATTTTATGGCAATCTGAATCATTAAAAGTAATCCTCAAAGTATATACCGAATCATTATGAATCTTGTTTTAAACTGGTATTAATTAAGTATATCTATTTTAATTCCTTTGGTGCTAACTTAACCCAGATGGTCTATATCTTTATGAATAATATATTGATGGTATAATTTATTAGTAAAATGGTAAACACATTACAGACCTCTTGAAAGGAATCGAATTAGTTAGAAAGACTAAAGTTAGAATAATAAATTGAGTAAATATCTTAAATTATTTCTCTGGCATCCCAAAATCAATTAGAATATTTAAAAGATATTTAAGAGTATACAAAATAGCAATACATACATTTAGGTAATGAAGTATATACACAAAAGTGTTCGAGTTGAATGTATCTAAATTTTATCTAATAAATTGTATCAATATTATGACCGAATTTACACTAAAATGTAACGCCTCATATTTAAATAATAACTTGTTACTGAACACAGGGATTTTAGTTTGATCCAAAATCACTTTTCTACCGAATCAGTGATTTATAAAAAATTGAGAGTACATCAGTATATTTTGTTTAGTTGTTGTTTGTTCATTTAACGTCACTTTATGCTGCTATGTCTAATCGGACGATGCTACAGTGGGAGCTCTAAATTCTGCCTATCCAGGTTTAATTACGATAGGTATTTTTAACGAGTACCTGACATCGTACAGGCTCGGGGCACCCGTTTAACGTCTCTTCCAAAGGACGGCATAACTAAGGATTTTTTACTCCCTTAAAAAAATCCTAGGACGGCCTGCCGGAACTACGGACCCGCAATCTTGGGCTTAGTAGTTTGTTACGCTAACCATTAGACCACACGTCGCCCCTAATTTTGTTTAGTTATAAATAAATAAACCTGTACCATACTACCCATGCATTGGATTCAGCACTCGGTGGAGCACTGTTCTTGAACAACGGTTCTGCAGCTCTACCCCAATTGAGGGTACCAACTCTAGTGGCTGGATGAGCTCCAGGAGGATCCCCAGACACTTAACAGACCCCTGGCATTTAACAGATTAAATAAATTATCTACTACAGCCGGATTTGAACCCGAGACCTTCAGCACGATAACTGAACGGACTCTGTAAAAAAATGACATAACCTAAAAAAACCCATAAAAGTGATCATAACAAGGAGATGGAAGATTCTAAAGCCAAAGAGGTTCAATATGAGACAAAGAGCCCGGGATATGTAGGGTAATACTGGAGGGGGTGATTCATCACCATGGCCTTAATGACGTCATTTATAATCGATCCACCCCAACCGGAAGGGAGTTGTCTAGGTTGGGAAGGTCTTTTTATTATTAAAATGCAATAAGATATTATTCATGAGGCACTGATCCCAAGTCACTTCCGGTATTCATTAGTCGGAAGTCCTCAGGTTACCACGGCATTTCCCTTCCAATTAGTAGCAATGGTTGTTTACTCTTTTCCTGGTCTGAAAATAAAGTACAATTCCGTTTTTGTTTTTTCGTTAATGTCGTATTTCATGAAACAGGACACGGCACAGGTTCCTGTTATTAATTTTTGAAATGTCGTTTCCAGTTTAATTTAAAACAAAGGACGCAGTTGATGCCCTGAAAGGCTTTTGAACATGCGACGTACGTTTTTAATTTAATCCTCCCTACAAAAGCCATCAATGCAGTGCTTTGACTATTTTTAAGTCGGCTTATAGTTTTATTTTCTTGTTTAAAAAATAACAAATTGAATTCATTAAAAAAAGATTCAGCCTACTTCAACATTTACTAGACAAACGCTCTAAGCTCTCAATTAATTACAAAAGACTCAAATACATGACAGTCATTAGACGCATCTGGACTTACGAAAAAGAGCTTTGGGGCTTCACTAAGCCATCGAATTCCTCTCGTATTCAATCCTTACAATTACACAATTATTACGTCCGAAATCCTCCGTAAAATCCTCAATGCTCCTTACTTTGTAACGAAAAAAGTAATCCATAATGACCTTAATGTCCCATTTGTAGATGATTTGGCCCGAATCCGATATCAATCTTTTCAGGACAAACTTTATTTCCACTCAAACCCACATGTTTCAAACCTTTGCTTGTCTTTCATGTTAATATATACCAATCTCTATACTTGTTGTATTATTTAAATACAGTTGTAAATTTCATTAAATAAATTAAAAAATCATAGCAATAGTATGGAAAGAGCCGTGACTCAAACTGGGAGTGGTTTAGTTTCGAAGAAGGGTGGTGATTAATATTTTATTTTCCAAACTTTCATTATCAGTTGCCAAAACAGTTTTTTACTTCTCCTATAAAATTTCTTTTTCTATGTCAACGCTTCAATTATTTAATGATTTTTCTTACTTTTTTGCTCATTTTTATTGATTCAATCAAAGAATATCATAGCTCATATGAACTCCGATCGAAATAAGAGATATGATTCCTCTATTTGGACTTACGGCGTGGAGCTTTGGGGCTCCACTAAACCATCGAATTTCTCTCGTATTCAATCCTTAGAATCCAAAATCCTCCGTAAACCAAATAAAATGTGCCTTTGTTGCTGATTTGGGTCGAATCCGATATCAATCTTTTCATGACGAACTTTATTTCCACTTAAACCCACTAGTTTCAAACCTAGCAACATCTTCAATTCCTGATTATCCTCCGAGGCGTCTGAAAAGAAGATGGCCTCGTGACCTTCTTAGTTGAACTTGCTATTTGAGTACTGCCACTGTGTTGTTTCTCTACTTGTAATTTCATTTCATTGTATGCATTCATTCTATTTACTTGAAGTATTAGTATAATACAATTTAACAACAAATTAAATTCTTTAACAACGCTATAAAAAAATCCCAAAAAGCAAAGTCTTAAATTTTTAAAATGCTGAAAAATACTAATCAGTCAACGTTTCGCTAATTAGAACATTCGTCAAAAGAAAAATCTTATCAAAGATGATTAAGTGTAGCACAACTCACATCTACAGACCGAACTCACTCCAATACGTTCAACAAAAAACTCTTTTCCTGGGGAAGAATTTTTCCAATTGCAATGTTGTTGTTTATTCATTTAAGTCACTTAATGGGTCACTTTATGCTGCTTTCGCTAATCGGACGATCCCACAGTAGGACTCCTAAATTTTACTAATTCAGGGTATTCTCAGAACACACGAGACACTTAAATTCATTAGAAAAATTGTCTTGGGAAGTGGCCTATAAAAATTAACATAGTAAAAATCTAGCCAAGTAAAATTTACACTTAAACATTCGGACTGCCCCACTCTAACAGTTTACAATACACCATTGTCCAGACAAACACAAAAAATACTTAGGCCTTACAATGGAGAGAAGGCAGACTTGGAAATCACACGTAACTAATTTGATGACAAAATTAAATCACCGACTCTAAACTCCTAAGACGACTACTTAACCATAAAAATAAACTATCATTAACAACCAAAATTATAATATATAACATGCTACTTAAACAAATATGGACATACGCCTCGCAAGTGTGGGGCTCATGCAAAAAATCTCACTTACAGACCATTCGATTTTTTCAACCGAAATTCTTCCGTTATAATCCACAAAGTCCTTTTTAAATTACTAAAAAAACATTACCACTCGTGATTGACACTATCAAGAAAAACTACAAATAATTTCATCACTCATTTGCTGGACATCTAAATTTACTGGTACAATCTTTACTGACAGACACATCATCGGGATCGTCCGATTAGCCAAAGCAGCATAAAGTGACCCATTAAGTGACTTAAATGAATAATAAACAACATCATTGCAAGTGGAAAAATTCTTCCCCAGGAAAAGAGTTTTTTGTTGAACGTATTGGAGTGAGTTCTGTCTGTAGATGTGAGTTGTGCTACACTTAATCATCTTTGATAAGATTTTTCTTAACGAATGTTCTAATTAGCGAAACGTTGACTGATTAGTATTTTTCAACATTTTAAAAATTTAAGACTTTGCTTTTTGGGATTTTTTTATTGCGTTGTTAAAGAATTTAATTTGTTGTTAAATTGTATTATACTAATACTTTTTAATAATTTATTTAATGAAATTTACAACTGTATTTAAATAACACAACAAGTATAGACATTGGTACATATTAGCATGACAGACAAGCGTAGGTTTGAAACAAGTGGGTTTGAGTGGAAATAAAGTTTGTCCGGAAAAGATTGATATCGGATTCGGGCATTTTTCCAATTGCAATGTTGTTGTTTATTCATTTAAGTCACTTAATGGGTCACTTTATGCTGCTTTGGCTAATCGGACGATCCCGATGATGTGTCTGTCAGTAATGATTGTACCAGTAAATTTAGATGTCCAGCAAATGAGTGATGAAATTGTTTGTAGTTTTTCTTGATTGTGTCAGTCACGAGTGGTAATGTTTTTTTAGTAATTTAAAAGGGACTTTGTGGAATATAACGGAAGAATTTCGATTGAAAAAATTTAATGGTCTGTAAGTGAGATTTTTTGCATGAGCCCCACACTTGCGAGGCATATGTCCATATTTGTTTAAGTAGCATGTTATATATTATAATTTTGGTTGTTAATGATAGTTTATTTTTATGGTTAAGTAGTCGTCTTAGGAGTTTAGAGTCGGTGATTAAATTTTGTCATCAAATTAGTTACGTGTGATTTCCAAGTCTGCCTTCTGTCCATTGTAAGGCCTAAGTATTTTTTGTGTTTGTCTGGACAATGGTGTATTGTAAACTTTAGAGTGGGGCAGTCCGAATGTTTAAGTGTAAATTTCACTTGGTTAGATTTTTACTATGTTAATTTTTATAGGCCACTTACCAAGCCAATTTTTCTAATGAATTTAAGTGTCTCTGTGGGTTCTGAGAATACCCTGAATTAGTAAAATTTAGGAGTCCTACTGTGTGATCGTCCGATTAGCCAAAGCAGCATAAAGTGACTTAAATGAATAAACAACAACATTGCGATTGGAAAAATTCTTCCCCAGGAAAAGAGTTTTTTGTTGAACGTATTGGAGTGAGTTCGGTCGGTAGATGTGAGTTGTGCTACACTTAATCATCTTTGATAGGATTTTTCTTTTGACGAATGTTCTAATTAGCGAAACGTTGACTGATTAGTATTTTTCAACATTTTAAAAATTTAAGACTTTGCTTTTTGGGATTTTTTTATTGCGTTGTTAAAGAATTTAATTTGTTGTTAAATTGTATTATACTAATACTTTTAATAATTTATTTAATGAAATTTACAACTGTATTTAAATAACACAACAAGTATAGAGATTGGTACATATTAGCATGACAGACAAGCGTAGGTTTGAAACAAGTGGGTTTGAGTGGAAATAAAGTTTGTCCTGAAAAGATTGATATCGGATTCGGGCCAAATCATAAAATTTACACAGGATCTGACAAGGAGACTGAAACATCTCTGGAGCAGGGATCTACTTCATCGAGATGAACCAGGCTAGGAGTTCCTTCAATGGGAAGTTTCTCCATACACACTTTCACGAGAATCCCTTATGGAAAGTTTTCCAAAGAAGATCGAAAATACAATATGTGCTAAATGACATTTGTATGATTTCTCAAATAAATATTATTATTTTTCAGGGTATAGTTAGGATAGAGATCTTTAAAGAGTACCTGACCTCATCGCTCAGTCTCGGGACTCCCAATTTAAGCCCCTTCATGAGGAAGATATAACTAATGATTTTTTACTCCCTTCTAAATATCCTAAGGCCACTCACGATCTTGGACATAGTAAGTTGTTGTGCTACCTGAGCAGGGAGGTGATTTATCTTAGATCACGCTCAACCACCAAGGCTTTTCTTCCAATCAAAGGTACCCAATTTATGGAGACTGGATGTGCCCCAGAATAGATGAGTGCTTCGAACCCGCGATCTTGGGAATAGTAGATTGTTATGCTAACCACTATATCGCAGGTGACCCCATCCATTGCATTTTAAATTATAATATAGATATAGATAGATAGATATAAAATGCTCTTTATTATTAAATTATTTACAACTGTTCTTTTTAATTTTATTTTCCACATTAGCAACCACAGCATGGTACTTTATACCGTCTGCCGGGAGTTTGATTAAACTACTAAACAACAACAAAACTAAAAAATAAATCAAATTTCTTTTGGACATTAATAATTAAATTCTGAAATTAAAAATTTTCTATAACGACCTGCATTACTTACAAAATTATATAAACCTATAAAATTCTCTCCATTCAGAATATCTATTAATTTTTGTTTTGATATCAGCTCATGTTTTAAGAATTTTTTTCTATACAATTTTAAGACGGGACACACTGCCAGGAAGTGAAAACTGTTTTCAATTTCATTCAGATTACACAGTGAGCATAGCTGTATATTTTGCGAATCAATTTCAAATGGTTTGTAATTTAGATTCAGAAGTTCCCCTCTGCATTTCATAACTACGCTAATTTTTTTTGTTGCTTTAAAATGTCTATGGTAATCTATTGTTTTATTTAATGAGCTATAGAGGCCGTGGTGTGTGCCCTCTGCTGCTTTTGCATGGCAAACTTGGATAAAATAATCTTTGTACAGCTCTAAGATTTTGAACATGTCTCCCTCCCAAGTACCCACGGAGTTTAAAGTTAAATCCAGTCTATAATTTATTTTAAACATACATACATACATATATAGCTCTTTTTGAGCTTTACCTCATTTTATAACATTTAATTCTTTTAAATTATTAATTATTATTGTTATTATTTGACCCTATAATTCTTCTGCATTCTTGATTTTATTTGATATGAACACAAATGAATGTATTTTTTAAAATTTAATTTATTGATATTTACAACTATAATAATATTACAACAAGTAAATCTGCTAATATGAACGGTATGGCTTAAAAAAAAACAAACACTTGTAGAGGAACTAACCATCGGTACCACTCCAATAGAGTTCTATAGTAGAAGGTCTCGAGGCCATCTTCTTTTCAGACGCCTCGGAGGGTTATCAGGAATAGTATGGGAAGCAAGTTGAGAGACTAGCGGATTCAAGTCTGTATGGAGTTTGTCATAGATAGGTATTGGCCCAAACATATGGGATATTAAGATCATGATGGATGAGTTTGTTTGTGACATAATAAGAAGCATTGAGGATTTTACGAAGGATTTTGGATTGTAAGGATTGGATACGAGATGAATTGGATGGTTTAGTAGAGCCCCATAGCTCAACTCCGTATGTCCAAATAGTTGATAGTCTGATAGCTGTCATGTAAATGAGTTTTTTGTAATTAATTGGGAGCTTAGAGCGTTTGTCCAGTAAGTGTTGAAGTAGGCGAAAACCTCGAGCAGTTTCTTGTCTTTTCAGTTTTGTATGAGGATTCCAAGTGAGACGTTTGTCCAGATGGAGTCCTTGGTAACATATCTGTTCGACAGGATTCAGTGGAATATTATTAAAGGATACAGTAGGGCAGGAATTCGTAGGTTTACGACGAAGGGTGAAGGTAATTTTATGGGATTTGTTTGCATTTATTTTAATTCTCCAATTTCGACACCATTCTTGAAGGTTTGAGATATGGAATTAAAGAGATTGGGATGTAACAAAAATGAAAGTTTGAAATCAAATTAATAAGAAAGTTGATAATTAAAAATATAATTAGTTCACCTTTTTAAGATATAACAGAAAGACCAATAAGGAATAGGTGTTGATTTTTTTTTATTCAAGAATTCTTAACCTGGAGACCTTCCAAGGGCTTACCCAGCCTCTAGATAGTTGGTACCCTTAATTAGAAGGACATCTGTCAGCTGAGAGTAATTTAGAGTAAATTATTTCCTAGCCGAACCATTAGCTTGGAAACAGTAGAGTATCTACCATATACTGAAACGCGTACTTAGGCTGGAATGTTTCCCGTAATTTTCAGCTAATTCTTATCATTTTGATTTGTGTTTTAAATTAAAAATTAGGTATTTATTAAGACTGTTATGCATATTAGACATACGAATGTTTTAAAAAGGTAAAAATTAAAACCATTTAGTCAAATTATAGAAATGGGAAGAAAGCAAATACATGTTCTAGTGCTAAAGAGGCTGTGCAGGTTGGGAGGGAATTAGATATGTTAATGCGGTGGTTAGCCAGTCCTTGTAGTACGTACACCCACTTCCAAGGGAAACATAAGTATCCAAATAGTATTTCTTAGTTTAAACTAATCTAAGTTAAAATAAAATAAATGTAAGTGTCTGTGTGTCGGTATATTAAATTGAAAATCATTTATATTAATACATTTTTCAGAATACTTAAAAAAAACATTTAATCTATATAAATAAAAAATCGCTAAATATGTTGCTAAGGGCAAAACTCGAGAACGGCTCGACCAATTCGGCTAAATTTTTTTTCCTTATTTTTGTTAAGGCCCAAAGAAGGTTCTTATGAAGAGAAAAAAACGTAAAAATTACGAGGGAAATAATAAAAAGAACACTTTTCTTTTCCCATACAACCACTCTGTTGACAGCTGTATATCTATATAAATAAAAACGAATCGCCAAATGTGTCGCTAAGCGCAAAACTAGAGAACGGCTCGACCAATTCGGCTAAATTTTTTTTCCTTATTTTTGTTAAGGCTCAAAGAAGGTTCTTATGAAGAGAAAAAAACGTAAAAATTACGAGGGAAATAATAAAAAGAACACTTTTCTTTTCCCATACAACCACTCTGTTGACAGCTGTGTATCTATATAAATAAAAACGAATCGCCAAATGTGTCGCTAAGCGCAAAACTCGAGAACGGCTCGACCAATTCGGCTAAATTTTTTTTCCTTATTTTTGTTAAGCCCCAAAGAAGGTTCTTATGAAGAGAAAAAACGTAAAAATTACGAGGGAAATAATAAAAACAACACTTTTTTTGATCCTTAATAGAAAATAATAGTTAAGTGAGGAGGTCTGTAGTAGAATAATTACAAATTTTGTTTCATCAACACAATCAATTGAATACATTGTGTGAAAATGAACTGGATCTTATGCCATCTGGAATCATAAAGTTGTAATCAGAGCTGGTAAAACCGATGTAGGAGAACATGTGAGATGTTTCAATGCACCAACAATCGATGAAATTGCCATTCAAATGGTTGGAGAAAATTAGGAAGCCCTTTGTTTTAGGGAAATAGGGCAGACAACGTCTGACGGAACAGCTATATTAGATATACATTTATTTTTTCGTTTTTATTAAATAATATTTAATGCATGTGAAAAATGTTTATAAGTTTATAGCGAGGGACCAATCGAAATCTCATTGTTGTTTAACTGTTATATTGTATTAGTATGATGATTAATTCTTATCTATGAATGCTTGTATTGTAGGATTATTACCTCCGGCTCCTGACTAATCATTGACAATATAAAGGAAGTTTTTTTAAAATTGAAGTCCTTATCCCGATTACATTTAATACAATTTGAGGATTAGTTGACACCTATGAATGCATACATTTTTGAAAACATTACCTTTGACTCATTACTGATTAGTGACAGACTTGATAGGACATTGTATCAAAATTTGAGGACGCCAATAAGGCCGTGGAATTTAGGTCCGAACAATTTATATTGACAATAAAGGGTTAATTTATGTCAATAATTCCTTATATTCAGAGCATTATCATTCCTGACTGATCGGTCGCAGGATTACACATATAATATACTTCATACTTATGTAATGGGTCATATAGAGAAGTGAATTCATATAAATATTTTGTTATGGATCGAAAATTTCAGGATATTTTCCATGCACAAAATCGCGGGTTCGCTACCCGGCAGGTTGCTTTAAGATTTCTAAAATCTATATTTTTCAACAATGTATAGATAATTAATAAGTAAGTATTCTCTATTGTCCCAGTAATTCTCCAATCAACTTATTTTTGACAATGGGACCTTACCTTCGACTCCTGATCAATGACAGACTTGACAGTTTTAAAAGTGGAAACATGCTGCCCACCCCCAGGCACGGTGACTAAGAACAACGTGGGCCGAAGAATTTATTTTAGACATTGTGAGGATTACTTTCTTATCTATAAATGCTTATATTTTTGGGATTGTTACCTTCAATTACGGGCTGATCATCGACAGACTTGACCGGAGACTGCTTTAAAAGTGAAGACATACCCACCGCCCCCAGGGGACGACGACAAGGACGTGACAATGAGGCCCCCGGAGACGACAACTCGATTAGCGGGGATCCAGGTGCCCGAGGGTAAACAGAGCCTCCCCCCCCGGCCAAACTTGCCCACCGTCAATTTACTGGACATAATTAAGCCCGGATTGGACCATCTGCGGGATCGATTCTGTTTACACGTCCTTCCCTCCTCCTTCTTGTCCCCAGGATATCTGTCCAGGAGTCACTTCTTTCAGGACCTGGATGGGAAAAAATACTCTCCTTTATTTTTTTATTTATTATTATTGTGTATTATGATAGTAAATATGAAAAATAATCAGTCTTTTCAACTTAAGGGACGAAGGGTAATTTTAGATCGTCTATATTTATTGTATATTTTTATATGTTTCACTATATACAAGGTCGGTGAGAACAACTTGCCAAGCGAGGTGCAGCTTTACCTCAACCTTTACAACTCCGCTTCGCTAACCTCAGCCAAGACTAAGACTGAAACAACATTTGGAAGCTATACAAGGAAGCTACACAACGCTAGCAGAGGGAAAAATGGAGACCCTTGCACATGAGCAGCTCGCCCGAAATCTTTCAAGTGGCGAAGCTTTCGCGAGGTTTAGACTAGGCCATGATTACCTCCAGGCACATCTGCACAGAATGGGTATCGCAGAATCTGATATTTGTCCCATGTGTCTTTCTAATTTAACGGACGGTGCACACTTACGACATTGCAGTGGTCTTAAAGATGATCCGAACAATGATGACGATGAATGTCTTTATTGGGAGGCTCGTCGGCGTATGACGGAAATGCCACGTGGTGCCATTGGATAACAAAAAAAAACAACTATATACAGGGTACATTTTCATGACAAATAGGCATTTTAACAGGTATACCAACCTCTTAACCATCTTATCTCATCTCATCTGATCTTAACCGAACTCGAATCCATTTCGTTTAGTGATATAAACAAATTGCAATAATTATTAGATGCATAGGTCTTCAAGCAATTCACGCCTTTTTTTTTTAGTTTTAGTTTTTTCTTGGTTGTTAATTATATATAAAATCTTTAAAAATGAATTTCTTTTGAAAACCACAGTTGTAATGCTTGTTATGAAGATCTCCAGAAGATTGATTGACTTTATGGTACCCAGATTTTAAAAAAATATATAAGTTTTAAATTCTACCTGTACCGCAAAAACCTATGAAGGGTCTTGGGTCCACTTCATGGTACCGCAGTGGCCCTAAGCTGAAAAGATGAAAAGATTTGGCCGAGAACACGCTAGGTGGTCCGGTTTTTTCGCAATATCGGATACCCGCTTTTTAGAGCCTGAGTGAACCCACATCTCGTAGCAGAATAATCGACGACTTTCAGCTCAGTAATTCAGTAACCAAGCGCTCTCTAAATTTTGGAAAAGAAATACAGTTCAAAAATCCACTACCCGCACAAGACTACAGTCTTCTATTTATTATACGCACGAAAATTTTTGTATAATAAGCAGATAATTAATATAATGGAAATTTAAAAAAAATGGTGTTTAAGTGAAAATTAACCAAGGGAAATTTGTAATAATTGATGATTAGTTAAAGGAAAATGTTTATGAAATGGCAGAATTGAATTAAGTTTTCATACTTGGAGAAGGTGAGCCGAGGAGGACACCTGGGCAATTCAATTAGCCAATGAGAAGAGGCCTTTCATGTCATTATCCTCCAATGAGGCCATGTGGTCTATTCTCCTCTTGTCAATCCTCCCTCCTCTCTTAAAATATCTTGCAGTCCAGCGAATCTCAAGATTGTGGGGATCTGGCAGCCATAGCTGTGTTATTTATTAATTACTTGTCTTGAAAAAGTAATAACAATAAATAGCAAAAGAGGCTACAATTTATAAAATCTACAGAAGATTATAAAATAAAAATCAAACCATCCTACGCTTGATCATATAAAAACTGTGTAAGGATGAAAAAGCCTTAATAATATGAAATGAGGATACGCACCATCAAAATCAAACACGACTGAGGTGATGATGTAGGGCATTCTTTAACAAAAAAGAACCTAAAAAAACCCCAAAAAAAACACAATAATCTAATACCTATTAGAAGTAAAAGGTTTTTAGTAAAAATTAAAAAGATAATAACAATTCATTTCCCAAAATAAATTTGTTTTCTGTGCACAAAAAAATTATCGATATTTATCGTATAAATATTGTTTCGAGAATCAGTTTTTGTTTAATGCATAATGCAGCTATGTAAATATAGATTTTTATATATAAATACTTTTTTCTGAGGGAATATTTAAGTTGAGGTTTAAAATGAGAAGATGAAGATAGATTCCTTTTTTTGTTTTTTTCTGGTTTAAGGGAACATGGTTAAACCATAAAAATTGAATTTATTTTATTTTATTAGTTAATGATTTTATTAATTTTTAAATATTTTTATTTGGAAAGAAAAGATGTGGAACTCTACCAATTGAGCCATCCTGAGCTCAATCAAGCTCGCTCCCCGGCCATGGCCACATCCTTTCTTTTTACTACATAAAAATTTAAGTTTTTCTACAATTACTTATTTCATATTTTCTCGTGCAAATGAATATTCAACCAGTGAATTTGCTCATAAAAAACTTGTTATGAGAACTGAAGTTATTACTGATTGGAAGAGCTGTATCCTTGAAGTTTGTGCGACATATCTTCTGCTGCTGTATGGGGCAAGGTATTACTGCAGAGATAGATAAATCATGCTTTTCAAGATGAAAATAAAATGTTAGCTGATCACACCCACAAAAGTTTTCGGACGGGATTTTCTGAGGAAGGAAAGATTGTTTTCGCTATGCTGTCTCGGACTGAACATAGGTGACAGCTGAAATTTATAAGAACATCCATTGAACAAAGAAAAGTCATTATATCACAGTTATGGAAATCTTATCAAGGTATAGAAAAGATGTTTACCAGAATTACTACTATTGACAGTGAATCACTCGAAAAACTTCGATCCAGAATCAACGGTCAACATGCAATCGGTTTAATCGATGTCGGTAAAATTGAAAAGTCGCGATAAAAAAGAATGTGGTTTACAAAAAACAGACAGAAAAAGTAGATAAGAACAACTATTAGTTTGAATAAGAGTATCATAATGAGTATGGAATATTTACGATATTTTCTCAATCTGTTTTGGTAAATATAGCTATTTATTTTATTTGTTAGAGAGCATTTGGGAGATAAGGACATGTAGGAACAGTTTGGATTTGAATGTAGATAAAGTAGATGCATGACGGATATTAGATGGGAGTGAGTTCCAAAGAGGGGTAGACCGAGAGAGAAAAGAGCGCTCAAAAGTATATATATCTATCCCTGATTATAGATTACCCCGTAAATGTTTCGATAGACTTGTTGAGCTAGATAAGAAAAAGCAGGACTTGACTTTTAACTGGTTTTCACAACTTAAAACGCTAGCTACGACCCATCACATTGAAGAATATTTTGCAGACTTTCATAGCCCTAATGTGTTATTAGCTAATAAAAATGTTATTCTTGAAAAAGTAACAAATCATTTACTGTCGAAGGATATTGATAGAGCTCTTAACTCAAATTACAATCCAATCAACAGAACTATTTGTACCTACACCAACCCTGAACCTTAAAGCTATTTAAAATTCAAGATAAACATAGAAAAATTAAGAACCGTGAGTCAATTAAGAATTTCAAATCCTGAATGCTTGAAAACATTTTATAGGAACAACACCTATATTCTCAGAACTGATGAAAAATGTCAGTGGTGCTATGAAACCATAATCAATAGTTTAAAACATATAACATTACACTGTAAATTTTTTGTTAACACAAGGAAACAATTTCTGCAAAAATATGTTGTTCAGGATGATGATGAATTATCATTGCAAAATGTACTCACTATGGACAGCGTAGACAAATTAAACAACATTTTTTTCTATCTGCAGTTTATATGTAAAAATTCGGAATCCAGGCTATATTTATGGTTTATTAATGTGAATCGAGGCTTATTTGTTTGGAGGATTATTATGCTGTTGTTACAATTAATACTATTCTGTCCTAACTTAAAGTTTGTTCATTTATTTATTAAACCAGTGCTAATTTAAAAAAAAAAAAAAGAAGTTTTACATATTGTATTATATAAATGTAAATAAAAAATAAAATAAAAATAAAATAATAAAAAATAAAAAACTGTAATGAAATGACAATATGCTATATACTATCTTACTTATATTATAGAGGTCGGACTATAATAATTATGGTTTTTGTTTTATTTCAAGTAATTACTAACCAAATTAACATTAAGTGGGCCAGACTTAATGGCTACATGTTGTACACTAAAGCCAATAAAGAATATATATATATATATATATATATATATATAGGTTTCTACTTATCTTGACTGACTGTTACGGAAATATTATGTTTTGGTTCTTGAGTTTCAGTCAAGTTGCCTTAAGAAGTTGAAATAAACTGACTAAAGCTCAATAACCAAAACATAATATATATATATATATATATATATATATATATATATATATATATATATATAAAATAATAAATAGCATTAGGGGTATTGTTAAGAGATTTTAGAGCCCTTTCTACAATGTCTTCATCGTCAGAGAAGACTCTACTGGCGGGAGAGTAGCCCAGATCAAACGCCGTCCTCCGACTATCGACCGGGCAGTAGTTATTAAATTGACTCTAATTACTGAAGGACTGTTAATAACCCCTACTGGGGGCGGGGCGGTAATCAGATTAGCAGAGGAACAGGAGAGCCGAGGAAGAACTGGTCGAGGATTAGCTTGGACGTCTCTATAATCAGCGCATAGTTCCATCATTAAACCATCCCTCTCTCTCTCTCTCTCTCTCTCTCACTCACTCACTCTCAATCCTTTAAACTACGGCCTCCCTAATTAATTGCTACTCTAGGCTACTCCCTACAGGACTCCGCAGGTCTCTCTCTGCAGGATAGTTCAGAATCTGTCGGCTTTTAGCTCGTATAATGCACCGCTAAACAAAACGTTTCAAGTCCAGATCGAATGATATTGTCTTGAGTTTCGTTCTAAAATTAAATTAATTAGATTTTATAGTTTTTCAATAATCCAGTGAATTAAGTTGTATTGCTAGAAAACCCGATTTAAACGGAGGCCTTTCGAGAAATGGACACAGGATTTTTTAAAAGGCGGTAAAAGATATTTGGTATGATGATTGGATGATGATGGAGAGTCCAAAATTTTATAATTATACTGGTATAATTAGATTAGTTACCCATAACGCATTGTCTCGGCCCAGGACGCTAATTTTACGTCCCTTCCGAATTACGGCATACACAAGGAATTTTCACTCCCTCATAGTAGGTTGCTATGCTACCTAACGGATGGTTTGTTGTTTGTTCATTTAACGTCACTTTTTGCTACTATGGCTAATCGGACGATGCTACAGTGGGAGCTATAAACTTTGCCTATCCAAGTTTCATTAGGATAAGGATTTTTAACGAGTACCTGACATCGTAAAGGCTCGGGAACCCCGTTTAACGTCCCTTCCGAAGGACGGCTTAACTAAGGATTTTTACCCCCTTTAAAAAATCCTAGGGCCACCTGCCGAGCTACGAACCCGCGATCTTGGGTTTAGTAGTTTGTTACGCTAACCACTAGACCACAGGTCGCCCCTCACCTAACGGATGGGCAGAGTGTTGATCTGTCTTAAGATTACAATAAATAATGATTGTTTACTAATTATATTATTTTTCTTATTCTATAATCTCTTCTACCTTGCAGTGTATAGAATGAACTACATATATTAACAAATTATAGTATCATTACTTTTTTTAATGTACAAGCTGAGAATAGTTGATCGTTCTATTTTTTCGGTTTTTACTTTTAAAATCAAGATTGGTTGGATTTGTCTGGTTTTGCAGTTTATAAGCATTAGGATGGACGGAATTCGAATTAATGCATACATTTCATCCTCAAGGTCGTACAACATTCCATTCGACATGCTTCCGGCATCGAACCTCAACGCGCCCTATTGTCATTAGGATGAACCGAACCAATATCGCGGATGGGTCGATCCCGCTCAAGGCCCAGCTGATTAGGCTAAGTAATCTAGGAGGCCTTGCCGGTATCCTTTGACACTACACGGGTCGATATCATCCAGAGATTGGGCGCATTAACAATATCAGCTGACTCTATTAATACAAAGCATGTGATGTCGTGCCTGATTGGGGAGTGGAATGGAGCGAGGGTGGAGGACACGAAATTGTCTGCCAAGATGGAGGGCATTACACACGTTGGCACCGCCAGCATATATTTTATGCATATTGCATTAGCTTGCTTCGGAGGGCGTAGATCAAGCCGGCCATTGCTTGGAGGATCCGAAACCTATAAGCAGTAACTCGTGATTATCGGCGCCGCTACCAGGTGGAGCCAGCTGCACTATATTGCACGATTTACGGGCTAACAACTATTATTTCACTGGAACCGGCCGATTAGTTTGGCAGTGGCGATTAATGGCGCCATTAGCTCCCTCTGCCGGGATCCGGAATTGACTTCTGCCATCGTAGTTCGCTAATGATCGCGCTCCTCTCTAATCTAGGAGGCATTTTAAATTGGATCGATCCATCGAAATTACCAATCGCCTAATCAGGACTTGTATTATTCTAGTGTTAGGTTATGGTGTGATGGAGTTAGTGTAAATCTCAACAATGTGCTCCGTTATATTTTAAATTTAAGTTCCTATAAACTATAGTACGAGGACCGAGAGAGACTATTGTAGTTCATCAACTAGTTCGTTACACTACCGTTGGGCTAGGTACAGTGCGGCCTAACAATACTGAGCCACTTAACGAATTATGTTATTCTTTGGGTTATGTTTTCACAAACTGTTTCAATAGCCCCAATTTGATATGAAGTGGTGGAAGTAAGATCTTTTTTTGATCCAGTAAACTTCAACATTTTTAACTCCAGGAATAAGAACCTTTCTGATTGGCTATCCCATTCACAGAGGAAACATGGAAACTATGTGTAACCACTTTGTTGACCTAGTAACATGGAAATAACTTTCGAATCCCCACAAATGGTCAGAGTAGCCGAGCTTATTTAGAACAAACTCAAGATTTTCGCAGATTCTTTCAAATGGACTGAGTGTCCAACAGGAACAGAAGCATACCGGTTACCATTTTGAAGAAGTAGAGCTTTAAAACTCCTTTTTGATAAATCAAATAAGAAATTTTCAGGTGAATTTTGAGACTTATCTAGGGGTGATGGAATTTTTCTACTATTTTTTCGGTAATCAGCACAAAAAATACTGTTAAACCCACTAGTTAAATATGCTACATTTTTTTTTATCGCAGACCTGTGTAATCTGACGATATAATCGTTCTATGTTTTTTATACATCATTACTCTTAATAATCTCTATCAATCAATGTACCTTACGCTAAGATTTTCTTTCTTTAATTTACTAAAATATAATATAATAAATTTCGTTAATCTTCCTAATAAAAACATATGAAAAATAAGAATAGAACAGGGGAGAGGAAATAATTATTTTTTTATACGAGGTAAGTTTAATTAACTTAATAAATTAAAAATTGAACAGCGATTAGGCTTGGATTGAATTGCTTAAGATCTTTGAGAATGTTTTGGACAACCGTTCATTAAGAAAATTAAAATACCAATTTCCTGACTCTTTATTTCGCCCTCAAAGAAGACTTCCGGTGAGATGTGAGTCGGTAAACGTAATAATTTCCTGATCGGTTTTATCTAAAAAAAAATTAGCGCAGGGTCCTCGGCAGCCAGTGGAGTGTGGATAAAAGTGAACGGAGGATCCCAAGAGAGGTTGACAGTTTCTCAAAGGATTTTCTACACCTTTTATTATTTTTTTTTCGCCGTTCATCCAACGAGGAAGGAACTCATTAAAAAGTTGATAAAGAAGATTCCAAGAAGAGGAAGAGAGGGGGATGAGGGGGGGGGGAAGAAAAGGAAATTGAAATTCTATCGGTGAGATAATTATATAATTGGATGTGGCCCGGATCGGAGGGGGCGTCCCTAATGAGAGTTCCCTAACGATAGCGCTTTTAACTCTCTCTAACAATATTTACACAATATAACATAAATATGTTAAATATAACTGGTTATATATAACTTTAGGGAGCGGAGTGGCTCAGTGATACAGGACTGAGTTGCCATGCCGAAAATCCTGGTTCAAATACCGCTGCAGGCAAGACTTTTATTTAGTCTGTTTGCAGCCGGAGATGGATCATACGGGATTTAGGACCCTGGGGCTAACCCAGCCTTTAAAAAATATTATAAAAATAGGGTACCCAAAATAAGGGGGGGAATCTGGTGGTTGTGCGTGATCTAGGACAAATCACCTCCCTGCAGACCCGTTATCCATGAAACAGTACAGTCTCTGCCATGTAGTGAACCCCAGAACCGTTCACGGGTAGTAGTGGTACAGTTTTGTAATATTTTTTGTAAGTTCAAACAGGTTTAAATACATGGTTATGATTTAAATTTCTGTTTAGGGCTCCACCAAACCATCAAATTCCTCTCGTATTCAATCCTTGCAATCCAAAATCCTTCGCAAAATCCTAAACGCTCCTTATTTTTTCACAAATAAAACCATCCGTAAAGACCTTAACGTTCCATATGTTACCGATTTAGCCCATTCCAGATACCTATCATTCCATAATAAACTCCAAACCCACTAGTTTCCATCCTTGCATCCAATTCCATCCCGGACAATCCTCCTAGGCGTCTGAAGAGAAGATGGCCTCGGGACCTTCTATAATAGAAATGTAATTAGAGTGCTACCAATGGGTAGTGCCTCTGAATGTCCTTTCATGTATTTATTTATTCATACAGCCCTTGTACTAGATGTATATATAACAGTTGTACAATTCAATAAAATAATTTTAAAATTCTGTTAGGTTACAATCTCGAAGATTTGAGAATATCTGATAATTTCAGGTTTGTTGTTGCTTGGAAGTATTTCAATTTACATTTTGACAAATAACTAACTTAGAATCCTACGAAAATTTATAGTATAGTATTGTCAATATGGTCAATATTGTCAATATTTTATTGACTGAAACGTCAGGAACCTCTCGCCGTTTCAGGCTACTTCGCTACTTCAAGACTTAGCTATAAAACAAAGCCTCAAGTACCTGAAATACTATGAAATAACTAAGCAGTCCAATAACCAGGACCTACAGCTCAGGAACTTAGCAATACACATCGAACTGCCCTGCTACCTACAAATTAAAAAAAAATTTATGATTATTTTTAATTGTGTAAATAGCATTTTTAATACTTAGCGCTAATTCAGATTACTTCAACACTTACAAGAGCAGAGGTTTCCAGACGTTTTTTCTCATAGACCACTTTCAAAATTTAGTTGGTTCTGGTGGAACCCCTGTGTAAAAATAAATTTGGGACAATAAGTACGACCTTTCTCGACTATCTGTTATTTTATGGAAATATCTAATAATGACTGTTCAGTATTTGATTTTTAATACGCACCTACCGCGCAAATACATTACAAATATACTTATCTATACATATAATATGCTTTGTCCTGAATGACTGACTGAGGGATAAACTCAGAGCCTAAACTGCTGATCGTAGAGACCTGAAACTTAGTTTTTTCTTTGTATGACATAGACATCCGATAAGAAAGAATTTTCCGAAATATTACCCCCAAGGGGGTGAAAAAGGGGGGCAAAGTTTGTATGCTTGCTCACGCGTTTCGTACTCGCAAGATCTACATATTTTCGCTGAATAAACTAATCAAGTAACATAGTACACTTCCCGCTGTTTCCGTACGACAAGTGAAACCGTTATACTAAGTAATCCTTTTCAATAAATCCAATAACATTACATTCTAATCCTTTACTGACACGAAAAACAGTAAACTTCTGTCCGTCCCGTTTGTTAATCATTGTCAATGTATGTTTCACGGCTGTGCTGATCCGTCTGTGATGAAATTTGATATGGATCATCTCAAGGGGAAGGACATTGGCTACTTTTTATCAACACACCACACCGGCGAAGTTAAGTAAAACATTGACTAACACAACCAGCGGTCAACGCACAGCGGAATCCACTGAACTTAGTATCTTGTTATTCGCGGATGTGTTCTTTGTATAGCTTAAATGAGCACTCAGAAAGGAATTTGGACAATTCCACCAGTAAGGGTTTTCCCCCTTAATATGGGCTCAAAGATTGTATGGAATACGTCAGTTTTGAAGTTAGACATCTGAAATTTCGGATCTATGAGTAGCTTATAGTTAAAAAAAAATTAAATTATGTATAATAAATAGCCAGGTAAATACTTACTTTTTCCGACACTGGCAAATACCAACATCGATTCCCTTTAGTCTAGTTTCCTTTTCGAAATTCCGGAAAAAAATAAGTAACGTTTATCCTTGGAATTCGTATTTATATTGGGGAAGAATCAAACAAGTTCAAGCAAGATTGGATTAAGATAATTAAAGAAACCCTCTATCCATATTATTCCTCAATCTTAATATATAATGATTGATCTAAACAGAACCATAAAATTCACTATAAAAATAATATAGTTTGGAACCAACAGACTATAAACCATAAATACATTTTAAATAGATAATACCTTCAAGATATGATAATACATTCGGATACATAATTGAATTACAAGATGACAGATCCTGGAGATACAAGGACTAAATAACATCTGTTAACAGATCCTTAGACAAACAAGTCCTGTTAATTACTCCTGTGCTAACTTCCTGGCAGGAGCTAGCCAATCATAGTTTAACCGGCTCATTATCGGTCGATCAATCGCTATTAATTGCTTTGGCTTCAAGTTCAAGGCTTAGCTTAAGCCATGAGTTTCCTGGCAATGTAATCACAGGTACTTTAACTGGTTGAAAAGTAAGTGTTACTGTAACAATATTTAAAAATCACAGCTTAACCGGCTGATTATCGCTCAATCAATCGTTAATAATTGCTTAGAATTCAAGTTCAAGGCTTAGGTTAATTGATGAGTCAGCCGGCATTAGTATCAAAAGTATGTTGCGTCAGTTACTTTAAAATGTCAAAGAAGTAACTGTTACCATACCTGTGTTTAACAGTTAGCTTTTTATATAGATATATAATTATGCCCAATAACGAATTAGTTATGAACTAATTCATTCTTGAAATATAGCTTTATTCCTCATTTTAAAAACAAAAGAAAAAAATGCCAGAGACTTTTTATAAGTAAAGGGGGATTTACAGAAAATTTGCTGACAAAAATATAAAATAATACCAGTTACTTTAACTTCTTGAAAAGTAACTGGGGCTATAATTGTAATTAACTATCAGTTGTTTACGTAGATATATAATTATTTATATCCTGAGGCAATAATAAGCTCTTTTCTTATTTAAAAAAAATATTATGTATGGGTTATCTTTTATTGTGATTATCTTTAAGATTATTAACATCAATAACAATTTTGAAAAAAACATTAAGCCTCTAAAATGCCGTGAAAAAATAACCAGTCAACCTTTCAACAATTCAAGCATCATCATGATATACTTTTAAATAATAATCTATTCCTGATAACCCTCCGAAGCGTCTGAAAAGAAGATGGCCTCGAGATCATCTACTATAGAACTTTATTGGAGTGCTATCGATGGGTAGTTTCTCCACAAGTGTTTTCATGTCATATTCTACATTTTTGCACATTTACTTGATATAATACCATTATAGTTGTACATATCATTGAATTAAATAAAAAAAAAAATAATAAATAAAAAAATAATCTTATCAAAGAAGTGAAGGTCATTTCAGATAAACAGCAGAGACTCATCAAACCAAACTTGCCAAGACATTCCACAAACACCTCTGTTAGATAAGTCTGTTGATGTGAGATGTGTCAATGTGCTACAAGTTGTCTTTTTTAATGTGGATTTTCTTTTGGGGTTGGGGGTTCTGATTATGCATTTATCCCCTTAAGGGTAAACCCACTTTAGAGGCTGGGTGAGCCCCTGGAGTGTCTGTATATCCTACACTGTCCAACCTGCTGTTAACAGATTAAATAATTATCTACCTAAGCCGGATTTGATCCCGGAACCTTCATTACAGCAACTCTACACACAGAACTATTCCCTTCATAAAAACCAAAACAGTATAATAAAATAAAATGCTTCGGGCCTCTTAAGTCAGGCTACAACAACTGCTCTCAGGAAAGTGATATCGACTGATTAAGTTAAATTTGAAGCGAACGAATCGACTTGAAACCTTTTTTAGTAATGGAAATGCAAAGCCATGTTTAATAATAACAAGGATTTAGAAGCATTTGGATGCTGACAATATTTTTATACCTACTGATTTTTAAACTTATTCTGACTTAATGAGACAATTTCGGACAGAGTCTGCCTTTGTATTGTTCAACTTAAATATAAACTTTCAGAATTTACACTAGAGTCCTTCATTGGCTTTTTAAAAACGTAAAATTGCTTTTTAACTTACGAATTAAGGGCTGTTGCATCCTTGAAGATACGTATAGCCAAGTGTCACACCAAGGTCAAAGCCTTACAATCGCCTGATCTGAACAAGATGGCGTCCCAATTCGGGACGTCTCAATATAATGGGCGGAAACGGAGAAGAGATGCCCCATTTAAATTGGCGTTTCCTTTTTGACGGGGTTCATCGCCCTCTGGCCATTGTACCTCCACAGCTGTCCTCGTCCAGGTGTGGCAGCTGAATTTGGCAGAACACCTGTACACAAGGAATTGGGAGCGGTCAACGGCCTCTTGAGGTAATGCACCTCGGATGCACCTGTTTTGGTCGCGGGAGGCTCGTCGATAAGGAGGGCGAGGATAAAAACGGGGGGCAAAAGAACAGCTGATATCAGTCCATAATATTATGGATTATATGTTTTATTATGGACCTCCATGAGGTCAGGGACTTACCTCATGGAGGTCCATAATAATGTGAGGTGTATAGCTAGCGATGAGACCGCGTGGATTGTGAATGAGAATCTTAGAGTCTACATTCAATGGCATTAAGTAAATTGGTTCATGAACTAACTACATCAGTTCCACGCTCTCTCTCTCTCTCTCTCTCTCTCTCTCTCTCTCTCTCTCTCTCTCTCTCTCTCTCTCTCTCTCTCTCTCTCTCTGAGAGCTGTACAGGGTGTTTCTGGGTCAAGTAGCCGAACGGAAAATTTGGGTACTTGTGTATTTAATCCACCACCTGAAAAGGCCAAAATCGTACGCATGCGCAAGCAGTTACATTTTATAAAAGTTATAACAGTGACAGTTACATTGTTTACAGAATCATTTGTTCTTTGTTTCTTCGTGCGTCTAGAGTTGTTGTATCCTCATTTTTGTTTGTTGCTGATTTGTTATTTGTTTAGTGGTTACGGGTGGTTTCATTTTAAATTGTTGATGATATATTCCATTATTTATATATGTTATATATTGAATATATTATCTGTATTCAATTATAATATTATTAGTTCTTTTTATTTATTTCCATTATTATTATATTGCATGTTATGTTATGCAAATTCTAACCCCAATAAAAATATTTAAAATGGTTATCCAAGGTAACTGTTAAAAATATAACTGTTATAAAACGTAACTGGTTGCGCATTGGCCTTTACAGGTGGATTAAATACACAAGTACCAAAATTTGAACTAAGGACCTCAAAATAAGAATAAAAATTTCCTATGGAGGTATGTTCGCAAACGCTCTGTTTAAGAGATAATCACAGCTAAAGATTTCATTTTTATGAATTGTTCCAAATAATTTATTCATTTATATTAAATGTCGTTCTAAGTGATTTCCTTAAGCGATAATACAGGTTCGGCATCTTTGTTTAACAACTGCATTGGCTTGGTCTGTACGCTCTCCAGACCTGATACCCCTGGATTTTTTTCTTAGTGGTGTCCATAAAAAAAAAGTTCTGTGGTTTTATGAGACCACGATGCAAGTGAAACCTTTTTTCGGTTTGTAGGCGTTCAACTAAAAATATTTGGAAAGTTATTCGATTTAGGGTATTAAAATTGCGTTCTTAATCTTAACATAATTATGGAAAAATGGGAGTGATAATGGGAAATCAATAGTAGACAAAATATTCAATTATAAAATTTAATTTCAAATTGCGTATACGGAATACATAATTAATACAATCATTTAGATGATTTCTGACATCTGCGGCATCTTTCCGAATATAGTCGCTTTCGATGCAGAATTTTTTGTGTAACAATATTTTCGGATATAAGTTCGCGACTCCGAACGATAAACGTATTAAATCCAACACTCGATCCGGACCTGAGCAGTCTGATTAAGTTTTCACTCTTTAATTCTGAATCCACGATAAGCTTATAATAAACTAAAATGCCAACATGATATAGCATGAATCTATATTATTTTAAGAAGAGGACAACATGCAGACAGTAAAACCGATTTTATATCCATCAACTATTCTAATAAAGGCATTGCAGTTCCAACAACCCTTCAAAATGAACTACTGAGAAGAAATCAACTCCCTTCAAACAGGAATTATTGCAAATTGAAGTTGGCCCTAATTATAAAAGGGCACCCTTGCTTTAGAATCTGCATTTTAATGGAGCGAAAACTTCAGAATTCGTTGCGAACTAGGACCAATATAAGTTCTGATAGCTTCAATCCTCCATGTTAATTTATTAAAAGGAGTAATTTGCACGGTAATTGGGCATTAATAGGCAGCTTGGAATTCAAAATTCTATAATGAATAAGTTTGAAAGAGAAACCCAATGGGTATTTAAAAATTCAACAAAGCATGCTATGTATATAAGATATTTAACAATACATCGATATACAATTTACTTTAGTATAGGCCATTAAATTAAATTGTCAAAATTTCAAAAATAATTGGTCCGCCATTTGGGGATATCCCCCATGCCTATAAAAATATATTTAAACTTGAATAGAAACAAACGACTGAAGTTACTGTAATCAGGTATTTTGAGATGGATGAATTTTTAAATTATGCAGATATTTTACTCATAGCCATGTTTAATTATCTAATCACTAAATTTTAACAAAATAACTAAATTTAATTCATAACTCATAATCATAATAATCACTAGAGGCTCATTGGAGGCAGATTCACTAGAGATTCCAAAATTTGCACTAAACTATTTTGAATATCTAAAGTAATATGGGAAAAAAAAAAAAAAAAAACTGTACCCCTGCAATCCATGTAGGGCCAAGACCTGAACCAAAGGGTTCAGTGCGAAGAGACTGTACTGCTTATTGGACAACGGTTGTGAAGGGACGTGATTTGTCCTAGATTATGCCCAATCGACAGAATTTCCCTTTTTTTGGGTATGATCTTTGTTGAGACTAATAGTCGCTAACTCGACTAAATACGTTTTCATTTGAAAAACATAATATTAGTATAGAAAAACTCAAATAACCTAAATACTTTATTACATGGTAGAGAGTGTGATGTTTCTTGGTCAATGGTCGTTCAGGAAGGTGATTTGACGTAGATCACGCTCAACAAACAGAATGGTTCCCCATTTTTTTGGATGAGCACCAGGAGGGTCCTAGACCCCATAGGATCCATCTCCAGCTGCTAACGGGTTCAATAAAATTCTTCCAGAGAATTTGAACTCAAGACCTACGGCACGGCAAGTCAGTGCTCTACCACTGAGCCACTCCGCTTCCTGGCATAACATCGAGGTACCTCTAAAACGTTAAATACATAATGTGCTACTGTACTTAAATGAACAATAGCTTGTAAAACGGTAGGTTCGCTGTCTTGTGTACTTAAAAATGTATAGTCCAGGATCCATAGTCCATTTTTTCACTTGATTAGTATCAAGCTGAATCTTCGTGAATAGCTTCGTTTCGATGAGACGCCCAACAAATTCTAGTGCGCAAATTCTCGATTGTGGTAGCTAACAGAGATAGCAAGGATAAAATATGTCGATTTGATGATTCTCTAAAATTTATTACTAACTGGTTTTTTTTTGGTAAATCTCAAGATAATTATCTAAATTATTTGAAAAAATATTTGTCCAACAATATGTATAGTTTGATCAAAGAGTCCATAAAAGAAGAAGTAAAAAAAAAAAACCGCTGGTTATTAATTATTTTTGGTGACCTCGTTATCGATCACGTTGGAAGGAGGGGACTCTTTGATCAAACCATACATTTCGTAGGACAAATATTTTTTCAAATAATTTAGATAATTATCTTGAGATTTACCAAAAAAAACCCAGTTAGTAAAAAATTTTTGAAAATCATCAAATCGATATATTTTATCATTGCTACCTCTGTTAGCTACCAGAATCGAGAATTTTCGCACAGGAAATTGTCAGGCGTCTCATCGAAACGAATCTATTCACGAAGATTCAGCTTGATACTAATCAAGTTCGAAAATTGACCATGGATCCTGGACTAGTTGTACAAAGTTTTCTAAATATCTTGGTTTGACTTTAATAAAAATCTTCTGGGCTAATAGCAAAACTGCCGACTAAGAAACTTCATCCTCTACAAATATAATTTCCTCAATATGGGAGAGAAGAACGAAGAGATAGACGATCCAATAAATGCTAATGCCTCGGAGTTGGATATGAGAGTGCGACTGTGTGAGTGCGATAGTGATAGTCATGTTGAGAGCGTGTGAGTGCACAAGACAGTACGTGGGCAATATTAGCCCCGGGAAGCTGAACAATCTAATGTATTCACGAGCCTCCAAAACAAGGGGCACAAATTGAACGGCACAGATGTCGTGGGGGGGCGCAGTGCAATTTTTGAAGGGCCCCATTGCTCGATATTGTCCTCGCGTCTTCTGATAACTAGCGCCCTCTTCCCCTATCCCTTCCACTTATATATATCCTCTTTATCAGCTACTTTCCTCCATACGAAGTATCTTCGGAATAATCTCGACAACGATTGGATTTTATATTTATAACTACATGAAGAGTTATTCAGATTAATAGTATTGCCATATTGGATTGAATAGAAAAGTAACTTTTTCCTTTAGAATAACAAACAGAAACATAATATAAATCTGGCCAGAAGTATACATAATAGATGTATAATATAGTACTTATATGTATCGTGCTAGCCATACCGGACCATAGCCATACCGGGATTTACTATAGAAATAAATATTAAGTTTCAAAATGAGCAAAAGACAGTTAGAAAAACCTGGTCACGTAAGCAGGTAGACCTTAAATGGTGGGGGGGGGGGTGATGATATCTTCCAAGGGGACTTGGCTCTTGAGGAGACACGGAGGAAGGAGGCTGAATTGGACTTCTGGAAGGAAGATCGGCAAGAGTGGAAGCCAGAAGACGATCATGCTCGACGACTAAGGCTACACCTACATTGGGTCCGATTCGGTGCGACGTGATTCTATCACATACGATGCTGGGATCTATACATTATAAATATTTTACTATACATTATTGTAAATATAAATGTATTAAAAATAATTAATAAATAATCTTAATTTTATAAATTTAAAGAACCAAATGTTATAACTCTCGATACATTTCAGTCATTTGGTTTGCTAGCGACGTCTCATCGTATCACACCCGATCCAATGTAGGTGTAGCCTTACCCACAGAGGTAATAAACGAAGAATTATAGAAGTACCCCTAATACCTCAAGATAAGTTTAATTTATTTATGTACGTGTTTTATGGCGATCTTCTATTTTATTTCAATCATTAATCATAATTCCTCAAAGTATCTATTAATCGTGTCCAAAATAAATCTATAAATTATATTTGTTTAATGAATGAAAGGTGTCAAACCTTATTCAACAATGCCAGCCTTATCGCTTATGCAAGAATTTGAGGGGGCATCAAGGATACTTGGAACGTTGTAAACAATGACAAAACAAAATGTATGATAACGACGAGAAGCGGGACATATAGGCATGGACCAGTAAAGATCGGAGACCGGGAACTCCCTGGATGTGAGTCCTTCAGATACCTGAGAGGGATGTTGTCAAGAAATAACGACATGACAATGGAAGTCAAGGCTAGAATTACAGCGGGCAACAAGTGTTTTTTCTCTACGGGAGGTCTTGAAATTCAGGAATCTCTCCCGTAAAAATAAAATCGTTATGTACAAGACAATCATACACCCCGTTGTTACATATTGCAGGGAGACATGGGTCCTAACAAAAGCAGCCAAAGATTCCCTCAAAATTTGGGAAAGAAGAGTATTAAGAACAATATACGGCCCTATTAAGGAAGGCGAGCAATTCAGAATGAGAAATAATGCAGAATTGATAGAATTGCTAGCGGAGCCAGACCTAGTCACGGTCATTAGAAAGAGAAGGCTTGGCTGGTTAGGTTATATTGATCCGAAAAGACTTCCTCGAAAATTGGTGTATGATAATCCGGGAGGAAGGAAAAAATTCGGGAGACACCGATTGAGATGGATGGAAGATGTGGAAGAGGATCTGCGTAGGATGGGATTGCGGAGATGGAGGAGGTTAGCTTCAGATAGACGGAGTGGACCAAGTTGTTGGAGGAGGCCCAGGTCCTACAAGGACTGTAGCAGTGAGTGAGTGAGTGAATGGAATGTGTATATTATACATTCATTATTAAATAATGAATGAATATCAACATGGTCATGAAAAATACCATGCCGCTGTTAACAGACTGGCCAAGATTGAGGAAAGTGAGATCCGAATCGTAGGCATCACTCTTTGACGAAAAATTTAAGGCAATGGGCAGGATTAACATCGATAGAATCGTTTCGTGCAGCGATAATAAAATTAGAGGGACAGTTATTACCGCTAAGATCCAAAGCGGGTAGGTAATTTTAGAACATGAAGAATGGCAAGAATCTATACTTTTGGCCGAACACGGATGGTATTATTATTGTAGTGTTCCGCGTATGTTTTATTTTGTACCATACAATGATAGCATATATAACAACTAATAATACAAATCATAATGCTCTGTATCGTACACCTATTAGGTTTTAGAAATGATACATTAAAATAAGATTGTCCAGAGAAAGAAAATAGGGAAACGACGCACAGTGGAACGAGCGTTAGGGAGGACTGGACATTGATTAATATCTCCGCTTCTGGTTCTCCTAGAATAAGGCTATTGCTACGTTTAAAGCTTTTTGAATGGACTATTTTATTATATAATAAACAGGATCAAACCTTTTAAGGTAAACGTGTAAAAATTCTAGATTTGATATTTCGATGTTAGATAATTTATTATCTAACATTGTACCTATATACTACTAGAATGGGTACAATACAGTATTCTATGGAAAGACAGATACATAGGTATTATACAAAGGAAAAAGTAACAAACGAAATAATTTAATTATTAAACAAAATTAATATAATACTTGATTATTACTTTTGATAGTTAATATACTAGGTATAATTGATATATCAAAATTATAATAAATGTAGGTGCCTATATAAAATTGTTTTATTTAAATAACGAAATTAAAATAAAAAAAATAAAGAAATAAAAATTTAAAAATTTGACGATTCGTTGTAGGGACTATTGCACCTATGTGCACCATTACACATATGTCGTTCAAATACCACACACAAACTGAGTTTCATTGTTAATACTATTATACTATATAAGGATTATTCGGATAAATGAATGTAAACAAACATTGGTAAACAAAAGAAAACTTGCGTAAAGTAGACGCCAATATCAACAGAAATTATTTTAAATTAATTATCAAGGCCCGGAAACGAAAAGAAAAAGAAAAAATCATTTTCTCGGAAAATAGCACCTAGTAGCAGAATACGACTAATGGAAAAAAAACTTCAAACATTCTAGTTATTTACTGTGAAGGTAATTTTTTGGGCGATTTTCGCAATTGATTATTTTAGTTTTATCCCCCAATTTTCACCGAAAAATCCCAAACGTTTGAAATAATCCCAAGTTTTATTTGCCTAAAATATCTTATTATGGATGAGTTTTTTCCCAGTAGGTGCACGATTAATTTAATGCATTACCTCAAACAGTGGATTGCTTTAAAAATATGAGTTTTTAGAAAAATTTATATTTCAATTCAGATTTTTTATATAAGATTTAATTTCACGATTAATTTATCTATGGATTTTGTTGAGAAGAAGTATAAAGTATAATTTAAGATCAAAATAAAGAACAAATTTAGTTATTAGAGAATTTGTTCAATGTCCAACAAATGCGTTGAATCGTTCCACTGTGCGACGGTTACAAAAACCAGGTACCAAATATTCACTTAGGGAGGAAGCAATATAACCTAGGAGGTATCTGCAGACAGGCATATGCACTGACAACAGACCATTCGAAACCAACAACTCTACAGTATTTACTAAGATCCTGACGTCGTAATGAGGTTGAGGCGCTTAAGATATGTAGGGCATATTGCTGATACTCCTGACTAACCCGATTCATGGAAAAAGAAGAAGAGGAAGACCTAAGCTGAGGTGGTCAGATGGTGAGGTGGTGAGGTGCTGTGGCTGTGCCAGGTGCTGCTAGAAAAATCCTCGAAGTTAGGAACTGCATGGAGTCCGTAAAGTTTGGAGGAAACAGTTGAAGGTAACTTAGCGGTTGTAATAACTTATTACACTTGACGGAATACACGATATATTTAATTTCAATTTCATTTAGAATCACTTCGATATCTATAAATTTGTAATTATATAGAATTACAAGGGAGACGTTCTTTGTCCAGATCAGATATTTTTTTATTCAGAAGACTTGTGGAAACTTCCAGGATATTCCAGGATAGGGCAGTAAATAAATACAACTTAGAGAGGGCCTTTAGATAAAGTAGGGAGAGAGGACTTTGAAACTTTGGACATAAAGGACCGGACAATGAGCCATTCTCCTAATTCCGAAAGAGGGCAGTGGGCTTAGAGTGAGCCGGAAAAATGAGTTAAGTTGCGGCGGAAATTAATCCAGGTCATAAAATTAAGTCCCCCGGATCGAGCGGGCTTAACAGCTAAGTCCCTTGGGCGGTGACACGCCCGGGGGTGTTAGCTCTTATCCGCTCCAATTAACAGTCAATCATAACACCCCCCCCCCTCCTGGGCAAATAATGTACTCGCCCAATTTGTCGATAATAAATTTTTCTGATAAGGGTCGGGTTATTGTAGGATTTTTTTTTTTTGGTCTTATCCCTTGCCCGTTTTTTCTCTCTCTCTGGCTTTACCCTCATTATTTATTATGCTTTGTTATCATTATTTGAAAACCGTACCACTACAACCCATTGAGGGTCTTGGGCTCGGTACATGGTAGAGGCTGTTGTTCGGGGATACAGTAAGAACGTGCGGAGAAATTTTCATCTATTAATTGCAGAATATAATAGAATAGAACACAAAAGTAACTTTATTCTGGCACTAAGTCCCTTTAGAATAACAATCATGAACAGAAAAAGAAGCATCATATATATCCTGCCAGAAGTCAAGAAGGCATTAGGGTTAGTAGAAGACATCTACAACAAAAAATGCATGTCAAGACAGACACAAATTCGGCACAGTCATAAATTCAATAGTCCTTTACGCAAGTGAAACATTATCACTTAACAGAAAACAAGAATCAGAAGAAATAAAAAATCTAAGAAGATCAGCAGGAAAATCCTAGGAACATGATATTCATAAACCCAAGATGGTTATAACCTACAATCAATCAAAACAACAGAAAAAGTATCAAACATTTAAATTCGAATTAGGAAAAGACGAATGAAATTCTTTAAACACCTCACGAGATTACCAGATAATCGACTGTCAAAAAGAATATTAAATTATAATAGCTCACTTAAGAATTCAACACCTTGGCTGGACGAACTTCGAAAGGACCTCAAAAACGTAAATTTGTCTGTTCTTTTATTTTAACTTTGTATCACATTTTCTGATTTTCTACTAAAAAATACATGTTTAGTTATTTACTTTCAAGATATTATGTAAATATTGTTTTATTCTGATGTAGGCCTTTGGTCAGATATATATTTATTTAATTCTGTTCATCTCTGTTATTCTAAAGGGTCCCAGAATAAAATTATTTTTCTATTATATCATAAAGTGGTTAAAATTGTACTCACTTTAAAGTGGCTGGGTGAGCCCCAGGAGGGTCATCAGATGGAACAGAGGCCTACCTTGGATGTTAATTGATTAAATAATAAACCTGCCACAGCCGTACTTGAGCTACCTGGTCCGATTGGAGGCGTTGTCTTACATCATTACACAGCTTATCTCTAGTAGAAAAAGAAAGATAGCAAGCCTGGGAAAGATTTGATGGATCCACCGCAGAACCCGGTCCTTGGCACTACTGTCATTTGATTCGTCTCTGCAGAACTCTTTTTATGGTGTAAAGTTGGCTTCAAAAAAGGCTTGTGAAGACCACTTCGTTCATTTTGGCAAGAAATCTCTGAAGTCTAACCTTGATGGAAATACATTTCTACCAAAAAAGTTAAAAAAGATCATTTACAAAAACGGCACATGTACATTGTTGTTTGAAATTGGAATGAATACATTTTCTTTGAAATGACTCGAAATCGATTTCCGTACCAGTAAAAAACTAATACCTACAAGAAACAATATCAGCATTCGAGTTTTATCCAAATTATTAAGGAATGTCACGCCAGTGGATTCATCAAATATCCAAATATTAGACTAAAATAATATAACAGAAGAGGATTCCGAAAATAGCTAAGCTATCGAATTCCTCTCGTATTCAATCCTTACAATCCAAAATCCTTCGTAAAATTCTCAATGGTCCTTACTTTGTTACAAAGAAAGTAATCCATAATGACCTTAATGTCCCGCTTGTTACTGATTTGGCCAGAATCCGATATCAATCTTTTCATGACAAACTTCACTTCCACTCAAATCCACTAGTTTCAAACATCGCAACCTCTTCAATTCCTGATAATCCTCCGAGGCGTCTGAAAAGAAGATGGCGTCGTGACTTTTTAAGTTGAACTTACTATTTGAGTATTACTACTGGGTAGTTTCTTTACTTGCCTATGTCTCCGGACATGATTTATCTTTCATTATATTTACTTGATGTACTCTGTATACATACATACATGTTTCAATTTATACATTAAAAAAAAAATTATAGTTAATAAGAAAAATGCATAAACATATTTCACTAAATTCCCAGTGTTGAAATAACAGAATTAAAATTGAAATATTGGAATAGGTATTTTGTTGCATGTTTTAAATCAATGCATTCCATTTTAAATGGAAATATTAAAAAACAGTGCTATATTTTGTCGTAACGGATTTAAGCAAGTCAGGAAAAGTGACTTTTTTACTCAGCTGATATTTTTATTTTCGATAACTACAATATCCATTTTTATTTCTCAAATTTTAAATCTTTGTTTTTGATTTCTAATGAATCGAATGTTAATCCTTTTCACATTTTAAGTTTAAAACAAATAACCAGATTTTATTCACATTAGCAATTACGATGTAATTCAAGGACTATCAATAAGGTATTTAGGACTAAATATATGGGTAGATCAATTAACCTTTAAAAAAACTATATTGAGGTCCTATATCTCCAGAATTGGTGAATATTTGTATAAATATTCCGATTTCACAAATGGAATGGATAATTTAGAACTTTCAATTGTAATAGTAATTCTAAATTGATAAAAAAATTAATGGAAAATTTGAAACAAAACCTCATATACGTTACATGTCAAGGATATCAGTTCACTGTAGGTAAAGCTATACCGATGGCGAAGTAATACAAATCCACTGGTAACAAGAATACATAATTAGTGAAGTGGCTCAGTATTGCTTAGGCCGCACTGTTCCTAGCACTTCTTAAAAAAAAAAGAAAATAGCTACGTCATAATAGACCATAATTATAAAATGGTACGGCAATACTGTAAGTGAGTTAAGTTGTTGGCTGAGGTTTCGAGTCAGGTTTTGAGTCCGGCTGTTGCAGATAAATTATTTAATCTGTTAACAGACTGTGTGATCTGTAGCCCTGCAAATGTTTCTGAACCTCACCAAACCTCTATAAAGCGGGAACTCTTATTGTTTGGATAAAACCCGGTGTTGATCCCAACCAAGTCACCTCTGCTTCAAACAGAACAAACACTTAAGGATCACTCGTGCTGTAGTAGTTAGTGCAACAATCTTCTATGCCCAAGGTAGCGGGTTCGCAGCGTGTCAGGTGACCCTATCTTTTTTTTTAAACGTAGTAAAAAATCCATGTTAATGCTGTTCTACAAACGAAACGTAAAATGAATGTATTAAGCCTATGTAAGGAAGAAAATAGTTGAGGGTGCAGTCAAATAAAAACACTAAATAAGTAACCACTTATTTAGTGTTTTTATTTGACTGCATCCCCAACTATTTTCTTCCTTACGTCTATCTTCCAGTCAACCATCCCCTCGCTTCTCATGAATCATATGAACCAAATAAAACAACGGGGCCATTTACAGAACTTCTCTATCCCTTTACGCCGCAGTACCAGAATTCAGAACCTAAATTTTCTCGCTACTCCTTCTACTACACCCAGACCGCTGCATCAAGCTCTTTCTTCATTCTCTACATATATATTTTTTCTCATTTATCATATACTTAGTCTGCAATCTATTTTTATAGTTCTGTTATTTTGCCTGTTTTTCTTTCTTAGCCCTGAAGATGACCCACAAAGTGGATCGAAACGTCGGCACATAATTAAATAAGTAACCACTTATTTAGTGTTTTTATTTGACTGCACCCCCAACTATTTTCTTCCTTACGTCTATCTTCCAGTCAACCATCCCCTCGCTTCTTATTAACCCTATGCTTTGAATACTTGAATAGGCATAATTTTTGACTCCCACAGTAGAATCATCCGGTTCGCCATAGTAGCATAAAGTGACGTTAAATAAAGTCTACAGATTATTACAAACCCTGATTTTTGCTTTGGTTTTTAAATACAACAAGTAAGATTAGTTTATATTTGAGTATTAATAATAATAATAATAATAAAAACAATAAAGCTTTATTGGCATCATATGTTTATGACAAAAGCCTTTCCCTTAGGAGGTAAAATGGAGTTCAGCTCCAAAATATAATTTTACAGAATAGTAACAATATAAAATAAAATAACCAACACTCATCACAAACTTAAAAAAACAAACCAAAGCCATTCTTGTAGAACAAATACAAATAAATAACAAAACTAAATCATTACAAATTTCATTAAAATTCAACATTCATTAAAAACAAACCAAAAACGTTCTTTTAAAATAAATATAAATAAATAATAAAACTGTATTTTTACCACTTTCAATACAAAATAAAACAAACAACACTCACTAAAAACCACAAAAACAAAACAAAACTTTTTCCCTTTTATAGACTCTTCGCAATTGGAGTATTAAAAAATATTTAAACTTCTAAATAAGTGTTCCCATTTTTTCTGTAGTACAATGTACATAATTTTATATAAAATCTATAATAACTACAATTGAGGTTTATTATTAACCTCCCCTAACTATATGTTATCCTCCCATATTGTTGTGATATATGGCCCGGGGCCCACCTGATACTGGCGTACCCACCGTGACGTATTAGCGGACCCCGCTACAGCTGTTAATTAGTCACTCCCTAATTTATAGTTAGGTTATAAAAGGCCAGGCTAGCGGGTCGTTGTAATTAGTGATCACGTGGTTAGTCCCCGAGGCCCGTCTTCTGCCTTGCCGATCTTGCACTTCGCCGTCTTAGATATTACTTGATTAACTGCTTAGCGACTTTTATTGCAAAGTCATCTACTCCAAGGGGGGATCTTTTGCAAGGATAGTAATTAAAAGTTTTTATTCATGTCTTTGCTCTCAGGAAAGAGTTTTACTATTGTACAATTTATGGAAGAAGTTTAATGGTTTGCCAAAAATAAAAAGGAGAGACAATTTAGAAATTGAATATTTTATCGTTTAGCAGTAGAGTTATAATTGTTCAATGTAAACCAATCGTTCAAGTTACCCCATGGTTGATCAATCTCTTTGCTGTAGCGGCAGAGCCCTCTATAATGCCAAAGCCTATAGCTAGTGAGAAACTGGCTTACTTCTACGACAACTAGAAGAAGAAGTGAACATGTGAAGTCAGCGTGAATGACATCGATATGGAGTAGACCACCACAGCAAGCAACGAGCAAGGTTAGGAAAAACAGTAACGATCCAAAAGTTAAACATGCCATTCACAGGTGTCTCAAAATCAGCAATTAACGTTATTTTTTTAGTTATCATAATATTCTATAAATCGTCTATTATTTTATTACTTAATCTTAATATATTCAATTAAAATAATCTTTTATTTTATTACTAATTTACAATTATATACAGTCCACTAAAACCAGTGTGGGAATGTACCATATCCCATAAAAATGGAATGGTATATTTCCACATAATCAACTATGTATTTTTGTGTATTATAAAGACTCTCAACAACGAAATGAGGTGGTGCTAGACAAAAATCTGACTTGACATAACTGGACTTAAAAGATGGCTGATGCAACACCTACGCCTTAAAATGTTAATTAGAAGTTGAATTATTACAGTTTTTGGTAGATCACGACTGTCAAGCTGACTTAATGTGCGTTTAAATAAAAATCTGACAGGAAAACAAGTTTTGATACTTTAATACTTCAGGTTTGGGGTTTGCGACATTAATATTTTACCGTCCGGTAAAAGTTGAATCATTTGTCCTAAATCACGCTCATAGGCCAGGTACCCCCCTTAAGGGTACCCGGTTTTTAGAGCCTGGAAGAGCCCGGATTAATTGAAGGTTCGGATAACTGACTTTCGGATAATCGACGCTCCACTGTATTGGGTTTGCCACAAAGGAACATTACCATCAACTAGAAGATGAACCACTGATGATTTGGTAATGCAAGGTACTATTCAGCACAATCTGATTGAATTGAGTGAACTTGACATAAGGTTAGCTTGTTAATGATGCTTAAGGACATTATTGAAATTAAAGCTTTGTATGAAATGTTGTTGTTTTAAAAAATCATGTTTTTGGTGAGACTGACGTTTTGGTTTCAGATATTCAGCCAATATGTTCATTAAATGATTTACATACATTTAGAAGTGAAGCTATCAAAGTTATATTGCTTGAAGTTAAATTTCTCAAGTTTTCGGTCGATTAATATGCAGATTCTGAAGGCTACATTCCCCTTTTTAGATTGATGACTCTTAATTTTCAACGGCTTCAATCTTGAAATAGCGTCTTAAAATATTCATAAGAATTAAGGGTAAAAGTTGAAGATGGGCTGGAAATTAGTAACCTGTTATCATGTTTAACTGCTATTTCCACGTAGCAATTCTTCGTCTTCAGAAAGAATCTTCCTCTTTGGATGTTGCCTATTATAACAACTCATTTTGCTGACCGTTGCTGCATTTAGCAATTATAGATCTTTTTTATATTGAAAATAGTAGCAGTAAAAATATAATTTATTAATTACTAGCTGTCCCGGCAGATGTTCTGCCCTATTATCCTAAAACAAAGGGCTTCCAAATTTTCTCCAACCATTTGAATGCCAACTTCATCCAGTGTTAGTGCATTGAATCATCTCCCATGTTTTCCTACAGGAGTATTATCAGCTCTTATTAACATTTTATGATTACCAGATGGCATATAATCCAGTGTAGTTTTAAACAATGAAATCAATTGATTTTGATTTTGAACCCCAATAAACTTTTACTAACAACTAACGCGCCATTGTTTTGCTTTAATTGACGTCGAATGTTTGACAGCTGGGAACAGTGTGGGTTGTTTAGGAAAAGAAGTGTTGTTTTAATTATTTAGATAGAAGATAGCTAAGATTCCAGTTATTTATTATATGATAGGGACTGAACTCGGAATATATTAGACATACAGAGCTGCAGTTGGGCTCAAATTATATCAAATGCAATCTACTTTAAAAATGGTTACTCATGTTTTTTCCCAAAAATGCACCGATTAGGAGATACAGAATAAAAACTAAAATAACTCCGAATATTTCAAGGTTTTTAAGCCACCAAAGGTTTCCCTCGAAATTTTTACGGTTTTTCTCTCCATTAGAACCTTCTTTGCGCCTTAGCAAAAATATGAAAAAAAAAAAAACCGAATTGGTCGAGCCGTTCTCGATTTTTGCGCTCAGCAAGGAAATGGCGATTCATTTTTATTATATAGATTTGTTACATTGTCGTTTTTAGATCGTTGACGCTTACTTTTTAATCATTTTAATCTCAAGGTAGTATCTTTAATTATTTACAAGAATCAAAGTAATGAGATAAAGAAGAGCTCGGAATTGGTAACCTGTTAACCTATCATATCGAATTGGTAACCTGTTAACCTATCATATCGAATTGGTAACCTGTTAACCTATCATATCGAAGTGGTAACCTGTTAACCTATCATATCGACTTTTCGGATAGAAGACCAAAACGTAGAGATGAAAAATGTAATATACATTAGAAAAAGAAAGTAGAAGATATTTTCATAAAACCAATTGAATAAATGATCATTTTTTATTTGAAAATATAAGCAAATCTTATTTTTTTAAAGAACAAAATACAGTATACAGAATTCGCAGACTAGGCTGGTGCCATGTGAATTCCATTATAAAGTTTTCGAGCTATTACCTGCACGCAAACTTATTTTCTGTCTGGGCTTGTCTTCCTTCAAGAACACAAAGCTCTGCTATTCTACACTATTATTAAAAAAACCATACTACTCACACACACACGTTGTGTGCACAATTTCAGTTGACATAGGCTGATGATGTATTTGTTTATTAATCTGTTCTTTAAATTAACAATTGTATTATAGTAATTAATTGATAATAACAAGTAAATAATATCAATGGTATATAATGGCATGGCATAAGGGCAATAACAAAAACTACTCATTGGTAGTACTCAATTAACAGATTTAACTTAGAAGGTCACGAGGCCATCTTCTTTTTTAGACTCTTTGGAGGAGTAAAGTGAAGTTTAGAACTAATAGGGTTGATAATAAAGTTTGTCATGAAAGGATTGAAATCGGGTTTAGGCCAAATCATCAGCAAATGGGAAATTAAAGTCATTATGGTTGGATTCGTAATAATGGAAGGAGCATTGAGGGATTTTGGATTGCAAGGATTGGATGCGAGAGGACTTCGATGGCTTAGTGGAGCACCAAAGCTCCATTCTGTAAGTCCAGATAGGTCTTATAGTAGTCATGTACGAGGACTCGTTTAAGAATCCTTTTTAATTAATTGGGAGGTTTAAATGTTTCATTAGTAAGTGTTGAAGTAGCCTGAAGTGGGATGGAGTTTCTTCAGAGCTATATTTTTCAACTATCATAACCATATTTTATTTTATTTGTTATTGATTGTATTATTTTTTTAAAATTTAATTTATTGACATTTACAACTACATATAATATAATTATAACAAGTAAATCTGCTGGTATGTACATTATGACATGAAAACACTTGTGGAGAAACTACCCATCGGCAGCACTCCAATAAAGTTCTATAGTAGATGATCTCGAGGCCATCTTCTTTTCAGACGCCTCGGAGGGTTATCAGGAATAGTATGGGAAGCAAGCTGAGAGACCAGCGGATTCAAGTGTGTATGGAGCTTGTCATAGAAGGATAGTTATCTAGTTTGGGGCGAAATCATTAACATGTGGGATATTAAGATCATCATGGATGAGTTTGTTTGTAACATAATAAGGAGCATTGAGGATTTTTCGAAGGATTTTAGATTGTAAGGATTGGATACGAGATGAATTAGAGGGTTTAGTAGAGCCCCAAAGCTCAACTCCGTATGTCCAAATAGTTTTGATAACTGTCATGTAAATGAGTCTTTTGTAACTAACTGGGAGCTTAGAGCGTTTGTCCAGTAAGTGTTGAAGTAGACGAAAACGTCGAGCAGTTTCTTGTCTTTTCAGTCTTGTATGAGGATTCCAAGTGAGACGTTTGTCCAGATGGAGTCCTAGGTAACGGATCTGTTCGACAGGGTTCAGTGGAATATTATTAATGGATACAGTAGGGCAGGAATTCGTAGGTTTACGACGAAGGGTGAAGGTAATTTGATGGGATTTGTTAGGATTTATTTTAATTCTCCAATTTTGACACCATTCTTGAAGGTTTGAGTTATTGGATTGAAGATATTGAGATGCAACAAATGGATCCTTATTTACTGATAACACAGCAATGTGTCATTAGCGTACGTAGTGAGGACAGTGCTTGGATGGTTTGGGATGTCAGCTGTTTATATCGTGTATAGAATGGGACCCAAGATACTACCTTATTAATTTTTAAATATTTTTATTTGAAAAGAAAAGATATGCCCAGGAACGGGACTCGAATCCGTGTTGCCCACGTCACTAGTGTGGAGCTTTGCCAGCTGAGCTATCCTGGCTCGCTTCTCGGCCAGACCTATCTTTTCTTTTCACTGATCCCATATCCCCGAGTTCTCGCAATTTGCGATTTTTACGAGGGAAAGAATGTTCGTTGAAAATTACTTTAATTTGGATCTTGTTGACTTACCTAATTTAAAAAAATTTATATTATTATAATTCATTTTATTTGTTATCGATTTTACTAATTTTTATTGGAAAAGATAACATATGTTCAGGACCGGGACTCATAACCGTAAAAGGCCTATCTTACCCGACATCCTCCGAACCCTACCCTCCTTGGCTGACCCTTCCACATCTCCAGAGCAGCCCAAGATCCCCTATAGCCTAAATAAATTAGGAACGAGGACCAGGAGGGGAAGGATGAATAGCGGAGGGAAATAGAGTGTGAGGCCAAGGTGTCGGTTGCAGCTTGTTTCGTCAACCCTTCTTGTTCAGGGGGGGGGGGTTCCCATCTCCTCGAGGAGTAAGCTATTGTCTTCACTTCCATCAGTATAAAACTAGGCAAGAATTTGTGCGTTTTTTTAAATTTTATAATAATACAATTAATTGTTATAAATATATAATAATGCTCTAGATACATTGCTAATAAATAATATTGGGCAGTTAGAGAGAATTTCGACCGATAAGACAATACCTTGACGTGGTTGGCAATCTGACAAACAACTACAATCTTACAGTCAAATATTTTATTAATTTTTTTATTATTTATTTATTGATATTTACAACTATATTACAGTAATATAACAAGTAAATTGGCTGAGTGATACATAATGACATGAGTTAATGTCAAGTAGAGAAACCACCCACTGGTAGTACTCAAATCGCATGTTCAACTAAGAAGGTCACGTGGCCATCTTCTTCTCAGACGCCTCGGAGGATTATCGGGAATTGATAAGGAAGCTAGGTTTGAAACTAGAGGGTTTGAGTGGAAATGAAGTTTGTTATGAAAGGATAGATAGCGGGTTCGGGCCAAATCAGCAACAAATGGGACATTAATTTCGTTATGGATGATTTTATTCTTAACAAAATAAGGAGCGTTGAGGTTTTTACGAAGGATTTTGGACTGTAGGGATTGGATACGAGAGGAATTCGTAAGTCCAAATAGGTCGTATGATGATCATGTATATGAGTCTTTTGTAATTAATTGGGAGCTTAGAGCGTTTGTCTAGTAAGTGTTGAAGTAGCCTGAAACGTCGAGCGGTTTCTTCTCTTTTCAGTCTTGTATGAGGATTCCAGGTTAATCGTTTGTCGAGATGCAACCCTAAGTATCGAATCTGTTCTACAGGCACAAGTGGGATATTATTAAAGGATACTGAAGGGCAGGAAGTCATTGGTTTACGACGTAAGGTAAAAGTGATTTGATGGGATTTTTGAGAATTTATTTTAATTCTCCAGTTCTGGCACCATTCTTCAAGATCAGTGATATGGGATTGGAGGCTATGGGATACAATAACTGGATTGGTATTGACTGATAATACACATATATCATCAGCATATGTGGTAAGGATAGTATTAGGATGAGTTGGGATGTCAGCTGTATAAACTGTATAAAGGATTGGGCCAAGGATACTACATTGAGGCAGTCAAATATGAAAAGGGAAAAAGAGACCTTAAATAAATGTTAAGCTAGTGGAAAAATTCCAACAGAAAGCCCTTAAGTCTCCAAACTAAAACAGAAATTGAAAATATCTGTCCAATATTTCGCCCATTCAGGTATCCTCAGGGTAGAAAGAGAATAACAGCAAAGAAAAACATTAATAATGCATCCAAGAAACATCCCACCACCTCCAAGGCTCAAATGCAACTACTGAATCATAGGGAAGGCTACTAGACCCCAGCTGGATAAGGTTAGATAAAAACAGCTGATAAATGCTCCAGAAATTTGAAACTTCAATATATACTCACAAAACTTCAAAAAACACACCGGGAAAATAAAATAAAATAAATAGTAGTAACAAACAACTTATTCAAGGTCTTTTGTCTTATGTTTTTGTGTTGTTTATTAGTAATATTTATTTTATTTTCCTGGCGTGTTTTTTGTAGTTTGGTGAGTGCATATTGAAGTTTCAAATTTCTGGAGTATTTATCTAACCTTATCCAGCTGGGGTCTAGTAACCTTCCTTATGATTCAGTAGTTGCATTTGAGCCTTGGAGGTGGTGGGATGTTTCTTGGATGCATTATTCATGTTTTTCTTTGCTGTTGTTCTCTTTCTACCCTGAGGATGCCTGAATGGGCGAAATATTGGACAGATATTTTCAATTTCTGTTTTAGTTACTAGACTTAAGGCTGTTTGTTGGAATTTTCCCACTTGCTTTACAGTCAAATGTTAATTATTGTCTAGTAAGTCTATAACATATATATGCTGATGATGTCATCACAGCAAAAAATAAAAAAGTGCTTTTGGAAACATTCTGAGAATGTGAAGAGGCAGTTAGGAAGCCTCGTAATAAATAAAGAATACACAAAGTACATGCTCTTATCCAGGAAACTATCATCCAGTGGATATCTCCAAGAAAGAGGGTGCAGTTTCGAAAATGTTAAAACATTTAAGTATTTAGAAATAATTATAACAGAAGATAACATACTGGAACAGGAAGCGAGAATCGAAAACAGTAGCAGATGTTAAAGTTTCCTCAGAAACGTGTTCTGACATAGAGCGATACCCCGTAGCCTCAAAATAAGAGTATATAAAACGAAACTTCATCGACAGCAGCATGAAAAATTATTGAATACTTGGGAGAGAAACATTCTTAGAAGAGTGTATGGCCCAACCAAGGAAGGAAGATTTCCGCTTAAAAAAGAATCCCGTACTTAAGGACGAATCTGAAGAACCTGATATAGTTTCTTGTATTTAAAAAAAAATTAAGATGGTTGGGGCACATTCACAGAATGGATAGAAAAAGCCTTCCAAAGCTGATCATGGAGATGGAGAAAGAGGAAGAGGCAGGCCTAAACTGCGATGGATGGATGATGTGGAACTTGACCTTAGGCTTCTTTTTTTTTTTTTTTTTTAATATATATTTATTGAAATTTACAACTGTATAAAGAATACATCCAGTAAATATTATGATTGAATAAATTGACATGAAAAGACAAGTAGAGAAACTACCCAGTGGTAGTACTCAAATAAAAAGTTTAGCTTAGAAGGTCACGAGGCCATCTTCTTTTCAGACGCCTCGGAGGATTATCAGGAATTGAAGATGTTGCAAGGTTTGAAACTAGTGGATTTGGGTGGAAATGAAGTTTGTCATGAAAAGATTGATATCGGATTCGGGCCAAATCAGCAATAAACGGGACGTTTAGGTCATTGTGGATTACTTTGTTCGTAACAAAGTAAGGTGCGTTGAGGATTTTCGGAAGGATTTTGGATTGTAAAGATTGGATGCGGGAGGAATTCGATGGCTTAGTGGAGCCCCAAAGCTCTATTCCGTAAGTCCAGATGGGTCTAATGATTGTCGTGTATATGAGTCTCTTGTAATGGATTGGGAGCTTTGAGCGTTTATCCAGTAAATGTTGAAGTAGCCTGAAACGGCGAGCTGTTTCTTGTCGTTTCAGTCTAGTATGAGGATTCCAAGTTAAGCGTTTGTCAAGGTGTAGTCCTAAGTACCGGATCTGTTCTACAGGACTAAGAGGGATGTTATTAAACGATACAGGGGGGCAGGAAGTCGCTGGTTTACGACGGATGGTAAAGGTGATTTGATGAGATTTGTGGCAATTTATCTTAATCCTCCAGTTTTGACACCTATTTTCTAGGTCAGTGATGTGGGTTTGAAGAGTACGGGATGCTATAACAGGATCAGTGTTGACAGATACTAGACATGTGTCATCCGCATACGTGGTAAGGATAGTATTAGGATGAGTTGGGATGTCAGCTGTATAAACTGTGTAGAGAATTGGGCCGAGGATACACCGGGTTGAGGAACGCCGGCAGATTGAGGAAAGAGGGGTGAGTAGACATTATTATGATTTACTGTGAATGACCTGTAGGAGAGATAGGATTGGATAATAAGAAAGTATGTAGGAGGTAGGAATTTACGGAGTTTGTAAAGCAACCCGGGGTGCCAGACTCGGTCGAAAGCCTGTTCGACATCAAGGAAGACTGCTGGACAATACAATCCACGTTCCAAAGCTGAGGAAACAACATCCACCACACGATGACATTGCTGGATAGTGGAGTGGGATGTTCTGAATCCAAACTGGTGATCTGGGATAATGTGATTTGCATTTAGGATGGGATACAGTCGTTTCAAGATGAGCTTTTCCAGGATTTTACCCATTGATGGTAAAAGCGAGATAGGGTGGTAAGAGGAAGGGTATTCCGGTTTCTTTTTAGGTTTAGGTATCATTTTCACGACGGATAATTTCCAGAGGTTAGGAAAATATGTAGTGCGGAGTATAGCATTATATATGTAGGTAAGGAATAGAATGGCTTTTCTAGGAAGATGTTTTAGGATGTGAATCGTGATGAGGTCGTGTCCAGGAGCTTTGCGAGAAGGTAGTCTGTGAATAATATTCGATATTTCTGAAGGATGGAATGCTTTGGGAGGAAGGGTCATTTGAAGGGGAATATTTAACTCTCTTTGTATATATTCATGGTGAGATGGATTCATGATATCAGGATGAGGCTGAAAAGTTTTAGAAAGGAATTGACCGAACAGCTGTGCTTTCTCTTCATCAGATCTTGTCCAGTCATTGGATTCAGTAAGGAGTGGATGGTTAAAGTCTTTGAAGTGAAGGATCTTTTTGGTGGTCATCCATAATGATTTGTCAGAAGACGTTAGATTTTCAGTTAGATTCGTTAACTTATGTATTTTGAATTTTCTAATTTCTGCTTTTAGTTCGTTAGTCAATTTAGTATAGATAGATTTATCTGCTGGGTACCGAGTTCTGTGCCACTTCGTTCTTGCTCTGCGTTTCTCTCTTAATAAGGTACGAATATGCTCTGGGAGGTCAGTCTTCTGAGAATTGTTAATTTTATGATTTGAGGTATTATCGCTTAAAGTGGTTTTTATTGATGTTGGAAGTTTTTCTATCGCTGTATCAATGTCTTGTTTTGTCTTGAGTGAAATTTTTAAGTCCATTTTGTTCTCCAAATCATAACAGAAGTTGTCCCAGTTTACACGTCCTGTAATCAATCTAGGAAGGGGAGGCTTGGGAACGAAACTTGAATGTAATAAAAGGACCTTAGGCTTCTTGTCGTGAAAACATAGAGAAGAGCAGCGGAAGATCTGTCAAAGTGGAGGACAATTTTTGAGGAGGCCAGGGTTCTTCTGTGTTATTTTGTTTAAGTGCGTTTTGATATTTGGTGTGCGTCCTTTCGATTTTATTTTATGAAGTGAAAACTTCCTTAGCCGCGTTGAGCGACTTTTGGTAGGGGATAAACTTGTGGGTTCGCCTCAGGAACATGCTCGATACAGGTGTTACCTCGCGGTCAGTGCATGAGTTATTTGTTTAAAGGCTAGTAATCCCATTGATATAATTGTATTTATCTAAATAAATAATTATATTTACCTAAAAAGTCGTTTAATAGTAGTACATTTGATACTAATAATAATAGCTTAAAAATAATCGACTTTATTTGTAATAGTTAAATGTCTTGTTTTAGGAAATGAATGATTGAGAGTACAAGTAATCTAAGTATAGTTGAACTGAACGATGATAATCATGCTAAATATATATATTTCTAAAAATTATTTTATTGAATTGTACAACTGTAATATATACATCTAGTACAATGGCTGTATGAATAAATAAATACATGAAAGGACATGTAGAGGCACTACCCATTGGCAGCACTCTAATTACATTTCTATTATAGAAGGTCCCGAGGCCATCTTCTCTTCAGACGCCTAGGAGGATTGTCCGGGATGGAATTGGATCCAAGGATGGAAACTAGTGGGTTTGGATGGGCCTGGAGTTTATTATGGAATGATAGGTATCTGCAATGGGCTAAATCGGTAACATGTGGAACATTTAGGTCATTATGGATGGTTTTATTTGTGACAAAATAAGGAGCGTTGCTAAAAATTAAAATAAAATATATGTAAATGCAAATACAAGGTATAAATAATATCCCTAAATAATAATTATTATTTTAATTAAATTATCGATATTTTTTATTGAGCTTGTGGAGCCTATCATATGTTTTGATGAATAAACAAACTACTTGAAAATATATATAACTATTCAAGAGGTCAATATTTGTGAAAACCAGACTAATGTTAATAATTTAAATTTACAAATTTGAAAGTAAAATAGTTTTAAATAGAATTTTTTTTAGGCTATAATGAACCAACCACCTCTATCCCCCTCCGATCTGGACGGTAAATTCCATTTTAAATCCGGGAATTAGTGACTGTAAATCGATAAGAAATCCCAAAAGATTTGGCCAGTATAGAATTTCCTATCTCAAGCGGTAATTTGTTCTGTTTGGCCGGGTCATGTTACGCTATTTGTCCGAGGAGGGGGGCTTAAATCGATTTCAGAAGCATCTCAATGACTGAGCAAATTCGAACAGGTAATCGATTATCTACTATAATATACTACATACTATGATAGAGTCATGTAGTACAGTGATGTCATATAAGGCAGGACTATAATATGAGAAGGTGCATTTAGGGATAGTTACAATATTGGTAGAACCTAGTCAGTAGGTCTCTAACTCAGTAAGTGGAGTGCAGAATTGCAATACAGAAGGTCCCGAGTTCCAATCGACTGTAGTACAGTCTCTACCATGTACTGAACCATAGCCCTTTCATGGGCTGTAGTGCTACAGGTTTCTTTTACAATTTGGTATGCCATGTTGTATTGCAACGATTGTGGAGGAATGCGCAAGTACTATTTTAGCTTGCTAAAGACACTGGTGACATCTATACAGACATTTTACAAGTCAATGGACAGTGGCTTTGTGATTTGCCAATTTTTAAAAATACTTTCCATTTAACTTATTTAGCACGAAAAAATACTAAACAAAGAGTAGTCCCTTAATTCAATTAATTACTTCAAGACAACGCCGAAAAAAAAAATTATATAATAATAATAATAACTATAAAGCTTTATTGACATGATATATTTATGATAAAAGCCTCTTCTCCCTTAGGAGGTAAAATGGAGTTCAGCTCCAAAGTATAATTTTACAGGATAGTAACAATATAAAATAAAATAAACAATATTTATTATAAAATACAAAACCAAAACCAAAAACATTCTTTTAGAATAAATATAAATAAATAACAAAACTGAATCTTTACAAATTTCAATATAAAATAAAATAAACAACATTCTTTATAAACTACAAACTCATAATTTTGTCCATGTTTAAACTCATAATAAAAAATTGCACGAAAATTGCGTGTTTCCATGTTCGTATTTGATGACATAATAAACAATGTTTGAACAATTTGAAGCGACCATAAACACTGTTCTCCTTTCTTTTTGTTTATATTGAATAAGGATTGTTTTTTATAGTGAAATCAATGGAATAATTTTATATTAATACTTTCATTGTGGTAAGGGAGTGGGAAAGTTCAGTGTTTGTAGGATGTTGTGTTATAATTCTCTGTCGGTCTCGGGTTAAAGACCGGCCATGGCAGAAAAAAGAACTCTCACTACAAACCACAAAAACAATCCCTTTTATAGACTCTTCACAGTTCTGTACCAACAGTCTCTGTCCCTGGGCACTTTGATCCAGTTGGTTCCCACCTGAAAAAAACCAAAAAAAAAAAACCTGTACCACTACAACCCATGAAGGGTCTGGGGTTCAGTACATGGTAGAGACTGTACTGTTTCATGGACAACAGTTCTGCAAGGAGGTGACTTGTCCTAGGTCACGCTCGACCGCCAGATTTTTCCCCCTTATTTTGGGTACCCTATTTTTATAATATTTTATAGAGGCTGGGTGGGCCCCAGGAGGGTCCTAGATCCTAAATGATCCATCTCCCGCTGCAAACAGACTAAATAAAAATCATGGCCTGCAGCGGGAATTGAACCAGGATTTCCGGCATGGTACTCTTCAGTACTCTACCACTGAGCCACTCCTCTCCCTAGTTGGTTCCCACTCTTGGTGTAATTCCATCTCTCCACCTCATGTACTGTCTTCCCCTGCTTCTCGTTTGGCCGATCGGAGTTTTACTCGGCGCTGCTTTTCGACCATCTCTCGTACTTGACACCTAGCTAGATGTTTTTATATAATAGAACTCAAAACTTTTATATGTATATAGTTTTTCTAACTGTTTAATGAATTTACAGACTTTTGGATGTTTAAACTGAGATTACTTCTTATCTACCTGAATAAGATCTAGAATTTATATATATATATAACTCCGGAGTTAACAAACAGTTATTGTTACCTAAATATTATTCACCCTTCAGATCAGTTTGATGTTAACATTAGAACGAACATGAACTTGGATGAAGTTGGATCGATCGCAACTTAGTGGCTGAGCTGAACTAGGATGCGGCCCTAAGTGCATTTACAATAGCGGAAAGTTGGTACCTGATCCATATGTATGCACTTCGCCTTAATCCGCAACCAACTTAATAGTTCGGCTTCACCTCCCCATCGCGGCTTCCTCCCGATCTAGTTCAAAGGGAAGCCTGGGGGTTTTGTAACAATGTTTCCCTTGTGGCGCTATCAAAGGTAGTTCATTGTTAACGACGTCGATATAGTTGTAAACTTGAAAAAATCTTATTATAATCACTATATTGGCTTCCCAGCCCAATCAATGGTAAAAGTCTGATCCTTTGATATGAATAATATTAAAATAATAAAATTGGATGCCACCCTGAGATCTATATACTTAATGTATAGTAATTCTGTATCAGAAATGAATACGAGAAATATCCTTCTCTTCTCTAAAGGTCGTCGTGGTTGACTGACCAGGAGCTTGTTATTAAATAAAGATCCTTTTTAATTTAATTATATAACAATTTATTTATTGTGTCTGATCTTTTTTAAATGGTAACTTATAAAAGTGACAAGGAAAATGGGGCCCTTTCTGCTAGATGTGACAGTCTACATGTTGAGTTGATTACTTCTTGCCAAAAACTCCCGCTCTTTCTCTTAGGCTACACCTACATTGGATCCGATTCGGTGCGACGTGATTCTATCACATACGATGCTGTGGTGTATACATTATACATATTTTACTATACATTGTAGTAAAATATAAATGTATTAAAAATAATTAATAAACAATCTTAATTTTATAAATTTAAAGAACCAAATGTTATAAATTTCGATATATTTCAGTCATTTGGTTTGCTAGCGACGTCTCATCGTATCAAACCGGATCCAATGTAGGTGTAGTCTTAAGAGTTGAGGTGCTTACACAACCTCAAGGTACCTCAATGACCCTTACACTTAAATTTTTTATCCCTCTATGTTAGAATCTGATGGGTGTATAATTTGTTTGATACAAAAAAAAAATATATATATTTTTATTAATTGTTATTTTGATGGTGATTATTTTTAAATATTTTTGTTTTGAAGGAAAACTGGTAGCTCTGTGGTTTAGATCACTGGAACGGAGATGCAGACGCCCCGGTTTCGAATCCAGGCCAGGACAAATCTTTTCACGACAAAAATAGTGTCGCTTTCAAAACAATTCGGCCTATCTAAAACTTTTGTTGAAAATTAGTTAGTAACGCTAACGGACGTATTAAGGTCAGCAACATGACATAGTTTGATTTTTTGATACTTCTCTTCAATCTTTGTAGTAATAGTTCCAGAATTGTAAAGATAAAAAATTAATAAATAGATTATTAATTGCCAAGTCTACAGTCGCCACGGTTTTTTTCTCTCTCATGTAAAATCACTCAAAGTGTACTTAAACGATATTGTTTTGAAAGCGATGATATTTGAAAATAATCACCATCAAAATAACAATTAATAAAAATGAATTATAAATAATATATTGACGTAAGTCTACAAGATCCTAATTAAAGTAATGTTCAATGAACATTCTTCCCCGTGTATGCATCGCAAAAATAGCGAGAACACAGGGATATAGGATCGGTGAAGAGAACGGATTTGTCTGATTTGGATACGACCCCTGGTAGCTCAGTGGTTTAGAGCACTGCACCGGAGATGCAGACGATCCGAGTTCGAATCCCGGCAAGGACAAATCTTTTCTCTTAAAAAAAAAATATATATATTTATAAGATTATCTGCTATGAGCAAAACAAGACTAACTTATAGACCACTAAGCTATTAACCTTCATGCTTTTATAGTTGACAAATTGAAATTATCTTCTTGTTACTGGTTATAGAATTCTTATAATGAAATAACGGTAATTTTCCATGTATTCCATTCCAATTGAATAAAAATAAAATTCGTCAAAGATAACACAGAATAATAAAAACTTATTTCCGTCTAAGATGTATGCTATTTTCAGGGCTACCGGTGGAGGGCTAATATGTTGGCACACAAGTAGGTTTTTCTTGTTTTGTGCCATCTTTGACTACATCCCCTGACCAATTCAATCCATTATTAGAATTATCTACTCAACTATTTTCCACTTAAACATAAATAGAATTCTTACACATCAAGTCGCTGTTTGTTAACTATTTGATGAAAGATTAGGGCACGAGAAGATGGTAAATCGTAGAATATTAAAGTACTGCACTTCCTTCACTTCTGGATTTAGGATATCCTTATCCGGAGCCGTGAAGGATGCAACGACATCTTCCAGACATTGCGGACTCTGTTAATTTTGCCCCCCCCCCCCCGGGAGTTTTGTCCGTTGTAAATTGCCGTCCTCAAGTCTCGTGGGGGGGGGGGGCACATTACCGCTAAAACAAGCCAATAAATTCCCTCCGCGGGGGCAGAATTAGCGTTTTGTGAGGGCGAATGGCTTCCTTTAGAATATTAATCCTCGGGAAACAATTAGAGCAGAGATTCGGAGACTGGGTTCTAATCCTAATGCACTCGGCGCGCGGCTATAAACTTATTTAATAATACTCTCGCTGTTCCTCCTGCAATTAAGGGATTTGAGGTTTAATCCTGGCAAAAACAACGATAGGCATAAACAACCTGCGGCTTCTACTAGTGTCTCCGCAATAGCGCTTTATTTAGCGCAGGGGATGTGCCATCTTGCGCATCCGACCAAGGAGGAACAATCAGGAATCGAGAAGGAGCAATAAATAAATGTACAAACATTACCTTCCAGAAACTCAGGACTGATTAATTTATTATGGAAGATTTTTAATTACAACAGGTGCGGGGTAGCTGTATAGAGTACCAGACGGTTCTTGGTTCATATCCGGCTGGATCACAGAAAATGACCCTGAATCGCGGGAAAATTAAGCGGTTAAGCTTGATCTATGACTAATGTCCTCCCTGTAAAACCATTGTCCTAGAAATAGTACACTTGTTGCCGGCTCCTTCGGTTATGTTTGTTTGTACATTGAACACCACTTTATGCTGCTTTGGCCAATCATACAAGGCTACTGTGTCCTAAGCTTTGTCTATCCAATCAGAATTATGATAGGAATCTTTAACTCGACACCGTGAAGGTTCGAGGCCCCATTTTACGTCGCTTCCAAAGGAATGCCTATCTAAGGATTTGTTGCTCCTTTAAAAAATCCTCGGGCCATTTGCCGGATTCTGAATCAGCGATCTTGTGCATTGTTAGTAGTTATGCAAACAACAAGATTACAGGTGATCCTCTGTTGATGTGAGATGTGCTGCCTGCCAAAATTTAAATCATCATTGATTTAAATTTTTGTTGTAAATAATATAATGTCTGGCGAATTGTTTTTTTTTCTTTCTAATTGCATTAAGGTAAATATATATATATATATATATATATATATATATTATTTTTATAATTTATATATATATATAGGGAGCGGAGTGGCTCAGTGGTAGAGCACTGAGTTGCCATGCCGGAAATTCCGGTTCAAATCCAGCTGCAGGCCATGACTTTTATTTAGTCAGTTTGCAGCGGGAGGTGAATCGTATAGGATCTAGGACCCTCCTGGGGCCCACCCAGCCTCTATAAAATATTATAAAAAAAGGGTACCCAAAATAAAGGTACGCGGTTGAGCGTGACCTAGGACAAGTCACCTCCTTGCAGAACCTTTGGCCATGAAACAGTACAGTCTCTACCGTGTACTGACATGGTACATTATTGACGCTTCACTCATCCTGTCAGACATTTTTAAAAACAAGTTATATTAGTTGATATTGTTCATATTTTTGTTTAATTTTCCGCTTTCTTTGTTTCTACCTTACATTGTATTTATTATACATTTGTAATTATCTATTGTTTCTCTCTATTTAATTATTGTAATCTTATCTATATTATTTTTTATTTCTTGTACTCTGTTTTTTACTATTTTTAAATGGTATCACTAGAGGTAATTCGCAATGTTTTTTGTCTGATTTTTTCTTTCTCATTTGTTAATTTAATGGTAGTAATTAATTAAATATAATCCCATTGTACTCTAAGACATAATAATACCCTGTATAGAAACCTGTATTGTTATTCTAAAGGGACTTGTACCAGAATAAATAAAGAATTTATTATTATAACGGGTGTGGTGTAGCTTTTTAGAGAGTAGATTTGTTATGCTGAAGGTTCAATTTCGGATGTTGTCTAAAAAAAGGTACCCTAAATCGGGTGAAAAATTTGGCAGTTGAGCACGATCTAGTACAAATCAGCTCCCTGCACAAACGTTGTTCTAGAAGTAATACCGGCCTTGAGCCTAAGGTATACTTGTTCGTTTATTTAACGTCACTTTATGCTGCTATGGCTAATCCGACGATGGTACAGCTTAGGTATCTTTTACAAATACCTGACAACGTACAGGCCATACTCATTTTGCGCCCTTTCCGAATGACGGTATAACCAAAGATTTTTTACTTCTTAAAAAATCGTTACACCACCAGTCAGATTCCGAGCCAGCGACCTTAGGCACAGGGTGTTGTTATGTTAACTACTACACAACACGTGACCCCGAACCCTTGCCTTCGCGTTTACTATGCCTATTATTACTATTAGTATACTTTATAATAATATTATTATAAGTAAAAACATAGGAAGACGTTGACATGTGACGAGGCCATATTTTGGCCAAAAACCTGCTAACTACAGGCTGAGCAGTGAACTCAATCACAAATGATACAGCGAGGTTACTCTTGTGTTTAATTTGACGAAAACTTTTCGCGACTAATTGAAGCCTCGAGGATGTGCGAAACTGGAGCTCCAACCCCCCTCCCCTCACTTTATCTCTCTCTCTCTTTCTCTCTCTCTCTCGTCCTGCCTATAACATCTGTCCTCCTACTGCAAAATCGATAGCTATTTTATTCAGTGCTTCTCAAAGCTACTATCATAATATTTGGATTTATGTATATATGTATATATTTTATTAAATTAATAGATATTCTGAATGGAGAGAATTTTATAGGTTTATATAATTTTGTCAGTAATGCAGGTCGTTATAGAAAATTTTTAATTTCAGAAATTAATTATTAATGTCAAAAAGAAATTTGATTTATTTTTTAGTTTTGTTGTTGTTTAGTACTTTAATCAAACTCCCGGCAGACGGTATAAAGTACCATGCTGTGGTTGCTAATGTGGAAAATAAAATTAAAAAGAACAGTTGTAAATAATTTAATAATAAAGAGCATTTTATATCTATCTATATATTTTATTAACATATATTTATATATACTAATATAATTTATCAATTCTAAATCTAAGTGGTTCCCTATGATCACTCTTTGATTTAATAAAAAAATATATACGAATTTGTTGAATTGATAGCATGCCTTGTGATTTCTTTTTTATTTATAATATATATCATGTATTATTGGTATGTAGAGCAAATTTAAATTTAGTGTTGAACTGAAACATATTTTAGGGGTTATTATCTCGTTGTGTGTATTTGTGTTTTTTCTAAGCAAGCTTTTACTTTATGTATATCATTTGCCGTTATATCATAATTTAACTAATAAACATATGAGAGAACTGTATCATCAGATATCTATTGTATCATTCTTTATAATATATCAGAACTACAAGGGATGTTAGGTAAACTCAATCGCTACTAACAGAACGAGGGAAGCGTTCTGTATCAAAAGGGGATATCTCCAATATTTCTAAAATTGAAGGATGGAATTAGTTGGGGGTGCAGTCATAAATAACACCAACTAAGTAAAACTTATTTATTATTAGTGCCAACGTTTCAACCTGCGTTGTAGGCCATCTTCAAGGCTATGACAGAAAAACAATCAAAAATATAATTTTATCTCCCCGAAGATGGCCTACACCGTAGTTCGAAACGTCGGCACCAATAATAAATAAGTTTTCCTCTCTAATATTTTTAAAATTGATTTTTTCACATTTTCCGCTCGTTTAGTCAAGCAATTTTGTCTAACATGACAGTCTTATTTTTCATGGTTTTAGTCCAGTTATGAACCAAAATTTCAAGAATGATATTTTTCGCTTGTTTAGTCAAGCGACACTTTATGCTCCCGAAACATAATGTCCAAAACAGGGCTATGATATATGTTAAGGCCAGATGAAGTAGTGACCTTATAAAGTATTATTAATTTTAATCATAAAAAATTTATATCATTTTTTCTTAAAAGAAAGAACATTATCTTTACTTATTTTTCACATTTTTTATTTAATATAATAATTTAAACGTTTATTTCATAGTTGTTTAGAACAATTTAATTTAAAAGGTAATTTTATTTGTTTAGTTATAAGTGTAATATTTGTAGAAAGTGTGAAAACATATGTTATAAAAGTGAAGAGAGAAAAACAAAAGAGAGTCGAGCGGCTTTTGTTCGCCCCGGCGAGACCGAGCGAGACAGTGTTGACGCGAGCCCTTAGCCGTGCACATCGTTTGCTCTCTAGGAGCCCAAAGTTGTTTTGTGTGAATTTGAAGAAGATACTAATTTGCTGCCCACCTGCAGGTGTAATTAGTTTAAACCTCGTCATCTATTCGACCAATTCGAATTGACCCAGTCGATCATCTCAACGTCTGTTGTCTCAACGTCTTCGCTCGCCCTGCCGACGAAAATCCTCTGTCGTCTCGACATCCAGCTCGCCCTGCCGAGAATCTACTATCTACTGGAAACTATTTCGACAGACAGATCAGAAAACAGCATAAACATTCATTATTTTGTAATAGATTTTATTTGTAATTTAATAGAGTTAAATTTACTATCGTAAGATTAAATAATATTTGTTTTCTTTTTGTTAATAATTAGTTGTTGATAATTTAGTTAATATTAGTAACTTCATTTCTCATTATAAAAGCGTTTGAATTGTTCTTTAATTTAATTAATTGTTTTTCATTCTCAAAATTATTAGTTATTTAATTTATGAAAATTAGTTTAGAAAATTAATTAATTAATTCTAAATTAATTTAGAAAATTTTTATTAGTTTAATAAAAGGTTACAATCAAAATGACATGCGATCTGGTATAATTGAATCAGAAATTTATTTTCCTTATCCATTTCGGAGCTCTCATCGAAAGGTCCAATAACTATTTCGAGGTTGCTCAAACAATATATAAGGCGGGAATGTGTCGTATTATACAAATGTGCTTCACAAAACTAGATAAAAATGTGAAAAAGCACTTGGGAGTCATCCGCTTTTAATGCTGGATGTCCTTTATTATAATTTTCTTTTTTTATATATGTATGCAGACCTGATAAAACAGAACACATAACCTTGTCAATATGTTAATAAAAAATATCAATATGATATATCGATCGCTTCTTCAAAAGAACCACAACATAACTCAAAATTTGCCTTTTTTCAGATATTCCATTTCCAACATGTTTTTTTTAATAAAGTCATATTTGAATAGTATCATGCATGAACTTGAAGTTTTATCGGAATAATGGCGAACATTATAATTAAAAAAGTTGTTTGTTCATTTAACTTCACTTTATGCTGTTATGGCTGATCGCCATGATATGGGCTTCAGTGGGAGCCCACAATTTTGCCTATCCAAGTTAAATTAGGATAGAAATATTTAACGAGTACCTGATTATCGTACAGGCTTGGGACCCCCGTTTAATGTCCCTTTAAGAAATCTAGGCCCACCTGCCGGGCTACGAACCCGCGATCTTGGGCTTAGTAGGTCGATACGCTATCCACTATACCACAGGACACCCTAAATTAAAACAGTTTCAAGCATTTAAAAAATTTCTAATGGTTAGTAAAATAATTTTAATTCCATCATTACAATAGAAATGATTTGCTATACCAATAGCCAAATTTTTATTTTTTTTAAACTTATCTGGTTTACATAGACTTGAAAAAATAGGTTTTATGAGCTATGACATTGTTCTTTTGAAGTAGCGGTACCTATCTGTGATACTTATCGACGCTCTTTTAAGGTACAGGCATATTTCTAATTTATGTCTGTAAATTATACATGGTAAATAATAGATTAGTAAATCTTATTATGTTTTTATTTATTTATTTAAGGAATCATAAATGAAGAATGTTAACAGATGTAAACCAGTGGTTTATTTCTCATCTGCTTAAAAATCGGCTAGCCACAAGATAGAACCGCTAGCCTGTTTATTGGCTATTAGAGATTCCGTTTGAGGCCAGGTACACACACACATACGTCAGTGGGGTCATCCGAGCGATCAAATATTCATGTGCCGAGCTCCGCCATTGGTCGGGAGGAGTTGATAGAAAGGTTCTGATTGGCCGACAGCCGCAGCATCATTAGTGGCCTCTCTCCTGTACACAGTCCTCCGGCAAACACCCCGCTCTAGTCAAGACAGCACCGCCACACTTCTACCACCCCCTTAACATAAATATTTGCTCTATTGTGGTCAGTTTCAATTAGTTTTCAACTCGTCATATTTGCTCCATACCCACATCCATATCCTGCCCGTGTTTGCTGGACCGCCATTCATTACACACTGAGCCACATTTTATCCTATATTAGTGTGTCCCGGGTGTCCTTTGCCCAGAGTGCCTCACTCCCTCTCTTTCTCTCTCTCTCTCTCTCTCTCTCTCTCTCTCTCTCTGCTAATAATTATCTACAGATCAAAGGCAGCGTGTCGCCTGGAGCTTTTAGACTCGCCGAAAATAATTAAACTTGCAATGTTGTTTGTTCTTGCTTTGCGACTAGTGAATTTATAGGAAACCTCTATAGTGAAGAAAGTAACATTTGTCCCGGTAGGAAAGATACGATACCGTGGAAAAGTTCATATCAAGAATAGTTCATTGATATTATAAGAAAGTTTTTGATGTGACTAAGTCTTTAAACTTGCTTCAATAATGGGAGACAATTTAAAAATATCGAATGATAACAGCATCGGGGGATACATTTTAGTGTTGCAGCTACATTTCTATCATCCCCATCCGAAATTCAATTAGGCCACTGGATAGCTAAAGGATCAAAGAATTTAATACGGTAAGTGGGGACTGTGATGCATCGCGCGAAATTTCCATTCAGTATAACTTTTACCAACACAAATACCAATTTTTATTTACCAACACAAATACTCCATCTCCTCCCATAACCTTACCGCATCAAAACTCTCCGAACACGCCTTATCCCTTAAACACAATTTTGACTTTGATAATACATCCATCCTAGCTTCTGTTCCCAACCATGATAAACGCATACTCTCTGAAACCATCCACATAAATTTAGATTCCTCCACTGTTAACCTCAACATCGATTCAAACAACTTATCCTCTTTCTACTCACAAATTTTCAATTTACTAAATAAACCTTGAATTAGTTTACCTTGTTATTCCTTCCCATTGTCATTCTGTTACTACTATAGTCTCTTTCCTATAATTCTTATTTTGACCTCTTGACATCAATTCCTACTGTTTTATCACCCTACCTTTTCCCATTAATTTAGTCATTATTTTTCGTGGCCCTCTATAAAATAGTCATGATACACATTTAAATATAATAAAATAGTCAATATCTCTTAAAAATAGTCAATAAAAAATTACTATTAATATACAATTAAAAAATAAAAATAAAAATTAGTCATATTTTTGGCCGTCAGATATCGCTGGCAACACCTTCATAACGTATTTTTTTTTGTCAGTTAGACCGCGTCCATTCTTGCTTTAGCCTTCTGCTGCTACAGGTATGCACATTTTTATTACTCATATCTTCTCCTCACCCCTTTCCTTCTCGATTTTGCACACCTTTTTCTCATATTAGCTTTTTGGCATCCATCATATGTTATTATTATTTGAGATTTCATGAGCATTTAACATCACTTTTTTATCATATTTTCTTCGATTTCCATGCTCATACCATATTGTTACTTATATTTCTATACGTTCCTTGTATATTTGTCATACATTTATACCACTTCATACTATATGTATGCATTTTAAAACTGTTATACTCTATATTTATATCTTGACTTGCTACTGTTATTATATACCCTGGCAGCTCTCTTCCAATAGTCCATCTCAGTAGCAAGTAGCTTTTTTCCTAGAGCAGCGCTTATCGCCCACGTCTCTGCTCCATATAGCAATATGCTTTCAATTATGGACTTATATATGAGCTTATTGGTATCTTTCGTCACATCCATTTCGTCAAAAGGACCGAGTTTTGGGGGGTCGCAATTATCTTTATCTCTTTTTCCGATGTTCCATTGTTTTTGATATTATATCTACACATATAAACAAGTGTTTAGTAGCAGATGACTGCTTGTCATTTGTTATTTATTGTGAGAATAATGGATAATCGTCATGACCGATTAACAATGAATAAGCAGGTACCACAGGAGTTCCCAGAGCTTCTTTCCCAGCCGCGTCCAGGTTGAGAACAGTGGAGTCTGGATAAGAGGACTAGAGCCTCAGATGTTCAGGACATGAGTGGAGATACTGGCCTCTGCCAGAACCCCAATGGCATATTTACAATAAAACTCTAGATCATTGCCTTTTTGAACTCCAGATAGGATTAGAAAGATGAGTGGCGATGGATATTGATAAAACGAGAAGATTTGGGTGTTTTGATATTAAATTAAATATATGTACAATTTGGAAGTACAAAATGAAGGTCGTGGTATAGCACTCATTGGATACGCTATAGAGAGCATTATCTATGGCTCTTAGGACAATATATTGAAAGGATTGGATGCATTTAGTGCTCGAAGATCTTGTCCTACAGCTTAAGTCCATACGTACAACTTGGTCAGAGGATAGTCTTGTAATTTGCCAGTTTGTTTTTTATTGACAGTTAAGTCCTGCTTAATGTTCTCTTTAGTTAGCTGAATCTTCTGTTGAGTTCTTGTCTTTTAAGTCTAGTCTATGGATTCCATGTATGTCTTTCGTCTAAGATGAAATCAATGTATCGCACTGTGCTAGATCTGGGTAACGGTATGTTACTAAAGAGGGAAGATGAAAATATCTTCCGTCGTCTGTGCCATTTCTCAATCTGAGAATATACGCAATACGCATCTATTTGAAGGCTGGATGAGGCTGGATTTTTTTCTGCCATTCTTCTCCAGCGGTATGTACCCATTGCCTTCAGGTCACACTCCACATCGTCGTGCCACCTGAGATGGGGCCTCCCTCTTAATCTTGAACCATCATTCGGTATGTCGTACATCGTCATCTTCTTGGAGTTCTAGTTGGGTCCATCCTCTCCACATGTCCCAACCATCGTATGGTCTAACTTCCCTGGAGACCAATTCCTACTGGGGTTCGTCGTTTTCTCCACAGTTCCTTCCATACTTCTTTGTCTCTGGCTGTCCTCATCCAGTTTGGCCCTGCAATGGCTCTTATGTAGTCATTCCACCTTCTTCTTTGCCTTCCACTTTTTCTTTTCAAGCCATAAGGAGTCCATTCTGTTCCGTCCGCAATTCTAGCCAGATGGCCAGCCTATCTCCATTTAATTTCTTTTACAGGAAGATATATGTTTTTGAAGCCTGTTCGTCTTTTATTATAAATTATAGTATATTAAATATATTTAATAATTGCTAGTGGACCATGTGGGATCTGTAGACCTTCCAGGGGCTCACCTATCTTTTAAAAAGTGGGTAACCTCAATTTGGGGAATTCCGGAGGTTGGACGTATACAATTAGTCTTAGAAACAATACAGTTCCATCTATAGAGACAACTTTTCGCACGAATCAAATAGGTCGTCTATAATCACAGCGTACAGTCCTTTGACAGATTAGTTTATTGCATTGTAAAATTAAATCGATGGAATTATTATTGAGTTTATAAACGTCCTGGAATAATCAATAATTTTTAAAGTGAATTGCAAAAAAAAAAAAAATCATGACAGAAATCTGTGGGTATTCCAAATCACTACTTGAACAAAAGGGTCAATAGGAAATATTCCATATTTTTTTCTTTTTTTTAAATGATCCGTGGATCGAGGAGGACCCTCTAGTGGCCATATTGACTTTTGCATATTTCATTACAAATAAAGAGCCTAAGCCGATTGCTAAGAGCCTTTCATATGTTCCGCCATTGTTCGCCTCCAAAGAGGAATCCTTTTTAATTCCTCTACCTCGTTGGATGCTTTACCGATCGATCCTTGAACGGAACAACAATAAATGTTTAATGGAGTCAATGGTGGTTTTACCTTTCGGGAAAGGATACATTAATTCACTTTCTATAAATAGGCATATTAACTTCCTTGAAGGAAAAGAAATGGCTGTCCAGAGGGAAATTTTTATGAAAGAAATAGACCATGAATGGGGTTAGCTTTTCTCTGGAATATTTTTCTTTTGTATATTTCCTTAATGAACAAAAAGATACCCAATTTTTATTTATTTTCTGAAGGTACTATTTGACCTCAATAATTATTTATTGCACACAAATATTTATTTGCACTAAATAAACCAATTATTCTTGAAAAATAAACTGATAAGCCTTTTTTTTTTAAGGTTTCCCTATTGAGTGGGAATAAATTGGACAGGAAAGGATTTCAGATTGATATCGGGTTCGGGCCAAATCAGCAACCATTTTGGGCATTATGGATGAAATTATTTATAACAAAGTATGGAGCATTGCAGGGTTCTACGAAATATTTAGAATTGTCGAATCATGGAACATATTCCGTAATCTACTCCGCATATTCAAATAGGTCTCATAATAGTCATGTATATGTGTCTTGGAGCGTTTGTCTGGTAAGTGTTGAAGTAGCCTGGAACGGCTACGATAAAATTTCAAATGGTATCCGTTGACATGCAGGTTTAGTTCTATATAAACATGTACCACTACAACCCGTGAACAGATCTGGGGTTCATTACATGGTAGAGACTGTACTGCTTCAAGGAGAACAGTTGTGCAGGGAGGGGATTTGTCCTGGATCATGCGTAACAGCGAGATTCCCCCCCCCTTATTTTGGGTATCCACTTAATAGAGGTGAGCACCAGGAAGGTCCTAGATGATGGTCTTTATGATCCATCTCCGGCCGCTAACAGACTAAATAAAATTCTTGCCAACAGCAGGATTTGAACCAGGATTTTCGGCTCTACTACTGAGCCATTCCGCTCCCTTTAGTTCTATATATTTATAAATAATTATTTCACATGACATCTTGGAATTATTAATCAAACCCTTTACAAATCGGAAATAATGAGCGCACATAGCCGGACGGAACAGAGCGTGATGATGGGCCTATGGGAACTAAAATGGACGCTAACAGCTACAGCTGGCCACTGCCTCCCTGATATAGCAGCTTTTAATGGACGTGCCACCGCAAATGAGCCGATAATGGCGGGCCAAATGTCCCGCGCCCGCCAACATATCCCGCCAATAGATTCCCGCCGGTTAAGCCGTAATAAATATATTAGTCGCTCCCGGTTCAAACATTACAACTCCGCGGGTTTAAGTCCGGATTAAACCTCCAATATTTATGGTCCCACCTCTCTCAGTGTCAAATTACACACTCTCGTTTGTTTGTTTCGTTTAATGTCACTTTATGCTGCTATGGCTAATCGGACGATGCTACAGTGGGAGCTTTAAACTTTGCTTATCCAGGTATAATTAGGATAGGGATATTTAAGAAGTAATTGGCACAACATAGGCTCGGGATCCACTATTTTACGTCCCTTCCGAAGGAGCGCAGTGGAGAAGATATGCTATCTTGTGGTTCTGACCTAGAAGGAACCATCAGGAATCAAGATAGAGCAATGTATCGATATGTAAAGACATTACCTTCCGGATGTTCATGACTTATTAATTTATGATGAAATGTTTAAAATTACAACGGATGCGGTGTAGCTATGTAGAATGCAGTGTTGTTATGGTGAAGGTTCTTGGTTCAAATCCGACTGAGGCTAATAAAATCGTGGTTCCCCGAAGAGGAAAAACTTGCCTCCCTGCACAGCCTTAGAAATATTAACGTTGGGTATGATTGTTTGACGTCACTTGAGGCTGTTATGGATAATCGGACAATGGGGTCCTAAATTTTGACCATCCAAGTTTAATTAGGATAGGGATTTTTAACGAGTACCTGAAGTCACACATGTTCGGGATCCACTATTTTACCCTTCCGAAGGAGCGCATAATCAAGGACTTTTAACTCTCTTCCTAGGGGAACCTGGTCGGCTGCGAATCCGTGATCTAGGGCATAGTAGGTCCTTATGCTAACCACTAAAGGTGGCCCCAATCTCCGCTCGTTATTATTGCTTTTGTTTCTGTTGAGGCAAATTGTCAGTGTGTACATGATTCAACATGATACAATTATTTATAAAATAGCAATCAGGAAGAAAATAAATTTGAAGTATGTAAGCCACCATCGCTTTAATTAGTGCTGATGTGACCATATATCCAACGCTTAACAAGATATTAGAAAACCTCTAGCAAGTTTATTAAGAGGTTAGAAAACTTTTTTTAGAGGCTTAGAGTGTCCCAAGTGGGTGTCCAGATACCATACAGTCGACTTTCGACAGTTAACAAAATATATTGTTTTTTTATCAAATTAATCTACTTTATCAAATAGTAGTAGATTCGGCATTGTTTTGGTGATGTGAATATTGAAAGGAATAGGTTTGACTTAGGATCTGGGATATCTAGGAACAACAACATTTTTTTCGGTCTGGACACCGCAAAGCCGTCGATTTTTGTCTCGAAATTTAAAAATTGGAGTTTATTAAACTTTCATCATCATCATCATATTATAGTGTTATCTATAAATGTGAAACGTGAACCTAAACATCGAAGCATGTATAATGTCGTTGGTTATTCAAACAAAAGGAAGGTATTGCTTAGAAAAGCAGAGACTAATGTGGAATTTGGGAGAATTAAACGTAGGATTAAAAAGGTTAACATAATTGAAGTGATAGCTTAGTGAAGGTTGAGATGGACTTGTGGAGATGGAATTAGTGTTAAGGCGACTGTGCCTAGGGGAGACCGGGGCAGGTTGTAACAAAAAAAATTTCGAATTTTTTTTTTCGTTCAAGTGTTTTAACTAACCAAAATTTTTTGCATGAATGTGTACTACCATATGTTGTGAACAAATTGATTAAATATTTATGACAAAATCTTTGTACACTAAACGACCAGATTTTTTTTAAATAAATCTGAACCTTTGTTACAATTTGCCCCGCCTTGGGGTAAAAAGTAACACTATTCGGGGTAAGTTGTAACACATATTTTTCAATGCTCTATTTATTTAAATACAAACATAAACATACGGATAAACCAAAAAAATATATCAATGAAGAGTATTTCATTAAGTGTTTGAAATTTTAAAACAAAATATGGTATTAGTATTAGTGTTCACCAACTATTCACAATCACTATCGCAATTATGGCAGATATATGGAAAACTTCCGTCTGTGCAATCCTCATGCGACCACAATTTGCATTCTCGGCAGCTAATCCACTTTTCTTTGGGTCTACTATTCGCATAGGATTCAGTGCAAACTAAGCAAAAATACTCTTCTTCTGAGGAATCATCTGATGAAACGAAAACTTTTTTCTTTAATTTCTTCACTTTAGATTTTATAATTTCTTTGGATTTTTTGGACTTTCGACTATTTTGTTCTTCTTCTAGCACATCTTTTTCTGGCGTATCAGTAAGTATCGCAGATTTCCTTTTTCTTCGATTCCTAAGGGTTGAGTTTCGTTGCTCAGCCTTAGGAAGTGGGCGAACAAACTCTGGAGAGAACGTAATCTTGCCTTTAGAAGTTCTTTGGGAAGTAGTTCCATTGAATCCTGAAGTTGAAGCAACTGGTTCTGGTTCAGAAATTTCAAAAGGAGAGGAGATTACACTAGCTGGTAAATTAGATGTGGGCAAGTCGGGAGTTTCTTTGGGTGAGTCAGCTGACGTCGTAGCAACAGGTTCTAGCTCAACTGTTTGAGACAATGTAGGAGGTGCTGGTGGCAGAGCTGGTTGATCCGTTACACTTGATGGTAAAAACTCGTCGTCGCCGAAAATATCTCTATTAAAAGGTTCTATGCCAGAAACCTTGAAACCTTTCATTATATTTATTGGGGTGGTCGCTAACGGTAGCGCATCTCGAACTAAAGATGGAATATCATAGATTGTCATAGACTTTCCGGGGTTGTTTCTAAGCCAACTATCTTGAGTAGAAGATAAATATTTTTTAAACGGCCCATATACACTTTTGTCCAATGGTTGGAGGCGGTGCGAACAATGGGGCGGAAATGACAACATTACCACCCCATTATCTTTTGCGTAATTTATAGTTTTTATTGCCAAATGGGAGTCATGATTGTCCAATAGCAAAAGAACTGGGTTTTCTTTCGATGGCTTAACATGACCAACAAAGTGCTCCATAAATTTGTAAAATTCTTCTACCGTCATCCAACCGGAACCATTTGCTGCGCCAATGGATCCTGGAGGGCCGTCTCTAATAAAGTGATCATGGTATTTTTTTCTTGGAAACAGAAACATGGGAGGCGTGCTATTTCCTATTGCACTTACGGCAACACATACAGTGACCAGGACCCCTCTTTCACTAGAAGTTATTCAAAATTGACTCGGTATTTTAATTATTAAAACGGTAAGTAATTACCTACGTACATAATAATGTGGTGGGGCAAGTTGTAACATGTTACATTTTGCCCCGATGGAATTGTTACAACTTGCCCCGAACTTGATTTTTTCTATTTTTCCTAGATAAATAAAAAAGTAAACGTCAAATCACTAAAACCTTTCGTTCGAATAACAATCTAAACTGTAGCAATTAATTAGTGACAAAGAAAATACATTTCGACCGTTTGTAATATTAGTAATTTGAAATTAAACTCAGAGTCTAAAATTTACTTACGTGCTCGAATTATATTCACTTCCGGGAATAACTAGTACACTAACGCTTACCGCTCGATTGTCTGCGTGCAACTGATCGTCACAGTGATCCTTGCAAGCGTATGTATGATGCAGGGTTGCCAAGTTTTAAATGCGGGAAAAACTTGGTGTGTTACAACTTACCCCGTGTTACAACCTGCCCCGGTCTCCCCTATACCGAGGCATATGTGGGAAGTTTGCATTATGGGTGATCTTGTATATTTGTATTTTAGTAATGATCGATGGACAGAGGTTGGAAAGGAAAGATCGATGGATCGCCATCGAGCTACGTTTTCCTATAAGCCTTATCATTATTTTGTATTATAACTTTCACATAATTATTTTTAAAAAAACCTGTACCACTACAATCCATGAAGGGTCTGGGGTTCAGTACATGGTAGAGACTGTACTGTTTCATGGATAACGGTTCTGCAAGGAGGTGACTTGTCCTAGGTCACCCTCGACCGCCAGATTTTTCCCCCTTATTTTGGGTACCCTGTTTTTATAATATTTTATAGAGGCTGGGTGTGCCCCAGGAGGGTCCTAGTTCCTATATGATCCATCTCCCGCTGCAAACAGACTAAATAAAAATCATGGCCTGCAGCGGGAATTGAACCAGGATTTCCGGCATGGCAGCTCAGTACTCTACCACTGAGCCACTCCTCTCCCGAATTATTAAAATATGCCAATTTTATGCTCGTACTGATGACACATAAGTGCCGATGAAATGGTACCTCCTGTAGACTATAGCTCCACCTGCTAGTGATGCCTGACAGATATCCTGGGCGCAGACATCCTGCAGACAGAACAAGGTCGTCCGCTGCAGCTGATGCTTGAAGAGGACTTGATGAATGGACTTAATATCCTGCTTATTAAACTTATAATAACTCAGAGGGGTGGAGCAGGAGAAGAGCTTTCAAAGGGACAATATTTTTGTTGACATTGTTGAAACTGTCTTGGTCATTGCCAATATTGTTTACAATATCTATACCTTTAAGGTGCCCCTCACTACTGTAGTGAGCATAGTAATTACATTAAATATACTAATACACCCATTTATATCGTTGTATACTACGAAATGGGTATAATAACTTATTTATCCATTATATCATCTGATTACCATATTTTCCTAATCCAGCTTATTCCCTTCACATTATAGTGAATAATGTTCAGTGTCTTTTTGTTTAATTTTTTAATCTTTTTTAATTCAATAGTTTTTAAATTAAAAGTGTTTATACATTTATTAAAATGTGTAATAAATGAGTATATATTTCATTTATTGCACTTTTCGAGTTTTAACCAAGCTAAAAATGGTCCCCGAGAAAGAAAGAAGTTTTGTTACCAAGCAAGTTCTTCCTCAAAAAAAGTTATTAGACTCTCTAAAAAATTTATTACAATTGTTTCCAAATAACTAAAGTGACTAAGCTGCTCATGCTGATGACACAATTGTCCCGTTAGTTACTGCCCCAAAGCTACTTCAACTTTTTCAAAGAGTGGTTTAGTGCAGTATAAGTTTCTTTTAAATTTTACCCGTCTTCGTTTCTCTTTTGAATTACGTACTACATAGTATTTAAAAGGATCAACCTACTTCAAGGTTAAGGATATAATTCTTAAGAAAAGTTAGTAGTCCATTTAATTACATCACATTAGTTATTGAGCCCATGGCAACAATGATTCAGTGAACTGAAAAAAAAATGCTAGGCATCATATTGTATACTTAATAAGTAAACATGTTAACACTTTTAAAGTTTATTAAAGACTGAATCGCATGTATACAAAATCATATGTTTTAATAACAACTGACAAACACGTCAGTCCTCGCCAAAAATGTATTAGAATTTTATCTAAGCAAAATACTTCCATACACACAAAATATAAACAACACAATCCAAAATTCCACGAAATGAACATCCCCATTATAAAATCATATATTATAAACCACATATCAAAGATACAACGTTCCACACTTCTCCAACACCTGACCAAAGTTATTTCTCTTTTTTCCTCTCAGTTATCTGGACTAACTATGGGGAGATTTAAAAGACAAAAAATTGCATATTTCTGCAAAACAAGGAGACAAATAGAGCATTTTGATCACATTCGATGGATGCGATATTGCGCAAGTGCAAATGTAACATGAAAATAATACTAAAGATATTTTAAAATATTGGAGACAGGACAGGGCACTCAAAATGTCCAGAAGAGTTAACATTGTAATATATAAGAGTCATCTAAGAAAGTTACATCAGTCTCTTCCATGTACTGGACCCAAAACCTTTTTAGCGTACTGGGCTCAGTTCATGAGCTCATAATATAGTGTAGATTGTAGTACAAAAGACTTTTTTATTTACAAAGTCTTTGAAAAAACAAGGTAAATACAGAACATTAAAACTTATTTTAATAACCTTATTTCAACAATGCTGGAAGCCTATATCGCTTTAAATTTATTATTTTTAAGTTTGAAGCAACCGCCCGACGTTTCAGGCTACTTCAACACTTACTAGACAAACGCTCTAGGCTCCCAATCAACTACAAAAGACTCATCTACATGACCATCATACGACCTATTTGGACTTACGGAGTAGAGCTTTGGGGCTCCACTAAGCCATCGAATTCCTCTCGTATTCAATCCTTACAATCCAAAATCCTTCGTAAAATCCTCAACGCTCCTTATTTTGTTAAGAAAAAAGTCCTTATATAACGACCTTATAATAACGTCATTATAATAACGACCTTAATATCCCATTTGTTGCTGATTTGACCCGAACCCGCTATCTGTCCTCTCATAATGAACAAACTTCATTTCCACTCAAACCTAGCTTCCTCATCAATTCCCGATAATCCTCCGAGGCGTCTGAAAAGAAGATGGCCACGTGACCTTCTTAGTTGAACTAGTGATTTGAGTACTACCAGTGGATAGTTTCTCTACATGTCATTAACTCATGTCATTATGTATCACATAGCCCATTTACTTGATGTATTATTGTAATACAGTTGTAAATATCAATAAATTAATTTAAAAAAAAAAAAAGTTTGAAGCTAAATCGCTAATGTCAAGCTTTCACAATTCAATGACCCGAGCGGTCACTCCCGGAATATATAACATAGCTGCTTATCCAAGAGATAAAAAACATATTGATACTAGAAAAATATCATAGATTGATTGCTATGTTCCTTAGCAGCTATGTTGAACTTTATAATACCCATTGGATTGCTCTTTCAAAATTATTCATCACAGTGTTTTGAATTCCGAGCTGCCTATTAATGCCCAATTACCCTGCAAATTATTCCTTTTAATAAATTAACATGGAGGATTGAAGCTATCAGAACTTATATTGGTCCTAGTGAGCGACAAATTTTCAACTTTTCGCTCCATTAAAATGCAGATTCTAAAGCAAGGGCGCCCTTTTTAGATTGGGACCAACTTTAATTTGCAATAATTCCTGTTTGAAGGGAGTTGATTTCTTCTAAGTAGTTCATCTTGAAAGCCTACTGAAACTGTAGGGCCTTTATAATAAGAGTTGATTAATGCGCTATCAATTTTTTGATTCCCTCCTTGGAGTAATAGTATATATATATAAACAGTTGAGCGTCGAATATAATAATTGAAAAATGACAAACAATTGACACTGTATTTATACAAGAACATTTTTTAAATTTTAATGTGTAGTACATAAGTTGAACAAATGAACATCAATAAACGTATGTTCTTTCATAGCAAAACACAAAGGGTTAGTATTAGATTGCTTTACATTTTTTTTATTTATATATTTTTATTATTTATTTTTATTTTAACTGTATATTTTTATTTTTTTTAATTTGATTTATATATTTTTATTTTATTTATACATTTTTATATTATTTATTCATATTTTATATTATTTATATATTTTTATTTTATTTATATATATTTATTGTATTCATTTATTTTTTATTTTATATATATATTTTTATTTTATTTATATATTTTTATTTTATTTAGATATTGTTAATTAATTTATTCAATATATTTTTATTATATTTATTTTTCTATTATTATTATATATATTTTTTATTGAATGATTGTATAGCTATTTAGCGCTATTACTTATTGCCTACAAGTGGCAGCAGATTTTAATAATATTATAGATTGCTTAATAAATTATAGATTTCTTTAATGTTAACTTCTTAATCGAAGCTAAATTACTAATTATTGTAAGTACTTAAGAAGTATGTATACCTTATATTAATGTATTCCTCTAGAAACTACGCGAAAAATTCTTTTTTAAGTGCAGGCACAATAAAAACCCACTTATCCACCTCCATTAGGCTACACCTACATTGGATCCGGTGTGATACGATGAGACGTCGCTAGCAAACCATATGACTGAAATATATCGAGAGTTATAACATTTGGTTCTTTAAATTTATAAAATTAAGATTATTTATTAATTATTTTTTATACATTTATATTTTCCTATAATGTATAGTAAAATATGTATAATGTATACACCCCAGCATCGTATGTGATAGAATCACGTCGCACCGAATCGGATCCAATGTAGGTGTAGCCTTACGCGTAATATTTTGAAGTGAGCGGATGCCTCCTGTGACATTATTGACATTTTTTTAACGATCCTTCTTAATTTAAATTTATATTCGTATAGTTAAAAAACTGTTGAAGACTTGTAAGAAATATATTATAATTATTATGAATTGAATGATATAACATATTTATACAAAGAGGTTTCTTATTAACTCTGGACTATCAATACATGTTAGTGATTACTATAGAGTTAACATAGTAACTGCTTTTTTCACATTCTATAGTCTAACCATATCCTCTTTATACTCTCTCTCTACTATAAGACTGGTTACAACACAGAAAATATATCACAACTTAAAAGGTGTTAGGAGCCGACAAGTATGCATAATAACCTTAGGTCATCAACTCAATTTTACAATGTTATCAATTACAACCTGTAATCCATTAACTGGATCATGTATTGTGTTATGAGGACAAGATATGCGAACAAATCACACAATCCTATAAGAATCACTTTATTTCATTTCTCCATCAATCTCTAAACCTGTGAAGGACAATATTTGTGACAAATTCCGGGATAATGAAAAATGACCTTTAGTAGAAGAGGAGGGTAAAAGGAGGGGAAGGACAGACTCGGACAATGGGAAGAATCTGTTAAGAGAGAGCAATATTGTACGTGCCGGGGGCTATCTTAACTTAGGAAGGGACAATGAAAAAAGTCCCTCTTAGGGATAGGGGAGGACTTCTTTACTTTCCGTTTGATCCCTATCTCCTGGATGCCCCGTCACGGAGGGATTTTTCGATGACGGGACAACTCTATCTCCCTCGAGTTCTTTATGTCTTTATCTCTCGGAGACTCATCGCTCTGACAGCACTCGTCTCTGGGTTCTTATCAGCTCCCGCCGGGAGTACTCGAATATATTTGGCATTAAGGTGATGTGCCCCCCTTCTCCCTGCGTGGATTTTCTATTCTATATGTACATATACATAAATAGTTCTTTATATATGTAAATTGTGAGGAGAGGAGTGCCTTCAGATGGTAGAGCTATGTGGAGAATGTGGTTTGGTTTTTATTTTTTTATAGATGCAAAATATATTAAAAGCTATCGATTTCCTAAAATTGTAGCAAAAACTAAAAAAAAAAATACTGCAATACATTTTTATAACGAGGTTTCTTTTTCTTTTTTAATTTATTAAATACAGAGTATCAGTTATCCAACACTGATCTCCAGGTCTCTCGCAAAAAAAAAAAATTAAATCAAATTAGTTTATGGAAACGGAAATGAATTTACTGGGACACCAAATCACATAATAATGTGCACATTGAAAAAATAGAAAAAAAAAACAACAAAATACCAAAGGAGGTTCCAGAAGGAAGAGACAAACCCCTCTCGAAGAAAGGGAAAAGCAAACCAAACATAATTGATTGATTCAACAAATTCCAAAGCCAATTGAAATGACGGTTTTCTCTTTTAAAACGTTGCGACCGATATTTAATAGAATAAAGAAATATATGAAATAAAAACCATTTATTTTTCTGGTGTTGTAGCCTAAATCGTTCTAAAACCTACAAGTTAAATTATTTAAATAAAGATGCCTACGACTACAATTTTCTTTTATTTGTGAATCTCGAAATATTTAATATATTGTTTCGTTAAGTTTGTAAACTCACACCAGAAAATAGTAGGTAGAATAATCTTTGTATCTGTTATAAGGACATGCATTGTACTATAGAGGGGATATAAAATAAATCTACAAATGGAATCAAAATATGGAAGATAAGATGTCAAAAATTAAAATTTTATGGACCAATTACTACCCCTAACAAGACTCTTCAATAAATTAGTACTTACATATAAAAGTTCTAGTCAACCACTCCATGGATTAACCAAGCTAAATAGATTTTAAAAAAGAGCAAAAGGAATCAAGTGATGTTATAGACAAAATGTTTGGAAACGAGGTAGAAAAATAGATAGTAATACCACAGAAGAAAGCAGTGAAGAAACCAGTAACAAAATGGATAGAGAAGAGAAAAACGAAATCACGTCAGAATGCAGCACGAGTCCATTTAAAAATAAATAAAATATAAATATCATCATCATCATCATAATCCTTCCCTCTCTACCGTCCTCTATAGAGCTTGGGCCCAGGTGTCCCTCTCTTGAACCAATTCTCTCCTCCTGCTCTAGTCCAGCCCAGGCTTCCTGAACGCCTCCCGTACGCCTTCTTCCCAGGTAATCCGTGGTCTTCCTCTTGGTCTTCTTCCGTCTACTCTCGTCTCATACGTTATCCTGGCAAGTCTGGAGGGCTGGACGAAATGACTAGGTGCAGTGCTGACTATGAGCAGCAAAGGTGAAGAAATGTTTCTCCATCTCTTTAATTTGGTATTGAAGAAGAAAAGGATATCGAAGGAATGGGAGATCGCGGTTGTGGTGCCTATCTACAAGAAGGGAGACAATAGAATATGCAATAACCATCGATGCAAGCAAGCTCTATTAAAGAATCCTAGAAACAAGGGTAAGATGAGATACCGACTGCCAGATCGGAGAGGACCAGGATGGATTCAGAAACTCGAGGAGTACACAGGAGCTGACATTCACTTTGAGGCAGGTCATGGAGAAGTCCACCGAGAAAGGTAAAGAACTTTCTGTCTGCTTCGTGGATTTAGAAAAGGCATTCGACCGAGTAAAAATTGAAGATATAGAGCGAGCATTGTCGGAAAAGCAAGTAGATATTGCCACGATTCTTGCAGTCAGGAGTCTCCAGCGAAAAACAAGGAACATTTTTAGGACTGGCAACCACACCTCCAAGGAGTTCGGGACGATGCAGGGAATACGCCAGGGGTGCAGCCTAAGTCCCCTACTGTTCATATTGGTGTTGGATGGGGTGCTGAAGAAAATACGCTGCGAAACAAAATATATAAATATATAAAGATAATTAAATATTTTAAAAATCACATAATCTCTTTATTCAAATTTAAAAAAAAACTACCTCCGTCGTAAACCGGCGATTTCCTGCCCCCCATATCGTTTAATAACATCCCTTTAAGTCCTGTAGAACAGATCCGGTACTTAGGACTACACCTTGACAAACGCTTAACTTGGAATCCTCATACTAGATTGAAACGACAAGAAACAGCTCGCCGTTTCAGGCTACTTCAGCATTTACTAGATAAACGTTCTAAGCTCCCAATTAACTATAAAAGACTCATTTACATGACAATCATTAGACCCATCTGGACTTACGGAATAGAGCTTTGGGGCTCCACTAAGCCATCGAATTCCTCTCGTATTCAATCCTTACAATCCAAAATCCTTCGAAAAATCCTTAATGCTCATTACTTTGTTACGAACAAAATCCATAATGACCTGAACGTCCCGTTTATTGCTGATTTGGCCCGAATCCTATATCAATCTTTTCATGTCAAAACTTTATTTCCACTCAAACCCACTAGTTTCAAACCTCGCAGCCTCTTCAATTCCTGATAATCCTTCGAGGCGTCTGAAAAGAAGATGGCCTTGTGACCTTCTAAACTGAACTTTTTATTCGAGTACTACCACTGGGTAGCTTCTCTACTTGTCTTTTCATGTCAATGTATTCACTCATTATATTTATTGGATGTATTTTGTATACAGTTGTAAATTTCAATAAATAAATTTAAAAAAAAAAACACAAAAAAAAACTATGTTCTGAAATTAACACTCTCTCCATAAGAAAACTCCCTAACTTTTAAGTCAGACTTAATAAAAAATGAGATTTTCTTAAAGGGAGCGAAAAGTAAAAAAACAAAACAGAGAAAATAAAACTAGTTTAACGTAACAAGGAAGGAAAAGAAGTTGGAAACGGGCCCGAGGGAGGAGAGGCGGAAGAGGAATTTAAAAGATATTTTTCGAAAGAATGAGAAGAAGGGGCTGGAGATAGTCGTGAGGGGGGAGGGGGGGGGGGGGGTAAAGCTACGAGATTGGAGCGAGTAAATGGCAAAGTTCTCTAATAGGCAACTCCGCAGGGAAATTCTGGAAGGAGTGAGACCTTCTGGCGATTGGAAGGAGTCTGGAGCTTCTGGGATCTCTTCGTCCGGGCTGGATAAGCAGCAGTACCGGGTAGGTTGAGCGAGGAGAAAAAAAAGGAAGATTGGAAGGGGTCCAGGATGAGGAGAAATAGTTACCAGGAAGCTTCTGGAGTTCTAGCCATTTCGAGGATTAGCAATATTTATAGTGTAAAGATACATTATACACTATAAATATTACTATTCCTATATGTAGAATACATATTGCAGAATATGACTTTCAATCATTTCATAAAACAAGACATTTAACTATTACAAATAAAATATTTTAGGGCAAACAAAATGTTCAACCAGTTATTGTTTTAAGTTATTATTAGTTTCAATTGCACTAATTTTAAATTACTTTTTAGATACAGGCTTTTGATCGAGTATGGCACCCAGGCCTCCTTTACAAAATCCGACAATTCCTTCCTCCTACATACTTTTTGATCATTCGCTCCTTTCTAGCTGGCAGAACATTTAAAGTAAGTCATAATGGTTCCTACTCTCCTCTCTATTCCCAGTCTGCTGGTGTTCCTCAAGGTAGCATCCTCGGTCCTATCCTCTACACAGTATATACAGCTGACATCCCAACCCATTCTAACACTTTCATCTCCACCTATGCTGATGACACATGTGTGTTATCAGTTAATAACGACCCATATATTGCATCCCAATCCCTTCAATCACATTTATCAAGCCTCGAAGAATGGTGTCGGAATTGGAGAATTAAAATCAACTCCAAAAAGTCCCATCAAATTACCTTTACCCTTCGCCGAAAACCCATGACTTCCTGTCCTACTGTATCCTTTAATAGTACTCCACTTATCCCTGTTGAACAGATCCGCTACCTACGACTCAACTTAGACAAACGTCTTACTTGGAACCCTCACACAAGACTGAAAAGACAAGAAACAGCTAGACGCTTCCGACTACTTCAACACATACTAGACAAACGCTCAAAGCTTCATATCAATTACAAAAGACTTATTTATGTTACTGTGATAAGACCTATATGGACTTACGGAATTGAACTATGGGGCTCCACCAAACCATCAAATTCCTCTCGTATTCAATCCTTGCAATCCAAAATCCTTCGCAAAATCCTAAACGCTCCTTATTTTGTCACAAATAAAACCGTCCATAATGACCTGAATGTTCCATATGTTACCGATTTAGCCCATTCCAGATACCTATCATTCCATAATAAACTCCAGGCCCATCCAAACCCACTAGTTTCCATCCTTGGCTCCAATTCCATCCCGGACAATCCTCCTAGGCGTCTGAAGAGAAGATGGCCTCGAGACCTTCTATAATAGAAATGTAATTAGAGTGCTGCCAATGGGTAGTGCCTCTACACGTCCTTTCATGCATTTATTTATTCATACAGCTCTTGTACTGGATGTATATATTACAGTTGTACAATTCAATAAAATAATTTTAAAAAAACAAAAAAACTTTTTAGATACAAATAATAATTCTATTATCAATGGAGTTCTAACCTATAAACTGAAGTTGATTGAACGGAATTGTATAACTCATGCACAGACCGACGAGTTTACCTCTAACAAAATACGCTAAATGCGGCTAAAGAAGTATTCACTTAAAAAAATAAAATGGTTCTCTTATAAGAAAGTTTCCATTTCTCTAGGTCCTGGAGAATATTTGGAACCTGTCGAGCCATAATAAGGCTCATCCTGATCCTTGCGATGCGATACAGATCCTGAATAAGGAAAGAGGATTGAAAAGAGGCAGGACTGAAGTTGAGAAATGAGGGACCGCATTGCGACTGATATAACGTATGATAGTTACCCCTCCTCACCCCCCTCTCTTCAGGGCAGGCTATCCGGTCTTCTCCCTTATGGCCTTTTTATCTCATTATATGTCTTCTTTTTATTCAATGCCTCTTTGCCAACTTCCATCAGCTTCCTCCGGAGATCGCTGAGGATAAACCTTCTTCGCCGATCTAGTCAGATTGTAGATCTCCTACCCTCCCCCCTGTTTGTCTTTTCTGATAAGATAAGATAGAGAACTTCTTTACTTGGTTCCATTTGTATGTTTATTGTAAATTAATTCTATTAAAATATGATTAAAGGACATTATGTTTGTTTCTTAAACTGTTTAAGATTTTTAAACTTTTTTTCAATTCTTCATTTCCCATGTAGTTGGAAGTATTCATTTATTTATTTAGTCTATGTGCATCCGGAGATGGTTCTTTTAGGACGTAGGACCCTCACGGGGCTCACCCAGCCTATATTAAGTGGGTACCCTAAATAAGGGGGAAAATCTTGCGGTTGAGCGCATGTCTCTACCATGTAATGAACACCAGACCCTTCACGAGTGGCAGTAGTAGAGGTTTTTGTTTTTTTCACACTACATTTAGAACACAGTTATTACGTAGTCCTGAGTTTTAACTTCTGTCGGCAGTCCTCATGATTGGATATTTATTTTTGTTATTTCATTGATTCGTATGGCTTGTTCCCTGGAGGGTTCCTCGCACCTAACAATTATTTGATTTATGACGCAAAGTTCAGTGAATTGATGTATAACCTTGTTAGCTGCGTTTCTGCTTATATCTACCTAACTTCGCTGCGCTACAAAAGCACATCAAAGAACATAGACTCGTCAGTCATATTCCCTAGATCGCCAATAACATATATGGACGCAATCCGACAATCACTGTGGACTGATTACTTTTCACTCGTGCCAACTCTATTGCTTGAAAGTCATAAGTTTATGGAGTGACTAATAAATTATTATAGCACCTAATAACTTCTATTGCCCCATGTAGTATTATAATAGAGCGTTATTTACAAGCATCAATCAACTATTAAATGTGTAGAATTATATTTTGTTACGGCATAGAATAAAACAAAAAAACTGGAGTCCATTCGAAGCTATTTAGGGCCTCGGGCAATTAAGATCAATATATGATTAATACCTACCACAAAATTTAAACACTAATACTGTACATTATTAGATGATAGAGACAATAGACGATCTACTATAGTTCATAAAGGGATATCTTTGGAAAAGCTATACAGATTTGGAAATATTTTTATTTGAAAAGAAAAGATATGTCCATCTGGGCGACCCGGGTTCGAGTCCCGGTCCTGGACATATCTTTTCTTTTCAAATAAAAATATATAAAAATTAATAAAATCAATAACTAATAAAATAAAATATACAGATTTGGGTACTTCTCTGTTAGAGGAGGGCCACAGTTGATAAGAGTAGAGAATATAGCAATGTTGTAACCTCTTGACTTTCGTTAGTATTTGCCATATTTTTTGTTTTATTAAATTTATAATTTAATTACTTACTAACTTAATTTTAGAAGTAATAGAACCGTTGGATATAATGATAATAATAATAATGTATTTATTTATCCTGGGACAAGTCACTTTAGACTAACAATACAGATATTATAAGCTATTATGCCTTAGAGTGTAAAGTAATTACATTTAATTAATAATAAAAAAAATTAAAATGAATTAACAATAATTAAATAAGAGAAATAATTTATAGTTACATATATATCAAATTTATCCCAAGCACAAAACAAAAATAATGAAGAAAAATTCAAACAATACTGTCAGTGATTTACACTTATTTTCTTTATTTCTTTTCTTTTTTTTTTAAATATCTAACCAGATGATATAAATACATATATACGAGGTTTATATCCCATATACTCATTATAAATGTATACATAAATAATCACACATACACAAGTGTACGTTAATAATACATCATTCATTCATCGAATGAGAAAATTTTAACTCAAAATTGATCCTATTTACGATTTTTGGGGAATATTAGGTGATGGAATTTAAGGGATTTGAAGGTTGGAAGATTATTGGAACGACGAATTGTAGAAAGTTTATGGAAGGCTTCTAAATGTTTTCTATTTCCCAACTTTGTGGTTTTTCATTTATTAAAGCATTTGCACATTAACTAACCAGGTCGTTAACGACTCTTATAATTTTCTTAAAACAGCGTGCATTTTCAAACTATTAAAAGAGTTTTGGAAGTTCAAAGAGGCGAAATAAAAAAAGAAAGATGAACAGATGGAGATTGTTGAGAATCTTATCTAATTGAATTTATGATTTGAGAAAGGTACAAACTAAAGGAATAATATTAGATATTTATAATTTATTTTTATTAATTGTTTTTTTTATGGTAATTATTTTTAAATATTTTTGTTTTGATGATAAAAGATTTGCCCTGGCCGAGATTCGAACCTGGGTCGTCTGCTTCTCCGTAGCCACTGATCTACCAGGGGTCGTATCCAAGCTATACAAATACGTTCGCTTCACCGATCCTATATCCCGGTGGTCTCGCAATTTTTGTGATGTATGAGATTGACTATTGTCCTATATGTTGACCAATTATGGGTAATGCTGTGAATCGGTGTCTCTAACAATTGATGTTATTACTGTTTTGTTGTAATTAACTACAACCATCGTAAAGTGGACTAAACATCTCTTGTTTTTAAATATTAAAAAAACAGTAAGGCCCCGCTCTGAACTGACAATCATCCGTTGGATTTTTTATATCTTAATCGAGGAAAAGCCAATAATTTTAATTTATTTTTATTAATTGTTATTTTTTATAGTAATTATTTTTAAATATTTTGGTTTTGAAGAGAAAAGATTTGCCCTGGCCGGGATTCGAACCCAGGTCGTCTGTTTCTCAGTAACAGTACTCTAAGCCACTGACCTACCAGGGGTCAGACAAATTCGTTTTCTTCACCGATCGTATATCCCCGTGTTCTTGCAATTTTTGCGATGTATAGGTGAAGAGAACGGATTTGTTTGACTTCTGGTAGCTCAGTGGCTTAGAGCATTGCTACGGAGAAGCAGACGACCCGGGTTCGAATCTCGGCCAGGGCAAATCTCTTCAAAACATAAATATTTAAAAATATTTACCATCAAAATAAAAATTAATAAAAATAAAATATTGACGTATATCAACAAGATCCTAATTAAAATAATGTTTAAGAACATTCCTCCCCATGTATACATCGCAAAAATTGTGAGAACACGGGAATACAGGATCGGTGAAGAGAACGGATTTGTCTGACTTAGATGCGACGCCTGGTAGCTCAGTGGCTTAGAGCAGCAGACGACCAGGGTTCGAATCCAGCCCAGGGCAAATCTTTTCTCTTCAAAACAAAAATATTTAAAAATATTAGATATTATTGCGATAAATTGGCCTACAGATATAATTTAAATTATATTTAGATGTTATAATTATTAATAAAATGTTGTTATTTATGAGATGTGAATGTTATTTTGATACATAAATGCTATACGATGGTGAAATATTTTGTTACGTTTGTTAATTTCATTTAATGGGTATGACAAATCAGACGATGCTACATTGGGAGTCCTAAATTTTGCCTATTTTGTTACGTTAAAACTCAAAACAAAGGCGCTCACGTCTGAATGTAAGGTTAAGCAATGTTATCAGAGGCGCTCCTCTAACAGTGAAGTACCTACATTTATTCCGTTGAACAACTTAAACTTATTCTTTGTTTATTAACTTACTTCGATATAGTAAGTAAGCCTTTTTGAAACCTTTCTTTCTGAATCGAGATACTTGCAATGAGAAACTTGGCAATCTTCTTCCTGAGGACTCCTTCCAATCCCATCCTGAGAGGGCGACTTGCCCAGGAGAGGACAACAGGAGAGAGAGGTAATTACCGGGGAAGTTGAGTCCCGAAGGATATGCAAAGTCGATGGGATTGAGTCGTCTCCCAACTCCCTACTCCAATCAGCTCAACAGCTACTCCAATCTCAGATTCCTCCTTCTCCTCTTCTAAAAAAAAAAAAATACTCTTGTTCTAAACACCATTTAAATACATAAAATCTTCCCATTAATGTCACGCCTCCTTTACTTTATCTCATTTTAACCTTATTTAAGAAAATATTTCCAAGATGTGTGGCGCTCCATGGAACGAAAGCGATTGCACCTTATCAAAATAATTTTTGTTATTAAAATTTTTTTTAAATTACCAAATGAACCATTTATAGTCTTTGTTTTATAGTCTTAAATATATTTTAAATATTCTATTTGATTTTGGCATGAGGGATCATTTGATGATTACTCAAATTATTATTTCTTTTTAACGTTCAAACTGTTTTCTGAATTGGATTTTTATCTATAGGTTGGTTGTGTTTTTACCAATTCACTAATTAATTAAACCATCAATAGATTGCTCATAAATATATAGTGCATCTGGGCAATTTTTCGATGTATACACGAGGAAGAATGTTCATTGAACATTACGTAAATTAGGATCTTGTTGACTAACGTCATTATGTTATTTATAATTTTTTATTAATTGTTTTAAATTTTGAAATATTTTTTATTTTGAAGAGAAATGCTCAATGTTCAATGTTATTGTTCAATGAACAATCTTCCTCGTATATATAATAAGAAATATAATTTATATATAAATATATAAAATTGTGAGATATGGGATCGGTGAAGAGACCGGATTTGTCCTAGGTGGGAGGCACCCCTCGTAGCTCAAATGGTAAGACCGCTGCCACGGAGAGGCGGACGACTCGGGTTCGAATCCCGGCCGGGGGCAAATCTTTTCTCTTCAAAATAAAAATATTTAAAAATTGAAACAATTATTTTATTTTTTTAAAAATTTATTTATTGATATTTACAATATCAATGTATGTATATTGATATGTATTACAATAATACATCAGGCAAATAGGCTATGTGATACATAATGAGATGAGTTAATGACAAGTAGAGAAACTACCCACTGGTAGTACTCAAATCACTAGTTCAACTAAGAAGGTCACGTGGCCATCTTCTTTTCAGACGCCTCGGAGGATTATCGGGAATTGAAGAGGAACCTAGGTTTGAAACTAGAGGGTTTGAGTGGGAATGAAGTTTGTTATGAAAGGATAGATAGCGGGTTCGGGCCAAATCAGCAACAAATGGGACGTTAAGGTCGTTATGGATGACTTTATTCTTGACAAAATAAGGAGCGTTGAGGATTTTACGAAGGATTTTGGATTGTAGGGATTGGATACGAGAGGAATTCGATGGCTTAGTGGAGCCCCAAAGCTCTACTCCGTAAGTCCAAATAGGTCGTATGATGGTCATGTAGATGAGTCTTTTGTAATTAACGGGGAACTTAGAGCGTTTGTCTAGTAAGTGTTGAAGTAGCCTGAAACGTCGAGCGGTTTCTTGTCTTTTCAGTCTAGTATGAGAATTCCAGGTTAATCGTTTGTCGAGATGCAACCCTAAGTAACGGATCTGTTCTACAGGCACCAGTGGGATATTATTAAAGGATACTGAAGGGCAGGAAGTCATTGGTTTACGACGTAAGGTAAAAGTGATTTGATGGCATTTTTGAAAATTTATTTTAATTCTCCAGTCTTGACACCATTCTTCAAGATCAGTGATATGGGATTGGAGGCTTTGGGATGCAATAACTGGATTGGTAGGATGTCAGCTGTATAAACTGTGAAAAGGATTGGGCCAAGGATATTACCTTGAGGAGAAACAATTATTAAAAAATTAAAACATTTTTATGAATATTTACTTATAGCATCCCCAAAATAATTAGAACTATTTAAAACGTACCCCCCCCTTAAATATAGTGTTACTAAGCGAATAAGTTTCTCAGAGGCCTTTCAATGGCATGTTAAACTTCAATGACAAATCATTGAATTATTTTCTAGTAAGGGTGTTGCTCACTTTTTTTTTTATTGCTCTAGAGCTCGCTAACAGAATTTTTGAGGGGTGACCTGTAGTGTAGTGGTTAGCATAACAAAGATCAGGGGGGCGCAGTCCTTTAGAAGGGACGTACAACTGGGATCCGAAGCCTGTATGATATCAGGTAGTAGGTAATGACTCCTATCCTAATTATATAGTCAAATATATAGTCAAAATATACACTGTGGCATCGTTTATTAGCCATAGCAGCATAAAGTGAAGTTGAACGAAGAAACAAACAAACAGAATTTCGAAATGTTTACGATTGGGTTATATTAAATACAATAAAAGGAAAAGCTATTCGCCGGGAAACGGTTGTGCAGGACACTTTGTGGTAATTGTCAATTTGCTCAAGGCGTAAGGAGCTCACACCTTGTCGACGTATTTATCGGACATAAAGATACGCCATTAAGAGCTACCAATCTGTTCCCTCCGGACGGATTTCACTCAGGCCGTCATTTCCGTTAACGGCCCATCCGATATAGGAGGCCATGCTATAAATGTTATCGCCAGTATTGTTGTAATAAAAACCTTAGCGAGGGCATAACCTCCCTTATCAGGGCACTTACCAGCCACAATTTGTGAGGGTCCAAGAACCAGTTTGTTCGCTATTAGTCCTCAGGCAAAACCTGGGGGTTAAATATTATGCATATACAAATTCCAGGTTTAAACTAGTAGTTATTTATGCGATTATACTAAACATTAGCCATTATACGAGGGTGGTTTGAAAAGTTCTCGGTTTGTACTAGAAAGAAGTGTCTTACCTCCGTGGAACTGCTTTTATTTTTCAACATAATCTCCCTGTATACTAATGCATTTGGTCCAGCCATGTTCAATGCCTTGAGCCCATCTCGAAAATGAGATTCCAGGCCTGCAAAATACCTCTCCGATTCGGCTATTAGTTCTTCCGTTGTAGGAAATCTCCGTTGTATGAAAATTTTCAGCTTGGGAAAGATATGAAAGTCTGATGGTGCCATATCAGGTAAACAAGGTGGATGTGGCAACAAACCTCAGTTCATGAAGTTTTACCGTGGCAAAAGCACTTGTGTGCGGAAAAAAAAAACAACAAAAAAGAGTCGTCACAACCACTCACACGTGTTCACTCCCAAAGAATGTGTGATTTATGCGCGGGAACCTCGTTGGTTTAGCACTGACATCTAGCGATGAACTTTTCAAACCACCCTCTTACTATATTCATTAAGTAACTTATTAATAATAAAATATGCTGGAAAAGGCAAATTTCAATATTTTCCGAATTGATGTACTTAGTAGGAAAATTAATTAATGATTTTTTTTGGAAATGAAATACAAAAATTGATAATTTATTATTAATTTGACAAGTCCAAACAATGATCTTTATAATATTTACATGCTCTATATCAACAGCCAAGAATAATTTGTTAACTCGAATTTATCTAAAATTAGATCCGTTTACTTAAGGGTGTGGAATCGTATTATTTCAGTAGTGAAAGAGTTTCTTAGTCAGGCATTGGGTTGAAAGTGAGTTATTACTTATGTTAAAACTCCATTTCAAGCAGACTGCGAGATAGACACGATCCCGCTTCCCTCCATACAGTTAACTCGAATAAAATTCGACTTAACCACTTATTCACCAGAGATGCAAATGTATTGGTATATTTTATTGCTAAATTATAATACATGGCACTACTTTGTGAAGATCTTACTCCGTGCCTTTATCGGGAATCGTTTTGTGGTTTTCCAGGATACTTATAGTAGCCTGGAGGTTTCGTCCTAAGGCGGTCTGCTTCAGGGATAGAAATTCGTATAGGAGTATATCATTACCGCTAACTCCGTACAGCCATAATATAAAGACTCCAGATTTCCAGACAGCAAGATTTTCGTCGGCGGGAAGGCCGCTGGTGAATCGGCGTCCCAAATGGACAGGTTATGGAGGGGACCTACATTATGAAAAAAAAGGTACACATCAATGTGATGTTGGTTGATCACCTCCAGGCTATCTATCTGTAAGTAATCAAAAAATGAAACCTAAATTTGAACTAGCAGACTCGAATCATAGTATACAGATGTTGTGCGTTCTCAGTGTTATCATTCGGATCACAGACTGACGGATGCTTCAAGTAAACTTCTACAAACATTAAAGATTTGGTGTTATAGGTGCACTATGTCAGCAACGAAAGTATACTACAACGAATATGTGATGTGAAATACCGTCAGTTGCAGTTATTATATAGGACAGGATTGAAGGAAAGAAAGGTCCAGGTCGAAGGAATCACTCCTGTTTGAAAATTTTCAGACATAGGACAGGACTAACAACGAAAGACCTGTTTCTTGAAGGGGTCAGTAAAATATTATAAAACACGATATGTTATAGTTAACGTACAAATAGGGCAAGGACTTTTATAAGAAGAATAATTGAAAGAATTTAAACTTGTTCCGATCTACAAAAAAGGGACCGAGACATATGGTAATATTACCTTAGGGAATGAGCACCCGATTTTGCGTTTATCATATAATAAGTAAGTATCTACCATGTACTGAACCCCAGATCCGTTCACGAGTTGTAGTGGTACAGGTTGTATATAATAAGTAATGATAAAATTAAGATAATATCAGATAAAGAGATGATTTACTCAGTATAAAACGATCCTGATATCCTTAGCATTGCCCTGCTCATGTTTCAAATAAGCATATATCCTCGACTTGACTAGTTCCGCTCCTGATATCTGGAATCTTCACCACCGCCTGCCCTTCTTATAACATGCAGATACCGATCTTAACGCCTGGGATAATGCTTCCGGCCTCTGTTTACCAATTCGGTACCGAAATAGGTAAACAACAAGAGCAGAACATAAGAGATTTTGTAATATTTTTATTTGAAAAGAAAAGATATGTCCAGGGCCGGGACTCGAACCCGGGTCGCCTGCGTCTCTACCGTAGTGCTCTGCCAACTGAGCTAGCATAGCTAACTATTGCACGGATTTTCATGCGGTTTTTACGAATAGATAGAGTGACTCACCAGGAAGGTTTAGGTATATAATTTGTTGAGGTTTTGTGTAAACGGATTGGAATATAACGATAATTATTTGAATTGATGGAAAAAGTATAGCCACCTGGGAGGTTTCATCGAAGGCGCTGCCTAATGGCTTTGTCATATAACGAAACAATGCATGGTGGAATATTCCTCTTTTATAGGTCTACAAAAAAGTCACTGATAGCATATATCTATATTTTAAGGTAAGCTTACTATACCCATTTTATCTTCTAAACAAGTTAATTACGAAAGCTATTTGGATGAGTACAGTATGAATCCTTATCAACTTATATACTTTAGTTACCTTAGCATTTCATGCACATTATTAGAATATTTTATACCATATAAATTAAGTGAGTATCTTATGGGTTACCGCAAAAACTTAACTTGGGTTAACGCCCATGAAAATAATTATAAAGAAATATTATGTTTTGTTTTTATGTTTATAATTTCTACATAATAAAATAAATTAGACAGACAAAACATGTAGACATAAAATGTCTTTCTACACGAGCAATTGTCGGGGCGGGTCGCTATTTCAACATAAACGAATTATTTTTAGTTCTTCTTTAAAAAATCAATCAAAGGCTTTAGAATCTAAGCCACAGATACAGGAAGATACTAATTTGATCAACGCTTTGCAAATCATGTCATTTACCTAAAAAATAAAATAAAATACACGAAAAGATTTTTGTACCCCAATTAGATGTAGCTGTCTCTAATTGATGAATCAATTTGGTCTAATGATGTGAGATGGGCAGAAACTGATTTTCATTTATGTGAAACTCGTATTTTGGTATATGCCCTGATTACGGGTAAATTGGCTAAACATTTATTTTAGAGACTTAAGGCTATGTTTTTTTTCAATTAGATTCTTATAATTATTTTATCTCAATTTGGAGTTTTTGCTCTTTTTTAATAATAATAATAATAATATATTCTTTATTTTATCTGGGAAAAGTCCCTTTAGAATAACAATACAGGTTTCTATACAGGGTATTATCAGGCCTTATTAAATGAGAAAAAAAATTTGCGAATTACCACCGGTGATAACATTTAAAAAATAAAAAATAAAACAGAATACAACAAATAAAAAGATTACAATAATTATATAGAGAGAAACAATAGATAATTACATATGTTCGCAAATTACAATGTCAAGTAGTAACAAAGAAAGCAGAAAATGAAACAAAAATATGAACAATATCAACTAATATAATTTGTTTTTAAAAATATCTTACTGGATGAGTAAAGCGTCTATAATAGAAATATATATAAATACTGATATAAATTTGATTGATAGACCTTCTAATATATTTCTACCTGAAACAGGAGTACGAATCTGATTCTCCTTAGTAATTTTATTTGAAATTTAGATATAAAAATTTAGGACTTCAATGACTTAGCGATGCACGAGTGAGGAGATTATTGAAGTTTTGACAAAGAGTCGAGGAAGAGCTCATCTTTCCTCAGGACTTAGGGCCTTATTTCCTTTTCTCTTTTAGGGCTTTATCCTTGGCCCCCCTCCCCACATTGAAAAAAAAAAGGTTTTGTCCTTTTTAAAGCTAAGTTTAGAGAGAGTCTACTTTGTAGGACAATGCGGTGTATTAGCTACACCATTGAAGGGGTCCTTTTCATCTGAGGTCGGTTAGCGAATGAACCTCCTTCATCCGGATTAGGGAGCCATCTCTGACCTTTTGGGTATTCAAGATTTGATTAGGCCAGTAGTGAAAATAAAATTCAGGAGGTTATGTCGTATACCCCATTAACAATTATATAATTGGAACTTATGTCAATAAGAAATGTTATAATGTAATTAAGTAAAAGTTATATTTTAATTAAGACAGGGATTTTTATTTTCCCTGAAGTTCCTCTCTTAGACTTTGTGGACGCCTGAAAAGGGCTGGGTGGGGAAAAGGTATAGTCAAGGACACATAGGAAAAACTGGGTAAAGAAATAAACCCATAACATCCTTATATAAAAAATAAAGCTAATATATTAAAAAAAAACATGTACTACTACAACCCGTGAAAGGGTCTGGGGTTCAGTAGATGGTAAAGTACTGTTATATGGACAGCGGTTCTGCAAGGAGGTGACTTGGGAGGTCCTAGGTCACGCTCAACCGCCAGATTTTCCCCCCTTATTTTGGGTTCCCTATTTTTATAATATTTTATAGAGGCTGGGTGAGCCCCATGAGGGTCCAAGATCCCATATGATTCATCTCCCGCTGCAAACAGACTAAATTTGAACGGTTTGAATGGTTGAAGGGATTTGAACCAGGATTTCCGGCATGGCAACTCAGTGCTCAACCATCGAGCCACTCCGCTCTCTATACTAAAATACAATGAAATATAATTACAACTACCATCAACAAAAATAAGGACTAATAAAAATAATAACTATAACTTAAAACAAGTCTTATGGGGGTAAAACAAGTGGGGGGGGGGGGACAAACGCTCTTAAAAAGACTCATTCGAGCTAACATAAACATTTTCACTCCAGTACCTGGCATGTGCTGTACCTTAGGGGGGAGAGTTTATACGTGCCTATGTTAAGCCTTAACTCACTCTAGACGAAATTCTACTTAACCACTTATTTACTTGACATTAAGGATGAATTTCCATTATTCAATCATGGCATTAAGCTTTCACAGAAGTTCGTTAACAGCATTTTTGATGTTCAGTAACGAATTCACCAACTGAATAATTCTTTGCCATCGAGTTAGAGTCATCTCCAACTTGCCAAGGCCTTTTACACGGACAAAATGACTTCATTAGAACAGGTGCAAGAGAATAGGGACTATATTTTCTCATTTATATTTTTAACAGGTTCATTCATAATACGGATTAGAACGCTTCTAAATCAGAACGACACAGAACCAACAGAGCTAGAAATAGCAACCCGACAGGCTAACCAGCAAGAAGAAGTACATCAGATAGAGTGCAACAGCGGACAGAGACTAGTCTGGTTATGTTCACGCTAGCGGGAAATAACCTACATAATGAACTGATTTTGCAGTAAAGCAGAGTTTGAAGACTGATACTCCAGGTGAGAAGTGTTCTGATCGGAGTTGAACAAAGACAAATTCTAAACGTAGCTTCTTTTTTCTTTACTATATTCTGACCATGTATTCAACCGGTTTCCTGATGGCTTTAAAGAGAAAGAAAAAAAATCGTTTGATAGAATCGTTTCCAGTCGTTATCAAACTGAATTTTTTTTTATATATTGGTTATTGATTTTACTTAGTAATTGCTCTATTTCAGTGTGTCCGTGTTAAATAGAGTTGGATAACAACGAAAAAATCCTATGAGAGTTTAAAAAGTTACAAAACATTTTATTTTTTTTCCGATGAATTGAATTCTAAAAAAAAAAGTGTCGTAAAGACCAGGTCGAGTATGTCCTGGCAGTTTTGTTAGGCGAAAAGGTCTGAAAGCAACACGTTTAATTTGACAGGAGGGGATTGGAAGGAAAAAAGAAAAAAAAAAACTAAAAAAAAAAGAAAAAACTGTGGAGGATTTAGGGAGACTGGGATACCCGCCCTGCAATTAAGGGATTGTCAAACACAAGGAGAGCTACCCTCAACAGGTAACACCGGAGTCGAAATCAGATCCCACTTGGCGGACCTATGATTTGGCCCTCCGCCCGGAGGGAATCGATCCTGCACCCCCAAGTCTTCACAGTATTATCCTGTACGACGCCTTATCTTCCTTGCATCCCGTCCATAAACATGTCTTTGCTAATGTTATAAACTCTTCTTGAAATTTAGAGGGCTCGTAAACTAAAACACCTAGTTAATAAGATTTTTCCCCTATTCTATGTTCGTACCATAGTTACCATATTATAGAGATTGATAAACGAACGAGAATACACGTTTATAGTGGAGGAAAAGCAAAATTTCTTAGGTATTTTAACCGTATTTCCAAACAATACTGGTCTTGTCTTTAGAAAAAGAGCATATGAAAAATGAATTTTTGATTTCTTAACTTGATTAAAGAGTTAAGGGTAAAAGCTCAATGTGAGACTTTAACGCAGGGGTGGCCAACCCAAGTCATCTTGCAGGGGACATTGGAAATGCTTCATAGCCAGGCTGGCTACAAATATAATTATTCATTTTTTTTAAATTTAAACCTAATGAGTTATTACACATGTTGTTGTTTGTTCATTTAACGTCACTTTATGCTGCTATGGCTAATCGGACGATGCTACAGTGGGAGCTCTAAATATTTCCTACCCAGGTTTAATTAGGATAGAGATTTTTAACGAGTACCTGACATCGTACAGGCTCGGGGCACCCGTTTAACGTCCCTTCCGAAGGACGGCGTAACTAAGAATTTTTTACTCCCTTTAAAAAATCCTAGGGCCACCTACCGGGCTACCGCGATCTTGAGCTTAGTAGTTTGTTACGCTAACCACTATACCACATGTCGCCCGATTATACATGTTTGCGATTAATTGCAATAGCATATTTAACTTTGATGAAAAGCATATTGAACTAGTGGGTTTAACAGTATTTTTTGTGCAGACCGAAAAAATCCATTACGCCTAGATAAGTCACAAATTTCACTTAAAAACTTATTTTCATGGTTCTGCCCCCTCCCCAATCCTACTGCCTGCTAGATCCAGGTACCAATAACCCTAAACTTTTCTCTCAATTAGACTTGAACGATTTAGTACAAGATTGCTTTGACTGTTGGATGTTAAAAAGGAAAATTTCACAGGCGAAAAAGTACCAAAGGAAGCTTTGATGGAAAAAGAAAACGTTTTTACAAAGACATATAATAACTTTACAACACATGTGCATCATCACTTTTATGCTCATTTTAGCTAGGCATCTTTGTTGTTTTTTGGTTTTACTTCATGTTAAAATAATAAAAACCAATCCAAATTTTTCCGTTTTTTGTACTTTTTCCAAAAACTTCAACTTTATTTTGTAGGCAAGCCTTACGCAATAGAAAAAAAACCGATATCATTTTTGAAATCAGCTAAAAACCCACATAAAGATCAGTTAACTTAATTAAAACAATTTAAAAAAAAAGTGTTGTTTTTTTGCGTACCTTTGTCATTATTATTTTTAATATTATTTTTTTTTGTCAGTTTATACAGCTGACATCCCAACTCATCCTAATACTATCCTTACCACGTATGGTGGTGATACATGTGTATTATCAGTCAATACCAATCCAGTTATTGTATCCCAAAGCCTCCAATCCCTTATCACTGATCTTGAAGAATGGTGCCAGAACTGGAGAATTAAAATAAATTCTCAAAAATCCCATCAAATCACTTTTACCTTACGTCGTAAACCAATGACTTCCTGCCCTTCAGTATCCTTTAATAATATCCCACTTGTGCCTGTAGAACAGATCCGATACTTAGGGTTGCATCTCGACAAACGATTAACCTGGAATCCTCATACAAGACTGAAAAGACAAGAAACCGCTCGACGTTTCAGGCTACTTCAACACTTACTAGACAAACGCTCTAAGTTCCCCGTTAATTACAAAAGACTCATCTACATGACCATCATACGACCTATTTGGACTTACGGAGTAGAGCTTTGGGGCTCCACTAAGCCATCGAATTCCTCTCGTATCCAATCCCTACAGTCCAAAATCCTTCGTAAAATCCTCAACGCTCCTTATTTTGTTAAGAATAAAGTCATCCATAACGACCTTAATGTCCCATTTGTTGCTGATTTGGCCCGAACCCGGTATCTATCCTTTCATAACAAACTTCATTCCCACTCAAACCCTCTAGTTTCAAACCTAGCTTCCTCTTCAATTCCCGATAATCCTCCGAGGCGTCTGAGAAGAAGATGGCCACGTGACCTTCTTAGTTGAACATGCGATTTGAGTACTACCAGTGGGTAGTTTCTCTACTTGTCATTATATCATGCCATTATGTATCACTCAGCCAATTTACTTGTTATATTACTGTAATATAGTTGTAAATATCAATAAATAAATAATAAAAAAAAAAAAAAATATTATTGTTACATTCGAATTTAGATGCTATTGTACAAATTATACCAAACGTTTGAATATAGAAGAGCATAAGCATATAATAATTGTTATAATAGAGACCTTGGTATGTAGATCTCTGTGTAGCTGAGCCGAAGGTCCCGGGTTAAAACCTGGCTTTGGCGGATAAATTATTTAATTTCCTAAGAGCGACAGATAATGCCTTGAGATCTGGAGGTCCTGGGCTCACGCAGCTTTTTTTGAGAGAGGGAGAGAGAGAGAGAGAGGGGAGACCTAGCGGTCGAGCGTGATCCTTCCTGCCCAGAACAACTTCTTCATTGAGACTGTATCCTGCCATGTTTCCTGAATTTGGTTCATCCATGAGATTCTAGGTCGGCTTCTTCTTCTTTCTTTAGAGCGCCAGTATTTTTGGTATTCTTCCATCTTCCATACTCAGTGGTATGAGTATCCATTATCTCTCGAACCACTGTATTGGGTGTTATATTCTATCCGGAGTTCCGGCTGCCCTTGTTCAGCCGTCCTGGAGGAGATGGATCTCATATCTGGAATTTAAAGGATAGAATATTCCCACCTTTTATTTGACATTTTTTTTTTTTTTTTTTTTTTTAGTACACCTAGTTGGCCCGTTAAGTCCGAGGGTTCGAGAGGGATAGGTCAAGAATTGTTTATATGTGTCGTTGCTGAAGTAGAAGCAGCCATTGAATGAGATCTTGGCCGGAACCGAAACTCTTCCAACTTTTCTTCTATTTTCCTTTTTTTATGTGCGATATTTTCTACCACAATGTTATTTCCAAAGGAAATATTTGCAATTTCTTCAGCTTCTTCTAATCGATAATTAATTCCTCTAAATTTAAAAAATTCTCTTTTATAGGTTGCATTATTATCGATCTCTTTTAGTTTAGTCATGCAGTTCAGTTATAAATTCGCTTCCCTTCTTCCCTTTCCTCTAAAGTTCTGTCATGGCTGATTCTTAGACCTCTCCTCTGAAAAGCCTCATCATTTATTATGGTATATATGTTAAACCAATTGAGATATATATTAAAAGCACTGAGTTGCCATGCAGGAAATCCTGATTCAAATCCTACCGTGGCAAGACTTTCATTTAGTCTGTTTGCAGCCGGACATGAATCAATTAGGATCTAGGACCCTCCTGGGGCTCGCCCTATATAAAATATCAAAATAGGGTACCCTAAATATTAGGGACAAATCTGGCGTTTGAGCGTGATCTAGAACAAATCACCTCTCTCCAGATCCTTTGTCCATGAAACAGTACAGTCTCTATCATGTACTGAGCCCCAGACCCGTTCACGAGTTGTAGTGATACAGGTTTTATATATGTTAAACAGCACTAATAAAAAGTAATGTGATTTTCGAATGCACTTCCAAATAAGTTTACGTGGAACACTAACTAATGTGTTTATTTAATATTATAATAGCTTATTCATGAATATCTTTCATGCATATTCATTTTGAGCTAAATGTTGTATTTTTTAATCATATAGTTAACAAGTTCATAAGCCGCACATTTTATTTTCGTATCTTTTATATTAATATCTAATGAACACCTGAATCGAAACTCTGGTTTCTAGTGAAATAGTTCATACAGTCCACCCGGATTTTCTCTTCTATACTCTTACTTTGTCTGGATTTCATGGGTATTTCAATTTTTTTTTTTTTTACAATACGTTTATCTTTCTCCGAATTTTTCATAATGAAATCATTTGTTCTCTGTTCATTGTAATTCATCCCGTTCACTGCAGTCGATAATTTAATTTTTTTTTCCAGCTCATTTTTTTTTCTGCTGTTCTCTAACTGACGACCGGCCAATTGGGGCAGGCAAATTGCGATAAACCAATCACCGATGACCGTTGACTTTTATATAACCAAGGTGGCAATTATCATTGGTCCGGTGAAATTTCATCAGAGGTAGGTCGAGGGGGGGCGCTGGGACGCATACTGATTCCCCTCTTTTTTCACCGAGGATTGAATGGCGCTGTAATTCGGGCGAGAGAAATGCGGCATACCAACGAGGGGTCAAGCTAAATGCTTAGTAGAGCCTGTTCATAAAGCCCATGGCCGGACTCTAACCCCTGAATAGCGGACGGGAAGGGGTCCAGTTCAGTTGGGGGGGGGGGGTCCGTTCCTATGAATAGGTAATTACCGAGCTCCTGGCCAATCTCCACTGTCCCATTAAGGCAAAACTAGGGGCTCGCATCTCTCCGGGTCCATATCCATATTTTAACTGTCTTCTCTCTCTGTCCCCACTACACCTTATTTGACCGAAAATGTGTTCCGTCTCTAATTTAAACAAGACACGGGTACAGTGATCCAATTTGCAGTTAAGGATGTCTTTGAATGAATGTCATTGGAGGACAGACATCTCCCTCTGAGGAGAATTAGGATAGGCACTATGTACTACCCTCATCAGCGCCACCTGGTGACTATTTCATTATAAACTACAAAGGTTGAGGTTATAATGTTTACTGGTTACTTATAGTCATTAGATAAAGATGATTTTATTTAAATATTTCCTAATTTTCTATCTTCTAATTGAATAATAATCAAACCAACATATAACTGGTATACGTGAAATGTTAGCAGGTACCAAATTTCTCCTGAGGTATAACAATGTGGCCAAAATTTTGCAACAGACTCTGGCGGTCAAACACTACTTAGTAGATGATAAAAAAACACGTATCACACGTATCAACTATTTTTTTTTCTCTTTATATTTTTATCCACACCTGTCAAATACAAATAATTGAAAATCAGCAGACAGGAAAATAAAACGAATGTCACGAAATGCATGAAGAAGAACAGTACTCAGTGGTACCTTTCCATTCTATCAACTAAATAAAATAAAAAAGTGTACTGATATATTCCATGGAGGATCTTTGGTTCAGTACATGGTAAAAAAAAGCGTACTATTTCTTTGTCAACGGTTGTGCAGGGAGGTGATTTTTCCTAGATTGCTGAAAGAGTCTGGGTAGCCGCAGGAGGGTCCTAGACCCTATAGGATCCATCCCAGGCCTCATAAGATTAAATAAAAACCTGCCAGTGAGCGTGGTTTGAACCCAGGACCTTCGGGATCGCATCTCAGCGCTTCACCACTGACCCAATCCGCTCCACACCAACAAAATAGACTTATCTAAAAAGGTCACCTCAAGCTCTACTGGTATGAATCAATTATAGCGGACTATCCTGTACATCATGGCAAGAAAGAGATCCGGGTCCTTCTTATACAATGAGAGAGAAGGAAACAAATATATTGATATTGCTATCCCCAACTATAATGTCAATTCGTTTGTATAAAATTAGGTGTTAATTCATTTAACTTCGCTTTATACCACTATAGCTAATCGGACGATCCTACTGTGAGATTCCTAAATTTTACCTATCCTGAATAGGGAACTTTAACGAATAACTGACAATTTACAGGCTCTGGACTTCCATATTACACACCTTCCCAAGGACGGCAAAAGGAAAGATTTTTTTACGCCCTTTAAATATCCCTGAAGCCACTTGCCGGGACTAATCCTCGAACTTGGGCATATTAAGTTATTATGATAACAATTATTCCACAAGTGACCAAAACACTGATGCTTGGTGAACTCGAAGGTTTTTAAAGGCACAGATGATAATGAACATTTACTCTTAATGCCAAAGATTACAAATATTATTTATTGACCGGTATAAAGAATATTTATTTTTGGGTTTTTTTTGGGAGGAGCGGAGTGGCTCAGTGGTAGAGCACTGAGTCGTCATGCCGGAAATGCACTGGTTCAGGCCATGACTTTTATTTAGTCTGGCAGTGGGAGATGGATCATATAGGATCTAGGACCCTCCTGGGGCCCACCCAGCCTCTATAAAATATAAAAATAGGGTATCCAAAATAAGGGGGAAAAATCTGGCGGTTGAGCGTGACCTAGGACAAGTGACCTCCTAGCAGAACCTTTGTCCATGAAACAGTACAGTCTCTACCATGTACTGAACCCCAGACCCGTTCACGGGTTGTAGTGGTACAGGTTTTTTTATAATGAATATTTATTTATTTATTTTGACGCGAAACAGCGATGAAAGACTACGCGACTATGATGCAGCGTTTTCGTTTTGTTTTTGTTTTTCAGTTTTTTCTCGGCCCATATTTTCCTCATGGTTTCACTGAAGGCTTTTCTTCTTTTTTCTGTCCAGGTCTTGGATGGAAATTTTCTTTCGTTCCGCCACTAGAACTATTTTTCTAATAAGTCTTGTGTAATCCCGTGTTTATGTGTTTCTTGTTTTATTTGTTCTGCGTATCCTTGTTTGAATTTGTAGCCTATAATTTTGGTGAAGATTTTTTTGTTTAGTCTCTCCTCGTTCATCCTCATCATGTGACCATAAAATCTGAGTCTTCCAACCTTAATTTCTATATCCAAATCACTCATTTCAAAGTAAATTTCTTTGTTAGATTTCAGCCTTCCCAAATCTCTACTTTGGGCTCAAATTCAGGCCTAATTTAAGAAGTTTATCTAAACTGGGAAAGCACCTAGTCTGCGTCCCGTACAATATCACTGGCTTTACCACTGTATTGTAGTGAATATACATTATGAATAAATGTATATAAATGTCAGACAAGGAAATAGTTAGGACCAGATATGACATTATTGTATTTAATGTGTTGGAGGATTTGTGATCTGACTGAAAATCCCTCCCCTTCTCTCGTAGCCCATAAACCAAAGGCACTGTTGAGCTCTGAAATACCCCCCCCCCTATAGAAATGATATACTCCGCCGAAGAACTATCAGAGGGGGCCTCTTGTGTTTTAAAGAGCTTAGGAAGGGGGCGACATATTTTATAATATGGGGGAGTATTAACATAGAAGATGGGCGCAGTTGACCGTACTATCGACTGATTTAGTGTGGCTTTAGACCGCTCTAGGCTATTCGCCAAATGGCTTCTCTATATCAGCTCCGCCATTGTCTCTACGGTCTTATAAATACAGAAGGGCTCTCGTCATTATGAGTATAATGGGAGGACGATTCTTCGCAGGACTCCCTATAATCCTGGGCCGCGATGATTGAGGATAATGGCGCTTCTTTGTCCTTTCTCCGGCTGCTAAATGCATTATACTGGTCCTAATGTCCTGGACAAAACGTTCGGATTTGGTTCGATGGTCGAGAAATGCAGTTTATTCTCTTCTTGACACGCACTTGTGTCATGTTACGTGATCATAATATCCGAGGAACAGACCGACTTCATACTCAACCATCAGATGAAATATATACCAGTATCCTGCATTTATTTTACATAAAACAAGTATATATATATAATTTATTAATAAAAGTATATTTAGCCTACATATACTTCAGTTGAAATTTGGTACTTTATATCATGTATTAAATTTCAGCTACAATCAATTCTGCCTGAAGGTTCTGCGTTCATATCTGGGTAAGGCAGATCAAATTATTTAATCTTTCAATACTAGTAATGAGATCCACTGGTTGTTCTGGGGCTCACCCAGCCTTTTTAATATGTGCACACTTGATTGGGGGAAAAACCTAGTGGTTGAGCGTGTCTTCGGCCAAATTACCTTCCTTCACAATCATTGTCTTAGAAAGAGTACAGTCTCTGCCATGTACTAAATTCAAAACCCTTTATTTGTAGTGGTACAGGTTTTTTTTTTTTTAAAGTAAGTTAAAACAGCATGTTTCACTGGGTTCTACTATATTTTTAAGTATCAAAAAACTTAATTTTTATTTTTTTTCGACGAGACATACTAATGATCAATGGCCAATTTCCATTTTTCCGAATCCGGTTTTTTTTTAATGAGTTGGAAAGTGATCAATAACAATGTTATACTTTTAAAAAAAATGATTAATGATTTATTAACTGTTTTATCCCAAATGTTTATTCTTTCTTTCATTGTCAAATATAGGTACTTTACAAGTGGAATTTCCTCCATCGGAATTCAACATAATTCTCAACTAAGAGATCGAACTCCTCTCGCATTCCAATGACATAAAATCCAAAATCTTTCTTAAAATCCTCAATCCTCTTTACGTTTTTGCGAAAAAGTCATTTATAATGACCTTAACGGCCCATTTGATGATGACTTAGCCTGAACCCGATTTCGATCCTTTCAAGGAAAACTTTATTCCCACTCAAACTCGGTAATTTCAAAACTAGCTCTCTCTTCGTTTCCAGATAATTCTCTGGGGCGTCAAAAAAGAAGATGACCTCGTGACCTAAGTTTAATTAATTGTTTGAATAATACCAGAGTGTAGTTTCTCTACTTAACCTAATCTCATTAAAAAAAAAAGAAGTTATTTATGCAACTAGGGACTAAAGATCATTATTCCCTCAGCTGTAAGTTTGTACCGGAACGAACGCGAGGGTACAATTCGAGTTTATTCCCGAGCGAATGCGAGCTAATAATTATCGTTACTCACGAGGCCAAGCCGAGGGAGTAAAGTATTGCTGGGAATAATGATCAATTTAGTCCCGAGGAGCATACAAGATTTTATCTTCAGATGGGATGTAAAAAGGCAAACTATACGCTATCATATTTTATATTATCTTATGTTTTACAATAAATTCAAAAACTTAAATTAAATGTGCAATTATTTACAATTTTGATTTAGCTAGCAATAAATTTGAAATAACATTATTTGCTTCTTGTACAATATGTGGTGGATCCATAACTTACACAACCTGAACACAAATGAACTTCTGTTTATCAGTTTTGGTGTTTTGAAACGACAGATGATTTCAATAGCCGGTGTGGCAGGTGTACCAACCTAACCCTGAACTTTTTCAGTACAAAACCTACATTATTTAGACGAATTAGGTTGTCATCTCTTCACTTTATTCCCTAGGGAATAAAGTTGACTTTTTGACTCAATTTCTAATGCACAGGGAGAAAATACGTACTTTAGTCCTAATTAATTGAGCCAAAAACACATGTTTTTGTACCAGCTGGAGATAAAAAAATTATTTTGTTTTGTTTTTAATATTAAGTTTTCATATTATTTAATTATGTTATGTCTCAAAAATGTCCTGATTAAGATGCTGTAAACTCCTATCTGATACCTGCCAAGATTGGATATAGCATTTTAAAATAGGGCGCTATCTATGAGTGCAGACCTATAGAGGGTAAAAAATTTACGGTGTGGGGGGCCCTTCAAAAGGGAAGGGCCGAGGGTGACGTGTAATACTGACTACTCCCCCAGTTCTCTCTTCGTTTAGCCTCTTTATTGATTCCTTCATTCTCTAGCCCCCTCCAACTTCCAATAACCTTATTTTTAATCGGTCCCCCTTCAACTATTAAGGATCGCCGGTCATACTCTCCTGAATTTCTCAACATGCTAAAGTTCTCAACAGCTGCATTAGGTACGTATGAATGTGTAAGCTCTAGGGGCATAACGTGAATAAAATAGCCAACCAGGCGGTTGATCTGAATTATCAGCATTTTCTATTGGATAAACAATTTTTAATGTTTGTGGAAGAAAATGCTCCTGGTGGAGGGCAATAAATTTATCTTAAATATGGAGAAATGTTTATTAAATAGCCAACGTTTCGACCTACTTTGCAGGTCTTCTTCAGGGCTAAATATGCAAAATACAGACAATTGGAAATTACTATTTAAAATTGTTAAAAATTACTAAATATAGTAAATATTAACGTAAAATGTTTGAGTGTTAACATATTAATAACCAAGCGGCAGGAAGGTAGTAAAACAAAGTAATAACGAAGAAAATAAGTAATAAAAAAGAAAGTGTTAAAAATTAAACGATAAGGTAATAAAGATAACAATTAAAGATTACAATGGGTAAATATTAAAATTAAAGTACTTAGTATTAGGTATAGATACCCTGGGATTTAGACATGTAAGAGATGTCGTAGAGGAATGCCAGCTCAAGTGGTATGGGCACTTTTGCAGGACGGGCATCGCGCAGAGCGTAGACCAAGGTGGCTGATGGAGGCCAGACCGAGAGGGCAAAGACGCCTGGGAACCACATATTATAGTTTATGGATAGACACGGGCGAAAGCGGGGGTCGACCCTGGGGGAGATGAGGAGGAAGGCCCAGGATAGGGACACATACCGAAGGTGGTCCGAGTCAACTCCACGCTTAACAGCACAAAGGAGATAGAGAAAGAAGAAGAATCAGGTATCTTTACCATATTTAGTAATTCTTAACAATTTTTTAATTTTCAATTGTCTGTATTTTGTATATTTAGCCCTGAAGAAGACCTGCAAAGTAGGTCGAAACGTTGGCTGCTTAATAAACATTTCTCCATATCTAATAGGTCAACTATTATCATTCAAAATTTTTAATGTTCTTTCAATAATAACTTGGAGCGAGGTGACTCAATAGGTAGAGTGCCGAGTTGTCGTGCCGAAGGTCCTCGGTTCAAATCCGGCTGTGGTAGATGAGTTACTTAATCTGTTAATAGTCACGGATAGGCCTCATAGGATCTACAGACCCCCCCGTTCTGTGAAAAGTAGTTACCCTTAAATTGGGGAAAACCTGGTGGTTGAGAGTGATACAAATCACCTCCCTGTATAACCGTTGCCCTTGAAACAGTACAATCTCTACCATGTACTAGAGATCCTTCATGGGATGCACAGAGTTGCCATGCCGGAAATCCTGGCTCAAATCCCGCTGCGGGCAATACCTTTATTTAGTCTGATTGCAGTCGGAGATGAGTCATATAGGATCTAGGATCCTCCTGGGGCTCACTCAGCCTTTATAAAATATTATAAAAATAGGGTAGCCAAAACAAGTGGGGAAAATATGGCGGTTGAGCGTGACCTAGGACAAGTCGACCTCCTTGCATAATCGTAGTCCATGAAACAGTAGAGTCTCTAACATGTACTGAACCCAGACCCGTTCACGGATTGTAGTGGTAAAAGTTTTTTAACAAAAAATTAAGGTTAAAATTGTTGTCAGGATTTGGTGAAATAAATCATTTCATAACTCCTACTATATTTAGACAACAGGCCAATATTAGCCAAATATCTTGTTTGAACATTAGGCTTTCAATTAATATATGTGATGTTGATTACTATAACAATAACTTTCTATATAATGGTACTGTAAGATTAAGATCTTCAGTATAATTAATGCCAAACTAACAATAATATATTTAAATATTTTTATTTTGAAAAGAAAAGATTTGACCTGGCCGGGATTCGAACCCGGGTCGTCTGCATCTCCAGTGCAGTGCTCTAACCACTCAGCTACCAGAAGTTGTATTCAAGCCAGAAAAATCCATTCTTTTAAGCGATCCTATATCCGCGTGTTCCCGCAATTTTTGAGATGTATACACGGGGAAGAATGTTCATTGAACATTACTTTAATAGGGATCTTGTTGACTTACGTCAATTTTATATTTATAATTTACTTTTATTTATTGTTCTTTTGATGGTGAACATTTTAATGTATTTATAATAATAATTAAAAATATTCACCATCAAAAGAACAAAAAATAAATATACGTTAACAATGATATATTTTTTAAAAATTTAATTGTGATTATTTAAATATTTTTATTTTGAATAGAAAATATTTGTCCTGGCCGGGATATGAACCTGGATCCTCCGCATCTCTAGCGCAGTACTCTACCAACTAAGCACCAGGGTTCGTAACCAGGCCAGACAAATCCATTCTCTTCACCGATACCACATCCCGATTGGGGGAATATAAAATTGAAGTAAGTCAGCGAGATCCTAATTAAAGTAATGTTCAATGAACATTCTTCCCCATATGTACATCGCGAAAATTGCGAGTGCTGGGGATGTGGGATCGGTGAAGAGAATGGATTTGTCCGGCCAGGTTACGAGCCCTGGTAGCTTAGTTAGTAAAGTACCGTCCTAGGGATTAATTGATCATATCTCTTTACAATATTTACATCACATGCAAGTATCGGAAGGTATTTGACTGATTAATGTATTTAATAGCTATTCTTCATCAATTTGGCATGATTATGAAACCAACATGGTCTCGAAACGTCGCCAAACAGAAGTTTAAAGAATTTACTGAAACTACGATGAGAAGAGTATCGAGGTGGCCAAGGCTCATTGATGGGCTGTGAAAGAAGTAGATGTACGAGGTAGAATTTTTTGGAGTTTGTAAAACTATCCTCAGAGTTTTTATTTGTCGGAACCATTTATTCGGTTATAAATCCACCAGGAGATTGATTTCAATTTTCCCGTTGATTATCCGAACATCAATTATTCGAACTTTCGGATATCCAAACTGTCTTTGCGATATATTTATATATTAGAGAGAGAGAGAGATTTATTAACTTAGCATTTGTTCCACCTGACGATACGTATAAGTGAGAGAACACAACAGAGACCCCAGTCCATCAAGAAAAGATGTCGAAATGCTGGGGGTGCTATCGGAGATCGGTTTATTGAATACCTTCCATTCCATAAGTCGCCCCCTCCCCCAGTCCCCCCCGGGTCAGGTTATTAGCTGTTACAGGAGGATCAGGTTATAGCAGGGATCGGGTCTGGTTACGAGGGTCAGTGGTCAATAGTGGCCAAATATGGGGGTGCATCTGCTTTCGCCACTTGTAGTCTTGTAGTAGACTATCTGGTTATTCCTCAAGTATCGTGTGTATACCTGCTTAACCTGTTCTGTTTATCTGTTTGTTTATATATAGCACTATATCAGTAGTATTGTTGTATATATAAATGATAATAAGAAATCAAACAGAAGATAATACAAAATATGAAAGGCATGAGAGAAACTGTACTTTTCTAAGTCAACTTTTTTCCTCTAATAATGAGAGATTTTGACTATTGAGAGGCTGAGTGACCCGCATCAAAGAAGGGACTTGGATACCGTAAGTAGTAGATTAGATACCATTTCTAGGACAACGGTTATTTTGGGAAGTGATTTTCCAAAATCACGCTTAACTACCAGGTTTTTTCCTCAGTTTCAGGGTAGCCGTTTTATAGAGACTGGATGAGCCCCGGGAAGGTTTCCAGATCAGACAGAGTTCGGTGATCTCGGACTGTCTCTGAAGGGATGTTAAATCCTTGGCCAATTAAAAAGCTTCTAAATTAAATATACTAAACAACATCTAAAAAACTAAAAAAAACCTCATTACGCTATATTCTTTAATAGTGGCATCTTAGCTTTATTTTCTAAGACACACGCACGTTTAAAATTCACAAGCCTGGCGGTCATTCCGTTCTCGAGTTTACTTGACAGCAATGTGGTCTTTGTAATGCGCCAAAAACTTGGGATTGGTTGCTTTCGGATAAAGGACAACGCGTTCTAACGAAAGGTAAGGGTTCAACACGTCTATGATGGGATAGGGGAGGATGTTAGGGTTCGAGGAAACATGGCTGCCGTCGTATTGGCCTGCCATCTGGTTCCGGTATTGGTCAGCATCGGGGTTGTACGCACATCGGATCGATGCGTCTTCGTCCCAATAAAGGGTTATGTCCAAACTGTCCGGCATGATTTTACCACGCAACATCTGCATGTGTATAATCTCTAGCGTCTGCTTCGTGAAATGGTTCCCGAATATGTAGAACGTATAAAGCGGGGTTGGTTTCTTGATGGTCCAGAGAATATTGGCGAGACCTATGTCGTCGATCTTGTTGAAGGCGATGTCGAGGTGGAGTATCCTCGAGAGCGGCAACGTCTTGGAGAGAGCGATGGCGCCTTGGTTACCGATCGTGTTGCTCCTTAGCAGAAGAACTTTCAAGTTGGACTCCGGGAGGATCTTGGCGATCTTCTCGAGGCCAATGCTGTTGATGTAGTTGGCGCTCAGGTTGAGGACGAAGAGGGTACGGTTGAACTTGAAGGCTTGTACAACCATCTCCACATCGTGGTCAGTGATCCCGTTCTTCTCGAGGTGCAGTTCGACAAGAATGCTGTTCTGGAGCAACAAGGAGTGTATTACTTCGGTCAGGTAATAGCTGCGAAGCCTATACCTTGGTATACCAAGCACTCTTGAGATATTTAAGACTTTCAACGTGTCATTCCCGACGAGCGCATCTATGATCCTGTTGATGCCGTAGACGTAGAATCCAACTCCTGCCAATTCAAGAACTTCAAGTGTCTTGTTCTCTTTCAGCAAATGTTCCAGGTGATACGCTATGTGTGGAGAGAGTCGGTTTCCAGACAACGTCAATCTTCTTAGGTTAGTTTTCCCCAACATTTCGAAGCATCCCTCGCTCGGATTCTGTATTTCGTTGTTACGCAGGTTCAAGTTTATCAAATTGGAATGCAGAAGAAACACACACAAAATATAAAAACCTGAATCCGTTATCATATTGTTGGACAGATCCAAAGATATTATGTCCCCTTCTGCTTCTAAATGAGAAAAGATGGTCGGTAAATCCTCGTCTTCGATTCTTTTGCCTATCTTTTTGTAAACCTGTTCTCCTTTCATACTCAATTCGTAACCTTTGCTTAGCTTTTTACAGTTGTAAAAGAGAAATATACTAGTTATAGTTTTTAATAGAGATGTTTCTCTTCTCTTTTCTGGACTGCTGGGGCATTCGGTACTTAGCTTCGGTGCCACTGTGATCGTATCCTCAGTCGCCTCCAGAACCTCTTCCTCTCCACTTTCGTCAGTTGAGCTACTACTCATCTTTAATCTGATTCCTTGTAAAGTCGATATTACATTCAGCTATCGATATATCAATCTTCTGTTAGTTTTCCTGCGCTTGAACTGATGAAGGTGAATTTAAGAAAATCAAGGTTACAGGAAATTATCGTTCTAATAATGGATCTATTAGATGCATATAAACGTATGTACACTATTTTTACAGTAACCGAATAGAATTCTCTAAAATGGAACAAAAGGAACTAAATAAAAAAGCGAATAATCATTTACAATCTATAGCGAGATTAATTATCAAGAAAATATATAACTAATTAAAACATATGTAACAAATATACGAGATTTTAAAATTTGTTGTTCGGATGCATTGGGAAAAACATATTATTCTTTAAAAATCAATCATTAAATGTAATAATTAGAATAATAATATATAATTATTTAATATTGTTTTTAAATAAATGAAAATGTATCACTTCATTCTGATACGGTTAATTTCTTTAATTTTTGAAAACAAATATGCATGTATACTTAATCATTTATTTGGGGGCGAATTAATTTCGGCACTTAATATGTAGTATTTTGAATGAAAAGAAAATTTAGTTTAAGTTTAAGCAATTTTATGCTTAAGAACCTTCATCCTCAGAACAGGACTATTCTACCCATGAGAAATAGTCAACATGTTGGATAAAAATGCTTGACTGAACTAGCGAAATGTGTAAATAACTAACTCAATTTCGGAGTTATCCGCTTTTGATCTTGAACGCCTCTTTTAACTTGTACCTCTACAGCCGGTAAAGGGTCTAGGGTTTAGTAAATGGTAGAGACTGGATAGTTTATAAGTCGACAGCATTAAGAGTGAACTAATGCAAGTGTTCGAGGAAGAAGGGAAAGAGAAAGGAAAAAATAAAAGAAATGCCAAAAGAATGGGAACTTGTGATGATCCAAAAATAAGGGCCGAAAACGGATTTTTTCATTTTAAGGAAATGGGAACCTGCAAAAAAAACAAAAAAAAACTATGAACAAATGAAGGATCTTTGGCTCAGTACATAGTAGTGACTGTAGTGAATCTATGATAACGTGAAACAGATTTTACCCTAATTTAAGGTTTCCATAGGAGGATTCGCAGATCCCGCAGGGTCGATTCTAAGCTGTTTAATTCATAATTCGCTTATCTACTGATGAAATACTTTGCCTGCCAAACTTAGATTGGAACCAGGGATCCTCAACTCAACTTTATACACAATAAGCTACATTAGTATATTATGAGTTTCTACAATTTACTAATAAAAAACAACCTGAATCACTGAAACGCATGAAGACTCTGGGACTCAGTACATGGTAGAAACTGTACTGTATCTTAGTTAACGGTTGTCCAGGGAGGTGTTTTGTCCCTGTTCACACTCAATCACCAGATTTTCCCTCTTATTTTGGATACCCACTTTATAGGTGCTGGGTGAACCACAGGAGGGCCCTAGATCCCATAGGATTCATCTCTGGTTGCTTGAAGATAAAATAATAGTCTGCCAGCTAGCGGGATTTGAACCCACGACTTTCTGCATGGCAAATCAGTGCTCTACCACTGATCCACTCCTCTCCCTTTTTAATAAATTAGATATAAACACATTTATAAAGATATAAATATAACTTCTTTGCAATATAATAAAACGATGCTTAAATGAGGAGATGAATTTCGTAAAAAGTTTTAGAAGAAGTTTTAGGAGAGCTTGATGTACTTGATGGGCTTGGCTTGTTTCATCCCCGTCTTTTCAATTGTATTTAAACCAGGTTAAAAATTGCATCTTCTTCCCTTGTTGTACCCCGAAGCCAATTTAGTTCGAGAGGGGGGCGATCGTAAAGAAACACATATGTGCCCCCTGAGTGCTACACTAAGGGCGTTCCTTTCTGCCCTGATGGAGTCCTAGGGCCTTTACACGCTTTACAGGACTCTTTTATAATCTTCCTTGAAATATACGATCCACGACCGAAAAAACTTTAGGCATTTTAACTTTCTTGCTCTATACATACAATATATGAAACATGTGAAGATCAAAAGCGGATAACTCAAAAATTGACTTTTTCACATGGAACGTCAATACATGGAACGTGGAAACCATAGTTCTTATTTACGTGATGTAAGGTTCATAAGGCAAGCAAGATGACCTCATTTACCGGAATGATGAGGTCATATATATATTTATTTAACCTGAGACCACAATATCCTAGTCTCACTACTACGGTTATGGTAAGACATATAGGATTAGAAGCTTAGAATTATAGCATCCTCACACGAGACTGAAAAGACAAGAAACCGCTCGACGTTTCAGGCTACTTCAACACTTACTAGACCAACGCTCTAAGCTCCCAATTAATTACAAAAGACTCATCTACATGACCATCATACGACCTATTCGGACCTACGGAGTAGAGCTTTGGGGCTCTACTAAGCCATCGAATTCCACTCGTATCCAATCCCTACAATCCAAAATCCTTCGTAAAATCCTTAATGCTCCTTATTTTGTTAAGAATAAAATCATCCATAACGACCTTAATGTCCCATTTGTTGCTGATTTGGCCCGAAACCGCTATCTATCGTTTCATAACAAACTTCATTTCCACTCAAACCCTCTGGTTTTAAACCTAGCTTCCTCTTCAATTCCCGATAATCCTCCGAGGCGTCTGAAAAGAAGATGGCCCCGTGACTTCTTAGTTGAACTTGTGATTTGAGTACTACCAGTGGGTAGTTTCTCTACTTGTCATTTTCACATGTCATTTTGTATCGCTTAGCCCATTTACTAGATGTATTTTTTTTTTATACAGTTGTAAATATCAATAAATAAATTTAAAAAAAAAAAAAAGAATTATAGCCTTATCACATTGTACTATGTTCTTATTATTATTTAATTGTTTATCTTTAGGCTAGTATATATAGAGCCCTCAAAATAACAGCAGTCAGTCTATTCTAAGTCGCAGTCTGTCACTATGCCCGTTTAATTATTGTTATGTTGTGTTCTTCCAAATAAATCTTTTTAAAAAGCATAGTTCTCTATCGAAATACATAACTGGCGCCCGAACAGGGACTGTATTGAGGTAAATTCACGGGAGTTCTACATCTAGTGTAATAGAGATCGTTAGAACAGTGTAACATCCGCTTGATGACTTTATTATTTTATTTTTTTATTAATTGTTATATGATTTTTTAATATTTTTATTTGAAGAGATAAGATTTGTCCAGTGCCGGGATTCGAATCCGGCTCTCCTACGTATCCTTCGTGGTGTTCTGCCAACTGAGCTAACCTGGTTTGTACCACGGTCAGACAAATCCATTCTCTTCACCGATCCCAAAACAAAGTCTCTTCAAATAAAAATATTTAATAATTATAACAATTAATAAAAAATAAACCGAAATAAATAATAATAATATAATGACGTGAGTCAACAAGATCTTCATCAACAAAATCAATAAACATTCTTCTCCTTGTATACATCGCAAATAGCGAGAACATTGAGATATGGGATCGGTGAAGAGAATTTACCTGTCTACCAGCATAGCTCAGTCGGCAGATCACCACGACGGATACAAGGGAGACCCGGGTTCGAATCCCGGCCCTGGACAAATCTTTTCTCTTAAAAATAAAATATTTTATATATATATATATATATATATATATATATATATATATATATATATATATATATGGGCATGTACCCATGCTGCAGCTGCAGGCTGTCTATACCACCGTAACTTGTCCCTCCAGAACCGATTCACCCATTCTCTTCTCCTCGACCTACTCATTGGTTCAAGGACACTGACAAAATGATCTAGATCTATGGATTATGCCTGCTTACGGTCTGCTGCTTGGGGGGGGGGAGGGGGGTATTACTCCAACGGCCAGCTTGTGACAACCTGGAAAAGCTTTTGAGTTGCCTCCAGTAGCCTGGCGGCCCGACATACCCGAGGGATAGAATGATGCTCGAGGAGTGTTTGATATCCATAACTGTATGTATTTTTAATAATAAAAACTTGACCGTTGTAAAATTTATCATAGCTTATTATAGTTAGAGATGAGACTTGTTTCTTATGAAAACTTGAAACGTTATTATATTCTCACCCGTTGTTATTTTTTTTTTATCCTATCATATTACTTCTCCTCTTCCCCTACTACTTTCAAAGTTATTTTCTCGCTATATTCTTGGAGAAAATCCACTATAAGAGAAGCGGGGGGGGGGGGGTGATATTGCTCTATAAGAGAGAGGAGTAAACTGTTGCAGATGCACCGGGAGATCGTTGCGAGAAATGAATCCGTCGGAGGGGAAAGGAAACTCAGTTTGTGCTATTACCGGAAAGAGAGGCAGTAGCTGATAGATCTGAGGTCATAAAGGCGCGGAATCTGCCCGTGAAGTTGCGCGGGGGAGGGGGCGCTGCAATTTGGCGGGAAAGCTGTCAAAGCGCGATACGCTACCGGCTTCGGATTCAATTTGCCTCTCCTGGAGATTATCGCCTCACCCTCCAGATCGTCCTGGAGATAGGAGGGCCGCCGAGCAGGAGGAGTTCCAGATTTTATTAAATGATAAAAGTTTAAGTGTCCTTCTACTGGAGCTGGAGGGGTTATAGTGGTCTTCTGGAGTGTTTGGGACTGGTCCAACATCAGATTGAAATTAGTACTACAAGAATAAATGATTAAAACGTATATACTTCTATATTAAAATAGAAAAAATATATAAATTTTGTTTCTTGTGCTTAGTTAGGAACTATGCTGAGCAAAAATGAGTAGGTATATTGCTAATTTTGAATTCTATACTTTACCCAACATTAATAATTAATGCTTTTCAAAAAAATGCTAAGCAAAGTAAATACAACCAAATTAGTGGTATCACAATTCATTTTTTACACAGTTTATTAAAAAATAGAGAGCTGAGTGGCTCAGTGGTAGAGCACCGAGTTGCCATGCCGGAAATCCTGGTTCAAATCCCGCTGCAGGCCATGACTTTTATTTAGTCTGTGTTGCAGTGGGAGATGGATCATATAGAAACTATGACCCTGCTGGGGCCAACCCAGCCTCTATAAAATATTATAAAACTCTGGCGGTTGAGCGTAACCTAGGACAAGTCACCTCCTTGAAGAACCGTTGTCCATGAAACAGTACACTCGCTACCATGTGCTGAACCCCAGACCCTTTCACGGGTTGCAGTGGTACAGGTTTTTTTTTTATTAAATAATATTTCTGGAGTATTCTACTTAATAGAGGCTAGGTATGGGCTATATATAGAATAATATATCTGCTAAGATCGGATTTTAACCCGGAACCTTAAAAATAATAATTAAATCTGTAATAGTAAAACAATCGAAAACATATAGGAGTATTCTTTGTGCCTCGGACAAGACATGGTTTTCCTTGTGACATCTATTAAACTATAAATCGGTCGTTCAAAAATTTATCATGGCCACATTAACATATTTAGGTATTATTAACCAATTACGTATTTACTTCAGAATAATTAAAAAATCTGTACGATTAAGGGCCTTTGGTTGCAGTACATGGTAGATATTGTACTCTTTCTAATCAACGTTTGTGCAAAGTGGTTATTTGAGCAAGCTTGCGGAACTACAGTGGAGCGTCGATAATCAGAACGTCAGTTATCCTGATAACGTTCAATTAACGGAATTGATTTTATTTTTATTTTTTGTTTCAAATGTAATTTTAATTAATTTGATCGGATCATCCAGTTACTTATTTGTATTGTTAAAATTATTGTTATTTTAAATAAAATTTTATGAAAAATAAAATAATTTTTTCCATTAACGTCAATAAGGGGCCTCTAATTGTTCTCGGAAACAGCAAAAAAAAAAAAATGAACTTAGATATCAGTACGTATTTGTTTACCAAGAACTGTAAACCTAATTACGTAATTTCTTTTGTTTTTCTGAATCCCTTCCTATTCGTTTGGTTGGTATTTATTTTTCAGTAAATTTCGATTATCCGAACCACCCCTGACAACATTAGTTCGGATAATCGACGTTCCACAGTACCAGGTTTTCCTACGATTAAGGGTTCCTACTTGAGAAGATGTAGTTCGTGATATTTTATCATTTCAGAAAGTCTTTGGGACTTGTTATTAGACAATGGTGAATACTTTACATTTTAAATACTATGAGGTCAGGTTCTAACTGTTCTAGTAATATAAGAAAAAAATCTTGTACCAATCCAACCCATGAAGGGTCTTGAGCTCAGTAGATGGAATGGACTACTCTTTCTTGGACCATAGTTGCGCATGCAACTGATTAGTCCGAGATCACGCTCGACACGTCAGCACGGCACACGGCAGCCTTTTCCTTGAGATTGAGTGAGCCTCGCAAGTACCAGATCCTACATGGTACATCCCTGGCTAGTAACAGATTGAATAATTTATTTACCACAGCTGGATTCGAATCAGCACACAGTTACCTTTTCCTCCAGTAAAAGTATTGTTATTATTGTTTTAGTTTCATCCAACTTTGGAGTACTCCTGATGAATCACTAATCCAATTCTGTGCATGTGCTTTTCTCTGTCCATTGTCTCTTCATCCTCTCTGATCTCCTGTTCCTTTCCTCGTTCGAGATTCTAATAAATCTCGCCTCAAACCTCATTCGCTTGTCTTGGGTTATGCACTTGGCAAAACAATTATTATTCTGAAATTTTTCGTATTTTAAATTTCAAAGGAACGTAGATCATTTTGTTTGGCGGTATTTATTGACGTGCAGCAGCTTTTGACCGAGTCTGGCACCGGGTATTCTTAAACTAACTCCGAAAATTCCTACCCCCTTCACATTTTCTCATTATTCAATCCTATCTCACTAACAGGTCATTAAAAGTAAATCACAAATATTATCCTCTTTTCTCATTCCGCTGGTGTTCCTCAAGGCAGTATCCTCGCCCCAATGATCTACACAGTTTATACAACTGACATCCCGACCCATCCTATTACAATCCTTACAACCTTTGTGGATGACACATGTCTATTATCTGTCAACACTGATCCAGTTATAGCATCCCGTACTTTTCAATCCCACATCACTGACCTTTAAAATTGGTGTCAAAACTGGAGGATTAAAATAAATTCTCACAAATCCCATCAAATCACATTTACCCTCCGTCGTAAACCAATGACGGATACGGTACTTAGGACTACATCTTGACAGACGCTTAACATTGAATCCTCATAGTAGATTGAAACGACAAGATAAAGCTCGCCGTTTCAGGCTACTTCAACATTTACTAGACAAACACTCTAAGCTCCCAATTAATTACAAAAGACTCATATACATGACAATCATTAGACCCGTCTGGACTTAAGGAATAGAGCTTTGGGGCTCCACTAAGCCATGGAATTCCTCTCGTATACAATCCTTACAATCCAAAATCCGTAAAATCCTCCATGCATTTTACGTAAGTAATCCATTATGACATTTGTTGGTTATTTTGCCCTAATCCAATATCAATCTTTTCGTGAAAAACTTAATTCGCACTCAAACCGACTAGTTTCAAACCTAGTAACCTCTTCAATTCTTGATGATCCTCCGAAGTGTCTGAAAAGAAGATGAACTCGTGATCTTCTAAGTTTAACTTGTTATTTGAGTACTACCATTGGGTAGTCTCTCTACTTGCCTTCCATGCTAATATGTGTCAGTCATTCTATTTACTTGTTGTCTTAGTATAATACAGTTTTAAATTTCATTGAATAAATTATTTTTTTTTTAAATTCAAAGGATATATCCATTTTGGCCATATTATCATTAACTTCTTGAAGACATAATCTTGAGAAAGATCGATTCCAGTGTCAAGACATATTTGGCAGGAATCGAACTCGGACAGCTTTAACCGCAATAGCTCCCAGAGACGATTGATCCTGGGCAGGACTGGTCCTTGGTGAATATTGAAGGAGACGGTGAATGCATCCTGCATGAGGTCCAGAGCCTCCTCAATAATGCACCATTTCCCAGTGTCCACTTAGCCCCTATTCTCTACAGCTTCGTTTAGTGATCATCCTCTCAACATCCATCATCTATATTTAGAAAACCTCTTCGAATTTTGTCAACTAACCAATACTTTATTAACATTGATCCAATTTTAAATCAGCACTAATTTTTTTTTGTTTTAAATGTATTTTTTGAAATTTACAACTGTATATTGAATACATCAAGTCAATATAATGAAAGATAAATCCAGAGACAAAGGCAAGTAGAAGAACTATCCAGTGGTAGTACTCAAATGGAAAGTTCAACTTATAAGATCATGAGACCATCTTCTTTTCAGACACCTCGGAGGATTATGAGTAATCGAAGGGATTGCTAGGTTTGAAACTAGTGGGTTTGTCATGAAAAGATTGAAATCAGCAACAAATGGGACATTAAGGTAATTACGGATTAATTTGTTCGCAACAAAGTTAGGAGCATTGAGGATTTTACGAAGGGTTTTGGATTGTAAAGATTAAATACGAGAGGAATTCGATGGCTTAGTGGAGCCCCAAATATCTAATCCGTAAGTCCATATGGGTCTAATGATCGTCATGTATACGAGCCTTGTGTAATTAATTGGGAGCTTAGAGCGTTTGTCTAGTAAATGTTGAAGTAGCCTGATACGGCGAGCTATTTCTGAATTAAATTGGAAACGATCATTTATATTGGAATTCTATTACAGAATAGATGGTAATATTGAAACGAGGGAAATTTATACATTTTATACATTTGTAATAATATAATTTAAGAGTTTTTAAAATTAATTTTATTATTTTTATAGGTTATGGGTTCGGGATAGCTCAGTGTAGTCGAGCGCAGAGAGAGTTGACATGTCTAAGGTCTCTGGTTTAAATCCGGCTGGGGTAGATAATTTATTTAATATGTTAACAGCCACTGACATACCGGTAGGTTCTGCAGATCCTCCTGAGAGCACTCAATCCCTATAATATGGGTATCCTTAATTGGTTGAGGATGATCTATGATTAAGCACCACCCTGTTGTTCTAGAAACAATTCTCCAGCATGTGTTGTCACAAGGAAGTCGTGTCTTGTTCTTCTTTCGTGACCCTAAAGCCCTTAATGGCCTCCTCAGTACCATTGCGGGCTTCCAGTTCCCCACTGGCCCCATCCAGCCATCGCAGCTTGGGCTGTCCTACTCTTCTCGTACCCCTGAAACATTTGTTCAACTATTCTTCTGGGCCCTTCTACACTTGTCATTCTCATGGCCAGCTCATCACAACCTACCAAGCTTAATTACTTTGATCACCTGGAATAGACTCTCCGCAGAGGTATCCCCTCTCTAGTAGGTCCATATATTTTCCGTAAAATCTTTCCTTCAAAAGGACAGGCCGAATGAACGTTTTGTAGAGAATCATTTTTGTACTCCATGACAAATTTTTGTTTTTCATTTATTTCTTGTCCTAGATATATTTATTATTAGCTTCCATGTTAAGCTTATAATATAAGAGTTATTAACAACTTATATTTTCAAAATTTACACTTCCCTATTATAGACAGAAATGATGAGTTTGGAATTCCTTCATAATTTCTTATAATTATTCCTATATTATTCCAGACACCCTCCCCCAGGACGAAGACACAGACCTAAGACAGAGCGAGAAGACGAGGAGGCGCAGATGTGAGAAGACCCGACGCCATTAGCAATTACACTGGTTGCATCTTAATAGCCTCATTGTCTTCTCTTCCAACTTTATCTCAAACAACTTTTAAGCCTGTCAGATTTATCGAGCCCTTCGCTCTTTTAAATTCGTTCCTTTATGAAGAAGTTTCCTATTTCTTGAGGATCATTAATTATTTATCTAGATCCTTGGTATTTCGGAAATATTTTCATCTCTCTATTATAATTTAAAAAAACATTTATACTATCTGTAATAAATATATACAAATTGTTCAAGATAGTCTAACCACAACACCATCTAGGCTTTAATATCGAATAACGTTGAAAAGCTACTTAGGGCTGGTTGTTTTAGTGAAAACAACCACGCTTTCTCTCCCCACACTTTCAATCCCTTCTCCTTTTTTAATCTGATATAGCATAGAAAGGGAGCGGAGTGGCTGAGTGGTAGAGCACTGAGCTGCCATGCCGGAAATCATTGTTCAAATCCCGCAGCAGCCAGTACTTTTATTTAGTCTGTTTGCAGCTGGAGATGGGTCATATAGGATCTAGGATCCTTCCATGAGCTCACCCAGCCTCTATAAAATATTATAAAAATAGGGTACCCAAAATAAGGGGGAAAAATATGGTGGGTGAGCGTGTCCTAGGACGAGTCACCTCTTTGCAGAACCGTTGTCCATAAAACAGTACAGTCTCTACCATGTGCTGAACCGCAGACCCGTTCAAGTGTTGTAGTGGTACAGGTTTTTTAATGTTTAAGTATTAATTAAATATATAAGATTAAACATAGCCTTATATTTACTTAAAACTGAAATAATTGCCGAAATATTTAATTGATTTAATTTATTATTGATTCATTTAACGTCACTTTATGCTTCTATGGCTAATCCGACGATGCTACAGTGTGAGCTCTAAATCATGCCTATCCATTTTTAATTAGGATAGGTTTTTTAACAAGAACTTGACACAGTCTCTGGATCCCTGTTTAACGTCCCTTACAAAGGACGGCATGAACAAGGATTTTTTAATCCTTTTTAAAACTGCCGGGATACGAACCCGCGATCTTGGGTTAGTAGGGAGTATAAGTTGTATCAATAAAGTTAAACAATGCGCCATTGAATTACAACAAAAAAATTAATCTCCTACTTATAAAGCCCTGGAATATAATAGTGATAAATGATGCAAACATTAAAGTGATTTTTCTAATTATAATTTATATTTGAGTATTTCTTATTTAGTGGAAACTAAGTAAATAGCAGTATAGATGGATAATATTTGTTGAATAATTTAAATGTAAATGAAAAAAAAAAGCTAGTTGCTTAAAAGTTAAAAGCCTGGAATATAAAGGTGACAAGTATTTCATACATTTCAGTGATTTGTATTTTAAAAATATTTATCTTCTCTTTATGTTTTAGGTTGTTATTTAAACTAAATAACTATAATAACAATTTATTTTTTAAATTATCATAGAGAGAAAATCGTTGACTGGAAGATCTAATTAGGATGGAAATATTTGGGGGTGCAGTAAATGTAAATTTATTGATAGTGGAGACGTTTCGACCCACTTTGTAGCTCATCTTCAGGGATAGGAGAGAAAACAGACAAAAAAATAAACTAAAAAAACATTACAGTACCAAGAAATGTAAAGAGAAAGACAAACACTTTTTATATTTACAGTTTTCATTTTATATCTTTCTGTTTACATTATCTTTGTTTTTATCTTTACGGCACTATCAATAAATAAGTCTCGCTTATTAGCTGTTTACATTGACTCCACCCCCAACTATTTCCATTATATATTTTTTATATTGTTCTTTTGATGATGAATATTTTTTTTTTAATATTTTTATTTTTTTTTCAGACCTATTTGGACGTACGGAGTTGAGCTTTGGGGCTCTACTAAACCATCCAATTCATCTCGTATCCAATCCTTACAATCCAAAATCCTTCGTAAAATCCTCAATGCTCCCTATTATGTATGTCACAAACAAACTCATCCATCATGATCTTAATATCCCATATGTTACTGATTTGGCCCAAACTAGATACCTATCCTTCCATAACAAGCTCCATACACACTCGAATCCTCTAGTCTCTCAACTTGCTTCCCATACTATTCCTGATAACCCTCAGAGGCGTCTGAAAAGAAGATGGCCTCGAGATCATGTCATAATGTACATATCAGCAGATTTACTAGTTATAATCATATTATAGTTGTAAATATCAATAAATTAAATTTAAAAAAAAAAATATTTTTATTTTGAAGAGAAAAGAATTGTCTTGGCCGGGATTCAAACCCGGGTCCTCTGCATCTGCAGTGCTCTAACCAATGAGCTACCAGGGTACGCATTCCAGCCAGACAAATTCATTCTCTTTACCGCTCCTATGTCTCCGTGTTCTTGCAATTTTTGCGGTTTATACATGGGGAAGAATGTTCATTGAAAATTACTTTAATTAGGATCTTGTTGACTAACTTCAATTTTATATTATTATAATTTATTTTTGTATAGTGTTCTTTTGATGGTGAATATTTTTATTTTGAATGCGTTCCTTGGTAGCTCAGTGGTTAGAGCACCGCGCTAGAGACGGGGGTGACCCGGGTTCGAATCCCAGTCAGGAAAAATCTTTTCTATAAAATAAAAATATTTGTAACTATAATAATACTATACATTTGATATTGTGATTTTTGTGTGATGCACAGCCCAGTATTTAAAAATAAAAAAAATAACGAAAATAAAAACTGTTGGGATAATAATTGGAAGTGATTTTTTTATACGATTAAGTCACTATAAGCTACGTTTGTTGTTTTCTTATCTTCTATATCTCCTTCATACTGGAAACAGTATTATACAGCTAAATCCATTTTTTTTTTTTTTTTATTATTTATTTATTGCTATTTACAACTATATTACAGTAATATAACAAGTAAATTGGCTGAGTGATACATAATGACATGATATAATGACAAGTAGAGAAACTACCCACTGGTAGTACTCAAATCGAATGTTCAACTAAGAAGGTCACGTGGCCATCTTCTTTTCAGACGCCTCGAAGGATTATCGGGAATTGAAGAGGAAGCTAGGTTTGAAACTAGAGGGTTTGAGTGGAAATGAAGTTTGTTATGAAAGGATAGATACCGGGATCGGGCCAGATCAGCAACAAATGGGACATTAAGGTCGTTATGGATGACTATATTCTTAACAAAATAAGGAGCGTTGAGGATTTTACTAAGGATTTTGGATTGCAGGGATTGGATACGAGAAGAATTCGATGGCTTAGTGGAGCCCCAAAGCTCTACTCCGTAAGTCCAAATAGGTCGTATGATGGTCATATAGATGAGTCTTTTGTAATTGATTGGGAGCTTAGAGCGTTTGTCTAGTAAGTGTTGAAGAAGCCTGAAACGTCGAGCGGTTTCTTGTCTTTTCAGTCTTGTATGAGGATTCCAGGTTAATCGTTTGTCGAGATGCAACCCTAAGTATCGGATCTGTTCTACAGGCACAAGTGGGATATTATTAAAGGATACTGAAGGGCAGGAAGTCACTGGTTTACGACGTAAGGTAAAAGTGATTTGATGGGATTTTTGAGAATTTATTTTAATTCTCCAGTTCTGGCACCATTCTTCAAGATCAGTGATATGGGATTGGAGGCTTTGGGATACAATAATTGGATTGGTATTGACTGATAATACACATGTATCACCAGCATACGTGGTAAGGATAGTATTAGGATGAGTTGGGATGTCAGCTGTATAAACTGTATAAAGGATTGGGCCAAGGATACTACCTTGAGGAAAATCCATTTTTTAGCAAGAATTTCATAAAACTTACACCCTTACGTTCAGCTAGTTACACAATTTTCGAGATTATTATATTAAAAAAATATTAGGGTGGAAGGTATGATAGAGGTATATGAAAAATATAGGAAAAGTTATATAGATGCTGGGGAGGTGGTGTGGTAATAAAAGAAGAGGGGGTGAGATCTGGCTCTGCGTCTTAAAGCCCTTCCAAACTTCTTCCCCTCATTTAGACTTTTCTTTCTACCCTACTTTAGCAAGAGACGAGAAGAAGAAGAAGAAAAAATGTCCGAAAATTCCTAAACTTTTCTTAAAATATTCAATCTCTGAAAATTTCCATGAACTGATACCGCTTGGCTGATCTTTCAATTCAGTTTCGGGAGATTCAGAGAGAATGCAGTCGGAAAAAGGAATAAATTTATGATTTCAGTAAAACTTGAAAAAAATCTATTCGAGGCGCGACACTAGTTTCATCTTGAGATATTAATAATAACTGACTGCTTTACATTTAACTTCAAAATTCGTTTTCAGTAGTAATATAAAATGTAAAATTATCTCGTCTATGATAATTGACGAGATATTTTTATGACAATCGAAAGCTCGTTGCTTGGTAACAGCCCGAAGCCGAAGGCTGAAGGCTGTTACCAAGCAACGAGCTTCAGGCATTTGTAAATGTCCGAGGGATATTCGGCGGAATTGAAGTAAAATTTAACTTAATATTAGATTCGTTGCTGGCCTCTACTATAGAAGATCTATTACCACGCATAATATTTATGATATTGTTGTGGTGTTCTTGATCGAGATTTAAGTATGGTTTTATAGAATTTTGATTGCTATGACCAGTAATTTTCAGCAATTGTTGTTCTTCTACACCATTTTTTGCCTATTCGCTAACAGAAGTTGATCTATTCGAATGATTTCGGATGATCTTTTTGTCCTTTACATTCAAGCCAATCTTATCGGCAGCAGATTTAGTCCATCCATTTATTGTATTTCTTCCAACAGGTACATTATCGTACCATTTGTCAGTTTCATTTTTCCAGTGTCGATTTGGTTTTAAGAACAGTCGTTTTTTTCATAAGGGTTTAAAATCGATTGGTATAGTGATCATAATTAGTAAAGAAATTATAAATGTTATATTAACAATAGACCAGATGTGCAATGAGATGTGTTGTTGGATGATATAGATGTCTTGTTAGAAGTGTAGGTAGTGAAGGTGTGAGAGGTTACAGTTGTATATTGTGGATTGTGCTGCAAGTATACACTGTGCGAAATTACCATGTGCTCCATTGTAAATTTAATTGCTAAGCGTATAGTTATTATGCCTTATTGTTATTGTGCTAGTTGAAATAATGTGTATTGTAGCTAATATTTTTAAATATGCACTTTGCTTTCTACAACGTGTCCTGGCCGCTCTATTCATTTCCACACTTTCTGTTTCCTTCAAATCATGTTATAGAAAATATCACTATTTGGAAAATGTATATGTACATATAAATTAGGAGAAAATGGATTATATTCAATGTTGCTTTTCTTTTCTATTACCCTGGCCTGCGATGAAAAAATTGTAGCATATTTAAATAGTGGGTTTAACATTATTTTTTGTGCTGATTATGGAAAAAATAGTGAAGAAATTCCATCACCCATAGATAAGTCACACATCGCGTATAAACCAGAAGAATGAAGTGTTTTCATCGATTCATCAAAAAGGAGTTTGAAAGCTGTACTTCTTCACAATGGTAACCGATCTGCTTCTGTGTTGGACACTCCATTTGAAAGAATGCAATGAAAACCTCGAGTTTGTTCTTAATAAGCTCGGCTACTCTGACCATAAATGGACCATTTGTGGGGATTTGAAGGTTATTTCCATGTTACTAGTTCAACAAAGTGGTTACAAAAAGTTTCCATGTTTCCTCTGTGAATAGCCGTGACAGGAAACGACACTATGTCAAGCAGATGTGGCCAATCAGAAAGGCTCTTATTCGTGGAGTTAAAAATGTTGAAAGACAAAGTTTAGTGGATCAGTTAACTAAATCAAAACAATTTAAAAAAAAAGTTTTTTTTTGCAGACCTGTGATAATTATCAAGTAATTGTACATAATAATAAAAATGAAAATTAATCCATTGTAAATTTATTTATGTTAATTACAAATTAAATGTATTTGTAATTGAAGTTACAGAAGTTTTCCTGTCCTGTTATGGTCTGATATTTAAGTTAATTTGTACCTTTACCCTTCGCCGAAAACCCATGACTTCCTGTCCTACTGTATCCTTTAATAGTACTCCACTTATCCCTGTTGAACAGATTCGCTACCTAGGACTCAACTTAGACAAACATCTTACTTGGAACCCTCACACAAGACTGAAAAGACAAGAATCAGCTAGACGCTTCCGACTACTTCAACAGACTAGACATACGCACAAAGCTTCAGATCAATTACAAAAGACTTATTTATGTGACTGTTATAAGAGCTATATGGACTTACAGAATTGAACTATGGGGCTCCACCAAACCATCGAATTCCTCTCGTATTCAGTCCTTGCAATCCAAAATCCTTCGCAAAATCCTAAACGCTCCTTATTTTGTCACAAATAAAACCATCCATAATGACCTTAACGTTCCATATGTTACCGATTTACCCCATTCCAGATACCTATCATTCCATAATAAACTCCAGGCCCATCCAAACCCACTAGTTTCCATCCTTGCATCCAATTCCATTCCGGACAATCCTCCTAGGCGTCTGAAGAGAAGATGGCCTCGGGACCTTCTATTACAGAAATGTTATTAGAGAACTGCCAGTGGGTAGTGCCTCTACATGTCCTTTCATGTATTTATTTATTCATTTAGCCATTGTACTAGACGTATATATTACAACTCAATAAAATAATTTAAAAAAAAAAGTTAATTTGTTTCCGAAGTTTGGTTGTTTTATTTTACTATTTAACTTACTCCTAAAGGGCATCCTTAGCTTTAAAAAAATATCACGGTCTACCGCAGAGAGGCGCCTCCGACATCCAATTAGGGCCGGCGACGGACAAGCGGGGCGCGTTCGAGCTGATCTGAATGGGTTCGAAACCCGCCTAATGGCGTCATCGTTAGCCACCGCACTCGAGAGCGTGTAGCCAATTAAAGGACGCACTTAAGAAGTGATTCAACTCAGGTAATAAGGGCCTTTACCTTTACCTGAGTTTTATTTAGTGAGCTTCGTACTTTCGGGCCTTCCACCCCCAACCCAAGTTTTTATTCTCGAAAAGTTTACCGCTTGTATAATTGCCTCTTTAGAAAAGCTCGCGGGAAAAATGTACGAAAGGGCGGGCTCCTTATCAACAATGTGAGCCCTTATCGCTTAAAACTTTCTTATTATTAATTGGCCTTCCGGGACAAATGCACTCTCCCACAATGCACGTTCCTGCATTGAATAGGACAGCCTATCTTAAGGCTACCTGTATAATAGGATCGGTGTATGAATATATTGTAGCTCATTGTGTGTAGCGCGTAGTCGCAAAGCACTGGAGAGTTCTTGGGTTCGATTCTGGGTGTGAGAGAGAAATTATTAAATTTGTTTACAATTTTTTAAATAATTTATTCAATGAAATTTACAACTATATTATACTAAAACAAAAAGTAAAAAGAATGAATTTATACATTGACATGAAATGACAAGTAGAGGAACTACCCAGTGGTGGTGGTCAAATAGCAAGTTCAACTTAGAAGTCACGAGGACATCTTCTTTTCAGACGCCTCGGAGGACTATCAGAAATTGAAGAGGATGCTAGGTTTGAAACTAGTGAACAGACTCATAAAGAAGTCCTTGGCCTGCTCAACCGCTCTACCCCAATCGTCCCGATCGCATGCTCCAGTGATGGAGACCTTGCTCAGCCTCAGATCTTCACAGACGGCATCCTTCCATCTAGCTTTGGGCCTTCCTCGAGGTCTTACTCTATCCGGATTTCCTTTATACAGCTTTTTAGCTGTTCTTTCTTCGCCCATCCTATATAAGTGGCCCAGCCACTTGATGCGTTGAATCCTGATGAAGCTCGATATCATTAGGTCTCCATATAACTCACTTAGCTCCTTGTTCCTTCTGATCCTGAGTTGGTCGTTTTCTCGAACTGGGTCGAATATTTGCCGAAGAACTCTCCTTTCGAATCAATTCACCTTTTCCACGCTGGATTTATTCAGTTTGGGGGTTCCACCAGCGTATGTCGCTACTGGACGGTTGTATACATCATCAGCTTGGACTTTAGGCTAAGTCTACACCTACGTTGGATCCGGTGTGATACGATGAGACGTCGCTAGCAAACCAAATGACTGAAATATATCGAGAGTTATAACATTTGGTTCTTTGAATTTATAAAATTAAGATTATTTATTAATTATTTTTAATACATTTATATTTTACTATAATGTATAGTAAAATATGTATAATTTATACACCCCAGCATCGTATGTGATAGAATCGCGTCGCACCGAATCGGATCCAATGTAGGTGTAGCTTACTTCTCAGGAGCTTTGATATCCCAAAACATGCTTTATTACCTGATACTATCCTGGCTCTGATTTCCTCCTCCTCATTCAAATTCTCGTTTATACGGCTTCCTAAATACTGGAAACTTGACACGCGTTGGAAAGTGTATCTTCCAAACGTGTAGCTAATTGGCGGTTTGTATTTGATAACTGTCAGTAGAGTTATCGCGAAGATAAAGATGGTCTGTTTAAGGATTAGTACCGCAAGAGTTCTCTAAAAATAAATAAATATAAGCGCTGAGTAAGCTAGTGAGTATCCGAGGGAAAGGTCAAAGCCTTCGCTAAGATTATAATTACTATTATCAATGAAGAATAATATACCAAACGAAAAAGTATCCATTATTTATATATTTTTCTTTTTCAAAAATTGTTCAAAAATCCAACTCGGATAATCGTCTCTTGAGGCCACGTCAGAGTCACGTGCAGGCAGTAAAAACCGTGTGTTCTTAGACCGCCACATTTTTTCCAGTGAGTGACCAATTTAAAAATACAAACTTATAACCACATTTTCCCCTTCAGATTCCAATCGATGCTATTCTCCTTTAACCGACTTATGTATTAAATTATACGTATATAAAGCCACTGTTTCAAAGCGGGTCTCGATACCAGTCTTACACATAGACTAATGGAGTGCTTTTTTCTTTTTTTTAAGTTTCTGGAGACAAACAGACTTGAGGATCGCAAAGCAGCGAGGAAAAGAAGGCGATGTATAACATGATATGATATACAAAATACTTCAGTGGTATCTTCTGGTTTAGACCGTGTCGCTAACTTTTTCGCCAACCTTTCGCCAGACATGCTGCTGACTCCTTCAGGGTAGAAAAGAGAATGAAACTTTGGCGAAAAAGTTAGCAACACGGTCTAAACCAGAAGATACCACTGAAGTATTTTGTATAAATAGTGGCCATGGAAACCTAATTATATGATTTATTAATTTTAAAAACAAACGATATATATGTTACAACTTTTATATTTATTTTATTGTGCTATTTAGTGTTTTTACTAAAAGCTCATTTTTTCACTGTTAGATCATGAGTATGAGACTAACCTAGTCTCGAAACATCGCCTAAAGAAGTTTAAGATCTGACTGGAACTCAAGAACAAAACATTATATATATATTTAATGTGAACACAGTCAGATTAGAACCCCTAATCTTCATAATATCAGCACTCTACAGATTGAGCTTCTAGGTTTTTTTATACATTTATTCAATATTGATATTCTTCATACCGTTTTCCCTGATTTAATCTAATAAAATTTACTGCCTTCTCTAGCTTCCAATTTTTAATTTTCATTATAAACGGCATATGTTTTGCTGTATATACATCAGGACTTAGTAGTATCCTAAGGAAATGTGCTAAAAAAATTAATATAAACAAATTTCTTGACCATGGGTGAATGTATATTTTAAATATATGGAAACTGTAAACAATGATTTACATGGGAAGGTTAATTTTTGAAATTACTAATAATTTTTTAGCGACTCTGTTCGGTTTTTCACCACCAAGAAGGTTTTAGATTTCGAAGATTTCTTCATATATGTGTTAAACTAAAAACATAAACAAAACAAAAGAATTGTGTACAATGTACCATAAGCCAAAATCCTGTGTAGAGATATTATATGACTAAATAATCCATTTGGTAATAGCCTACAGCCTCAATACAATATAGTGTTGCAGAGAACACAGCCTATTGTATCTCGATAACAATGGCAGTGTTGGAACATTCAGAATGTTCCCGTTGCTTGATAATTAACTATGTGTATTCAATATTTTGGCAAATATTTTCGGATTATATTTTGTAACGTTATTTACAACATACATTATTCACACCATTGTTTATTTACAACATATTTTATAATTAGTTATAGTTTTACAAGTTTAATATTTTTGTTTTATTATATGTATTGAAGTAAGTTGTTATAAAGACACATAATATATGTATATGTTTATTAAAAATCCATTCCTCCTTCATCTTTTCTCTATCATAATCCTGACATTAACAGTATCTTCCCACCTAGGGGGACAAGGGGACAAGGGGAGCTTCCGGTGGAGCCTCCCATCCCTGGATAAGCAAGTAACCAAGAAGCACCTGTCCTTCTTGGTTACTTGCTCCTCCGGCATGCGAGCAACGTGGCCAGCCCAGCGCAGTTTTACCAGCTTGATATACCTAACCACATCAGCCTCACCATAAAGTTGATAAAGTTCGATACTTGTCCAACGCCTCCAGGTTTCTTCGACTTAACCGATCCAAATATTCTTCGAAGGATCATTCTTTCGAATATACGAATTCCTTTCTCCTCATCTTTTCAGCATGCATTTTTTTTCTCTCCTCTGTCCGTTTCGTTCCTGGCTTCTTCAATGCTTCCTTCTTTGACATTACTATACTATCCTCTGACATACTACATGGGGCTTCTCTCTTAGAGCTCGTGGACACCTAGAGTAAGGTGAGTAACATGTAAGGGTGAGAGAGAAACAAGATGTAGCCAAAGACACTGGGAATCTTTGGAGAAGAAACTCCAAACATCAAATCGCTCCCCGAAATACTATATTCACAAGGAATACACCTCAATCTAACAATCTAACACTCAATCAACAATATTAACAATTCCATCTGGTTGGAAGTTGCAAACAAAATAAAATAATTGTCATAACTAACATATAGGTTCTACTATCTTGTGAAGATCGTTGTTGAAGAATGTGACAGATACCTGAGATGAATCTGCCGTAGAACTTTGAACTGATGGGCACCTGAGAAGCGGGCCAATGTGCTGAATGGAGCAAGTCCTTCTAAGTTCTTGAAATCTGAGCTACAGTTGTAGATGTTTGTCGAATTCAGTTGAAGGCTTCATTCTTCCGGATCCCTTCGATGAGTAAGTCCTAGAAGTCTGTAGAAAACTTGAAGCTAGGTGCAACTGAAGGGCCAACTGCAGTACAACTTCGGATCAGCAGTCCTTCTGAGGTTTTTATGGAAACAGTGCTACGATAATAGAAGATGCTCTCTTTGTTTGGGCACCAGTTCACAAACGGTGGACGACTTGTAAGAAATATATATATTTATTGAGATCAATAAAATAGAGCCAAAAACTCAAAACGAAACATTAACATTTATTAGAATGCAAATGGGAAAAAACCACTAGCAAAGCCTTATGTTTCAAATCTGGGGTAAAAACAAACAATTACCAGTCGACGTTTCGCCTATTCAGGCGGGCCTTGGCCCTTTGGCTCTTTGGGCGATTATTCGTTGGGATGTATTGCACTTCTTCTTTGAGATGTGATTGATTTTACTCTTATTTGTGTCTTGATAATGCCTTTTTTTTTTTATTATTTATTTCTAGAAATTTACAACTGTATACAAAATACATCTAGTAAATATAATGAGTGAATACATTGACATGAGAAGACAAGTAGAGAAACTACCCAGTGATAGTACTCAAATTAAAAAGTTCAGTTTAGAAGGTCACGAGGCCATCTTCTTTTCAGACGCCTCGGAGGATTATCGGGAATCGAAGAGGAAGCTAGGTTTGAAACTAGAGGGTTTGAGTGGGAATCAAGTTTGTTATGAAAGGATATATACCGGGTTCGGGCTAAATCAGGAACAAATGGGACATTAAGGTCGTTATGGATGACTTTATTCTTAACAAAATAAGGAGCGTTGAGGATTTTACGAAGGATTTTGGATTGTAGGGATTGGATACGAGAGGAATTCGATGGCTTAGTGGAGCCCCAAAGCTCTATTCCGTAAGTCCAGATGGGTCTAATGATTGTCATGTAAATGAGTCTCTTGTAGTTAATTGGGAGCTTAGAACGTTTATCTAGTAAATGCTGAAGTAGCCTGAAACGGCGAGCTGTTTCTTGTCGTTTCAGTCTAGTATGAGGATTCCAAGTTAAGCGTTTGTCAAGGTGTAGTCCTAAGTACCGGATCTGTTTTACAGGACTTATAGGGATGTTGTTAAACGATACAGGGGGGCAGGAAGTCGCAGGTTTACGACGGATGATAATGCCTGAATAGGCGAAACGTCGACTAGTAATTGTTTGTTTTTACACCAGATTTGAAACATAATACTTTGCTTGTGGTTTTTTCCATTTGCATTCTAATATTTATTGAGATATTTAACAGATATAATTTTGATATACAAAAGAGACATTCCTATGAACTAACTAGGTGACTTATTAAATATAGAGTATCATTACAACTTATTGGCTACAGACTACATGTAACTCTTTCATACTATAAACTATCTACTCTATTCTTCTACCACCTACCTTCTCTTTATCCTCATCTTAGAGCTAGTATCTATACATGTAAAAGAAGAGGGGAAGTCAAGGAAGTTACACTGGTGACAACACGGAAGATGTTTCATAACTTAGGTGTAAGGAGCCCGCAAGTATACACAATATCCCTAGGTCATAAACCCAATCCAACGATCCATTCAATAAATGAAACAGCGACATCTGAACACTAAGAATATAACTACAAGAGTACAGTATAAAAGACTCTTTGTCCTTGAGGCTAATCAATAATTGTTTGGTCATGTCTACTACTGTGAATAAAAGAAAGAAAAAAGTCACGTTAGTTACCGTAACATGTGGAAAAACCGACATCGGAATATATCGCACATTTTTTATACAATAAATATAGCTATTAGGTTATTTTAATTTTACGGTGGAACGAACTTTATTTTCCGATGTTTCCATCCCGCCGCTTCCAATGAGGCAACTACCAGCTCCCTTTGTACATCGCCGAGGGGAAATGTGGGTAATTAGTTCCCCGTTGTCTCGCCTACGTTAAACTATTTAACAGCTCCGGGACGGGATTATCCCCCTAATTCCCCCATTTCCCGATCGGGAGACTCCCCAGGACTCCTCGAGATTAGGAAGGGAGAGGACAAAGACACTGCCACGAGACGTATTTGCCCCAAACTCATTTATGTTGCTATTAGACCACGTGAGGGCTGGGTATTAGTTAGGAGTCAATTTGCCTCCTCAAAGGCCCGCAATGTCTTAAGGCCTTTAAAGGTCCGGCCTTAAGGCCCTTCAAAGGCCCTTAATTGCCAATAGCTAACCACCGATGGGCCAGCCGCTTCTCGGCCTGGAGATCTCGATAATGAAAAAAGTATCGATACGTATTGCATCGATGCTTATCCTCAGAATCAGCATTTTGATATTCATTTCCTATAATTTCTTGGTTTTAATTTTTAATTTAAATTGACAATTTAACATTATTCAGCATCATTCATTATAAGTTTGTTTTTTTTAATTTTTTTTATTATGTTATTTGCTTGAACTTAATGATTATCAACTACCCTTACATTCAATGGAATGCTAACCCTCATTACCATTTTAAAACAGCTTAATTTCGTAACATCAATATATGACATGAAGTATCAAAAAGAGCATTTTTAGAAAAAATGTTTACTTAAATCGATAAATTAATTAATTGTAAGTTACTCGTTATCTATAATTAGGCATTTTTATTTTACTCCATGACACTAGCAGATGTAATTACAATAATCTCCCGTTCAATTAAAACGGATAATTAAATATTTAAATTTTTTCATAAAATAGTATTCGACTGATTAAATTCGTTATTTTAAAATTCCCTAAATTTTTTTTTTTGGACGATTTTACGGTATTCAGATTCAATTATGAAAATAACTTGTTTAAAATATATCGTAATCTACCTATCTTTACCACTGCAATCCAAGAAGGGTGTTGGTTCAGTCCGTGGTAGAGCAATAGTTCAAAGGCCACGGTTTTTCAGAGAGATGATTTATCCTAGATCAAGATCAACCGCCCTATTTTCCTCCCTATTTTGGGTACCCTATTTAAAGAGGCTGGGTGAGCCCCAAGAGGGTCTAAAGTTACATAGGATTTATCTCCGGCAGCTAACAGATTAAATAAACCTGCCAAGCAGCGGGATTTGAACCCAGGACCACAGGAACTCGGCGCTCTACCACTGAGCGACGTAGTTCCCATTACGCATTATATATATATATTTTTTCTTTATTCAATTCTGATATACAGCCAAAAAAAAAATCTTGGTGTTTAATCTTTATGTTACTTAATAACTACAGTTTTAGGCAAGGGTAGAGTAACTCTGTTACCCCTTGACAAGACAATGAAATAACAATCATTTGCAATAACTTCATATGGATAATAATATTTTTTATATGCACTGAAAAATTATATTCCTAAGATCGCGAGGATATAGCCCGGTATATCGATCCCCTAGGATTATTTAAAGGGACTAAAGAATCCTTGATTATGCCATCCTTTGGAAAGAACGTAAAATGGGAGTCAATGAATGTACAAAACGCCTTCTGAATTATTATACTCTTCAGTTATTAATGATCAAAAGAAATATTTCTACAATATTTTATATTATATTATTCTATAATAATTAAAAATAATTCCTCAAATTGAAAAAAAAAATCTATTCCAATATGGAACGAATATTGGATATATATACACATATATTGTTTTTATGCCATGGCTAAGGAAAGATTGAATTGTGTTTCTCTGAAAAAAGAAAGATCTATTTACAATACATATTTACAAGTCTTAAATAATTACAATAATTTCTAACAAAACATTAACTCACCTGAAAAAAAAAAAGAAATCGCATTTAAATCCTTTACTTCGTGTGTCTTTATATCTTTCAGAAGATTAATTGGATTTTACTTAACACACAATATTATTTAAACAATTTATAACCGTCCATTAAAACCGGACTGTTATATCAAGTGAGCTGTGTCGCTATCAGGGCAAATAGAAAATTAAGAAAAGCGTTCGTATATAAGCAACGCAGTTTTCTTTACAGATATATATAAAAAAACCTGTACCACTACAACCCGTGAACGGGTCTGGGTTTCAGTACATGGTAGAGACTGAACTGTTTCATGGACAACGGTTCTGCAAGGAGGTGACATGTCCTAGGTCACGTTCAACCGCCACACCCCCCCCCTTATTTTGGGTACCCTATTTTTATAGTGGAGTGTCCAAGATCCTATATAATCCATCTCCGGCTGCAGACCGACTAAATAAAATTCTTGCCCGCAGCGGGATTTGAACCAGGATTTCCGGCATCGCAACTCAGTGCTCTACCACTGAACCACTCCGCTCCCCTACAGATATATATATATATTTATTTATTTATACATAAATATTTATAAAAGCACTTTTGCCATTGTTGGAATATTGAACACTCAGAATGAACCTATATCGAGTCCTGAAAGCGAACGTATTTAATTCGGGAAGTATTTAAATAAATCCATTCCCCACCATTTTTTTTTTATTATTTTCACCTATGTCAACAAACGATTCAAAACAGAGTTTTAATTAAAATATAAAATTGGTCAGAGAATGAAAAATAGGAATATACCCTCCTCTTTCTATAAAAGCTACAAAAAAACAAAAAACTCAATTCGTTACACTCAACAAGCACGCTCCTCTACAAAGCAACGAAGAACAAAATACTCAGCATTTTATCCTCTTTTTTTTTCAATTACTCTGCATTCGATTCCATGTTGAAAAATAATTGAACCTGAATTGATTAATTTATTTTATTTATCGAAGGATGCATTCGACGCAATACAGATTTCGTAGAATACAAAACACATGGGTTTTGTTTGGAGTAAATTGTTTTATACAATCTTGAAACAATACATATGGAAATACCACTATTTCGCAAAAATACAGAAACAATTTAGCATTTAAAAAAAAATGTTTAGCATTAAAATGTAGATCAAATGCATTATTACACAGACCAAAGTTTAAACCATTTAACAAAAGATGGCCATGGAGGACAATTGACCTTCTAATTAAAAAAATTTAAACATTAATAATGACATAAATTTGTATTTATTTTTTTGTATTTGATAATTTACAGATTTTATGACTTGTAACTTTTTCAAGTTATTAACTAAGATTTTCATCTTAGTTAATAACATTCATGCATTCTTCCTTTCGGATGCAAGAAATTTTTTATATAAATAATTGAAAATGACATTTATTGTCGAAACGTCTCATTAAAAGCATAGTTGACTGGATAAAGGTTTTTATTGTGTTAATGAAACATTAGATAAACTATTTAGCATAAAAATCATGAATGGGTTTAGGATATGTCTCGGAATGTACTGTTTCTTGGACAACAGATGTCCTGAGAGGAGCAGGTAACAAATAAGTATGCATTCAACATATTTTCAACAAGGTTCAACATATGTTCAATAAGGTTTCAACATATGTTCAATAAGGTTTCAACAAACCCATATCATCTGTACTTCAAAGTGCTAGTATCTGTAGTCGAAACGTTTATTTCTTGATGAAATGATTACCAAAATATAATAATTTCCCGTAATTAGAGTCTTTCTTTTTAGACTAAAACTCATGGTTATTTTTATTTTCAAGAATCTTTAAAAGAAAATGAATTTAGCCCAAAGCCACATCCATACGGAATGTTACTTTTGGAACTGTTTTATGAGAAATCGTGTTGATACGTTAGTAAATAATATCATCATATCCCGAATCTGAGAGTTGACATTGGTAGAAATTATCAAACAACTGACTAACTATTGCCTGCCAGAAAGTTGGCATTCCATACTTCACCCTACCCGGTAATGAAAGTCCTGAAACAGATATTGGGGAGGGTGGAACAGAACAGGTATCATCATCACCAACTCAGTAATCACCTGTTCATCATCAACAGCAGCAGAAGTTAGGTACCAATTAGGTACAAGTTATAACGAGGTCGGATGACCATTTGGTCGGTATCGGACCATTGTGTACATCGCTGTGGATGTTCCGCCATGCTGAACAATATGTGGTTGTTTACCTTGTGAGTATTATGCAGGTGAGTTATGAGGTAATGTATATAGATATTAAAATACACAGGAAGTGTAAAATACCATCAAAGTACAAGTATATAATACTGTTACGGGCTACTGGGTGTCAAATGAATTAAACTATTACTAAATTCAAGATACTGATATTTATTAACAAATTAAAAGACTGCAATGCAATAATTTAAAACAATTAAATTATTAAACTAATATAAATTTACAATAACAATATTCTACAGATTATAAACTGGGCTTAACTGTTATCTATTTACTACTACTATTATTATTATACAAATAATATAAGATATTGCTAATATTAAATAACTTAACTATAAATATAAATTTGTACCAACACAATAAAATTACGCTATAGTTTATAACTGAAAATTAACACTTACAGTCCTCTAATTAAAGTCCACCGACCGTAAAACTCTCCCAACTGACCGTCTGACAAACTGACACACAGTTAATTACACTCACTTATTACTTATCACACTGTCACTGCCTGACACAAACTGTCGCTGTCACTCACACGGACTGTCACCGTTCACTGTCACAGGAGTCGACAACTTTACTACTAACTTACTACTGAGTACTAGGCCGAAACTATTTAACCTTTTATATAGTCAAGGTTGGTAGGGTTTGGGGACACCTAGAATATTCCACGCAATTCGGGAAGTTTCTAGACTTCTTTAATCCCTTCCGGCTTATCTTAATCCCTTCAGCCGGTCCCTCTGTCTCTCTGATCGTAACAATATTGTTAACGCGATCCGTATGTATTAAACATTCATACATATTAAAGAAATATGTAAAATGGTCAGGGGGTGAAGATAAGTATTTAATTGCACAGTTAGACTTATTTTATTTGTTCCGACGTTTCTGCCTAATTTTTAGGCCATCTTCAGGGATGATGGATGAAGAGTCAAACGTCAACTGACCTGCAAAATATCCAAAATGTAAAAAAAAAGAAGTGGCATTTGTATTTATTGTACCTGTAAACCTGAGAAAAAAAAGAAAATTTACATTCTTACACAACCCGGCATTAATACTATCAACTAATTGGCTTATTTATTACAATAAATAAGGATTGTACTGTTTGTAAGCCAATGGTTGTGTGGGGAGTTATTTGGTAAACATCCCATTCAATCAACAGTTTTTACGTCAATTAAGGTTACCCACTTTAGAGAGGCTGGGTGAGCCATAGAAGGGTCTGAAGATATCAGTCTATCCGATGCTGTTATCAGATTAAATAATTTATCTACCATAACCAGATTATATATAAAAAAACCTGTACCACTAAAACCGTGAACGGGTCTGGGTTTCAGTACATGGTAGAGACTGAACTGGTTCATGGACAACGGTTCTGCAAGGAGGTGACATGTCCTAGGTCACGTTCAACCGCCACATTCCCCCCCCCCCTTATTTTGGGTACCCTATTTTTATAGAAACTGGGTGAACCCCAGGAGGATCCTAGATCCTATAAGATTCATCTCCGGCTGCAAACAGACTAATTAAAAGTCTAGCAGCAGGATTTGAACCAGGATTCCCGGGATGGAAACTCAGTGCTCTACCACTGAGCCACTCCGCTCCCCATTTTATATATTGTATTGTTTTATAATAATATAATATTGTTTTATATTATGATAATAATCTTATACCATATAATATAAAATAATGATAATGTAATCCATACCCTAATTACATAATGACCACGAACTCAACTGAAAAGGATCTGTTCGAATGGTTCGTATATCTCTAAGTCAATTCTTGAGAACTTTTTAATAATTATCATGAATAAAACCAGTTTCCCGTTACAATAATTATTTATTGTTTAAAACATTTCGACGATTAAGTAATTTTCAATTGTTAAAATTAAGCATTTTGCATCAAACGAACATCATATATAACTCAATAAGTTATAAGTCAATTATCTGTAAAAACAACAATTACAATTAAAAAACTTTTTTATGAATCTAAAAACTTGTCCTAACAATTAGTAAACCAAGTGTAGATACCCCTAAAAGTGCACATCTAAAATTTATCATCCTAAGGATCAACTGTCCATGGTCAATTGTTAGTCTAAGAATGATTTAAACCTTTGATCTATGAAATAAGAGTTGAGTTGTATATAATTTTTTGTATATAATTTTGCTATTTTTTAATTTTTTATGTATTAAATTATTATAAATATATAAAATTCTTAAAACTATTTTAGTTAATTAGTATAATCATATTCTGATATTTTACAAAAATTATATGGAAAACAGTTAAGAGATTAGAAACTATGGGTAGGTTACTGGGTCAGGTTATAATTATTCGTACTCAATTTGTTTTGAAGTTAAATTATTTTTGTATCATTGCTTTTTAATTTTAAAATAATGGACTTGAACAAAGGAATTGAGTTATATATGATTGATTGATGCAAAATGCTCAATTTTAACAATTGAAAATGACTTAATTGTCGAAACTTTTTAAACAATAAATAATTGTTGCGACTGGAAACTGGTTTTCTTTATGATTACAAAAGATTGCAGTCCAGTGTAGTAAATACGAATTAAAATGATTTTTAATAATTTGGTTTATGTAAGACCCTTATCTGACCTGAAAAAAGAGTTTAGTAGTATGAACATATACTATACACTTAGACAATTGCTAGTAAAAATAGTACATACTAACAATACTACAGTAATTGGTACAATCGAAAGGCATAAGTATTGTTCTTGTTAGCAATATACTCGTATTACCAATTGCTGTTATCACTGTTTTGTTGTAATTAACCACAACCTTCGTAAAGTGATTTAAATATATTTCTTGTTTTTAATTGTTAAAAATACAATAAGGCCCCGATCTGATCTGAAATTTTATATATCTTTAACGAGAGAACGGTGACGCTCTTCTGGGATTCAGACGACGGGAACCATCATTAACAGATCAGTGAAGCTCCTAGCATACGCCGATATTGTTGGACGATCTAGAAAATCAGCTGAGGAGACGTTCCTTTCTTTGGCAGAAGGTGCAAGAAAAATTTGTCTGGAGGTCAACCATGATAAGACCAAGTGAATGATAACTGACCAGCACCCAAGACATCCTGGGGAGAAAGTGGAATTTGGAGTGCTCCTTCGAATGGGTTTCAGAGTTCACGTATCTGGGATCACAGGTGACATGCGACATCGGAGCAGAGACCAGAAGAATGGTATTGGCCGCAAACCGATGTTACTTTGGACTGAGGCAACAAATAGCAAGTAGGGTTGTTACAAGGAAGACAATAATCATTTTGTATAAAACCTTGATTCGCCCAGTCCTTACATACGGAGCAGAGACCTGGACAATGGCCAAACATGCTTACAAGGATTTAGCCATATTTGAGCGCAGGATCCTACGAAGGATTTTTGGACCGGTGTTAGTTGGTGGAGAGTGGAAACGGAGGACAAACGAAGAAATTTATGTCCTTTGTGGGGAGCCTGACATTGTGACTCTATTCAAACGATACCACCTGAAACGGGCTGGCCATGTGGCCAGGATGGACGACGAGGAGGTCATCCATGGGCGGAGGAGAATTGGCCGTCCCCGACTACGATGGATCGACTGTGTGGCTCCGGATGCAAGAAGCTTGGGAGTCTGCAACTGGATGGCAGCAGCGCGGGACAAAGACTTATAGCGGCTGCTGGTTGAGGAGGCGTCAACGTGTTGTAGCGCCAAACTAATAATAATAATAATCGAGAGATAGTCAATAATTTTAACTTTCAGAAGATAAGGAAATAAATAAATGTATCATTATAAATAAAAATGTCATAATACACGGGGTTGCTAAGTGACTCAGCTTAATTATCAGGTATAAATGACATAAAATTTGTTAATAATTTTTATATTTTTCATTTCCTTTCCTTTTTTTGGGTTCTAAGTCATCTTGACTCCGTGTCACCGAGTTTGTAATTAATTTTTTTTGTTAATAAAATCTACTCTAATTTCTCCGATATCTACTTTTTGACTGATTTTATAAAATTCTAAAATCGTACAACTAATGAATATTTAGCATGCACACGTGCAGAACCAAAACAGATAAAAAAAAATTATAAATTCAGTCTATGACGGGAATAGGACTACATTTTTAAAGAACAGTGGTCTTCATTGAGACCCAAGGATTCACGTGTTAACGATATGAATACAAATTAAATAAACTCCCGAGTCATCTAAAGCTTGTACTGTTTCTGAGGTAGTTAAAACCTTTAAAAAATATAAAAATGTCACATCTTAAGCAGGGACAGTTATGGTAGAAACTGGAGGAAGAAGAAAAAAAAAGGCTACTAAACTAAGTCAAAGAAGAAGGCTCGTAGTTGTGCGGCCACGGAGCGACAGTAAATCTTTTGTAATATCCTTGGCTGGTTCTTTTTGTCGCCTCCTGCCCCATCCGGGGCGGATACGCGCACACTAAAACCAAATAACAAGTTTACGACCGTCCAAATGTGGCCCACGTATTCAGCTGATGTAGAAGACGTAGAAGATTGCCTAAAAGCGAATTCGGCAAAATATTAATGTCTTCAGCTTAGTATATATTTAGATGTAGAAAAAAACTAGTTTTTTTAGGGGGCGAAGACTTTCGTGAGAATCCAGAACCCTCTAGAGAAAAAGAGGAGTCTAGGGAATTATATATATAAATACCCCTCCAAATAGTATACTTTTTGAACACTTACTAATCCTCTTTCAAATTAAAATGTTTGTTTACCTCTGTAACATTTCGCTACTTGAAAATAATCCAGTATTGAGTAAGATGTCAAAGCGTGATTTTCGCATTATTTTGTTTAATAAGTTCAAACCCGAAAAAGTTTTGGACGAAGGTCATATTTGTGTGTGGACTTTCCAACGGTGGAGGTTAGGTCCTTGAAGATGAAGAAGACCGTGGAAGAAGTTTTGCCAACTTTCAAGCTTTTCCACCTGCCCAATCGCCTTGAAATGGTCATCGACGGTCGATTTGCTAACTTTCCCCAAAGCTTGGAGAACATGAGGGGAGATTCTTCCACGGCCTTCTATGTCTTCAAAGCTCGGGATAGTTGTTTGACAGAGGATTAATAAATGTTTACAAATTAAATAGTTAAAATTCCAATACACACAAACAGTTTACAGTTTGGTGATTTAATTTAAATAAAACATACAATCGTGCATTATTTTCCGAACAACCCAAAATTATATACTATGTACGTAACCTGCCGCAATACATCGCCCTGTTAACATATACAGACGTTGGAATGGGCTTAAAATTCCAATTAAAAAGACGGAACATACAATTTGAAGTAATATTTTACAGATGTACGGGAGCGGAGTGGCTCACTGGTAGAGTTGCCATACCAAAAGTCCTGGTTCAAATCCCGCTGCGGACAAGACTTTTCTTTAGTTTGTTAGTAGTCGGAGATGGATAATATGGGATCCAGGATTCACCCAGCCGCTATAAATTGGGTACCCAAAATAATGGGAAACAAATCTTGCGGTTCAGCGTGATCTAGGACAAATCACCTCCCTGCACAACCGTTGTACTTGAAACAGTACAGTCTCTACCATTTACTGAACCCCAGACCCGTTCACGGGTTATAGTGGTACGGGTTTGGTTGTTTTATTTTACAGATGTGGTCGTTATATGACAGAAAGGTGGGTACTTTAGTTGAACTTTATTTTTAAAAATAAACTCGTAGCAGATCTACCTGTAAAGATCAAGCGATTACCAGATTGGTGAAGTGATAACGGTAACATTAGGGACTTGTTGCTCAAGTCGTTAGCCGAAACGGGCAATTACACATCCCTTCCAGGTCTCTCGCCAGTTCGAGGTACAACAGGTAAGGAACCCTACCCCGACCTCGGAGTACAACAGGTACATAGCACCTTCATCCTTCTGTCTCAAGAGAGTCATTGGAATACAAGAGAACTCTAAGAGTGTACTTACTGTTTGGACTAATTGATACTAAGCACTTTAGAGACATGCTAACATCAACTAGAATAGACTGAAAAAGGCTAAACTGGGTTTACCGTGCAAGTTCTTGCAAAAATCTTGGCTTTAAAAGAAAAATTAACATTTCTGTTTATACTATGGGCTGAAAGTTCTTGTTTCGTAGGTTACAGTGGTAACATTTTTCTTTTAAACAATGATAATTAATAAAAAACAAAGAAAACCTGAAGGTTCGATCCCGACGCTACCATACTCTCTCATTACAGATTAATATCGAAACCCTAATCTGAATGTAAAACCTCTGCAGAAGCCTCCTGCCTAATCGCACCTAAATTTTCGCCTTTCACAGGACTTTAAATTCTTTTATATAATATCAGCTTGTTTTAATCCGAGCGAATTTTGTCCTCAGATAAATAATTGCCAGTTCTAACTGTGTCGAATTCTTCAGTCACGAGGAACTTGTTATTTTAACTCGTTTGGTATTGCCTCCTCAATTAGTCCCTGCACAACCCTTGGCTTCCATTGCGAATAGAAGTGCAGTCTCTACCATTTACTGAACCCAAAACCCTTTAAGGGTAGTAGTTGTACAGGTTTTATAAATACACAAAAACAAACCTAATTTCGTATCCCATTCATCAATGGGAGTGCTAATTACTGCTATATTGAATAGTGAATGCGAATTATCTTTTTTAAATGACAACTGAACTTCAGTTTCTTATAAAAATAATTGCTTAATCTAATTATATATAGTTTTTTATTGCGACTTAACCTCTTCGGTATTCCATCCTTAATCAGTCAAATGCCATTAAGGCGCTCAGCGGAAGCCGATGAAATGTAGCGAGGATGGTCGGAGAAGATGAGGATGGGACCTCTAATCCTCGGCTTCCTAATTGACGTCACTCCGGAGGATTATCGACAGAAGGAGCTTACCTTGGCCAGGTAATTGAGGGGGAGTTCCTCGGGGATCATCACACGTCCCGGCGAGGCTTCCGGGCCAATTGGTCTTGGCATCATCGGTCATCGGGTTCCTTTCCAGTCGTCCCCTTCCTTCTAGCTCTTTATATTGAATTAGTGTCATATCCTCGAAGAGGAGAATTATTTTATCATCGCGGATATCGAAGAGGAAATATGTGCGACCTACTTTAGAAATGTTTACCGAGAAAGCTTTAAGTTGGACCGAGAAAGCTTGTTCTGAGTAGATAAATAACTTTTTTTTTTTTAAATTTATTTATTGATATTTACAACTGTATAAAAAAAAATACATCTAGTAAATGGGCTAAGCGATACAAAATGACATGTGAAAATGACAAGTAGAGAAACTACCCACTGGTAGTACTCAAATCACAAGTTCAACTAAGAAGGTCACGGGGCCATCTTCTTTTCAGACGCCTTGGAGGATTATCGGGAATTGAAGAGGAAGCTAGGTTTGAAACTAGAGGGTTTGAGTGGAAATGAAGTTTGTTATGAAAGGATAGATAGCGGGTTCGAGCCAAATCAGCAACAAATGGGACATTAAGGTCGTTATGGATGATTTTATTCTTAACAAAATAAGGAGCATTAAGGATTTTACGAAGGATTTTGGATTGTAGGGATTGGATACGAGAGGAATACGATGGCTTAGTGGAACCCCAAAGCTCTACTCCGTAGGTCCAAATAGATCGTATGATGGTCATGTAGATGAGTCTTTTGTAATTAATCGGGAGCTTAGAGCGTTTGTCTTTTTATTATTTATTGCCATTTTTTTTTTAATTTTATTATATTATATTTTTCTCTATGTTTCATAGTTTGAACTTTAGTCTCATTTTATACTATATTTGATTTATACTTACATACTAAAAATTTCTTATTTAAATATACCATAATCAAATTAAGAATTAAAAAATCCATACGTAAAATTTATTAAATTAACCCCACTATTTTGTTTTTAATATATTTTTCTCAGTTATATACATTCTTAATTTATATAAATCAGATGGTACTAAAAAGGGATATCTAGGTAACTGTTGGGAGGTTATAGTGTCAGGTTATATTCTCTGTGTTTTTAAAAGTAGAACATCCTATTTATCATTTTCTTTTTAACTTCAAAATAACAGATGAATGTAGTTTATTTGTTTCTCCTGCTTCTTTTCTATCATTCACTACATTATCCAGTTTGTCATTAATATATAATGCTTCAAGGAATCGTCTTTTTATTAAATTTTTTCCTCTGTGCAGTAATGCCTTTTAAAATTATGTTAATAACTAATCGCTACCTTAGTGTTACAAAGTTCTATGATACACATACATGAAAATGAAGGAATATTATACGGTGGAAAATGAAAAACGAAAGAATGGTAATATTTATTGAAGAAATAAAATAACATAGAACATTGTTACTCCATAATGAGAACAATAATTATGACAATGTTACACAGAACCATTATATACATATGCGTATGTTTACTTTATCTTCAAATCTTTACTTATTTTGGCGAAAATAATTTCATAAAATTGTCGATCCTTGAATACACTTATATATGGACTTCAGAGTATCTAACTTATTTTGGTGAAGGTGAGCTATTTCATCATAAATTTTAGTAACCAGAGATATTCCTTCACTTTCTTTTGTTACTGTTCTCAGATTTCGTTGCCTAAGATCAATAGATATATTGAGATTCAGAGCGCGTTCGGTACCTCACTCGTAAAATAGTTAACTGAATTCGAGGAATACGAATTTTGAAAGCGGAACTACAATACATTGCATTTTAGAAAAATACTAATTGGGATCCAGAAAATCTTGGTCACTCGTTTGAAGTATTCTGTAATGCTTTTTCGTGTTCTCTTTTAATAATACTCCCAAAACTGAGGTAGAGAAATATTCTGATTGTCTCAAACTCCATTTAATTGCGCCTTCTAAATGCATGAATGCCCGGGTACTTGATTATATTCAAATTTAGACTTATTTGTAGAATATGAGTCATAGCTATCACTCCATAATATCAAATAATCCATTAAGGAAAAATCTTTTATTACCATATATTTTTTTAAAATACTATTTTATTGAATTGTACAACTGTAATATAAACATCTAGTACAAGGGCTATGTAACTAGCTAGATACATGAAAGGACATGTAGAGGCACTACCCACTGCCAGCACTCTAATAACATTTCTATAATAGAGGCCATCTTCTCTTCAGACGCCTACGAGGATTGTCCGGGATGGAATTGGATGCAAGGATGGAAACTAGTGGGTTTGGATGGGCCTGGAGTTTATTATGGAATGATAGATATCTGGAATGGGCTAAATCGGTAACATATGGGACGTTAAGGTCATTATGGATGGTTTTATTTGTGTCAAAATAAGGAGCGTTTAGGATTTTTCGAAGGATTTAGGATTGCAAGGACTGAATACGAGAGGAATTCGATGGTTTGGTGGAGCCCCATAGTTCAATTCCGTAAGTCCATATAGGTCTTATAACAGTAATATAAATAAGTCTTTTGTAATTGATCTGAAGCTTTGAACGTTTGTCAAGTATGTGTTGAAGTAGTCGGAAGCGTCTAGCTGTTTTTTGTCTTTTCAGTCTTGTGTGAGTGTTACGTTTGTCTAAGTTGAGTCCTAGGTAGCGGATCTGTTCAACAGGGATAAGTGGAGTACTATTAAAGGATACAGTATGACAGGGAGTATGACAGGAAGTCACGGGTTTTCGGCGAAGGGTAAAGATGATTTGATGGGACTTGTTAGAATTGGTTTTAACTCTCCAATTCCGACACTATTCTTCGAGGCATTACCATATTTAAAATTCTGTATATTAAGCTATCAATGCCATCTCGTCAGTGCATCTCTTATCAATTAGGTGCTGCTCTAATATACTGTTCTTTTCTTGCTTACATTTTTTTTTGTCAAGATCTGCTTCTGCAAGCAGATCACATAGGCCTTACGACGGATTATGGAAAGAAAAGTTGATACTCACTGCAAAATATTTCTTAATAAACATGTGATTTGACAGGACTGAAACTGGAACCTGTTTCACGAAGATTAGATATATATCATTTATTTTTTGAACAGATAAATAACCTCCGATGAACTGATGACTCTCACCTTTGGGAATGAAATTGATATCCTGTCGTATCAGATCTGCTGCTTTACCTGTAGTATACTTCTTTTCGTGTTTTTCTTGCTAACTATTTCGAAAAGTATTCGTATCTGTTGCATGCTTTTGAAAAGTATATATGGGTTTCAGGCCTATTCCTAGGGATACAGTGTAGAATAATTCGCATACTTGAACTCGATTATTAATCAAAAAGAAAATGTTTATTTTTTTCTTTATTTCTCTGTTTTCTCTTTTCCTCTTCTTAGTGGATTACTTATTTCGTTTGTACTGAGGATAAACATTTGGGGATTTAACGAACTACATAGGTGGATGCAATAACATCACATACGGCTTCCGAAGTCGTATATTTGTGAGAATAACAAGATTCTATGTGGAACATAGGACTATGTGACTCCCATTTAAAATCTTCACACCTTTGTATTGTTCATCTTTTGATGATTCTGGGTCGCGATTTTTTGACTTTTTGAAGATCTATTTATCTATTTGATATCAAAATCTCTGATTTTTCAATTTTGTAACATACGACCTTGTAATACTAAGGTAGCGTAATGCCGAAAAAAATAGTAGATAACCGATTTACTTATATATGTTCAACTATTATTATTCAAGAAAAATATATATATTTGTAGTAAACATCATAATTTTTAATTTTCAACCCGGGATATCTTATCTTATGAGCAAGACATCAGCAAATGTAGAATTATCGTGAAGTTCTAACATTTTTAATGTAACTATTAAATCTATCTTACCCCCTCTTCGTAATCTGGCAGGAGACAGATTTTCGCCCAGGGCCTTAGGAACAGGAAAAACTGCTTCGTCCGTTGAGCTACTCTGAACTTAAGAGAGGGAGAAAGGAAAAATAAATGAGCATTTTCTTTCTGCTCCTTGGCTTATGTCTGCATACTATAAAAGAAAATCTATACTATAAATATTAAATTTATAATTTATTTTTTAAACCAAGCGGGGCTCCGCAAGAACGCCTTCCTGGATCCGCTATTGTACTTCCAAACTTCTTCATAGCATTAAAATCTCCATAGACCCGGATACGGACCATAATCGTGGCAGTTAACTCGTTCTTGCTGGCCATAAACTGGACGAGACATGATTCCGCATCCTCTGATCTTCGCTGCTCGCCCGAAGACCCGATCGCTATCTTCCAGCATTTCTTTTTATCTCCAGAGGAGGATCTGGAAGGCCTCCTGGAAGCTGGTTATCCTCCAGTAAATCTGCCGCTTCCTGGACAAAGTCCTATTGTTCCTCCTCCTTTAAGAGCCCCTAAACGTCATCTCCTTTCCCAGACAGTTCTTTTCCTTCCGTGCTGCTGACCGTGACGGGACTCCTCCGGAGGATATTATAATTCTGAAGAGCTTTTATGGCTCGGAACTGTTATTCAAATCAGGCAGGTGATGGCTCTGATGACTATCACACCTCGTGGAAGATAATCGGAGACTTTAACTCATGTCTGCTTTAGTTTCGTTTGAGCGTCACTACTTTCCACAGATTCCGAGAATACATCACTTACTTTTTGTATTCCTTTAAATAAGTGATAATATAATATATAAAAAAAAAATATATAAACACAAATAATACAACTATTTAGTTGAATTTTTTAAAGGATTATATTGCCCTATCTAGGATTAATATCTAGGATTTTTTACTATAGTTCATCGAGACACATTCACAGGTAAAGAAGCATTACATTTTTAGGACAGTATTATAATGCCTTATTTTTTTATTCCACGAGAATTCTTCATGTCGCAGATATTCTTGCTTAATCCATAAACTCTTTTTTATTTTTAGAATCCGATCTCCAACAGCTTCTTTCCGTAGCATAATCTCCTCTATAGTCTCTTCCAGATACCTGAACTTTTTTACCTTTTCAATCTCCTATTTCTGTTTTTATTATTTATTTTTTTTGTTCATTTAACGTCACTTAATGCTGCTATGGCTAATCGGACGATGCTACATTGGGAGCTCTAAATTTTGCCTATCCAGGTTTAATTAGGATAGGGATTTTTAACGAGTACCTGACATCGTACAGGCTCGGGACCCCCGTTTAACGTACCTTCCGAAAGGACGGCGTGACTAAGGATTTTTTACTCCCTTTAAAAATCCTAGGGCCACCTGCCGGGCTACGAACCCGCGATCTTGGGCTTAGTAGTTTGTTACGCTAACCACTAGACCACACTAACCACTATTATTTATTTTATAATTATTATTTACAATTTATATACAAATAGAAAAAAAATAAATATTTACAATTTTTAGGAAACCAAGTCAAAATATTAATGGGTTTAAATTGACTGAAATGTCCTAATATTTTTATTTAAAAACCCAAATTCGTTTTTCCTTCTTTTCTTGTGAGTGTAATATTACCTAATCGAAAAAAATCTTAGTTTCTGCAAGGTACTACATTAGCTTTAAATAGAAATCTCCTCTTCTTCATTAATGGAATTTTTAGGAAGACTCGTCACAGGTTATTAAGGGAGTTAGCTCATAGCAATCTATACATATAAAATGATTTGTCCTGAATGACTAACTGAGGTATCAACGCACAGCCTAAACCGCTAATCGTAGAGAGCTGAAATCTTGTATGACGTAGGCATCCGATAAGAAAGGATTTTTTGAAATTCTACCCTTAAGGGGGGGGGGGAGTTTGTATGCTTGCTCACGTGTTTATTACTCGCAAAATCTACATATTTTCGCAACAAAACAAAACAAATCAAGTAACATAGTTCACTTCTCGCTGCTGCAGTACGATAAGTTAAACAGTTATACTAAGTAACCCATTTCAATAACATTGCATACTCTAAACCTTTACTGACACGAACAAGAGTAAACTTCTGTCTGTCCCGTTTGTTAATCAGTGTCATTGTATGTTTCACGGCTGTGCTGATCCGTTTGTGATATGGGGGGGGGGGTTAATTTGATATGGATAATCTCAAGCCTGGGGAAGGACATAGGCTACTTTTTTTCAACACACTATACTAGCGAAGTTTATATAAAACCGTAACCTGATTGACTATCACACCCAGCGGTCAAGGCACAGCTGAAACCACTGAACTTAGCATCTTGAAATTCGCAGATAGGTTCTTTATATCTTAAATGAGCACTAAGAAAGAAATTTGGACAATTCCACCCCCTAGGGTTTCCCCCTTAATATAATGGGGGCTCAAAGATTGTATGGAATCCGTCAGCTTTGAAGTTAGATATCTGAAATTTTGGATCTTCGAGTAACTTATAGTTAAAAAAAATTAAATTATTTATTTAAAAGGATCTATCACGAATCTTTATGTGGCAGACCAAATTCTACGCGAGCGATCCCGTGAGAAAAAGCTAGTAGTAGTATAATTTCTCGCTTAAAATTTAATGTTTAATTATGAAAAAAAAATAAAAAGTGAGATTCAATATTAAAAAATAAAGTGAGAATTGCATTTGTTACGAGAGGAGGGGTTTGCTAATAATTCGAAAAGTGCCTATAAAGACACCGCTATCTGATTCTATTCGCAGATCCTATCAACAGCTGATTGCCCATAAAATGAACCTATTGTCATTTTATTCCCTTTTCCTCGCCTATTTCCGGTTTTATTTTCTTCAGATATCTTTTTAGCAGGTCCTCATAGGCCCAGATAGCCATCGCTCTTTCTTTAGTCCGCTATTCGGAGGTTTACTGTGCCCACCGGAAATGGTATAAACAAACATAAATGTATATCACCTATATTTGAGTAGTTATTAAAAAGTATATATATATTTCTTGAGATTGAGTCGTATACTTGTTAAAATATCTTTTGGCAACGTTACGAGACTTTATTGTTCTCATCTTCATGCCCTGACAGTGAAAAAAACAGGGTTTTAGTGAATTATAATAAATAACACATTAGTTTAAATATAAAATTGACACCCTATGGTCTTAATATATAAATTATGAGAATTTAGTCAGAATTTATATATCCATATCCAAAAAACATGTAATATTTTGCCAAAGATTCATTAATTAAAACTATGAGCAATTACTACAGACACTGATTAATAGCTTTAATTTTTAAGAAATGTAGCTTTAATTATTGAAAAAATATCTTTTATAGCTTTAATTTTGCGCTTTCATCGCGTTTATAGCTAAATAGGATAACGTCGAGGAGAAAACAATTAAATTAGCAAAATCACTTGAAACATGTTTATTGTATTATTTATTGTAACTCAACATGGCACATGTTTCTACAGTAGAGTGTTTCTAAAAAATCTTCCTGCGTCAACAGTATTTACAGTGGGCCATACAGTCAATAGAGCTACCTCAGCAAATTCTCTGACAATTTTTACAGCTAAGTAGCTGAATTATGTTTACAGTGACTCCATCCCTCACTTGCTCTACAAGCTGTCTTTGAAAATAGCTGTTACCTTCCAGGAATTTACAGTCATCAACAGATCTGAATGTTGGTGCAATTTAATTACTAATAGGAATCGCTGGACATTCTGACCTACAATAGATCGCTCAAGAAATAGATTAGTGCTGTTATCTTGATAGTTCACCATATAAGATGCCAGTCTCACAGAACTCTTCCGAAAATTCAAAAATCCGAAATTTGTAATTTTGCTCGCATTACTGAAAAGGTCGCATATTGTTGATTTTTGTCATAAAAATCTATGTTATTTCACGTTTAAACGTATTTATCGCTTTAATTCGCGAAAATATCGTTGATGCTATGAATCAGCGTCTCTATTAATTACTAATTCAAATAACAATGTAAACAGTTTTCTTTAAGCAGTATCTAAAAGTAATGAAAAAGTAAATTTTAATAGTACGAACTTATGGAAAATTGGCTCTCCTGAACAATTACAAAAATTTGACAAGATGTCCCACAGACATCTTGTTACAGATATACAGAGATACAGATATACAGAGTTGTAATTACAAATTGATGAAGAAATGTTTACTACCACATCACTCAATCCTAATACCTGTTGAATATTAACAGCCTAGAATCAACTCAGTGGTATCTGGAGACCCTCTCCGGACTCATCCTAAATAAACGATACCCTTAAAACCTGAAGAAATCCCGACGATCGAGTGCGTTCTAGGCCAAATCACACTTTCCTCAAAAAAAGGTTTACACCTCGTTTAGAACACTGTACCCTTTATTGGTTATTACTATATTTATATGATTATTTTGAGCCAACGTTTCGGACTAATATTTGGATCATAAGGGTTGAGAAGAAAAAACTAAATAACAATACCAATAGTGCAGCACCAAAATGAATATAACAGTTTTAAAGAAAGAAATGATAGGAATGAATGAAATATATGAAGAGAATACAACATTAAGAATTACATGAGAAATAATTATACTATATCTACAGCCCCGGTGAATAAGTGGTTAAGTCGAATTTTGTCCAGAAAGAGTTAAATGCTTTCAGATAACCGGAATCGTACCATTCTCGTAGTTTAAAAGGAGTTGTAATGTAAGCCATAACTCCTTTTCAAGCCAATGCCTTACTTAGCCCTTTATTTACTAGGAAAATAACTCGATTCGGCTTACTTAAGTACAAGAAACTCATTCTAGAGAAAACTAGACTTAACCACTTATTCACCGGGGCTGTTGATATAAATAGGGCCCCATGTGAATTAGTGTTTAGGTAAAATTTTGTCTAGTAAGAGTTCATTGTATTGAGAAAAACTGAATAGTGTCATTCTTGTAGTTTTTAGCTTTAAACGGAATACTAATATAAGCGATAACTCCATCAATAGCTCCATTGATAGCCAGTAAAAGTAGCTCATTTTGGACGAAATTCGACTTAACAACTTATGCACTACGAGAATGACACGGGTCCTCTAGCTCAAGAGGACTTCAGACATAATTCGACTTTACCACTTATTCTGTAAATATATGAATAACAATTTTTTTTTCTAAAAAAAAATCGGTTTACGAATCTCATTTCAAATAAACTGGAAGTGTTATAGCGACCCATATCGGAATGTTAAATTCTTCTTCCATAATTCTTTCTGGAAAGAAACTCAACAATGGCAAGTTGTCTGTAGTTTACAGTTTTTCAATTCTGCAGTGCTATTTATGTTGAGGCCAAACATGAATGCTATTGTTAATTTTAACATGTATTTATGAACTAGAAATCAAGAAAGCACAGTATGTTTAATTATGTACTAGCTGGCTATTCAATACGGAAACAAATTACGTATATATAACGGCAACACAGGCCGGCTGACGGGATTATCGGCAGTGCAAAGTCCCCAGCCTACAGTTACAGTTACAGTTCCTTGTGTGCACCCACTGACTCAATTTCGGGACCGTGCCCTCATGTCATTAAACAACAAGAGGCATCATTCCACGTTGGAACAGTCGATGTGATTCCGTTTGTTTTTTGACTCACAACAGTGATAAGTTTTTTCTTTGTATTTTTTTTATTATCTATAATTATTTTCTTTCAAATTAAAATTTACTTCATTAGCATTTTTTGAATGAAATGTTATTTCTTTTAGGTTTTAATTAAAATTATTTGTATCACATTACAATTTGTTTTTACTAGTATTTCATACGAAACATCATCATTGTTTATTTTTTGTTCTTTAAAGAAATATTTACTTTATATTTTAAATAAAATAAAAACAAAATATAAACAATCAGACTTTATATAAAAAAATAACATTATATATTTATTGTGGATGCAAAGTAAATATTTCTTTAAAGAACAAAATTAAACAATGATGATATTTCATACGAAACAAATACTAGTAAAAATAAATTGTAATGTGATACAAATAATTTTAATTAAAACCTAAAAGAAATAATATTTCATGATAAAAATGCTAATGAAGTAAATTTGAATTTGAAAGAAAATAATCATAGATAAGAAAAAAATGAATAGTGGTGCCTGATCGAACTAATCATATGATTACGTCATACACATTATTAGTAACACCTGTATATAAACCTGTAGCACTACAAGCCGTGAACGGGTCTGGGGTTCATTACATGGTAGAGTCTTTACTGTTTTAACTACAACGATTGTGCAGGGAGGGGATTTGTCAACCGCTCAACCGCTAGATTCCCCGCCCTTATTTTGGGTACCTACTTTATAGAGGCTGGACGAGCCCCAGTAGGGTCCACTAAATAAAAGTCTTGCCAGGAGCGGGATTTGAACCAAGATTTCCGGCATGGCAACTGAGTGCTCTACCACTGAGCCACTCCGCTCCCAGTAACACGATACGACTTAGAAATATTCTTGAACCTTTACGTCACTTCTAAAGACCCTGAGCGCTAACTAAGTCTGGAGTCTAAACCTGGAATTGGGTTTACAACTACCAAGAATAGTCTGCTTGGAATTGTTTTACGAGAAATGTAATTGCTCCAATGAATTATGTTGTATCTATTATTACTGCCTCCGCTGACCAGTCTACTTTAGTTGCACTTGTTATTTTGGTAACTGGCTGCAAAGGGGTCATCGCCATACTCAACTCAACATTATATATATACACATTAATATAATGCAATTGAAAACTCAAAATAAGAAGTCTTGAGTCTTTAAAAGTTAAGAAAAAATCCAAAAGAATGATGATCGAATGCAGCGCACCTCACATCAACAGGTCAAAATGATCCATCTTCTCTTCTCAATTTAATTATAATGATCTTTTAATTATTGTTCTTACACCACCTCCTCCATATTATGTTCTTTCTTAATTTTTGCATAATGGTGACTTAAAAGCACTACAATATGAATTCCGTTCTTCTGGAATCATCTATTCTGAAAATATTTCTATTCTAAAAAACAACCATATTTTTGTTATTGCTCCTGTTATGTGTGAACATATGTTTCATTATTACTTCTTCATTTTATATAGCATATTTTTTTTCTTATTTACCACTTCGTATCTCGTTACTATTTTATTTATTTAGTTCTCTCTGCTCAAGTTTTCTCTGTTTTCAAAATCCCTTCAGGCGTTCACTGGCAAGTTTCCTTTGATTATCTGTCCAACTTCATCGAACCTTCTCTGGTCTTTTTTCATCCTGAAATCCGTTCAGATTTTTCATTCTGCTCTCAGATTAACTTACTTCTAGCATTTTAGACTCTGAGATATTCAACATTTCCAAATCTTTCCTAACTTCTTTACTCTACATATCGACTTTTTCTTCTTCCAAAAATAGTCAAATATTCGTTTGGCAAGTGTATGCTTGTTCATTCGGACATCTACATAGCCCGAGGAATCTAATACAAGCTATTATTTTAATATTCTATTCTATTTTAAGGCTTTTCCCAATGCATAATTATCATCTAGTCAGTTCTTTCCTTAAGTCCCTATCTTTCCATTCTTCACTTCGGAGACCCTTCCATATAATTTCTTTCTCCAATTCTTTACACCATGTTCTTTTTCACAACCTCTTTTTCTTCTTTTTTCAGGAACCAATCTCACTTTAATATATATAATATATATTGTTTATGGTTCTCGAGTTTCAGTCAGTTATTTCAACTTCTTAGGCGACGTTTCTAGACTAGGTTAGTCTCATATTCATGCCCTGACAGTGAAAAAATGATCTTTTAGTGAAAACATTAAATAGCACACTAAAATTAATGTAAAATGTCACGTGTAAGTATAATAGGATAGGGTGTACTTACAAGTTCCAAAGAATTGATCAATTTATCATTAGTCACTTACTTCGCAATATATCATAAAATCGATTACTTATTCGTTGATCATAGCTAATGCAATATAAACATTTTATGATATATTGCGAAGTAAGTGATTAATGATAAATTGATCAATTCTTTGGAACTTGTAAGTTCACCCTATCTATTACAACTTACACGTGACATTTTACATTAATTTTAGTGTGCTATTTAATGTTTTCACTAAAAGATCATTTTTTCACTGTCAGGGCATGAATATGAGACTAACCTAGTCTCGAAACGTCGCCTAAGAAGTTGAAATAACTGACTGAAACTCGAGAACCATAAACAATATATTTCTACAACAGTCAAGATAAGTAGAAACCAATATATATATATATATATATATATTTTTTTTTAAATATAATTTTAATCTTTATTTTATGAATTTTTTACTCGAAATTTTGGTGTCTAATTATAAATAAACGTAGGTTACTATTTAGACAATTTCCTCCTCCATAACGAGCATTCCCTTTTTAGCAAAGCAAATCTGACATACAATCTCCTCGATACAGTTGCCTGGTAATGAGATTCCTAGATTATGTGTACACGTGGCATAGCGAACATTGATGACTCCCCCCTGCTCATGAGTACGGAGAACGGTGGCAACGTGCTGTGGCGAGTCACAAAGGTAATAAATAGTATTAATTGTGAAGCCCACCTGTGCCAAGAGTGCCAAGGTATAATCTTGCCAAAGCGGACAGATTGCTTTGTGGTTGTTGTGTTGTGTTGCCAACCCAGCCCCAGTGCATTGACGGAATGCTACACAAATTAGTTTACCAACAGTGTGCGCTATCCTAATATTCGACTTGAAAGGGCTTCGATATTCTGATAAATATGATTTAGGGTTAAGCATTACATCTACTTTAAACTAAACATGTTTGACGTAATAAAATATTTAGTATAGTGTTTGTATATTGGATGAATTTGGGAAATTATCGAGTAATGGGATTTCAGGAGTTTGATTTTAAGTTATATCTTCTTTGGAAAGGATTTTCATATTAATTGCAGGAAATTTGTAATATTCATAAGCTAGGTATATGATCATAAAATTAACTACCCAATTGATCTTGACTTTCATCGTAGAATCACTCCTTTCGACCGGTGTTTTTCAAGAAAGTCGTCCAAAACTTAAAATTTGGACAAAAAGACCAATTTTCAAAGGAGCGTAACTCAGAATCTATTAAAGTAACAGAGCTACAATTAGACTCCAATTATAGAAAAGTTAATGTACGTTATGAATGGATATGATAATGTTTTATTAAAAACGCACCAATTAGGAGATATAGGCCAAAAACTGAAATAACTCGAGGTTTTTCGGTCACAAAAAGTTTTTCCATCCGATTTTTTCGGTAGCAAACTTCGATTTCCACTAGCAGACATGCCCTTAAAACATATCAAAAATGCAGCTCTCTTCAATTTATTGCGATTTTTTTTTTCTCTTTGACATTTTAATTTGCTTTCACATGTAATTATCTATTGTTTCTGTCTCTATAATTATTGTTATCTTATTTCTACGTAATTTTTATTTCTTGTAGTCTGTTTTTTTTCTTCTTTAAGTGTTATTGTCACTGAGGTAATTCGCAATTTTTTTTCATTAATTCTTTCTCATTTGTTAATTTATTTGTATTATTTAAATAACTTTAATCAAATTATACTCTAAGACATAATAATACCCTGTAAAGAAACCTGTATTTATATTCTAATGGGACTCTTCCCAGAATAAATAAAGAATTTATTATTATTATTATTAAAAATGCAGATTCAGAACTGGACTGATACCATGAGAAATAATGCTAAAAAGGGTCGTGTTAGCAAAAAATAAAATAAAATTTGTGAATAAATTTGTGAAGCATGAAAATGATAAATTTTTGAAATTTTGGAGTTATCCGGTTTTGATACTAAACGCCTCATTTCGTATATTTTATAACATGTATAATAGTATAATTATTATTTTAATTTCATACACTAGCTTACCTGAAGTTAAATTATTTAGTCTTATTCCATTTTAGCAATCGATAACCAGGTCCTATCGATTTGTGTAGTTACTTTATTCAACCTTGTCATTTGGGGAAAAAATCTTTTTGGCGATTTTTTTTTTTTAATAGGTTTAGATATTGTCATTTTTCTCTTTAATTTTACCTTCCTCTGTATTTTGCTTAATTTAAGAAGCTTTCTTTTCAGTTAAGGCGATTTCATTTTCAATCTCTCCCCTCTATCTAACCGATCGGTTTTTCATTTTTTTTTTTTAATTTTCCCCGGATTCTGAGAAGCTTGTCTCCGAGATGATTTTGTTAAGAAAAAATTGGGGATTTAGTGATGGTGAAAGAGGGAAAGTAAAATTAAATATATTTTCGTCAATTGCTCGTCAACAAATAGCAGATGGCCTTAATCATAAATAATGAATGATAATCGGATTTGTAAAAAATAATTTATATGTAAGTATTTGCTCTAAATTATTATAAATTAAAATGTTGTATTTACTTTAAATTAGCAGTTTTGAATTAAACCTTCAAATATTAATTGTATTGGCTGAAGCTTTGTAACTCAGGAAGGACATATCTGATATTCAATTTCGAATATTTTTTTGTTTTCACTAAAGTCATACTTTGAGTTGTATTATATATGAATTTTTTTTATGAAAAGTTTTATGGGTTAATGAGTATTAAGTTGAAATTAAAAATGTTTTAAGATTTTTAAAATTTTCTAACGGTTAATATAAGAATTTCATTCAACGAATAGGAATGCTTTGCTTTACCAATGCCCAAATTTTTTTTTTAACTCACATGGAACTTTCAAATGCCTTTATTGAAAAATTAGGTGTTTTTTTTTAGATTTGACATAGTTCTTTTGAAGCAGCGAGAAAAATTCCAATCTAATAGCCCTAACTCACTAAAAAAAAAAGAAAAACAATTCCTGTAAATGTGAAAATAATATTGACCTCTACCCGGATCATTTTCTTCCACATATATTATCAAAGTCAACTATTATCATTCAAGAAAAATACCTGTAAACATTTCAGCTATTCAAGTATCTTCGGAACAGAGATAGAATATGAGCATTGGAAAATGCATGTATATGCAACCATATACGAAGATCAAAATGCAGTAAGACACCAAGCAGAAGAAACATCTCCCCACCACTAAGACGTAAGTGCAACTACTGAATCATAAGGAAGGTTATAGAAGAACAGCTGGAAAAGGTTAAATAAAACAGCTGTTAAAAAAAAGAATTATAAAATGCTATATTCATGCTCTAATTTTCAAAACTCACAAATAATACAACACAAAAACAGAAGTCAAGAAACCACATAGAAATGGAAAGTTTGAGTGCAAGTGAAAAAGGTCATTATCAAGAATACAAGTACAGTGCATATTTAGAATATTTTATTTTTATATCTCCTGTTTTTACTTAACATTTTCAAAATATTGTCCTGTAACCTTCCTTATAATTCAGTTGTTGCATTTGAGTCTTGGTAACCAATTGAAACTCCCCACCGAATGATATTCGCCAAAAGCCCTAGATCGCCCAGCACCAGTAGAAGAAGTACACCCTCAATACCACCAGATCGCCTGCTAACCAAAGACCATCAGAGCTCCGGAAACGAATCCATCTTCACCTGTAAGTTCTTTTTCATTCAATCATAAAAAGACTATACAATTTAACATCCCCGTTGGAGATAAAGACTCTATAGTCAATCAGCATGTGGCCTACATCGCCCCGTGTCAGTGTGCTCTCATAACTATTCCTTAAGCTTCAGTATCTCTTGTTTGTTTGTCTCTTTCTTGTTAATTTGTTCTAAGTTATATTATTCTAGTTTGTTCATGATTCCTTTTTTTTCTCTTTAATTGTAAAAATGATAATTTCTTTATTTTTCTTTAATGGTAATCAATGCATAACCTTGTAATTATATTTAAAATTAATAAACCACATGTTTCAGTATCTGGCCAATTTATTTATATATACTAATATATCATATTTTATTATTTATCCTTTTTTTTGCTATTCAGTCTAATCACGCCCGTACATTTTGCTGACACGGGGGGATGTAGGCCACATGGTGATTGACTATAGAGTCTTTATCTCGAACGGTGATGTTAAATTGTATAGTCTTTTTATGATTGAATGAAAGAGAACTTACAGTTGAAGATGGATTCGTTTCCGGAGCTCTGATGGTCTTTGGGTTAGCAGGCGATCTGGTGGTATCGAGGGTGTACTTCTTGTATCTGGTGATAGGCGATCTAGGGCTTTTGGCGAATATCATGCGGTGAACGGCGAGGTTAGCCTTTTGTCTAGCAGGCGATCTGGTGGTTTTCTTGGAGTCTGGGTGCGAAGAGAAGTGAAGTGCGAGAGACGGAGTGGGGGAAACAAAGTCCTCTTTATTCGTCGCCATGGCAACAAATGTGAACAAGCTCTGCGAGATTCTAATTTTAATTTACGATTGATTCGCGACTGAACAAGCTCCATCTATGATCTCGCAAAAGTTCATTTACTAAATAGTTGCAAAATATACAGTTTAACTTCGAGGATGTGGTAATAGCCCGAAACGTGGGTTTTTTGACATATTGGAATCAATAGTAGCAAAGTTGAATCAAACTCACAACTTTATTTATACTATTAAATTGTAAGGCTTTTGATAATATATTTTTCCAACATGGGTTCCCGCAACCTGTCAGAGCAGCGCTCCATGCCTCTCGATATATTCAATCCTCTCCATTCAGGCCTCGACCGGCCATCTCCTCCTGAATTTCCTCCACCCACCTGCCTCTGGACCGCCCACGTCCAGCCCCGATCCTTTCACATCCTCTGTCGAATTTCTTCGTTTTTTAGTCTATCCAGCCTGGTGACACGGAGACGCCTCCTCCAGAAATCCATTTCAACCGTCTGTACTCAAATGTGCACATTTGAGTACAGACGGGAGCTCATAGTCCAGGCTTCCCTTTCGATAAAATTAGAACTTCTTAATATGTTTGTAAATTTTAAAATTATTCAAATACACCAATTTTAATATCATTATTATAATGTATCACCAGGAAAGGAATGAACTTATCGATGTAATTCAAAATGAGAACTTGATTAGGGCATGTTGATCATTTAAAGGCCCGAAAAGCATTACCGTAAATTAATCAGGTACTTTTTAGGGATGCATTTACATACGTAGGTAGGCAGGTATGTAGGTGGAGGGGGAAAGAGTGAGTGAGTGAGAGAGAGAGAGGGAGGATAATGGGGGGGGGAGAAAAAGAGCCGTTTTTCCGAATTAAGGCTAATTAGCATTACCGACAGGACTTTTATCCTTTTAATTAAAATTAATAAATGACTTTTCATTTCCGTTGCTAATGCAACAGTTGTTTTTCCCAATTTTCCGGAGGTATTTCATGGATTAGTCGAAAAACATACCATTTACGAACGAGTTTCGGATTTTTTCAGTATATATAAATGTATCCCAATGGACAAATATCAAATTAATTCAACTTTTACAAATAATGTTTATTCAATTAATTTAATGAGAGTATAGCAGGAAAAGAAGAATGTAATATTTGTAAAACTGTTATTATTACCGTATGCTTATTTTTTGTTACTGTGTAAATAAAATATACAAAAGTAGAAAAGTATTGTTAATCAGTTGGTTTGTTTCTATGTTTTTTTTTTTTTAATGACGCTACAATGCGATTACTGAGAATCCAGTTGCTAACCCCGAGGATGTTTGGAGCATCAGCTGGCACACCACCTCACCACCTCACCACCTCACCATCTGACCACCTCAGCTTAGGCCTTCCTCTTCCCCCTTTTCCCTGAAACAGGATAGTCAGGAGTACTTTTGGCATTTCTTCATCTTCCATCCTGTTAATTTGACTTGCATATCTTAATCACCTCAACTTCATTATTATTACGACGTCAGTATCTTTGTAAGTATTGTACAGTTGTTGGTTCGAGCGTCGTATCCACTCAACACCAACCTTTACACACCCAAAACTATGAGTTTCATTCAAAACTCAGAACCATGGTTTCAGTAGCTCTTGAAGTAGTCCAGGACTCAGAACCATGGTTTCAGTAGCTCTTGAAGTAGTCAAGGACTCAGAACCATGGTTTAGGTAGCTCTTGAAGTAGTCCAGGACTCAGAACCATGGTTTCAGTAGCTCTTGAAGTAGTCCAGGATTCAGTACCATGGTTTCAGTAGCTCTTGAAGTAGTCCAGGACTCAGAACCATGGTTTCAGTAGCTCTTGAAGTAGTCCAGGGCTCAGAACCATGGTTTCAGTAGCTCTTGAAGTAGTCCAGGACTCAGAACCATGGTTTCAGTAGCTCTTGAAGTAGTCCAGGACTCAGAACCATGGTTTCGGTAGCTCTTGAAGTAGTCAAGGACTCAGAACCATGGTTTAGGTAGCTCTTGAAGTAGTCCAGGACTCAGAACCATGGTTTCAGTAGCTCTTGAAGTAGTCCAGGACTCAGAACCATGGTTTCAGTAGCTCTTGAAGTAGTCCAGGACTCAGAACCATGGTTTAGGTAGCTCTTGAAGTAGTCCAGGACTCAGAACCATGGTTTCAGTAGCTCTTGAAGTAGTCCAGGACTCAGAACCATGGTTTCAGTAGCTCTTGAAGTAGTCAAGGACTCAGAACCATGGTTTAGGTAGCTCTTGAAGTAGTCCAGGACTCAGAACCATGGTTTCAGTAGCTCTTGAAGTAGTCCAGGACTCAGAACCATGGTTTCAGTAGCTCTTGAAGTAGTCCAGAACTCAGAACTATGGTTTCAGTAGCTCTTGAAGTAGTCCAGGACTCAGAACCATGGTTTCAGTAGCTCTTGAAGTAGTCCAGGACTCAGAACCATGGTTTCAGTAGCTCTTGAAGTAGTCCAGAACTCAGAACTATGGTTTCAGTAGCTCTTGAAGTAGTCCAGGACTCAGAACCATGGTTTCAGTAGCTCTTGAAGTAGTCCAGGACTCAGAACCATGGTTTCAGTAGCTCTTGAAGTAGTCCAGAACTCAGAACTATGGTTTCAGTAGCTCTTGAAGTAGTCCAGGACTCAGAACCATGGTTTCAGTAGCTCTTGAAGTAGTCCAGGACTCAGAACCATGGTTTCAGTAGCTCTTGAAGTAGTCCAGAACTCAGAACTATGGTTTCAGTAGCTCTTGAAGTAGTCCAGGACTCAGAACCATGGTTTCAGTAGCTCTTGAAGTAGTCCAGGACTCAGAACCATGGTTTCAGTAGCTCTTGAAGTAGTCCAGAACTCAGAACTATGGTTTCAGTAGCTCTTGAAGTAGTCCAGGACTCAGAACCATGGTTTCAGTAGCTCTTGAAGTAGTCCAGGACTCAGGACCATGGTTTATAAAGATGAAGCTTTAATCCATCTTGTCCTTCTTCCCTCCACTGACGCTTCGTAGACTGTTCAGGCTATTCTTTCATCCTCCATTCTTTTCACATAGCCTAAACAACGTGACCTGTATTCCTATATGATATTTTCAGCCGATTTTACTGCAATGTTGCTCTTAATAATGGTGATTCTGATCCTATTCCTTCTCGTCTCTCGTTCATCTCCTCGTCTCTCCAGGAACCTCATCTCCAATGCTTGGAGTTGGCTTTGGAAGTTACATTTCTGAGCTGACACACAGGTTTCCCCCCAATGAGGGAGAGACTTGGTGAACCCCAGGGTGTCTATAGACCTCACAGGGCCAAGGAATTTGAGCCAGAACCTTCAGAATAATAACTTAGCTCTCAACACACTGAGCTAACCCACTCCCTTAGATAATAATCTTGAAATTCAGTTAAATAAACTTCATTGCTAATTTTATATTGTTTATGCCAGAAATCATGTTTTGTTAATGTCGCGCTATGTATCAAAATATTAGGGAGGCTATATCAGCAGCCCCAATGAACAAGTGATTAAGTCGAATTTTGTTCAGGATGAGTCAACTGTATTGAGGGATATCAGAATCGTGTCATCCTCGTATTTTTCGGCTAGAAATGCAGTTTTTAAATAAGCAATAACTGCTTTTCAAGCCAATTCCTGACTTAGCTCCAAATACGAAAATAATACGCACCCATTAGGAGATACAGACCAAAAACTGAAATAAATCCGGAAATTTCAAGGTTTTTCGGCCACCGAAGGTTTCCCTCGTCATTTTTACGGTTTTTCTTTCCATAAGAACTTCTTTGCGCCTTAAAAAAAAAAAAATGAGCCGAATTGGTCGAGCCGTTCTCGAGTTTTTTGGTTAGCAAGGAAATGGCGATTCATTTTTATTATGTAGTTGAAAATCTGTTCAAAATTTCATTAAAAAAAATTAACTAGTATATTAAATTTAGCAATATTTTATAAGTGAGTGCTAATTAGGTTAGTTCACAACCATATTTTTATTATTATTATTTCAGTTTTTGTTTGAAATTCTTCTTCAGTAGCTCAATTATCAAAAAAAAAAAAAAGGTTTCTCATTTAATACAAAAGAGCAAGAGTTTTAAACAGATTTAAAATAATAATCAACAAATGATTAGAAGTTCCTAAAAAGAAGACTACAGTCTCTAGAATAATATTTAAAAAATGTCAAATGTTTTAAATGGATATGAGTTGATTCCTACCCCAACTATGGAATGGTTATACAAAAAACTCATTTTGGCAAATATTCGAATTGACTACTTATTCACCAGAGCCGTTGATATATCTAATATGAGAATTGTCGCAAGAGAATACTGGCAAATATAAAACTCCACATGGCTCCCTAGTAGGATGATTGAGCGACACTGAAGCTGACAATAAAAGCCTACAAGACGAAGAGGCGGAGGCCCTTAGAGCCACCGGTGGCAGAGGTTGTGGCCTGTTCCAACAGATGCCGCCACTTTATGAGGCGAGGTATTATTAGCACGACATAGGCGATCTATGCTACGCACCCAGGGTCTAATTAATGGGTTCGATTCAGTTTGCATAGGTTGCATTTAGTGTTTAGTGCGTCGAAACGAGCGCTGCAGTTTGGCGCCTCTGCAATCTATAATAGGCAATATGTTACTGGGCTTACTGGCTTCTAATGGACCCGATATATCTGCAGCAGGGTAGTTACTTGTCGTGTTGTTGTTCTTCGTATGCGGGTTCCCGATAAATACGTCATACAAAAAGTGACTGTTAAATTTAAACCATTAAAATTTAATGGAAATTCGCAATAATAATTCGCCTTAGAATAGACTAAAGCTGAAATATTTAATATTATACCAACATGAATAATTTGAGAACTGTTCAGCTCAATATGTTGAGTACTGGGCTGGACAGGAATGGAGAGGGATCTAGGTTCAAATCCGGCAGAGGCAGATAATTTATTTAATCTGCTATCAGCTACTGTGAACTCTATTGCATCTATGGAACATCTAACCTCTAGCACTTTAATTAAAATTAAGAAAAACTGGGGGTGTGAGCTACTGTATTACTGCGTTCGAAACTGCAGAGTCCAATGCTCAACGTAGAGAAAATAAAACGGTTTTTATTTTTATTAATTGTTATTTTGATGGTAATTATTTTTAAATATTTTTGTTTTAAAGAGAAAAGATTTGTCCTGGCCGGAATTCGAACCTGGTCGTCTGCATATCCGGTCCAGATATTTAAACCACTGAGCTACCAGAGGTCGCATCCAAGTCAGACAAATCCGTTCTTTTCACAGATCCTATATACCCGTGTTCTCGCAATTTTTGCGATGAATACACGGGGAAGAATGTTCATTAAACATTACTTTAATTAGGATCTTATTTACTTAATTCAATATATTATATATAATTTATTTTTATAAATTGTTATTTTGATGGTAATTATTTTTAATAAAATTTTTTTCAATACCAGGTCACTGCACCGGAATATCTTCAAAACAAAAATATTTAGAAAATAAAATGGTTTCTTATAATAAATTCTTATTGAAAAACTACATTTTAATTATTCATTTCATTTTGTAATACGTAGTAATAATAGCTTTAATAATCAGTATACAAGTTGTAGTGCACTAATCAGATAGAAAGTATTAATTATCCAAGATGTATTAATTATCCAAGATGTATTAATTATCACCTCGGCAAGAAGAACTCTAGATGTAGCCCTGTTCAACAGATAAGTCGTAATTTAAGTCTGTTTGTATCTTATGGCACTCCTCTATTACATCTGAATCAGTAAGTGTAATCCTCAATGAATATACCGAATCATTATGAATCTTGTTAAATATCGTATTAGTAAAGTATATCTATTTTAAATCATTTGGTGCTTACATACCCCAGATGCACTATTTATTTATGAATAATATATTAAAGGTTTAAATACTGAGTAAATTGGAAAACACAAGAACAGAGCTCTGGAAAATAATCCAATTAACATTAAAGGTAGAAATAATAATTTGAAGTGAACTATCATGTCATGCCTTTTTGAAGATGGAATTTCTTTGATTTCTTCGATTGCTATCTGTAATATTTACTAAGGAAAAGCAGAGGTGAGTTTTCAGATAGAAAATTGTGAATAAGAAATGAGGTGTCTCCGTTACGGCTTATTCCGCATTACAAAGGTAAAACAGAATATTGCAACATCACTTAAAGCTTTCTTATATAATATAAAGGTTAATATTATGTTTACTGGTAATAATTTTATATTTAAGTTATTCTGGATCGATATTCGGTTAGTTTTTTTAACTACTGATTTTTAGTTTGAGAAAAGTGTACAAGAAAGTCATATTTTGTTCAGATCAGATATTAGAAGACTCCTTAATTGCATATCTAACGAAAAAATAAAATTGTTTATAGGAAGCGGAGAGCCTCAGTGGAGTTGCCGTGCCGAAGTTCGAATTAATCTGTTTACAGCCGTGGATGGATCCTTTGAGACTTGGGCGCACAGAATAGTGAGAAAATCAGACGGTTCATAGTGATCTAGGACAAATCGCGTCCCTCCAAAACCGTTATCCCTGAAACAGTACAGTCTCTACCATGTACTGAATCTTAGATTTATTTTAGAAGTATTTATTATTTGTTGTTAGATGTGTTGACTTATAAATAGAAAATTAAAATATAGATTGGATTCCCTGGAAGAAAGGAGATGTATACCTAGACTTTTCTACAAACTCCATCGACTCCGCTGAAGCAATTCCATCGAACAAAAGAGCATTTGGAGCGGACACAAACTGGAAATAAAGCTTCAAGTGTAAATAGCGGCGACAATAATTGTCTTTCTTCTCGCTCCGGGTCCAATCTACTCCAGGCTAAATAACCAGCGGTCAGTCCTCGCCCAACTGGGGACAAATCGACAACAGACAATTTAACACAATTCCATTTACTTGGACGGTTAAATCGGTTTCCGCGGGATTGGATCGACAATAGCTTCCCAAACTATCTATAACCAACTCTAATCCCTTCAACAGATTGTTAATTATACAAATAACAATTGTTTGTAACCTAACACTAACACTTAAACTAAGTATAAAACAATTCGTAATGTAAATATATTTGAATATATAACCACTACGTCTCCAGAAGTCCATCTCCATCACTAGGAGTTTTTTTTTAAGTTGGTAGTGATGGCCTATGTTTCTGAGCCATGTAATGCCATAAGGTATAATGTAAAAATAGAAAAAGAACAATTACAAAAATATCAAAGTGCGAAACTAAACCTAGGAAGATACAAAAAAAGTTATTTAAAAAGCGAAAAAATTATGTAAAAGAAAATGCACTAAGCTCGTATATACAATTAATTGTTTATACAAAAAAATTGAAATGAACTTATTTAATAGAAAGGATGAGTCTTAAAACAAATATTAATGGTCTGTGAATCAATTAAGAACCTGAAAAGTGTTAAGTTGATCGTTTTTAATGTTTTAAATGTTTTTTTCACAAAGTTAGCCTCCTCTATACGGTGGTACATGGTTGTCCATACAAAACATGCTTAATCCAATCTAATTTTTTGTTCAAAGTTTGGGTTGAGATGCAGAAGGGGATAAATCCTTGTTTCTCAAAATAGCCGCTTGGAGCACTTGATACGTGGAAAGAACCTACACTGTTAATTCTGGCAACTACTTAGCTGTAACCAAAAAACATAAAAAAATTGAAAATGTTTTATCACAATCCACACAAATACAACCTGGTGTGAAACTAGCCCCTCTAAAGATAAGCCATGTTGCCAGACTTTTGGTGAAACATTTCGGCCCTCAATGGTCAGAGCCACCTGAACTACAAGTTTACAAAGAACTCACTGATAGACAACGATGATGTTCTTCAAGAAGAAATCGATTCCTTTGACCAACCAATGTGAACATGAGATCAATTGAAAGTAATAGTTATTAATTTGACAAGTGAGGAAAGTGCCACTTTATTACACCCGTGTGTGGTTATCAAACGAGGGTGCTATAAGACGTTTTCTCACGTGTTAAATATTACATTTTTCCTGCAACCTTTTAATTAAGAAATTAAAGGTAAAACTTTAGACTTGTTAAAACTACACTAGCGCTAGTGGGTAATGCTAATGCTAGCTCCAAATTTCTGATGTGTGAAGGTTCTAATACATTTAAGGTTATATTAAATATTTCTATAAAATCGCTTCGAAATAAATAAAATCTATCTTGTATTAAATATAAAAAAGTTCTAAAATTATTTATTTTAACATTTTAGGAATATAAAATGAATAATATTATAATACCGCCATTTACCGTTTTAAATAACAGGGTGCTGATTGTCAAATTCGATTTAGGTGGCTGGGACTTTCCACACCAGTTTTAATTGAGTAATGGATAGCATTACTCAATGGTTGCAGGAAAATATAATTTTTTTCAGATTATGACTTTGGCTCATGACTATTGTTCGATTTTTTTTTTAATGTTAGAAAAAATTCAAATTATTCAAGAGAAAATAAATCTATATCGTTTTTTGTTAGTTATTATTTTCATCAAAGATATTTCATTGTTATATTATTAAAATATTATAATGAGTTAATTGTCATGAGCTCTTTTTCATAGTTTATTGAATTTTTTAAATTAACCCTTGCAGAAAGCGATAAATCCAATTTATTTATTGAAATAGGATAAACTAAATATGAGTAGCCCAGGATCAAAAGTTTCGAGAAATGATTTATTCACAATTTTCGCTAGCCCATCCAACCAGTGCGCTATTCTCCTGTAACTTCAGGTTCAGAAGAACAGGTGCTAGAGACTGTACTGTTTCATGGACATAGATCACGCTGAATAGCTAGATTCCCCCCTTTATATTGAGTACCCTATTTTTATAATAGTGGAAAATGGGATTTCCGGCATGGCAACTCAGTGCTCTACCACTTAGCCACTCATCTCTTGAAGTGGATAGATCCTGAATGCCTTATATAAAACTTATATGTCAGTGCATGTAAATAGTTATTCATCTTGAATAATATTAGTTGGCGATATATATATATGAGGAAGAAAATGGTCCGGGTGGAGGTGAGAGAACTATTTATTTTAAAGCCTACGTTTCGACCCACATCTTGAGGATTATAATGGAGTCAATGCTTGTTATTTGACTAATATTATCCCTATATATACGAGCTTACAGAAAATATCAGAATCAACTTATGCACACTTAGGCTTCTAAATTTATCTGTAAAAATAATATGAGAGCAGGGCCATTCTGGTATTGAGGGGAATGAGATAGCGGATAAATTAGCAAAAGAGGCAGCACAAAATGATTTGTCTCCATATTTTCACAGAACAGCAATTTCGTTCATAAAATTCAAAATTAGCGAAGAATCGTTTATGAGGTGGAATGAACGGTATACGGTACCAACAATAACTACAAATTAATAAAACCCACTAACTACAAACTAACTCAGGTTTTAACTGAACATGGAAATACCAAATCATACACAGATTTCACATAACCAACGACAATACTTGATCAATATACGAAGAAGAGCAGACATTTAAACACATAATATATACACAAATAAGAAGGACAAACATCGAAATTAATTATCTCCACAATATTAAGAAGGAATGTTTGGCCAGTATGTAAACATCATCTATATAATACATTTCGACCCTAATTCAATAAATTTATTTACAGTATTGATTTCGAATAGTTGACATCTATTTAAGAATAATCTTACATACAATGTAAAACATAGATAATCATTATATAATTATTGGAATCTTAATTTTGTTAATTTGTAACAGCATATAAGTACTAATTTAAAAGGCACATAGTATACTCAAGTATAGAGTGTGCCAATAAATAAACGGTCCTTTCAAAGGATTAATTTGAAAGGAAAAAAAAAATATGAATACTTTTAAGAACAAATTCGTTCCTTACATATCGTTTAGTTCTTATTTTTTACGCTGAGAAAAAGCATTTACAGGAGAGACAGAAATAGCAATCTTACTTCACACCCTCCTCATATTCAATTTTACATTTTCAAATGACATGAAGCACAACCACACTAGTAATTTTTAAAATTTAGTATTGCAAAAAATTAGAACTTATTCGCTATTCTTATTTAGTAGATGATTTGTTAAAAAAAAAAAAGCTGTCAATATATTTTTGAAATTTGGATCAATTTTAAGGATAATAACTTCTAAATATTTACACTTGTTATAATATGAATCAATTAATTACTTACTCTTTCAAGTTTCCACGGCCACAATTTATACAAAAAACTTCATTTGTTTCTTCTCGTTTAGACCGTGTCGGTGAATTTTCTGCCAACGTTCTTTTCTGCCTGACTTCCTTCAGCATTGTTCAGTCTCAATTAAGCCTTGAGGAAGTCAGCAGCATGTCTGGCGAAACGTTGGCAGAAAATTCACCGACACGGTCTAAACCAGAAGAAACAACTGAAGTTTTTTGTACAATTAATTATTTTTTTGAAATTTCGACTTTTATCATCGATACTATTAGATTTCAAATTCAATCTTTTCCTCAAGGTATCCTTGGCCCAATCGTTTATTCAGTTTATACAGCTGACATCCCAACTCATCCTAATTCTATCCTTACCACATATGCTGATGATACATGTGTAATATCAGTCAATACCAATCCAGTTATTGTATCCCAAAGCCTCCAATCCCATTTCACTGATCTTGAAGAATGGTGTCAAAAATGGAGAATTAAAACAAATTCAACCAATGACTTCCTGCCCTTCAGTATCCTTTAATAATATCCCACTTGTGCCTGTAGAACAGATCCGATACTTAGGGTTGCATCTCGACAAACGATTAACCTGGAATCCTCATACAAGACTGAAAAGACAAGAAACCGCTCGACATTTCCGGCTATTTCAACACTTACTAGACAAACGCTCTAACCTCCCAATTAACTACAAAAGACTCATCTACATGACCATCATACGACCTATTTGGACTTACGGAGTAGAGCTTTGGGGCTTTGGGCCACTAAGCCATCGAATTCTTCTCGTATCCAATCCCTACAATCCAAAATCCTTCGTAAAATCCACAACGCTCCTTATTTTGTTAAGAATATAGTCATCCATAACGACGATGTTGCTGATTTGGCCCGAACCCGCTATCTATCCTTTCATAACAAACTTCATTTCCACTCAAACCCTCTAGTTTCAAACCTAGCTTCCTCTTCAATTCCCGATAATCCTCCGAGGCGTCTGAGAAGAAGATGCGATATGAGTACTATCAGTGGGTAGTTTCTCTACTTGTCATTATATCATGTCATTATGTATCACTCAGCCAATTTACTTGTTATATTACTGTAATATAGTTGTAAATAGCAATAAATAAATTATAATAAAATAAAAAAAATTCTTTAAAGCCTTATTTTTTTCGATATATACGAGTACATTGGCACTATATAGCAAATATGTACCAAAGAGTTTTTTTATTAATTTGTCATCTTTTACCAAGGATGGTACTGAATCGCGAACAATATATAGAAATCCATTTTATTTTATATTCAATCGAATAATAGATAATATTCGCTTTCGCATTGAGTGAACCATCAGAGGCCTGAATAGTCGGCCTTTAAGCTGGGATTGGGAACGATTTCAAAGTCGATGTAACTACTCCTGTCAACATGGCTGGCTCAAAAGCTCTTTCTACATTTGATGCCGACGTCATATGCACATGTATGAGGAGCACAAAGACGCTGGAAGCAGTGATGGCTTCTATTGTAGTATTGTGTGTTACGTCGAATTGAGGGATTGTCGTGCTCAGAGTCGATTCTACTCCCGTCCCTCTCTCTATATTATCTCCCTCCCTTACTATTTCCCAGATTTTCATTTTCATAGAAAATTAGGGATACTTGTTCAAAATTCTTGATGAAATACATTTTTCATTTTGATTCAACTTATATATATATAAATGTTAGCGGCATTTTAGTTTTGTGTGCAGAGTGCTATATCAAGGGTCACGATATTACGGGTTCAAATCCAGCTGTGATAAATAAATTATTTAATCTTTTAACACACATGGAAGACTCTCCTGTAGCTCACTCGGCCTCTAAAAAGTGGGTGCTCTGAACGGGAGGGTGGAACTGGCAATTCTGCGTGATATTGGATAAATCACTTTCCTCCACAACCGTTCTCTTACTTTGAAACAGTAGAGTCACTAACATGTACTTAACTCAACACCTTCGATGGGGTGTAGTGGTAGTTTTAGTAGTTGTGGCTATGTTGTTGAGGGATGTATCATATGGTTTGTTCATGTATTTTAAGGCTGGGATGTGCCTCCCTCATCTATTAATTTTCCTTCTGGCTTATAGATGCCTGATGAAATATCAACCTGTACCACTTCAACCCATGAAGGGTCTGGGGATCAGTACATGGTAGAGACTGTACTGTTTCATGGACAACGGCTCTGCAAGGAGGTCACTCAACCGCCAGATTTCCCCCCCTTATTTTGGGTATCATATTTTTATAATATACTGTAGAGGCTGGATGAGCCCCAGGAGGGTCCTAGATCCTATATGATCCATCTCCAGTTGCAAACAGACTAAATAAAAGTCATGGCCTGCAACGGGATTTGAACCAGGATTTCAGGCATGGCAACTCAGTGCTCTACCACTGAGCCACTCCGCTCCCTATTTTTTAATAATCTGCGTAAAAAATAAATTTTGATACCACTAATTTGGTTGTATTTACTTTGCTTAGCATTTTAATATTATATTTATTTTGAAAAGCATTAACATTTATTATAAATTACACTACGTTAAATATTAATGAAGTTGATTCATATATAATAATATAAATGTTGGGTAAAGTATATAATTCAAAATTAGCAATATGCCTACTAATTTTTGCTCAAATGTCGAATATCAACAGTTATTTTTATTTCTTGTTTATATTTTAGAGACCTGAGACTTTTTGTTTGTGAGTATTCCATATTAGTCATGACCTGTACATTAAATTTCATTTTTTGAAACATATATACTTTTTCAGAACCAGTGGTAACTTTTTTGAAATTTAAAAAAATAAGCGAGATGGCACACCACTTACTTATTATCCCCTAGTTGGAGACTGGAGGTGGCAGATTCCATTTACAGTTCTGAATCGACTCTCCGAGAATTGATAATTTTTCTGGAGTTCAGCCGAGCCTCTACAATAGGAGGAAATCTTACGATTAAGTGTAGTTAACAAACAGAAACTTGTAATGTAACAACTAAATCTCATTATTGTCATATGGAAAAGCATTACATAGAAGAACTTCTGATACGAACTATGGACTAACGCTATACATTATGAACGTAGTGACTCCATAGCTTTTCTTTCTTCTACTTCTTCTGGTGGCACGACAGGCGCCTAAAGCGGTCCTTGGCCAGCTCAACCATTTTGGCCCAGGATTGTCCATCTGCAGCTTGGGCTATGTTTATTCCTCCTTGTCTAACGTCTGTTATTACATTGTCCCTCCACCGAGATCTAGGTCTTCCCCTAAGTCTAGTCCCCACTGGAGTATTTTTGTACACCTTCGAGGAACACCTACCATCCTCCATCCTAATAACGTGTCGGAGCCATTTTACTCTCTGTACATTGAAAAAATTAGAAAGGCTGTGATCCTGGTATCCCCTATAAAACTCTTTGATAGGCCCCGTTATTCGTCTCAGGGTCTTTCTTTCCAAGCGGTCCACCTTCTGCGCATCGGACTTGATGAGACTCCATGTCTCACACGTATGGGATGCTTTCGTGGCACGGCTTAATGACCTACTCCTTATAATTTTGGTGAGGGAGAAGTACGCTCTATTTGCTGCTGCCAGTCTGTTCTTTATTTCAGCCTCTTCGTTCATGTTTTCAGTTATAGTAGATCCAAGATGTTGAAGGCTAGGGACAACCTGAAGTTTCCTTCTTGTACTTGTTCTGGCACCGTGTCTTTTCTCCAGATGCACATATTCTTTGTTTTATTGTTATTGACCCTGAGACCCATGTATTCTTGGTCTATCTTTATAAAAGCCTCCTCAACACTGCCTAGTGATCTATTAATAATTGGCACATCATCCGCGTATGCTAGTACTTGTACCATTCTTGTGAATACAGTGCCGCTTTGATCCAATCCTGTCCTGCTAATTATTCTATGGAGGACTATGTTAGACAGTAGTGGTGCCATCTTCTTCTCAAGTTGCTATGGCCATGGAAACCACGACGTACCTTCCTGAATAAAATAATGACACAGTAGTTGCCATGGAAACAGTAACGTGCCTACTTTGTGCCCTACCTTCATACTCTTTATCTGGAATTTCGGGATGTATTTTCGTTTTCTGTTTTTTATAGAATAATGGCTTCTTTTTTTATTTTGATTTTCTGAATCATATCCTTGTAGAAATATATCCTAAATAACTTACATAACCTAATTAATGCCTTACCATTCCTTCTATTTCCGAGGAAAAAAAATGAATCTGTGGAGTTATTCTTTAGAAACTTGATCCTGGACTTATTTCCTAAATTGTGGGGACAAAACTACTGCCAGAAGAGACAAAGAAGAAAATGAGAAAGAAGAATTGGAAAAAAATCAATGGTGGGTTTATTGTGACCCATCGGACGGACCCGCCCAGCTGTGGGAGGGGGGGGGGCTCGAAGCTAATTGGGGCGTCCCCACCTCGTCTCTAGCCCACCTCCCACTTTCCTCCCTTTTTTCATTGACATTATGTATAATATATATTCAATACAAATATATATTTATATACATAAAATTGAATAGAAAACTATGTGTATTACTTTTAGAATAACAAATGTGCACAAAAAAACATCAGAAAACAGATCTGGCCAAAAGACTACATTCTGTATAAAAATAAAGCTATTCTAAGGTCATTTTCAAATGAAATTGCCACTCTCACTGTCCCTCGCATAACCACCTGAATTTATCCGTTAATAGTGCTCAATTCCCAACAACTAAACTAGCTGAATATACCATACATCTGTGCAGTAAATATTCTCTGCTCAGATTGCTCTGAGCTGATCAGTGAGAAAAATGCCTTCATTTTGTCTTCTTAGTTACTCCTAGGAAAAGGCAATCCTAATTCAAGGTTAAGTATATAATTCGGTATATGTTCAGATGATTTACGACCTCGATCCCCCTCCTCTTTTCTGACGTAGGTAACAGCCAGCGCCGTCCACACACCGCTCATATCTCTACACTAGATTCTAGGGACATACGAACAAGTATCAAGCTTACTTCATTGTCTCGACAAGCGTCCCTTGCGTATCTACCTTACAGCAATCCTCTTTATTTTGTTACTTTGTCAGTGGGGCCCTTCTTTCCTTTTTCAACTATTAAATCACCATTGCGGTTTTTGTGTCTACTTCGCTCAAGCTCATCTAAATCTACATGACAACAGATAGTTTACGAATTGAATTGTTGTGTTCATGGAAGCCGATAAACATCATAATAATGTACTGATGGCTGTATTTGTACTTAGTTCCAAATGTTGAATTTATGGGCTATTTCACCCCTGGGTAAACAAGGGCGTTGTTGCCGGCACCTGTGAAGTCAGTACCTGACTTAAAATCTGTTAATGCAGTGTTGAGCCTTGGGTACTGAACTGAAAGGAAAAATATTAAAATATTATACAATAGGGTAAATATGGACTAAGTAAAAGGTGATGCCGGGACCCAAATCAGAAGAAAAAGAGAGATTTTAGAGAGTCAAGCTTGAATAATGATATTTTGTCAATAAAGAATAACGTTATATTCTAGAATTTCTGGTGAATAATCACTAGGAAGTTTTTATGTATTTTTTTTATGAATTGGTACAGCAAAACACATATTCAAATCCATGAATTATTAGTTTTCTTTCCTATTAAGGTTAAAATAGCGGATAGGGGTTCGGGAATCCGAAGGGATCCGAGCTTGATACTTGTTCGTATGTCCTTAGACTCTAGTTCAGTGATAAGGAAGTGATGTTAAATTTACATCACAAAAGTGGAGGGGATGGAAGTCGTAAATCATCTAAACGTATACCCATAATTCCTAACAAAAACGAGAGAATTACTTGGCCTTTCCAAGTTAATGTAACCTACATTATTATTTGAAAGTAAACAGATGCCTCCAATTGAGTCCTTGAAATATCTTCTAAAAACATGGTACGTTTCTTATTCTCTGTCACAATGTTAACATAAACAGTTTTATTATTCTTGAGGCTAATCAAGTTGTCGTTCGAAAGATGATTATCTATTGTATGTACTTGTGTGGCTCCCTTGCTCACAGCCTTTGAAATGAAATTTTTGTTTAAAATGATCTTATAATTTTCAAGAAAGTATATTTAATAATATTATTATCGTAAGAAAAGAGAACATAGGAAAAAAATAAAACAAACAAAAAATATAAAAAGTGATGAAATTACACGATAAGAAACAAAACAGTAAAAGCCACTATTTACTTGCTTATATACGACGTAGTTCAATAATTTAAACCGATTAATGAGTTCTTTTTAGAAATGGAGTTGCATGGATTTGAATGAGCATATTGGATAGTCCAAAAGGTAGTACAAGGGGCAAGAATGAACCGAAGAATTAATAGCTTAAGAAATGCTAGTTATGTCAATAGTCTGTAGGTTATAGGTTATAGGTTATAGGTTATAGGTTATAGGTTATAGCCAATAACAGGCATTTTTGCACTGGACAAAAATATCTTTGGTATGCCACACTATTAAAAGAGCTAAAAAAAATTACCAGAAAAGTACCACATGAAGAGTATTGGGTTAGGTACGGATTCTAAGGCCACTGTTGTCCAAGGATGTGGTTTGCTAAGCTAACTCTCAACATTTATTTTCCATAAATACCACCATATTCTATTTTTATCTATAATTAAACCATTTATAAAAACTGGGTTAGTTCCTGGAGAGTATGGAGATCCCACAGGGCCGATCTAAGGCTGCTAAAATATTAAATAATTTATCTGCCAAAGCCGGTATCGAACTCGGGATGTGATAAGTAATCCAGAAACCGAACATTCCTATACTATGTTGGTATAAAAAATGTACAATCGGTCATGGATGCCTGGTTGTGACGGCTGGATGAACCTCCATACAGAGAGGCACAGATAGAAAGAAATAAGGCTATTTATTTAATGTCTTTATTTATTATTAAATAAACAGATTTTTTTTTCTAAAAACAAACGACTCAACAGTAAGCCGAACATTTGTATATGGTATAATTATTAGTCTCCCAATAAGATGGAATATACAATCTCTAACATTCTAGTATACATCTTTAGGCTGTTAAAATTAAAAATAATTTATATGTCGGATTCGAATCAAGGCCACAACTCTGGGCTAGCCCTATATAGATTAAACTGACCATCCGCCAAATTGGACCAAAGAGGGAGGTAGTTCAGAACAGGAATTGGAGATGGGAACAGGATATCCTCCCGCTGCAGTAAATCGGCGAAGACGTCCATTTACTGCCCTCTGACGATGCCATTAACTGCCTCCTCGATCTGGAATTACGCGGAGGATTGGGATTTACCTTTAACTGTAAATTGGTCCTGATTGAGGTCCGCAGGCTGGACATCGGTCGAGGACTTCCGGGCATTAGCTTCCACTCTGCCAACCCTTTCGTCCATTGTCATTGTAATGTCAGCTGACAATGGCGGCGAAATTGCGACAGGAAATTGTGCGATATTTTGTCTAATGCTTCGCCTCCAACCCCCTCATTTAGTCCGCTCTCGTCCGATATTGCCGCAGCGGCGCCTTGGCTTGGTTTTGATTCGAGAATGTCTTCTTGAGAAAGCCGTTGAGTCGCCCGGCTTAATGCGATGGGTGCGATTAGGCCAATTTCCTTTTTCCATTTTAGCTTGGTTTTCCATTACAGAATCCCCAAAATGATTCTATAAACTATGTCTGTTCGGAAAAAAACTGTATCCAAGCCTAAGATTGGAAGGTATGCTACAGAAATAATGTGTAAAACTGTACAGAGCTTACATTACTGCACAAAAATCAGTGAACAAAATTGAGGACTACCAAGAAGCAAACGCAAATTGCGGATGGATCCAAGGAAGGATGAAGTGGACAGAGATGAGAAGATTTTTTGAGTCCTCTGTAGATAACACTTTAGTAGTAACCTTACCTAAGTAACCTCGTAACTGTTGCGGTACCGATTCAAATCTGACAGCGCCGGGTTGACATAGATTGTTTCCCGTCGCTATTTTTGACCTTTTATGATTAGTATAGGCAAGGGTTAGTAAAAATTAAAACTAATATTTATTAACAATATGTGGTAAAATTCAGGTAGTTAAAAGTTTTAAATATCATGGCGAAATAATTAGCCGAAACTTATCTGAAAAATAAATAAATAAATTGAATTAAAAATTAACGAGTTTTATGTATAATAAAAAAATGCCTTAAAAGGCCTCTCCAAAAAGGCCAAAAACAGGCACTACAATACAGTGGTAAAACCAGTAATATTGTACGGGACCGAGACTACATGCTTTCCCAGTTTAGAAAAACTTTTAACATAGAGAGAAGGATTCTTAGGAGTACCCACGGCCCCAAAGTAACACCAGAAGGATACCAGCTTAAATCTACCAAAGAAATTTACTGTTAAATACGTGACTTGCAAAAAGAAGTGAGGGTAAGAAGACTCAGATTTTTACGGTCACATGATGAGGATGAAAGAGGGGAGGCTAACCATAAAAAAATTCACAAAAATTATAGGCTACAAATTCAAACAAGGATACACAGAAACATGGGATTACACTAGATTTATTAGAAAACAGAACCGAATACCAAATATTCCTCAAAAATTCGATACTATTGGCAGACAGAAAATAATTTCCGTCCAAAACCTGGACAGAAGAAAAAGAAAAACCTTCAGTGAAATAATGAGCCTAAGATGGGCCGAGAAAAAATTAAAAAAAAAAAAGCTGCATCATAGTCGCTTAGTCCTTCAGGGCTTTATCGCGTTAAATAAATAAATTATCAATATTTTTATTACAATTTAATATAACAATTAATTAAAATTAATTTTCCTTAATACAAATGTGACAAATGGTTAATCATTTTTGTGAGCCTCTACCTTAAATAAGCTTGACAGCTTATAATATATATATATATTTTTTTTTAAATTTATTTATTGATATTTACAACTGTATAATAAAAATACATCTAGTAAATGTGCTAAGCGATACATAATGACATGTGAAAATGACAAGTAGAGAAACTACCCACTGGTAGTACTCAAATCATAAGTTCAACTAAGAAGTCACGGGGCCATCTTCTTTTCAGACGCCTCGGAGGATTATCGGGAATTGAAGAGGAAGCTAGGTTTAAAACCAGAGGGTTTGAGTGGAAATGAAGTTTGTTATGAAAGGATAGATAGCGGGATCGGGCCAGATCAGCAACAAATGCGACATTAAGATCGTTATGGATGATTTTATTCTTAACAAAATAAGGAGCATTAAGGATTTTACGAAGGATTTTGGATTGTAGGGATTGGATACGAGAGGAATTCGATGGCTTAGTGGAGCCCCAAAGCTCTACTCCGTAGGTCCAAATAGGTCGTATGATGGTCATGTAGATGAGTCTTTTGTAATAAATTGGGAGCTTAGAGCGTTTGTCTAGTAAGTGTTGAAGTAGCCTGAAACGTCGAGCGGTTTCTTGTCTTTTCAGTCTCGTATGAGGATTCCAGGTTAATCGTTTGTCAAGATGCAACCCTAAGTATCGGATCTGTTCTACAGGCACCAGTGGGATATTATTAAAGGATACTGAAGGGCAGGAAGTCATTGGTTTACTACGTAAGGTAAAAGTGATTGGATGCGATTTTTGAGAGTTTATTTTAATTCTCCGGTTTTGACACGATTCTTCAAGATCAGTGATATGGGATTGGAGGCTTTGGGATGCAATAATTGGATTGGTGTTGGCAGATAATACACATGTATCATCAGCATATGTGGTAAGGATAGTATTAGGATGAGTTGGGATGTCAGCTGTATAAACTGTATAAAGGATTGGGCCAAGGATGCTTATAATATTAAGATTGAAATCATTAAAGTGAATATGATAATATTAATGTAAAATAAAATAATTATATATAATCATTTACCAAATATTATTGCTATTTTTTTTCTACCAGCTCCTTCCAACCGTCTCTATTTTTCGCCACTGTCATCCACAATCTGACTCCCAGAATATTCCTCCTGCCTCTCTCTACACTATCCGACCACCTCTGCTTCTGTCTCCCCCTTCTTCTCGTTCCGTACAGATGTTCTGTAAAAATGGACTCGTCCTCCGTTCTAGCCAAATGACCAGCCCTTCCCAGTCTTCTAATTTTTAAGGAGTAAACAACATCTCCTTCCTTGTTTGTTCTCCTTCGCCAGTTTCCATCTCGGTATACTCCACCGAAGATTCTTCGGAGGATCTTTCTTTCGAAGACTAATAGATCATGATCAATCAGCTTGGTCATTGCCCATGTTTCCGATCCATACAACAAAACTGGGCGGACTAATGTTTTTTAAGGCGTTTTTTCTATTTTTACTAAGTTTTTTTTTTACAAAGGCGTTTTTTCTTTTTTGTTATATTTAGCAAATATAAAATAAGAAAAACGAGATTCCTTAAAAAAAACGTTATGAAAGGAAAACATCCTTTGAATGGAACCACTTGTTGCACCCGATACATGATGAGGAAATACTTATACATTTTAATGCATGCGTTAAATGATGAATGGAAAATATTTAGCAGGAAAATATATCGTGAAATGGTAAAAATATAAGCGAAAGGAAAATGAGAGGAAAATGACGAGGAAGAGGTACGTTACATAAAAAAATTAACCCTTTTAAGTTGTTAAGGGATTTTTGATAAAGTATATTTATTTAAGAACTGTACCCTCTCCAACATTTACTGAATCTTGTGGTATGACACGGGTTATAGTCGTATATGTTTTTTTTAATTGTTGATATTTTTTAGAGAGAATCACTAATATTCTTTTTATTGTAAATAAGAGAAGCGATTGTATGTTGTATTTATTAAGTATTTATTTACTTTCCAACCTATTGCGAGGCTTCAATCAAGCTAACTGGCCTAGGGTTGATCGATCTGAAGGCCCCAAGCTTCAGGGTTAAGCCTCAGGATCCTGTCGAGTTAAATTTGGTAATTAAAAGAGAAAATGAAAGAAATAATTGATTCGTCCACAGAAACAGAAAAAAAAATCTAAAAAAAGACGGGCAGTAATCTGGGGCGCAGAGAGTCTCTAAGCGCATTAGTCTCTCGAGAGCGGGGCGTGGGGTCTCGAGAGCGGCGCAGCTACAATTAGCATGATTAGCCTGAGCCGATTAACGTCCCAGTTTACGGATAACGCTTTTTGACATAGCTTTCTTTAAAATTTACTACTCTCAATCTGGTTGCTTGCCAATAACCTTTCAGGTGGGTAGGTATACAGTGTATAGAAATAGATCTAATTTATTTCTATATATATCGGTATCTTTAAAGCTGTCGTATCTTTAAAACAACGTAGTGACCGCCTACTAAATAAAAAATGGTTACATAGTCTGCTTCGTAATTTACTAAAACATCACAAACACTTTCTTAAGAACCAATCCCAAATGATACCAATACCGAAAACGCTACACTTTAATAAAAGTAACTGTGTTTCCGCCATTACTTTCAAAAACAATGTAACAGTTTCATGATTATATACCAAATCAGAACTAAAACCAATTGTCTGCGTAACCTAGTCTGAAGATAAATACCGTATTTATTCTACTCCGGAAAATCGGGACAATATTTAAAACGGAGATTGTACCAACACTAAATAGTTGTAATTAGATAATAAAAACCCTAATAAACCAGATCAAACAGCTCTCATTACACACTTCAGAAAAACAAAACATACATTTGAATTTGTTACACATGTAAAACTGCATCTAAATAGTTTCAATAGAAAATTACAAAAAGTCTTGAATCGAAAAATATTGAATAAGAAAAGATTTAAAGATACGAGAATGGAGAAAACTCCGTGGAGAAAACCAAATTGATGGTCGGACAAATGTTTTTAATCAAATACATAGGAGCTCTAACCACGACAGTGTGAATCTAAAAACACGTGCGTTAAAACCCGCATAGCTTTATGTAAAGCTTTCATCATAGAACCGCTTCAATAGTAATTTGGACAAATTAGAATACTGCAAAGGCAAATAATTACGAAAAAAACAGACCAATAAGAACTGTTAGAGGTTGGCAATTACAAAGTAAAGATGAAATTTATTGAAATATAGAAAATATGTCAGAAACATTTCCTGAAGCTACTTGGACGTGTGGTCTGGTGGTTAGCGTAACAACTTGCTAAGCCCAAGATCTCGGGTTCGTAGCCCGGAAGGTGGTCCTAGGATTTTTTAAAGGGAGAAAAAAATCCTTGGTTATGCAGTCCTTCGGAAGGGACGTTAAACAGGTCCCGAGCCTATACGATGTCAGGTACTCGTTAAAAATCCCTATCCTAATTAAACCTGGATAGGCAAAATTTAGAGCTCCCACTGTAGTATCCTCCAATTAGCCATAGCATCATAAAGTGACGTTGAATGAACAAACAAACAACGTACACTTAACGTCTTTCATTTGAATCAGTTTAAAAAAGATCATTTTATAATCAGCGTATGAAGTATTAGCATTAATTATGTCGTTATATAATGTTGATAGAATCAAACAATAAATCTGGTTTGTCGAAATAAAATCTAAACTAAAGTTTATCTGTAAAATAATAAAATTTATTTTTATTATAATGATATTTCTCTTTAAATTTTATTAAACAGTCTTACCTATAAATAAGAAACGGCATTCAAAGAGAATATATCACCACCTAAATTAAAATGGTCTTCTGTAAGCTGTTCAATAAAGAAGAAAACTCAGAGTAACCTTCCCGAGTTTTTATATCATATTAGTTACTATGGTGACCGTATCAGTATATATATATATTTTATTTTATAATTTAATTTTCATTTGCACCTGCGCAATTCAGCAAATTTGGTCCTAGTGTTTTTCACCTTGATTTTCTACTTGAACTTCTATATGATGATGGAGTAAAAATATCAATAGGTGAGTAGGTCTCTTGGCCAATTTCTTTTTAATCTTTTCCTATCGAGTACCCAGGTAACAGGGAGTAGGAAAGCGGAAGAACGAGTGGGTTTGGGTGATATTGTGTCGATGAGTGGAATGTCATGTATTTGTTATGAATATATGATTTTATAGTGGGAATGTTCATGTCGTTGTGTATGGTGTGATTCCAAATATACCATGGTGCATTAACAATTTTTCTGAGAATTTTGGACTGTGTTGTTTGAATCTTGTGTATGTGGACTTTTTTTGCTGAACCCCAAAGTTCTGCTCCATATATCCAAATAGGTTTTAGTATACTATAATAGATAAGTCGTTTGTTCCGTAAGTCAAGTGAAGATCTGTAGTCCAGCAGATGTGATAGTTGTTTGTACCGTCTAGTCAGTTCTTGTCTCTTTAATTTTGTATGTACGTTCCATGTAAGTCTTTTGTCCAAAGTATATATATATATAGTTATAAATATATTGGTAGAAAAAATAATTATACTCTTGGACCAGGCCCCTTCAGGAACAACGAATATGCCCAGATCAAATAAAAAACTTATTTGGCAAAGCTGGTATTCTTACAATCCATGCAGAGTCTTGTGTTCAGTACATGGCTGGTACTGTACCAGATTGAGTACCAGAGTCACATCGCCAGTTTTTCCTCCAAAGTTAAGGGTGGCCAGGTTATATAGGTTGTTATTGATATCGGAAAGAAAAAGAACAGAAAGATGGAGGAAGTTTGGAAGAGACGACCTCAGAATGCTTTTCGTAATCAATAATAATTATAGTGTCTTCTGTGCTCTAGTGGTTACCATAACAACCTACTGTAACCAAAATGGCGGGATCGTAGCCAGCCAGGTGGCCTTGGAATTTTTTAATGTGGCTAAACAATTTTAAGTTATGCCATTCTTTAGAAGAGACGTACAATACGGATCCGAGTCTTAAGTCGTTAAAGATCCCTACCCTAATTATACCTGAATAGGCAAGTATGTAGAACTCACACTGCAGCATCCGGTTAGCCATAGCAGTATAAAGCGAAGTTAAATGAATAAATAAAAACTAATCGCAGCAGAGTCGGAAGAAGTGGCGATTAGGCAAAGAAGTTCCCTGAAGAAAGTAGTTAAAATACTGGACTTGAAATCTCCGTTCAAAGACCAAAATTACGGCCACAGACCCCCCCCCCCACATTAGTAGCAAAGAAGTGAACATGCAATTTGGTAAATTCGGTAAAATGGAGGTGGTTAGACGCATTAAATGAATGAATGATGTGTTTTTTATTTATATAATAAATTATTATATTTTATTTGTTACTAATTTTTAAATATTTTTATTTGAAAAGAAAAGATATGTCCAGGACCGGGACTCGAACCCGGGTCTTCCAGATCACTAGTCTGGGACTCTACCATTTGAGCTATCCTGAGCCCTAATCAAGCACGCTTCTCGGTCGTGGTCATATCTTTTCTTTTCGCTGATCCTAAGTCCCTTTGTTCTCGCATTTTTGCGAAGTACACGAGGGGAACAATGTTCTTTGAACATTATTTTAATTTGGATCTAGTTGACTTACGTCATTATAATTATTATAATTTATTTCATTTGTTACTAATTTTTATATATTTTTATTTGAAAAGAAAAGATATGCCCAGATATCTGGAAGACCCGGGTTCGAGTCCCGGTCCTGGACATATCTTTTCTTTTCAAATAAAAATATATATAATTATATCTATATCATTAGTATATATATATATATTTCTATTAATGACGCTTCACTCATCCAGTTAGATATATTTAAAAACAAGTTATATTAGTTGATATTGTTCATATTTATTGTTTCATTTTCTGTTTTCTTTGTTTCGACTTGAAATTGTAATTTCCATACATATGTAATTGTATCTCAGTTATTTTTATTTCTTGTACTCTGGTTTTTAAATGTTATCACTGGAGGTAATTTGTAATGTTTTTTTTCTGATTAATTCTTTCTCATTTGTTAATTAATTGGTAGTAATTAATTAAATGTAATCCCATTATACTCTAAGACATAATAATACCCTGTATTGTTATTCTAAAGGGACTTGTCCCGGAATAAATAAAGAATTTATTATTATTATTATTAAATATCTGAGCGAAATAATCCGCTGTTATCAGAAAAACAAGGCATCGAGTACAGGATTAAAAATTTGGAGAACTCATGCTACTTAAAGAGAAGGATGTATTTTAGAAGAATTTTCGAGTCCTCAGTAGATAACATAAGGCCTCGATGGCTGAGTAGTAACCTTACCAACGTAACGCCGTTACTGTTGCGCTACCGATTCAAATCTGACAGCGCCGGGTTGACATAAATTGTTTCCGATATTTTGACTTTTTATAATTACTATAGGGAAGTTTTATAGATATATCAATTCTTCTTAGATATCTTAGATCTTTGATGAGGGGAAAACGAGAAGAGATAGGGTGAGGAAAGCGACCATAAGAACCAATCTGGGGACCAGCAGCAGACATCGTTGAGGAATATAGGATGAGATGGTTCGAACATGTCTCCCGTATGGACCATGATCGTTTGACTAAAGCCACATACGAGACTAAAGTAGAAGGTGGAAGACCTCAGGGAAGTCCTAGAAGAACCTGGAAGAACAGGGTTAAGGAAGCCTTTGACAGGAGAGGCCTGGACTGGAGAAGGATAAGGTAGTTGGTTCAGGATAGAGCTTGATCCAAATAGCTCTGTAAGCAGGCTTCTCGCACAGCTTAAGCGGTAGAGAGGAAGAGTCAGGAAGTAAGTCAGTTTTAAATGCCTTAAAAGGCCTCTCCAAAAAAGCAAAAATTAGCCCCCACAATACAGCTTTAAAAACAGTAATATTGTACCGAACCGAGACAATGTTCTTTTCCAGTCGAGAAAAACTGCTGAAAGTAAACAGAAGGATTCTTAGGAGATTACACAGTCCCAAAACAACACCAGAAGGATACAGACTAAAATCCAACAAAGAAATTTACAGTGGAATCCATGACTTGTAAACAGAAAAGAGGGTAAGAAGACTCAGGTTTTCTGGACACATGCATAGGATGAGCGAGGAGGGATAACACACAAAAAAAAATCATTAAAATTATGAGGTTCAAATTCAACCACGGGTACACAGAAAAAATAAAATAAGAAACACTGAGATTTGGGATTGGACAGGATATTTATGAAAACAGAACAAGATACCAAAAATTCCTGAAAAATGTGGTACTTGTGGCAGACAGGAAAAAAAAATCCGTTCAAGACCTGGATGGAAAAAAGGATGAAAAATTTCAGATATTCGCTTCCTTCAGGAGTCTTTCGCGTCAAATGAATAAATATTTGTATATCGATGCCTTAGTTCACAAATGTGTTAAGTCCGATTTTTTAAAAATTGTTTTTGTTATATAAATAGTATTGTAAAGTTGTGATCAGGAAGTCATAGATCATATGTTGATATAAAATTAATAGAGCTGTGAAGGTAACAAAAATATATTGTGTGCTTAAACTTGAACTGTATTTCTTGTGTTAAATTACACTGGACCACAAAATCTAACTTTTTGTCTGTTAAATGAATTACAATGGCTGTTTCTTTTAGAATTTGGTGCTATGATTGCAAATTTGAAAAGCATTTTTGTCTCAGGGGCAGGGATTTTGTGTAATCCCAAAATATAAAAATAGTGTTAAAACAAGCAATTTTATTTAATCAGTTTTCATACCGTAATTTAAATAAAAATGTAGCCCTTGATGATTTCCTGCGGTATTTTGCGGCTGGTAAATCTCTTTTCAAAGACCAACAATAGTGTGCCAACATATTTGGATTCCACTTTCCCTGCTATCGTTTCTCCAGAGTGAATATTTCATGATGGAATCGCTCACTGTGTCCATCACTCACAGCCCAAGATTTTCAGGAAAGAAATCCAAATGCAGAAACTAGCTCTCTGTAGTTTTCTGCTTCTTTATTTCCGAGAAATTTTTTCACAACATTTTAAAAAGAAATCCAAGCTGATTTTTCGGCTCTATTCAAACATTCCTTAAAGTCTTGATGCTTCATAAGCTCCCTTATTTGAGGAGCAACAAATACACCTTCTTTTATTTTTGCATCACTAATTCGAGGAAATGTGGCATATAAGTATAGAAATCCAGGTCCACTTTTATCCAGTTCCTTAAAATTTTTTTTCATCAAACCGAGTTTTATGTGCAATGGTGGAAGATGAACGATTTCTGGATTTACTAGTGGTTTGAAATGTACATTTTTTTTTCCAGGTACAACATTTCTTTTGGGCCATTCCTTCTTCATATAATGATTTTTGCGATCTCTGCTGTGTAACTCACACAGAAAACAACAAAATTATCTATAACCTGGTTGAAGTAAAATCTTCATATTGTCATATGTCTCTTTACACGTTCAAAGCTATGAAATATCATTTTTTTTGGCAAAATTTAAAATTAGAAAAAATCTGAGCTCCATGGACAACTTTGATGTTCATATTCGGAATAGCAAAATACATGTGAGACAGCCACATTTACCCATTTAACAAAAATACTGTTGATCAGTGTTATTATCAAAGTTGTTGTTTGTTCATTTAACGTCACTTTGTGTGCTGCTATGGCTAATCGGACGATGCTACAGTGGGAGCTCTAAATTTTGCCTATCCAGGTTTAATTAGGATAGGGATTTTTAACGAGTGCCTGACATCGTACAGGCTCGGGACCCCCGTTTAACGCCCCTTCCGAAGGACTGCGTAACTACGGATTTTTTACTCCCTTAAAAAAATCCTGGGGTCACCTGATTATCAAAGTTGACTCATGTAAAATCTTGTTTTCGGCACTTAACACATATGCGAACTAAGGCGTCGATATATACATAAATATATAACCGTTCATACAGTTGCTGTTATGGATGCTACAAGGGAACCTACAGTAGACAAGCCGGATGGAGGATTAGTAATCTGTTTGAATAAGAACTGATCTACCTGGCCGTTGGCTCGGTCACGTAGCGACGTGCTCTTGTTTCGGTTGAGGCTGCTGCCTCCGCTGCTGCTGTGGTTGTTGTTAGGGAGGACGCAGCTTAGACAAACATACCGCTCTGAACGAGTTCCGGGGAATTATCAGTATGTTTGTTCCATTGTCATTAGTGGCAATTTATACATACCTAAATCATTCGTCGAGTTATTTGTGAACGGTTAAATAATATCCATATTTCAGTTAACTGTAACTAAACCCCTGCAACCCATGATGGGTCTTGGGCTCTGTGCATGGCAGAAACTGTAATGTTTTTGGGACATCGGTTATAAGGGAGGTGATTTGTACACGTACATGTTATTGTATTAATTAGGATGAATAATATAATGTTTTACGTCATTATATTATTTATAATTTTTTTGTTTATAAATTATTATAATTTTTAAATATTTAAATGACCGCGGTACGAGCCAGAATAGCTCAGTTGGGAGAGCACCACAACGGAGACGTGGGAAACCCGGGTTCGAATCCCGGCCCTGAACAAATCTTCTCTCTTCGAAATAATTTTTTTTTTAAATTATAACAATTAATAAAACAATGAAATAAATTAAACTCTTTTAGTTTTCCTTTAAATGAATCTCTGCTTCATTCGTTCTCAGTCCACTCTTCAATAAACCTTTATAAGAGCAATTGAAGTATTTTACTTTTAACTTGGAATGAAAATCCACCTTCATTCCTGGAAATTAATCCTCTCTTGATTGAATTTTAATTCGACATTGTGCCCTTGTGTGTGCCCAACAAATAAATTATTCCTCTTGGTGACAAAGAGAGGGAGAGATTCCTGGCATACAATTATTCACAAGAGGTCCTGCGCCGTATATATATTTTTACATACCTGCGAGTACAAAGGATCTCACCGGGTGTCCTTTGAAGACATCCTGCCGAAGACTAATAGCTTTGATGTTATATTTGTCAATAAGTAGAGAACTGAGACCGCAGGAGAGGCAAAGCCAATTAGTGCAGGCTCCAGATTAAGTTTGATCCTTAGGACATCCTTTGGTCTTTGTCCTATCCTTAGCTCTCGAGTGTCCTGGATTAGGGAGTCCAGATTTCGCCATTGGCCACCTTACTCTAATAGCACTTAATTCAAAACGTTGTAGCTTTCAACTCTCTCTCTCTCTCTCTCTCTCTCTCTCTCCTCTCTCTCTCATCTACTCCCTAACTCTTGAATCTTGCCAGTCAGAATGTAATATCAACGGTTCTAAGTAATCCAACTTAATTCCGAGGGCATTTAGTAATATTACTTATGGACTTCAAAGAGAATATTATTGTTATTATTCCTTTTGTTATCTATTTATTAATCATATTTGTGATGCCTATGATTATTATAATGCAAAGAAGGTATCAGTTCGGCAGGTTTTGACTTTGAGTTAAGTCACAAGTTTTAACTTTCCATTTGTTTCCCTTTTAATATTCTCGAAAATAAATTAATCGTGAGTTTTATTATGAAAAAAAAGAGTGTAATTATGGAAAACTTTTATATTTCGGTAATCAGTTCATCAAGAATGAATTGGATATACAGTGGCTCACAGTGAAATTGATACACCCTGTTGAAAGAAGAAGAAAAAAGAAAAATTTATATTGTTACAGGGACCAAAACCAGAAAACTCTTCAACATATTTCTTTACAGTATCAATTTAAATATATACAAACAGATAAAATTGGAAATATTCAATTTTGATTATTTAAAAAAATAAAAAAACAGACAAAAAGGAAATCAATTATTTCATCTCATTCTCAAAATGGCACTTCACTTCTAATTAACTTTTGGTACTAATAATTTATAAACTTTGTATTTAGTAAACAATTAGTTTAGTACAATTATTTGTATGTTGTGCTTTGTTGGGTGCACTCAAACGTGGATTTCTTTTGATTTTCCTGACGATCCAAGTCTCATCAGTTAAACTTTTTCTAGTGCTTTTAACTTTTTTACTGGCAATGCGCTTTTCCTTCTTGAATCTCTCCACTATACGCTGGGCAGTAGAATGGCCATTTAAAATAATTTCGGCTATTTCATTTAAAGATTTCCCATCATAAAATTGTTGAATAACCAACTCAGGTTCTTTTAACGTTGTGTGTGCACCGATTTTCGTAAAAAATAAAAAATATAAACGTCAGATTTTCTTCAACTCGAAGAAAAGAGGCAAACACTTTCGACACAAGAGTTTAACTAAAGTAAAATAGTTTAAGGTAAACAAATATTTGGAAAAACTAGGGTGAACCATTTGAGTCGTGAGGTAAGGAATCCTAAACAAATCTGTTTTATTTTTATTATTAAATCCTTGTTTATTTTTAAATGTTTGTTTACAAAGTACATACTTCTAGGATGTTCAGTGATTACAATAAACTATTGTTTTTAATGCAATATAATTTAAATTCAAAGACATCTATAAATATCCTGGAGGATGGAAATTGTTGGGGGGTGCAGTCAAAATATACACAAAATAAGTAAAAACTTATATATTTTTTGTGCCGACGTTTTGACCGACCTTTTTTGTAGGCCATCTTCAGGGCTATAATAAAAAACAGACAAAAACAAAAATAACTATAAACATACACAACAGTACCAAGAACATAATAAAATATAATAATAATGTATCCTTGCAACAATAATATGTCCTTCACAATTTTCTTTTTTATATCATTATTACACATTATTATTACATTTTTATTTTATTTTATTTTATTATATTCTTGATACTATTATGTATAGTTATTTTTTTTTTTGTCTGTTATCTCTCATAGCCCTGAAGATGAGCTACAAAGTAGGTCGAAACGTGGGCACTATCAATAAATAACTCTCACTTATTGGTTGTTTACATTGACTCCAACCCCCCCAACAACTTCCATCCTCCATCAGTTCATCCAGTACACTATTTTCCTCCCTAATATAAATATCCTGGTGTATCATTTTTACTGGGAGCCACTTTACTCGAATTTCAATAAACCAAGTGTAAACTACATTTCTAAACGTTCTTGATAAAGTGCTTACGATAATATAAACATTTCCCACGATTAAAATATTTTCTGTACTAAAACTCACAATTATTTTTATTTTAGAGAATATTAAAAAGGAAAGGAATGACAAGTTAAAACTTGTTGTGACTTAACTCGAACCGACAATTAGCGGAACTGATACCGTAAAGAATAATTAGGGTGCAGTAATTGTAATAGTTTTAATCATGAAAACCGCCATTTTGGCCCAAATTTGTGAGCCATCATCAATGGATTAGCTGTGTTGAGGAAATCAATAAGTATAACTGAATACAGTTTTAATTTTATTAATTGTTATTTTGATGGTGATTATTTTTTTCATTTTGAACAGAAAAGATTTGTCCTGGCCGGGATTCGAACCCGGGTCGTCTGCATTTCCTTTGCAGTACTCTAAGCCACTGAGCTACCAGGGGTCGTACCCAAGTCAGACAAACCCTTCTCTTCACCGATCCTATATCCCCGTGTTCTCGCAATTTTTGCGATGTATAGAAAAATGAGAAAAATCTTTTCTCTTTGAAACAAAAACATTAAAAAATAATCACCATCAAAATAACAATTGATAAAAATAAAATTATAAATAATATATTGACGTAAGTCGACAAGATCCTAATTAAAGTAATGTTCACTGAGCATTCTTCCCCGTCTATACATCGCAAAAATTGCGAGAACACGGGGATATAGGATCGGTGAAGAGAACGGATTTGTTTGGTTTGTATACGACCCCTGGTAGCTGAGTGGCTTAGCTATCTTTTCTCTTCAAAAGAAAAATATTTAAAGGTGAATATAGTTTACGTTAAAATCTTGTCTACTTCAAGATGTTTTCTTTAACCACTATCCTTAACAGCTTTTAGTTTATCGTAATGCATTTTCTTTATAAGATATTTCTTATATACTGGACTAACTTCTTGATCTATATAATTTAATAATGAAGAAAAAAACTTTATTCCAGTCAACAATTTTTGTTAAAAAATTAACAAAAGATTAAAAAACGTTTCGACATTTATTTGTAATTTTCAATTTTAGTAGTTCTTTTCACAACATCCTTCAAATTTACAAGTCCAATCATTACTTGAGGTCAAACAAATTAAAAAGTCAAATATATATTAACTCCTGGAACTCAACTTTCTTCCATTGTCAAATAACTACTAAAATTGAAAATGACAAATAAATGTTGAAACGTTTTTTAATCTTTTGTTAATTTTTTAACAAAAATTGTTGACTGGAATAAGATTATGTTAATTTATCGTAATGTTGCAAACAGGTTTTTGTGTAAAGGAGAAGTTGGTTTTGAACCATGATAAGAAGCGATAATTAGCGTTTTAGTTAAATTAAAACTAGATTATAAATTTAAAAAATGGAATTTGGTAGCTCGGAAAATAATGCAGAATTTTATATTTTCTTTAAAATATCACATCGAGTACTGAAGTTGAAACTTCAGGTACTAGTTTATTAATATTTCAAATTTCACTTAGTAACTGAACATTTGAATTTTAATCACGTATGAACATTCTTATAAGGTAGTTCCGAAACGTAAAATCAAAGCCAATTCTTTCTATTCCAATGACCATCATCTTCAACATTGACAACAAAAAAGACAGTTTACCCAAGGAATCTCCCCACCTCTATTTTCTCCCTTCTCCATCAAAACGCCGGAAGGAAGATGAAGAGGGCATTGTGACAGGAGTAGGCCGAAGAGGAGACCTTTGTGGCCGCTGTAACCGGATTCCCTGGGCCGTGATTTGGAAATTGTGATTGTATCTTATGGCGGGAGGGGGATCAAAGGAAGGCCCGCAGATATTGGAGGAATCGCCGCCTTTTGTGGAGAGCCAGCCAATCAGCTCCCTCGTTTGATAAAGGTTTGCATAAAACCGAAGAAGGTCCCATCTCAATGGATCAAAAGCTAATATAGCCACTCTTCCTTCATCATATTACCGCAAATCCTTCTCCCCCCCCACACAATCTCCCTTCGTCCTTATATACAGTTAAAGGCTCTTCACGTCGAGTTTTAATACGCTTTAAAACTTGTATTTTTTTTTCTCCATCTCTCTCTCTGTCGCTTTATACCTCTAACAACGAATGTAGTTCAATAGGAAGAGAAAAAAAAAGAAGAGAAATATAAACTCGATCTCCATTCAAAGATCCTTTTCATTCAAGGTTCAATGGCTAATCAAATCCCATGTTATCATTAGACTTAATATGATAATAGTAATATTATTAGAAAATTATAAAAAAAATCGTAACCCAGATAGGGCATAAGTTTAGTTTAGGGGATCGTAATGTTTGTTAGATTTTGTTCAACTCAAATCACTTGTACAACCCTAGTACGAGCACTTGATTTGGCCAATCCTCCAGGTTTTTCTTAGTTAATGTACCCAATTTTTATAATCTAGCTGGGTGATTTATACGTATACAGATTAATTTTTTTTCCCCCACGAATCGGCCAGGAAGGACCACGCGAATATCACTCAAATCTTCTTCACTCTCTCCGTCTTTCTTTAACTCCAATACCCTCTCATCTTCCTGGACTGCTCCTCTCGCTCTTCCTTAGTCCATTTTCTCCCTCCTCCCTGCAAGAACCCCAACTTCTTTTAGTTTTTTCCCGAAAAGCTCTCTGTCGAAGCAGTCTTTATCCTTGATTTTTAGCCTATCCAGTTCCTCTTTTATTTGCTTCACATATCCACCAATACCCTTGTAGCTTAATAGTTTATCAACAATTTTTTTGTTCAGCCTCCCATTGTTTATTCTTAGCATGTGGCCGTAGAACCTCAGTTCTCCTGGTCCTAATGACTGTTTCAAGATCTTCCATTTTTGTTAGTGCAACCATATATTAAAAAAAATTGTAACACTACGTGTGTTCAGTACGTTGTAGAGACTGTACTGTTTCTAGGATAACGGTTAATGGAGGTGATAAGTTTATGGCTTTAAAGAGGTTGAGTGAAAGGATACCCAAATATCCATTCAAATATATTACCTGCCACATCAGGATTTGAACCGGAGACCTTTGGTATGGTCAACTCTTCGTACTGAATACTTAATTATCCAGAATAGTGAAGATATTATACTCTATTTCGCCTTCGATAGAGATTGGCGGTGCAACATCATGCGATAACTCCCCCTCACTACGAGCTAGATATTTACATTATCTATATGGTGATAAGAGGGCCATATATTTAGCAGGTCCCTGCGCAACACCAGAGGGCGCTGATTGAGGATAAAAAGCGTCATCGGGAGATTAACAGGCTAATGGCTGATTGGTCCGCGGACACCCGCTGAATGGAGCACTGACTGATAGGGTGCGCTAGTTGCACATGATTGCAGCGCTCGTAATAATCGCCTCCAACGATCGCCATTATTCGAGCAGGCCATAATGTTATCTCGTCCGTGCTGTAAATGTGTGAGTGTGTGTGTGCCGCGGGAGGTAATTGGATGGGTGACCTATTCCCACTTACGGATAATTAGTCGTCCCCTGTACTTTTATCTCCGTTCATTCATTAACCAGTTTAATTATGCGGAAGTATTACTGGAAAATTATCTGAGAGATAATTTATTATTCTAATTCTTTAATTAATGGGAAAATAACTTGGTCGAAATTAGGCTTGATTTAGGGAGGAGTTGGAACATTCTGTAAAGAGCTTAA